>OY728143.1:1770497999-1771747999 GCA_963277665.1 Viscum album | reverse complement strand
TACATAATTCCGATAAACAATGATATTTTGAAAAAAGACTCTTACCACTTTGGTAACTTTGAATAATAATCTCCATGAAAAAATATCATCAAATTAAACATAGAATGTAATTAGAAAAATTATATTAATGATATAAAATTTAAAAGGGTTGGTATATACACCTCATAAAACATGATAGGTATATAACATAACAAACGTCTCAATGAAGGAAAATGATTATAAGAATCCATTATCGCTTTGATAACATTGAAACCATAAACCACCTGAAAGAGAGATTCTAAATTTTTTATTTAAAAACAAATAAAATTTTAAGTATAAGAAACATAAAATAAATTCATGGGCATTAATTACATAAAATAATTAAAATAAGTGGTGAATATGGCATGTACCACAAAAAAAAAGTGAGACGAGAAAAACCCTTACCTTGAATATCATTCATGAAAATTGTTCTTTATCTTAATAAATAATAAAATTATTTTAATTATTTTATTTCTTTAGAACCTTTTACAAGTTAATTATTACTTTTATTTCACTTATAAACATGTTATATATAATTACTCAGTTAATTAAATTTAAGTTGGATGTTTTCACCATATTCAACTAAGGTGTCAAACCAGATTTTGGTAGGTAAACTAAGGTCAATGAGGCCATTATTTAACTATTTACAGAATAATCATAATTACATAATTATCATTTTTATACATAAATTATTCTATTAAAATTAGTCATGAAATATGGTTATGAAAATTTAACCAACGTTATAATCATGAAGACGGTATGCCATACGTAGGCATGGGTAACGTTACCATTTTTCAATGATCATTATAAAAATAAGGTAAGTCATATTTTCTATTTACATAGTAAAAATTATATCATAAATACCATATAATTTAATAATATATAATTATTTATATCATTCTTGTGATGTAAAAGGAATCAAATCACTTTAAGGAGGTGGTAGTCCGTTGTATACACAAATGATGATTTTGCAACCCATTTGATGGAAGTGTGTGTGTTTGTAAGTTTTAAACTTAAAATAACAAAATATAAGTATATTTATTATAATTATGTTATTATATAATCATGTTAAAATAATAATTTACGTGTGTGGAGAAGGAAACAAACCAAAAATGCTCGTTGATGAACGTTACCTCTTCTTTGGGTAACTCCATTTGGTTTGCACCAAACAACTTATTTTGTTATATTTATACCCAATTTGAAGATTCTAGGATGACATGAGGGATGTTTGGAAGTGATTTTGGAAGGTTTTGGATGATATAAATGGCTTGGCAGGTACAAATAAGTGGGGAGAGTGAATTCCATTTTATAGTGTAGTAGGAGTGATATTCTTTTAAATACTGAAAAGTAAAAACTCTTGGGTGGTATACCTTAACTAAATGGTTTATACATGATTAAAAAGCACAAAAATAAAAGCATTTTTATCATTTTTCTCCTTATTCATTAATTTTACTCAATTTTATCTTTATAGTTTTACTAAGGTAACTTGTATCTTTTTATTTACCTAGTTAATTTATCTTTAATAATATAATAAAAAGTGATTTTTTATATAGTTTATACCAAATTATTCTAAAAATTAATTTCAATTCATTAAATAAAAATCATATGTTTTTGTAAAATTAAATTTAATACAAATGCATGTAATGCGTAAAACCCTATTTTAGCCTTAATCACGTTAAATATTTTTAACTGTTTTCACTAATAGATTTGGTAAAAAATAAAGTTGGGCTTATAAGAAATTAGAAATTAATATTATTCCAAATATTGAATCCATTTTTACTAATTAAATTCATATAAATAGCATAATTTAATTTAAATTTTACCCAGTAGACACGACAAGAAAGTGGGTTTTTAAAGTAAAAATGTTCAAACGTTTACACTGATTTTATATCCAATTTCAATCTGAAATTTATTCCAATGACCTAAAATAGATTATTATATTTATGATTGATATAATTATACATTAAAACAAAATTAAAATATAATTTAACTATATAAATAATTTGAATAGAAATCCACATTTCAATTAAAATTCAGTATTTTTCCCTATTCATTAAAAAATGAATCTTCTCAGAAAAAAATCCACCCTAAGATAATTTTGAAATTAAGATTTAAAATATAAAATTTATTTTATCAAATATAATTTATAAAATTTTCAAAAAATATTTTTAAAATAAGTGGTCCATCAAATGGTGATAAAACTGCCTTTTAGAAAAATTCATCTTTTTATGTGTAAAATTGGATTTATTCTTATCTTATACCTATAAAATATATTGGATGAATTTGAAAATATTTTATTGAATATATATTAAATATATTTAATGTAATTCATTAAATAATAGTAATTAATGAAATTTATTAACATAAAACTCCTTTAGGCTTTTAAAAAATATTTTTTTATAAAAACATTTCCTTTATATTAAATTAGTTTTTTATTTTAAATTATAATTAATTGGTTACAAATTTATTAATTAATTAAAAATGAGTAAAAAATATTTTAAAAATTTAATTAATCTTATTTATTCTCTCTATTCCAATGGATAGGTGATAAATATCATGTTAAATTATTATATTAATATTATATTGTTGTCTAGTAAGACTTGGCCATGTATATAACCCAAGTTATAGAAAAAACTCCATATTATGTGAAACAAAATATAAAACTGGTACACAATCTAGACTTTTTATCATGTGTAACTCAAGATATCAATGAATTTAGATTATTTTTAAAGAATATATTTAATAAATTCTCATCATATTACATCTTACCCCCCTTAAAATGATTTTCTCCTTTGAAATTCATCTTGGTTATCAAATGATTAAAATTTTTTAGAATCAATTTATTAAAAATAACATTTACAAAATTTAAGAATAACTAGGAAATTACATAGGATAGTGATAGACTCCAAACCCTGATCGTCTTTTAGTTATGAGTTTAAGCGGCACTATCCTCCTAGATGCGATGGGTTGTCACCCAGCTTACAGGTTGTTCCATTTTGTTATTTAATAATGAAAAGTAATTTCTCCCTAAAGAAACTAAATTTTGATAATAGGGGTAAAAAATACCCCAACCTAATAAAAAATCTCCCAAAACATCATTAATACCATCTAAATTTTACTATTTAAAACCCTTAAATGAGGTATCTAAGAATTTGAACTTATGATCATCCTTAATCTTATAGACCTATGATGGTGTCCATAACTCTTCAGATAAACTCACATGAAATATAATAACCTCAAAAGTTATATAAAACCTACTTTAATACCAGTTATAACAACCCAGGACCTGTGCTCCTGAATATAATGCTAAATTCATCAACTTTACATTTCTAGCTTTGATACCAAATAACGTGAACCAATTTTCACCAATCAAAACTTAAAATATAAAAAAAAGAAATATTGTATCCCTTAAATACCCAAGTAAATTTTAGGTTTATAGTTTTATAGAATTATTAAAAACTCCTATATAGAAAACTCCCCTAAATTTAAATGAGCATTTCTCCTATTTAACCCAGTTTTTATTATTTCACATTATCTCATCAACATCATCCTTATGAATTAATTTATAAACATAAATCATTAAACCTCATTATTTATAACATGGGGAAGAGTAAAACATAAAAATTGTGAGCTCAAATGACCAGTAAGGGAAAATATAAGCATTAATAATTTATTTTCATTAATTTGAATAAGAAGTGTATAAGGGTATGATGAAAAAAAATACTAGTGTATGAGCGAGTCATAAAAGAACCGATACCCATAAATACTCTAATAATCAAATATAAAAACATGGAATATGTAAGCTTTATCAAAATCAATAATCATGAGACATTTGATATCAATCTTGAACAATAGAAACATTATAAACCCATAGTAATCATTACATAAATGTGTTGGTATCTTAGAACATTTTTTCTTCATAACCCATGTTAAACCCATGTCAGAAGTAACTAGATCCTAGTTAAATCCATATGAAAAACCCTCAAGTAACTCCCTACTTATTTCCTCTCACTAAAAGGTACATTACTCAATACATTGGAGTACTATCTAGGTTCAACCATCATTTAATTTATAACGGGCTCACCCGATGATATATGGTTCATCCCATGTTAAGCGGCAACAGGATTACCAGATTCTATCTAGGCCACCCCATTTTTCATGAATAATTTCCAATAATCATAATGAATAAAGTATACATATATTTAACTTCATCATTAAACTCATATAAATAATCATTATTCTTTCATCACATGATTAACCCATCAAAAGAAATGGATTACATGTCAATCTATTTGAAACACGATTAATCCATGGAAAAGAAAAGAGTTCCATAACAATATATTTGAAAAGTATTAATGAATCATGAGAAGGAATGGGGATGGAATAATTAAAAAATATACCCATTGGATCCCAATTAAAAATATGTTAAATAAAATAGAATTTTCATTTTGATAATAACTTTTTTTTAAAACATAAAATATTTTGAAAATTATTCTATTTTAAAATAACCTTGAAAGATTATAAAGTAAGATTTTAAAAATAATTTAAAAAAATTCTTGAGGAACATATAATTTCATATTTTAAAAATATTTTTTAAAACACTTTTAGAAAATATAGTTTTCAAAGAACATAGATTTCCGACCGAAGAGATAAATGAAGTCATATTTTCTAAAAAACACTTTCTTAAAATTTTAATTTGAAAAGAGGGAAAAATGGAATAATTAATTAAAATATAATTTATAACCATAGTATATTATAATTCATGATAATTATAATATTTCAACATCATAGACTTAATTATACACATTACCGACAAATAATAAGATTATGACAAAAGACTCTTTCTACTTTGGTGACTTTGAATCATAATCCCCATCAAGTAATAACATTAAATGAAACATATAATATCACAAGAATAAGTATATTCATGATATAAAACTTCAATGTAGTAGTATATACACCTCCTAAAAAAAGATAGCTGTATAACATAACAAACATCTCAAAAAAGGAAAATTGTGACAAAAATCTATTACCAATTTTGTAAATTTGAAAATGTAAACCCCATGAAAGAGAGATCATAAAATTTTTATGTAAATACCCATAAATTTAAGGATTATAATCATAAAATACATTCATTTGAAGTATATACACCACAAAAAATAAGTGATGAATATGTTTTGTATCTCACAGAAATAAAAGCAGGACAAGAAAAACCATTATCTTGAGTCTGATTCATCTTTCTTATTCTTTATCTACCTAAATAATTATATTATGTTAATTTTTTTACTTTCTAGAAAAAAAATTAAATATTATTATTACTTTAATTTAACTTATAAACAAGTTATATATACTTACTAAATCAATTAAGTTTAAGTAGGATGTTTCGATCGTATTCTGCTTATGCGTCAAAATTGACTTTGGTAGGTCGACTAAAGTCATTGAGGTGATTATTTAAAAATATACAGAATAATAATAATAAAATAATTATCATATTTATACATAAAATATTCTCTTAAAATGAATCATAGAATATGGATAAGAAAAATGAACCGATATTATGATCATGGAGGTAGTAGGTCGTGCGTACGCATGAGTAACATTCCTATTTTTCAATAACCATTATGGAAAGAAGGTAAGTATTATTTTATATTTATAGAATGACCATTATATAATAAATAAAATATAATTTAATTATATATACTTATATATATCATTATTGTTATGTAAAAGGAATCACATCACTTCGAGGAGGTGGTAGTCTGTCGTACACACATATAATGATTTCATAGCCCATTAAATAGAAGTGTGTGTGTTTTTAGGTCATACCATACACATAAAAACATCTAAGTATATTTATGATACCTATGTTATTATATAATCATTTTATAATAATAATTTAATGGGGTGGATAAGGAAACAAAAAAATACATGTTGATGAACATTACCTATTCTTCGGAAAACTCATTTTGGTTTGAACCAAATGACTTCCTTCGATGGGTTTATGCCTAAAGTGAGGCTTCTAGGTTTAGAGGAGGGACTTTGGTAAGTCATTTTTTTAGGTTTTAATCAATCCAAATGGATTTTTAGGTGTTAAGAATTTGGGAGAGTGAATGACCATTTATAGTGGAGGAGTGATATTATTGTAATGACCAATAAGTAAACACTTTTGGGAGGTCTCCCTTACCTCATGTACTTACAAAATTGAAAAATAATATATTTTATAGAATTTATGGTAGATAAAAACTTACATCACACAAAAATAAAAGAATTTTTACCATTTTTTTCTTTATCCTTAATGTTTACTCAAATTTATCTTTATAGTGTTTACAAAGGTAATTTGTATATTTTTACTTACCTAGGTAATTTATCATTGAATAATATACCTAAAAAAATTTATTATATAATATATACATATTGATTCTAAATATTAAGTAAAGTTAATTAATTAAAATTCCAATGTGTATGTAAAATTAAATTATATATAAATACATGTAATATACAGAATCCCATTTTAACCTTAATAATGTAAAATAATTTGAGATTTTTTTCACTAATCACTTTGGTAAAAAATTAATATGTACTTATTATAAATTATAAATTATTTTTATTAAAAATATGGAATCTATTTTTCCCAATTCAACTCATATAAATGGCATAATCTAATTTTAAATTTACCCCATAGATATGATTAGAAAGCGAGGTTTTAATGTAAAAATGTTCAAAAGTTTTAAAAATTTATATTCAATTTCAATATGAAATTTATTAAAATTACCTAAATTGGATTAATATATTTATAATTAATATAATTATAATTTAAAACTAAATGAAAATATAATTTAACTATTAAAATAAATCAAAAAAGGAGGAAAATTTCAATTAAAATTAATCATTTTTTATTATTCATAAAAAAATGAATATTCTTAGACAAAAAAATCAACCTAACCTAATTCTGATGTTCAGATTTCAAAAATAAATTATTTTTTCAAATATAATTTATAAAAGTGTTGATCGTTATATTTAAAATAAGTATGCCACTAAAAGGTGGAAAATCTATCTTTTAAATAAATATATCTTTTTATGCATAAAATTGGATTTATTCTTATTCTATGACTATAAAATATATTAGATGAATTTAAAAATATTTTATTGAATATAGAATATATATATATATATATATATTTCATTAAAATCATTTAAATATAGTAATTAATTTAATTTATTATGATAAAATGCCTTTGGATGCCTAAATATTTTTTTTATAAAAACATTTCTTTTATTTTCATTTAGTTTATTATATTCATTTCTAATTAATTGCTAACCAATGAATTCACTTAATAAACATGTACAAACCATATTTTCAAAATTTAGTTTTTAATATTTATTGTCACCATTCCAACATCTAGGTGATAACTATCATGTTAAATAATAACATTAATAGTATATTATTGTCCGACAAGACAAAACCTTATGTATAATATATGTTATAGAAGAAACTCGATGTTACGTGAAATGCAAGAGGAACTTTGGTTTTTTGTAACATAATCTAAAATTTTCAGTGTGTGTAACTCAATCTATCGAAGAATTTAAATTAATTTGAAATAATATATTTCATAAAATATTGGGATGTTATAGGGGGTATTGAAGTACTAAATCAAAATTATATTTTCTCTCCCACTTGAAAATATAAAATAATATGAAGTTATAATTTGTGACCAGATCATAGTACAACTGCATAGGTTGTACAAGAAATAGAAAATAAAATCTCTCGAATGTTATGAACATAATTAAGCTAAATAATCGATCATAAAGTAAATTAATTTATTCTAAAAAAACATATAGTTTTAGATAATAATATGAAAAATCATAAAATATATTATTAATAATAGTTAAAATTAATAAAAAATATTTACTTTTATCCCAAAGTGATAGGAATATCATTACTCATATCTAAGGTATACAAGATTCACACCAAGAACTTCATTGATAACCCTTCAGAATATAAATTTTTTGCACCAACGGTTTTTTTTGAAACACCCGTCATAATCTGGAATTTCTGTCCCCAAGATCCAATTTGATCATAAGAAAAAGATGAAAATCCTCATTGGGACTTATTCTAACTTGAAATTAAAAATTTATAGTTTCCTTACCATGAAAACTATTTGATTACACATGATTGGAATGAATTATTATAAGAATACAATTTAGATATTTTATAATGAAAATCCTCATATAATAGAAGCTTTAAGTAAATACACTAAAAAAATATTATAATCAAGAAATATTATTGTATTGAGGTAGCACATATCTCAATGTAAATATTAATTAATTACAACATCACACAATTTTCCATTCCTTAAAGTTCAGTCTCTATATATAGACTAAATATTACAAACTCCACTGAGATCTGTAGGTTTAGTTATAACAACATCAGAATTAATAACCTATATTATTTTTCTTTAATTAAATAAGACTTATCCATATTTTATAAAATATATTTTTAACATTTAGGCCATCAAAACATATAGAATCAAAATTTAAAACTCTTTATAACTATAAATTAAAAAACCTTAAGTTATCATTAATTTAATATGAAGTGTATTGTGTTTTTCAAAATAATAACATGAAAGAGTTCATTTGACTCAATTAAATTCATAAAAAAAAATAAAAAAAAATTTATTTATTAAATTTTAAGAGCATGAAAAATTAGATTAATTTGGTTTATTTAATGGATGGTGAAGTGAACCAAAAAATAAATTTGATCATGAACATAAGGAAAAATGATAAAATTAACTTTATATAATGAGAGAAGTTTATGAAAATAAATTTCATCAAATATTTCCACATAAGTACATATATTAAATTTGTGTAGTAATTCCTTTAGATTAAGTAAAAAGAGTATGGATTTATTGGTTCCTATTATATAATAATCATAATACATGTAGGAGACTATAAAAACACTATGTTTTTACACATATCATTATATGATTTTAAGTATAATTAAATATAAAATACAAACTAGGGATCATAAATTCTAGTTTTTTGGAATATTAGGTTAATAAAACTAAAAACATAGAAATAGAATAAAACATATTTATATTAATTATCAATAATGATCTTTTAAATTCCTTTGAGATATTACATCTACATAGGGTAACCTGGGGAATACATAGACAAAAGGGATGAGATAAAAATACCAGTATGAGAATAAACATAGAAATAAAGAACAACACATGGGTTAGAAGGAATAACATTATGACATAAAAAGGAATGTAACATGAATAAAAAGATGGAAGAATAAAATATAGAACATGGGATCATGTAATCATGAAAATATAGGAATCTGGAATCAATATACCACATGAAATAAACATGAATCAAGGATAAATACAAATACAATATCACATGGTGGAAACATTCCCAAAAAGGAATCAGGTTTAATCCCTATACCGACATGATATCTCATGAGACTAAAAATTACCCAATTAATTGAAGAGATATATGGTTAAAATCATCATAACATATTTATTAATATGTTTTCCACATGAATAATAAAATATAAGGTATAAACATAAGGGTTACCCATAAAAATAAATGACTATCATAATCATATCATAATGAATAAACAATGAGAATATCATAATTATGTTCATTAAAGAATAGATTTAAAACATAAATGGACATTAATAAGGGAACTTAGTCCTACATAATGATAAATTATGTCTAAATTAAGTAAAAACATGTAAAAAAAGTGTTTAAAAAACTTTAGAAATGACCAACATCAGTGCAGTTTAAGGGAAAATATAAAAGATTATTTAAAGTGTGAAAATGAATAATTATTTGAATAAAAATAGAATGTAAAAAAAATATTTTTTCATGATAAATGGATTTATTTTATAAAAATAATGGTGCCTTAAAAAATATTATTTTGTGTACTTTAAAATGGGTAAGAAATTTTGAATTTTCCTTTAATCGGGCTTGCTTATCGGGAGGAATTGAAAAGGAACCTTATAAAATATGTATTTCCACATAAAAGAAAGAAAAATTGATATTGTTACATATTTTTGGAACAAAAAATATAATTTATGAGGATTAAATAATAATAATTAATAATTACATTAGAGTAAAGAGAGAGAAAGCATAACTCAATGGAAAAATGGGGGTTTGTAGAGAATCCCTTACCTTATGTACGAAAGTGTTTTTCACTTGTAATTAATGTCTTATATAATCAAATTATATCCATTAATTAATTAATAAGGAACCTATTAAACATGTATTTGATTTAATATAATTATATTAAGTTCATTTATGGTCATTTTGATGAGTTAGAATGTTAATTTTTTTTGTTCTCGATGTGTTTGTTTTATGATTTTTTGATCAGTTCCCTTGAGTTTAATTATGAGAGTTATTATACTATGGAAGAAAAACTTTAGAAGTGTAATTATATTAAATTTTAGAACCTGAATAACTTTAAATTATCATATATATAATTTTTTTTCATATATGAGAGAAAAAACGTTAATGATGATCGTTAGTTTATTTTGGCGAATTTTCAATTATCATGAACTTGTTTTGTTTTATTATTTAATATTAGTAACATAAGATAATAAAGTTTTAATATATATTTAAAAATACATTTTAACCATTATAATTATTGTATTACCATCCATGAAGGCGGTAATAGAAAATGAAAAATCGTCATCAATGTAGGTGGTGAATTGACACATCACGAATGATGTTTTCATTTTTAGCATAAATAGAGAAGATAAGAGATTTGATGATGGATATACAATTAATATAATAAAATTCAAGTATATATATTATAATGTATTTATCATGTTACTTTGTAGATGGTAGGTGAGGGAAGGATAAAAAAATTAAATAAAAGAGAAAGAGGGAGGGTTTTACCTCTTGAGTGTCGTCTCCTTGAGAACCTCCTTAAAGAACTTGGAATTGGACTTTTGGTGAGATAAGAATTAACATAATGTAGGAAATATGTTTGGGAGAGGACTATGACCAAATATAAGAAATATACAATGTTTATAAGGTGAGAGGAGAAGAGGTGGTGTGGGGTGGTATTTATAGGGGAGGAGAGGGATTTTTTGATTATTTTTTTCATTAGATTATTATTTTTGCTCAAGAATATAAATATTGATGATTAATATTAATTAATACAGTAAATAGAGAATAATAGTTTAATATAATTGATATTTCTTCATCCATACATAAAAAATTATTGACCAATTCATGTATTTATCTTATTCCGTAAATCATCGTATTTCACTATTCACTACAAACTCAACTATTTTAGAAAAATCCAAAAAATTAACCATAACTATTCTTTGATATGTAGAATTAAAAAATGGAATCCATTTTATTGAAATAAATTTCAGATTATGATAAATTTAATTTTTAATTAAATCATCATTTATTCAAAAAATATCGATTTTAATATTATAACCGGTTTTATGACACTTTGAAAAATTAATTAAAGTCTCATAAAATTATCTTATAATAATAAGAAAATAAAATATTAATTTATTAATACATTTTATGAAATTTTTTAATCATTATATTAATTATAAAATTGTAAATAAATATTTACGATTTACAAAAATACCAACACCGAATTTATCATTTTTAAAAAATTTATTTACCTATACCATGATATAAATATATAATATTTTTATTTATAATATGCCTAAATTTTATTTATAAATTTATAGCTCAAATTAATATTATATTAGACGGGATACTATTCTTAATGTTCATATTACTATTCCAATGGTTAGGTTACTATCCCAGCAGTATAGTTTTCTTAATTTCTATAAATAACACTTATTTCATTATTAATTTATGATAATAATGTTTTTATTGGGTTATTTATGAGATGTATATGATTTATACTATATAACATAATTTTAATAAGGTAAATTCCATTGATAAAATTTTGGGTCTTTATAGTGACCTTTATGGTTTTGTTATTCATCTTGAAATTAAAATTGAATGATTATTTAGTGGGGAAAACCAAATGTTCAAAAGGAATTTTTGATTAGATACTTTAGTAACTATGAAGAAATTGATCAATGTTATCTTAAAGTGGAAATGGAAATAGGTGAATCAAATTATTCTCAAGGATTTGGGGATTAGAAAATGAAAATAATTTTTATGGAAGATCAAATTATAATTCTCATTGAGGAAATAAGATATAATATCTGTATTATAAAAATATAGTAAGAACACATCAATAAATTTCTTCAAAGTTCCTAGATTATTTTTCAGCCGTGAAACTTTTAACCATAAAAATGTGATATTTGAAAATATATATAGAGTCACATGAGTGCGATGGTGTAAAATAATGCTTCACCAAATTTACCACTCAAAAATAAATGTTTCATTTAAATGTGTTTGATAAATATGAAAATTGATGTACCAAATCAAGGGTTAATAAATAAAATTGATATAATAAACCACCAAAACCAATATTATAAGGAATATCTTACGAAATAACTATCATAAAATCATTTGATGAAAATTAAGTGATGGAAGGTAAAATTCTTATCAAGTACAGAAATTTGAAAGTCATTTTTTATTTTTGTTCTATACACTCCTTTATATCTTATATTCTTTCTATGTCTATTAAGTCACGACCAAAAATTTTGGATATTGAATTATGACATGTGAATATTGTTCTGTGTGAAAAAATTATTTCCTAAGTTAAAATACAATATAGTGTTTAACCTATATTATCACCGAAGAGGAGGCCACAACAATAACATTTGCCACCTTAAATTTGAGAAAGAAGTAGTAGTTGTTTTTGAAATTATTTAATTTTAAAAAGAAAGAAAGCAATTAAAATGAATTTTGAACCCAAAATGATGAAGATAGTGATGAAGTCAGGGTAGGATCAACTTTTTTATTATTATCATGGTCTCAAAAATTATGCCCATCTCTTCCTATTTAATGATAAATTAAATAATCCTCAATTGAGTTATCAATCACCCTTGGTTGAAGGAAGCAATGAATACCACTACCATGTGCATGAAAATTCATAAACCATTCAAAAAAAATAAGTTAAATACCAATTGATAATTTTTGATACTTATAAATCTAGAAACAATTCAATTTTTCCACACACATGTCAATGATCTCTTGACACTCACCACCTAACACAATATTCTCAATTGATATAAACTGCACTAGGCAAAGGTAGTTTAAAGAACTTCAACCAAATATGTAAATAACTAATGAATAATGAACCCAAATTACAATAGAATTAAGGTAATTAGGAACAAATAAAAAAAGAAAACATTCATTATAAAAATATAGTTTTAAATTAAATCATAATATGTTGACATTACAAAAGGAAACTCCCCCTTCCCCGACCACTTAAATTTTTTACCACTCCATGTGAAGGGTAATAGAGTTTAATAGATAAGAAGAGAGAATTATGACACTAAGAAAAGAAATAATAAAATCCAAAATAATTTAAGGTTTTAACCCCCAACACAACTCCTCTTTCACCTTCTTCAAAACCTTTTAATGGAAGTGGATGCACATATTTATAGGCTTGAGGGGTGAAAATTTTCCCTCTAATTTATGTTCATATAAATTTTGAGTTTAATTAAAAATATAAATGTACTAATATTTTTAAGTAATATTCATTAAAGTTGTTCTTATATATATTTTGAATTATCCCTCTGAATATCATATTAATTGGGAAAGTTTCAAAAAAATTATGCCAAAATTAATAGAGAAATATCTTTATACTCGAGGAGACTCCTCAAATCCCTCCACTTTGGCACATTAAATGGTTGTATTAGTGACAAAAATTATCCCTTAAATTTAATGTGAAAATTATTCTTAGAGTTCTATTTCCAATATACTTGGAATTAACTCATTTGGAGTTCTCTTGGCCTATATATTCCACAATTACTAAGGTGGGTTCCATTATGTTAGCTAGAAACATTTTTCAACTTGATTTATTTTTCTTGGACAATGTATTTAGAATTGGATATAGGTCCATAAGACAACATTGAGTTCCAATAACAATAAAATCCTAATAAAATATCTTCAATTGAATCAAAATTGCGAAATTTATGATCAAAATACCGAAGATCTAGCAAACTGTTAAATTTCTAGAATTAATAAATTTTCACATTTTGACCAAAACTCAAGAAAAATACTAAAATAATGAAAATTATCTCAAATTCATAAATTATTAGGAATTAAATCATTGAAATACACATGAAAAATAATGAATCTATTAGCTCTATCAATTCCCCCACACTTAGCAGTTGGAATCCTTAACAAGTAAGCATCAAAATAAAATCAAAGCTAATTCAAAACACATATCCATAAGATCTAAAAATTTTAAAACAAGAAAGAAAAGATATTATTCCTCATCAAAAACCTATATTTATAAGTTCTCTATTCAGATCATTATATCCATTTCCAATTCATTTATCCTCTCATTCACACAAAACACTTACCTCACATGAATTTTCTCTCATCTCACAAATGTCAATTTTAAACAAGAATTTTCTCATCCAAACCCTTGAAAAAGTAACCATAGGTTTGGTAAATTCCTACATATTCACCTGATGTGCAGCAGTAACATGTGTTTATCATGAACACAATTAATTGTTTTTTATATGGCTTTTGATTAGTAGGATTTATATGCCAAAAATTCTGAGGCTAAATAATTAGGGTTTTCTCTTTTTGAAGAAAAATTCCTAATTTCAATTTTCATTTAAGTTTGTTCTCATCCCCACTCCCCTTGGAAGAAAATAAACTTTATCATCATAAAAAATCAAGGAATATTAAGACCATTAAATATTTTCCACAACAAAAAGTCCAATATTCTCAAACATAATTCTTTATTGAATTATCCTGATATGAATATCATTATTTATTCATTAGAATCTCTAGAAAGAAAAAACACCTTTTATCATGAAATCTCTAGAAGGGAAATTTTTTCAAGATTAGAGTTTTTTTAGCAATAAAAAAATATCTTCTTTATTTTATTTTCTACCCAAATTTTTACCAAATGATGTGTATAACAAAAGATAGCTTCCCCTTACCCTTAAGTTCAACTATATCATGAAATTTACTTCAAGAGTAGGTTGGATTGGGAGAAATGGATAGTAATATGGATAAACTAATAGGTTGTTCATGGTTTATAAGGGATATATAGATAAAATGTACATGGAATTATAGAATAAAAATATTATTCCGAAAAGGGGATTTAAAACCAAAGAAATGCCTCAATAATTTGAAACACAAGTACCTCAATGACTCAAGTTTTGATAGGAATAAATAAAATTATAGTTAAAGAATTAATGGTATGGTTCTCTCACGAAGTTAGGTGAATGAAAATAATATAAAAAAATGGTTAATAATCCTCACATTAAAGTTATTTTAAAAATTAAAGGCAATGAGTTGTGGAATAGGATTAAAAAATTAGTGTACTTTTCATGAAAGTTTCAAATATTTGAACTTGAAACAAAGTCATTTAAAGTATTCATTTAAGATCAATTTCATTGAATAAATTTATTCACTTATTGAAATGGGTTTTAAAAATATAAAATATAACCACTTAAGCTAGAAGTTTAAAAAAAAAGCAAAAATTTAAAAATAAACACACAAATTTGAAAAACACAATTTTTTCTGGAAACAAAATGAAGAATTTTTTTGAAAAACCTAAACAAAAAAGGTTCCCTCCCCCAAACTTAAGTGATGTAGTTTCCTCAATGTATTCAAGTGTATTTAAAATGTAATCATATTTGTTTTTTAATTAGATCAATCACGTAAGTGTAAAGGAGAGGTACAAACTGACTTATTGGTAGTGCAATATTGAGTTAAACTTATGAGTGTTTCTCTCTAAAAACCTATAAGAAAATAATAAAAAAATACTAAATAATTTATTTGAATTAAATAAAATATAAATGGAAATAAAATAGAAGTTTATATCTTGGTTTAATCCCCCCAAGTGGGCCATGGGTTTTGAATGCCTCTACATGGGCAGTTCAAGTTGGTTATTCCCAATCTAATGATGGGTTGGGTTTTTTTTGAGATGAACTACCAAAACTTATTTTTTACATCTTTCACTTATTCTTTTTTTATGAGTACATGGATATAGTAATAAAAATATACCCCCATGAAAATTATATTCATCTTTTATGGTGGGTTTAGAAAAAATAATGACTACTCCTCTTTCTTGGTTTCCACTTGCAAAACTTCTTCTTCATTATCTAGTGGTTTATAATGGTATATTTCATCAGTGGGAAAATAAAAGGGAATTTCATAGTATAATTCTATTTGAACAAAATTCAAGCATGAATAAGCAATATAAAAATATTCCCTTTTACAATTATCATATTGTGTCTCTATTTTTTCTGGTAAATCCACTTTGGTCTTCTCTTGAACTCCCTCCAATAAGTGTTCAACAAGTTCAAGGAGCTCCATATTTTCCTCTTAATATATATATAATATTTATTATTATTCATCCTATATATAAATACAAGTATTTTCCAAATCATAAAATTTTATACTATTTGAGGTAATACTCAATTTAGTTTCAAAGAAATTAGAAGATAATCACTTCATGAAAAGATCATCTCCCTCGGTTTGTTTGAATTCAATTGATTCTTCAGTGGGGGGTTACTCTTGAAGTTTAATTTCACTAGATATTGGTAAGTAGTTAGTATTCTAGATCTTTTCTTAAAATTCTACCACTTGTATGGTTTTTTCATCTTTAATGTCCAGTAATGGGTAATCAGGTGTTGATTTTTCAATCTTGAAAATGAGAATATCTCATTGCATTCAATCTTCTACCCAGTTACTCCAAAATTGATTTTCATATTTTCCCATATTTATATCAACATGTGATTATTCATCTTTACTCTTTATATATACATGGTATTCTCGAATCAGTTTCTTAATATTATTAGTCTGCAAATATTATTAAAGTCTGTCCTCAAATATCTTGGATTTCCAAAAAAAAAATTGGGGAAGACTAATGGGGACTCTTCATGGACCTTTTCCACTTGATAAAATTATTCAAAATAGTGGGAGAAATCAGTTATATCCTGGTACATCACTTAATTTCTTTTTATTTATGTCCTACCTTAGTCATACTATGAATTCATTAAATTCCTTCTCCCTATTATTTGATTTCCAAAATAACCTTACCTGTCTAACAACAACAAAAAATTCCATCCCCCATGGGAAAGGGTGAGAAAATATACAGTTCTTTCAATTTTGTGTAATTGTTACATGAATTAAAGAAATAATCATTTGAAAACATCTTGGAAACTATTTTTATGTTTTTTTTAATTTGAAAAGAGTAAAATATTTACAATTAGAATGTTGGAACTAGCTCCCCAAAAATAGAGCCAAGTTTTGACATGTGGCTATCATGGGGTGTGATAAAAAAACTTATTTCCTAAGATAAAATATAGTATAGTCATAAACCTAGGTTTTATTTAGAGAGTAGTTAAAAAATAATGTATTTCACTTTAAATTTTAGAAATAAGTGGGAGTTTTTTTTCAAATTACTTAATTTTAATAAGAAAGAAAGAAATTAAAATGAATTTTGAAACAAAATTGATAAATAGAGTGATGAGGTTAGGGTATGAAAACCTTTTTAAATTCCATTATGGTAATAAAAATAAGTCCCCCTCTCTTCTTATTTAATGATAAATAAAATAATCATTGGTAGATTTGTCAATCACCCTTGGTTATAGGAAGCAATGAAAACCAATACTGTGTGCATGAAACTTCATAAACCATTTCAAAAAATAATAATCCAACTATCGATTGAGAATTTTTTATCCTTATAAATATAGAAACAATTCACTTATTCCACACATGTGCCAATGATATCCAGACACTCACTACCTAACACAATCTTCTTGATTGAGACAAACTGCACTAAGTACAGGAAGTTTAAAGAACTTTAGCCAAATTTGTAAAAAATTAATGACAGAAAAACTCAAAATAAAATCACATTAAGAGAATTAAGTACCACTGAAAATAGAAACCATTAAATAAAAAAAGATATTTTTAAATTAAATCACAAGACATTGACATTACAAAAGGATAACTCTCCTTTCCCTAATAACTCAAAAGTTTTACCCCTCTATGTGAAGTGTATGAGAGTTAAAGGGGGGAAGAAGAGAGCATTATGAAACTAATAAAAGATGAAATAATGTAAAAAACACTTCAAGTCTCCAATATTCTATCACATACCCTATTTTAACATCTTCAACACATTTAAATGGAAGTGGATGCACATATTTATAGGCTTAAGGGGTGGAAAATTTTCCCTCCAATTTCTGTCCAATGAAAGATTGAGTTTATTTTATTATATTAAATGGATGAATGTCTGGAATTTATATTTCCTAAATTAGTTACTCTCCATTTTTTACATACTCCCAAAAAGTATTAGATTAATTCGAAATGTTTCAAAATATTTACGCACGAATTAATTAATAAAAAAATTTATGCCTGATGAGACCCTCACCTCTCTATAATTTGGAGAATTAAATGGATGCCTTAATAACCTAAATTATCCATGAAATTTAACATTGAAACTTTTATTAGAGTCATATTTTAAATAAATCTATAATCAACTCATTTTTAGGTCTCTATTCCTACATATGCCTTAATTACTGAGGTTTATCAATTATTTTAACAAGAAACATTTTCCACTTGATTTATTTTTCCAGACTAGTGTGTTTAGAATTGGATATGGGTCCATAAGTCGAAGTTGAATCCCACATAAAAGTTATGAACTCACAACATGAATAAATTCTTTTGGAATAAAATTTTAAAAGTTATTATTGAAATAAATAATATCCAAAAAACTATTAAATTTTTAGAATTAAGAAATTTTTATATTTTATCCAAAAACTCACCAAAAATACTAAAATGTTGAAAATTAGCTCAAATTGATAAATTGGTAGAGATTAAATGATTACAAAACAAATGAAAAATAATGAAAATATTTTCCCTATCAAATTATAGGTGAAAATTATTAATGATGTGATGATCGTATCTCATCCATATAACTCTTCTATGATTGTGGTTTGTGGGATGGCACATCTTATAAATCTAGTTATTTTACCTTTGGTGTGATTTAATGTAATATTAAGAATGGATTATTTTTATCTATATAAATATCCTAATAATTAATTTTGTTCTGAAATATTATTTAATGATATTTTTTATATCATAGTGTGTTAACCTGTATACCTCCTTATCTATGGAAATAAGTGATCTTACTTAATTTTCATGATAAATATATTTCAACACATAAAGGAATAAATAGATAAAATTATAATTTAGAAACAATAAAAACCACCCAATTAATTTTTCTATAAACTTTCATGAACTAAAACTTTTTCATATACTTTTATTTCGATGAGAGTTATAGAGATATATTATTTCATTAATATGTATGGGATAAATACTTTATTGATTTATTCAATTAATGTAGTTTTACTAAGAATGCACCCAATATATTCTACCTTAATGGGAGTATTTTTTATCATAGTTTTCCTCTATACCTAAAAATAAACAATTTATAATACACAATAATAATAATATCAAGTTAGGACCAATACACAAGTTCCCATATAAAAATATATGATGACACAAAAACATATTGAATTCTTATTAGAGGGAATTTCCACATAAACCACCTTCACAGATATCATCATATTTGAACATCATTAGAAGAAGTATCAATATCTAATGAGCCCCCAAAACCTGATAGTAAAAAATAATCTATTTTCCATTAGAAAAATTCTATCTTGACCATAATATATATTTATTTGAGAATATCTTGATGAAATATCTAGGTTCCCATTATAGTGGGGAATTATTATAACTAAAAAATGTGATGCATATTTCAAGGATATTATCACATAAATGTCACATAGAAGAATAGTCACTATATAATAACAAATATATATACCTATATTTTGGTAATCAAAAGTAAAAATTTAGTTGATTTTTTAGTGTGAAAAATCTTGACACTTGTCACTATCATACTACCGAATGCACCTCATGCACCACCTGATGTTTCAAAATTTTAAACCGTTGGAATTATTTTGATTCTTTGAACCTCTACCACTGTTTGTCTGAGTGGATACTCAAGAGTGGGTTAATTGAGTTCCAATTACAATTTTTGTTAAAAACCTTTAGGATTAAAATACCCCAAATTAAAACGACCCAGTCAATTAAGGCAGTAGAGATATAAATGACTTATTGTTCAACAGGTTTCTCAAAGGTTGATTACTCCTCAGTTGAATCAGTATGAGAACTAATTCCACTTTTAAAACAAGTTTACTGAATGAATCACATATACACACTAACCATAACTAACTATCAGAGTGAATGTAAAAAGAAATTTCTGTCTTTACTAATATAAGCACAACAGATAAATATAAAACAGAGTAAGTGAAATATGAACACAAAAAATTAAACAAGAGGTTCAGTCTTAAGTCAAGAACTATTCCCCTCCACTTGGTTATCACCTGCCACCAAGTAATTATATTAAAAAGTGATACACATTCTATATCTGGCTTTACAATAGTTTTCACAAACTGTCCAGGTTTTGAAACCTCTAAGACAGTTATACATGGGAAAAAATAAACTACCAAGCCACACTAGGCTTATTCCACAGTTATGCATGGGAAACAAATGTAAAGAGAGTTTCGTATGGGGATATTCAGTATCCCTTAGTTGAAGCACAAGAGTCAGTGTGTGTAACACAAACATACTGCTCACAAATGTAAAATACTTAAACACAGTAGAGCTAAAGATAGTAGGGATAAGTTTAGAATCCTCTGTTGTGTTGAAAGATCAGCTCTGGACTCGTTGGAATGAAGGAAATGAAGTTTTGTTCTTTCTCTGCAAGTTTCCTCCAAAACAGAGTGTCACAACTTCCAGGTTCTAACTTCCAGATATAGAAATGATCACCTTCTTCAGTCTGAATCTCTTTGTAGTACACCACTAAGTTCTTTCAATAGATCTTCGTGAAGCTCTCTGTTCTTCAGAATACGTGCTCCGATGTTCTTCTTCTTTCTTGTATTTTTGGGTTCTGTATGTGTCTCTATTATGTGTGTATATTCAATATGTCCATGCCACATTATTATGTCTGTCTCTACTTATAAATATATACACTTTTCCAGCTCGTCTTTTTCTTATTTGGTTCAGCAGGGGCCGACAGTAGAAATTTTTCAACCACGTGTGGTCTTCCTTGTACATCGCACTGTCTCCTGATATGCCTGCAAATAAAATTACATAATGTCAGGTACATTAATTTGTCCATACATGACCTTTATGATAGTATAAATAGAATTGGTAAAATAAATAATATAATATCATTAGATTGGAAGCAGATGCATGTCACATGGTAGACTTCAATGGTAGTCTCTCCAACTGTGAACTTCATAGGTAGGCTATTCAACTATGAGCTTCATCAGTAGGCTATTAAACTGTGAGCTTCATCAATAGGCTATTCAACTGTGAGCTTCATCGGTAGGCTCTCTGTCTGTAGGCTTTTAACGGTGGACTTTGTGTCAGTGGATTTCTTGTAATGGTATCTATTACTCTATGTAACAGTATCTCCTCATCAGTGGACTCCATCGGTAGGTCTGTAACATCAGAATATTTAAACAGTGACCTTTTCACTAGTAGAATTATCTCAATAGGTAATTTCATTAATAGTGGAATATGTCCATCAGTAGACTTTGAACAACAGTTGACTATCTCGACAATAGGAGTTGTCTAGCAGTAGCCTTCTACTAATGGTAGACATGTCCAACTGCAGACTTGAACAGTGAAGCTCTCAACAGAAGACTTGAGAAAGAGTCTGATAGTGAACTTCTAACAGAAGCCTTATCACAGCAGTGACTTTGTGACGGTGACTCTTTGACTGTGAGCTTTGATAAGCAGATCAATGGTAGACTTGTGACAGTGACCTTGTACTTATAGTGACTTTATAGATCTTCAATAGTAACCTTCTAGGATCAGTAACCTAGAGTAATAGTGAGCTATAATGGTGACCTTTAACAGAAGTCTCTTACCAGTAACCTTTAATAGTGAACATATATTTAGATAAATGTAAACTGTAAGCTGATACAACAAAGTCATGAGACTAAGAATATAAATTGTTCAGGATAAACAATATAAATACAGATTAAAAAAGGTTAGAAAATGGCTTAATATATCATGGTCAATATTTAAACATGATTTGGGATTATCAAAATAGGCGAGTCCAACAATATCCCCATTTTTGATAATCACAAATTATGCCAGTATGTATTAAATATAGATATCATATATAATACATTTACTAAACATAGATAAAAAATGTCTCAAGTATCAGGGACTAATAAGAGTGTAAAACCAGAAAATATTTCTACATGGTATCAGAGAGAAAGGCAGAAAACATTCAACATAGGATCATATTAGTATATTATCACATTTCTCCCCAATCACATGATTAGTCTAGAATTAGCACAGTAGTCTAGAATTAGCACAGTATTTCTCCCCCTTTGTGATTAACAAAAAGAAACACAAATAGAGAGAACAGAGAAAGCTTGTATTAATGAAAGTACATTACATGACCCAAAAAGAATACATAGTCCCTATAAAAAGACATAAACAGACTCAATCCACATCATCCGTAGGTAAGTGGTCTTTCCCTTTGAAAGAAGAAGAGGGAGAATGAGCAGGTGGATCAGAAGGTTTGGGAATTGCTGTAGGAATGACTGGAGGGGCAGCAATAGAAGCTCCTGTGGGTCTGTAGTGGGTAGCTCACTGAGGTATCAGTGGATTAAGGCTTCTGATAGCTGCAACAGGAGACATCATGGAAGAACTACTGGGTTGATATGCAGGTAAGGCAGGAGGGATGATGACAGGGGGTGTAGTCCACATGGAGAAATGGTAGAAGAAGGTTTCTAAAGTCCATAATAATGCTTCCTCCTCTTTCCATAGCAGATAAAAAATCATCTTTATTCTCCAAAATTTTATCCAAAGCAGGGGTGAATTCTCTCAGTTTGCTGACCTGCTCCTTGAATTCCTGAGTCACTGGTGGCATCTTTATATTCTCTATCAAAAGCTTGAAGTGGTTGGTCATTTATTGCTTGGTATATATCTTCTCAAAGTAAGAATCTACCTTATTATTTAATGGCTTCCTGAGTAGTAGTAGCTGCACGCAAGTGTTTACGAACATAACTGTTGACTTCCCTTGTGGTGGAAAGTACCTGAGAATCAGAGGTGCCACTGGTACTGGCCTTAACAAGCTCTTCATGGATCACATTTCTGATCTAGTCAATGTTCATAGAGGTGCTAGATGATGTAAGGGGTTTGACTGAGAAAGCTACTGTCTCTTTGAAAGACTGAGACAAATTACCAATCACCTTCTGAACAAGTGCATCTTGAATGTTCATATGTCGTTTGACTGATGTCTTAAAAGTCTCAAACGCTTCTACAAACTACTTGACTATCTTTTTGATGTATCGAATCTCAGCATTAACTTCGTTTTGAGAACTGCTCATTGTAGTCAATGAAGTAACCAATTGTCTCAGAGAAACCACAACTCCTATCCAGCTTTCAATTTGAGTATGGCACACTTTAATCTCATTCAGCATTTCTTTCACTAGACTAGACACAACACATCCCAGAGATAGCTCCAGGGATTACTCCAAATTCCTTAGCTCTTCAATAAGGCTATTCTTCAAATCTTCCACTGATTCTCTTAGGGCCTCTTTCATTTCAACCTTTAAGGACTCAAGGTCCTCCTTGGTTGCCAAATTGTCAGCCAAAACTACTGGAATACTTTTAGGTAGGATAATAAAATCCCTCTAAGGCTGGTCTTCCTCATCAGAATCTCTATAATTGAGTCCAAGTACCATGTACCCTGGATCTGATGACCAAACCTCTATCTCATACAGCACAGAAACTGAACCAAGGGAAATAGGTTTCTGCCCCTCACTTAGAGCTCTCTCCTGAGAAATCTCCTATATCTATTTTTCTCCAGGTAATTCCACAACCTCCTTTGCAACTCCAGAAGATTCAACAACATTTTTCTCTGTTGGTTCACCAGTGGGGTGAGTCTCATCCTCCACTGAGTCATCAATGACTTCCATATCAATGGCAGTAGATGCCACTCCTTCTTCCTGACTAGACACTATCTTGTCTCTATTATCTATTAGAGGGCTCAAACTAAGATCCTCTTATTCAATGTCCTCATCATCAGCTTCATCAACAGCCTCCTTTCCTTCATCCTTATCACAAGCCTCCTCTGCCTCATAAGCATAATGATCTAACTCGGTAGCCTCATCCTCTTCAGAGGTGTCCTTGAAAATACTATGAGATGCTTCTTCTTATTCAGTGGTCTCAGTATCACTGTCCTTCAGAACAGTCTCTCTTCTTGGTAGTGATTTTGGAGGGCTAGCTGCTCTGAAAGCTACTGTACTTAAAGTATTGTTAGGAAAATCAGGATCACTCCCATCATCAATGGGGGTGTTCTCTCTTCCAGGGTCCACAACTCCTTCAGCTTCCTCATCATCATCTGAATAAGCTGGTTCTAGATCATCAGGCTTCAGGCCTGGATCACTCTTGTCCTTTGTCCTAGATGGGTGAGTATTAGGGTCAAACTTGTCATATACCATTCCTTCATCATTCACCCATGTCTTCTTCCAGGGATTCCAGCTAATTTTCATGAATTTGCAAATAACCTTGGAGATACAAACATTGTTCTTGGCCACTATCATATCTTATTGATTTCCATCCACACCCTTTACCTTTAGCATTACTGAAATTAGCTTGGCATGGAATAGGGCATTGGACTTTGAGCTTGCCTTAGTCATATCCTCCAATTGTGCCACCAGTAACCTACGTAAGTTAATCTTCTTTCCATGCTTCAGTAAGTATATTAGGAATTTGTCCTGGTACTTCAGCACTGCAAAATCTCCTCTCTTGGGACTAATTACATGATGAATGAATTTGAACAAAAGATTTTCTTATCCATTAATCTCAGATACAATGACCTTCCTTGATTTTACATTTCCTGTCAGTTATTCTAGAGCTTTTTAATACTCAAAAACATCACTTCCTCGAGGAGCCACTCTAGAGTAGTAATCATATACTCCTTCATGAGGAACTCCCAAACAGGCAGCCCACTCAGTAGATGAGAAGCTGACTTCATTTCCATTGACTCTGGATATTAGCCAATGCACATCATCTTCCTCTTAGAACTTCAAATATTCAAATAATTCTTCCACAAGCTTCAAGTAATATGGTCCATTGTTGTTGGAAAAGCATTTGTTCCATCCTTTGGCATCTAGTGCTTCCAGCACTAATGACTTGCTCGACAACAACCATTCTTCACTTAACTCCTTCTCAGCAAAGATTTATCTCTTGGTCAGATGTGGGTTGACAGGTCCCGTCGGGGTATTACTGGTGCCACTGGATTCAACTCGAGTTCTCTTTGGACTTGGTGCATATAACATCCCACCTTTTTATCACATAAACTTTCATTACATTATACAAAACTGAGGATCTTTAAGGTTTAGTGTCTTGGAAACCAGGAATTTAATACATGAAACAAAAAAAACATTCTTCTTAAACACTTGAAAGGATTCTCCTTATGTTCATCCTAGGTTCATTACTGCATCTCATAACCTGGGGACATACATCAAAATAAAGGGCGAGCAGAAGGCCCAGTAAGGGAAACAAGAGGAACATTTTACATGTGAACTTGAGATACTTCAACAATGTCATGAAAAAGAACATTAAGGGATGAGAAAGAAATCATGTGGCATATCATAAAAATAACATTTTTCAAAACTTTAAGATGTGGCTATATCATTTAACATAGAAAATCATGAACATATCACCAAGGTCCATCCCCAAGGTGTCATTTGAAAATTACCAAGGTTATTCACCAAGATATCGTGAAAATTGTAATCTCTAGTGGTTACATCATTACCCAATGAATTGGAGTGCTATCAGGGTGCACCCTTAAATTTGCCTTTATTATCATGTGAACCACATATATCATCATCAAAAATTTCATAAATAACCCATATAGAATAAAATAAATGGGTTTCATTTCATAATCATAGCGTTTTAAGAAAAACTATTTTAAAGACATGATCTTTACGTCACTTTAAACCGACGAAAGGGGAGAGCGGGTCTCATGTATGTAAATCCCAGAATTTAAAATAGAAAATTTTGATATATATGTGAATACCCCTGTAGAAATAAGAGCTTTGAGTATTCACTTTATAACATAAAATAATTTTGAGAAAAGAGAGAGGCATTTTGAGACGAAAATTCTGCAGCATAATGGCTATGTTTCGGGTTTTTAGAAAACATTGAAAAGAGAGGGGACATGGGTCAATCATTCATAAATGACCCATAAAACAGTATAGGGACAGAATAAGAAGGATATATGTACATGTTAATGAAATTTGAAGGACATAACATTTGAAATGAAAAACATGGAAGGAAGACAAAAATTAGATTTCTCTTATGAAAGTTCGGCAGCCTAACGACGTTACTTAAACTTCAACAAAAATGATTTGAAGAGATCAAATAGGGTCCGTAATAATATGAACATAAAAGATCAGTATGATATATTTGGAGATAATACCCCAACATAATAAAATAGTAACTTGAAATACTTGACATGAAAGTAGAACTTTGAAAAATGAGAAAGGTGAAAGAATCCCTTAAAAATTCGGCAGCCTAACGACGCCACTTAAAACTTCAAAATACTGAATTGAAGAGATAAAATGGGGTATCTCATAATATGATCATAAAATATCAGTATGATAGATATAGAGATCACACCCTAACATAATAAAAAGGAACATGAAAATCTTGACATGAAAGTAGAACTTGAAAATGAGAAGGGTGAAAGAATCTGTTACAAACATTTCGGCAGCCTAACGGCGCCACTTAAACTTTAATAAAATGAAGTGATGAGAGTAAGAGGGGATATCTCATCATATGAAAATAAAAAGGACAGTATAATAAATATAAAAGAACATCCACCAACATAAGAATATGGAGCATAAAAGAAATTACATAAAGGAGATCACTTGAAAGGAAAGAGAGGGGTCAGATCCCTTACCTTAAAACGAAACTCTTAAAAATAAAAGGTTTGGACCTTGAGGGATTGGGGGAACCTTGAGAGGACTCATTGGGAGGTAAGTAGACCAGAACGTCATTGAGAATGATTTTGAAGTCCAAAGGATGAGAGAATGTCTTGGTATTTATAGGGAAAGTGAGGGGACACGACATTAATGGCCAATGGACACCTCATAAGTGGGTTTCTCAAAACCATGTGCTCTCCCAAGATATTTCCCATGAAGTTAGGCCACATGGGGCTCCCAATAAAATAATTCATCACCTTTGGTCGGAAAACCCATAAAATATCTCATGACGTCATCATGACACAGTTATGATGTCATTAAACATACCGAAACCCTCAAACTGTATTTTTACTATTCACTGAAAATTCAACTTTCTCAGAAAAATCCCAAAATTTCACCTTAACCAAATATCAATGCCCTGATTTCAAAAATGAACTCCATTTTATAAAAATAATTTTCTAAATAATTTTAATTTATTTTTTAAATAAATACACTATTCACCAAAAATTCATTTTTTTCAGAAAAAACCCCAAAATTTACCTTAACATAATATCGATGCTCTGAGTTCAAAAATGAAATCCATTTTATAAAAATAATTTTCTAAATATTTTTAATTTAATTTTTAATTAAAAAACACTATTTACTTGAAAAAACTAATACATGAATAATAATTTATGAAACCGTTATTTAACCATTTTATTGAATCACATTACTTAATCAAGGTGCCTAGATTATATTAATGCTTTATTTAAGTGAGATTATTAATCCATTTGGTCACATTACTAATCCAAAGCATAAAATCACTATTCATAATTTACTATTCATCAAAAATTAAGTTTATCTTATTAGACTCTAAATTTCATACTGGACATAATTGAAGAAGACCATTTTTGGAATATCATTACACGTTTTTAATTATTTAATGTTTACATAAACATTTTTAAAATATCCTTTCTCTAAAATTCACAAAAAATATGCATACTATATTTATCCATACATTTAAAAAGTCATAAACATCATCATAAGAAGAAATCCCAATTTTTATTTATAACAAAGGATTACACAAGGCAGTTACGGTCTCCTTACATAGCCCCTTATCACACCAGCATAGGACCTAAGTGTAAGGTGTGCTAAGGTGACAGAATCCGAGGGAGGCTCGGCCAACATCGCACGAGTAGTAATTTCTATCAGTTTGAACTTATCACGAAGGCAATCCCATTCTAGCTTCACACGATGAAGTTCAGCTTGGGTTTGGTCTAGAGCAAAGCCCAGTGGTGTTACCTCCTTCCCAAGTTCTATTAGATGGGATTCGATCGGTCCAAGACTACTGTGTGAGGCCATCAAATCTTGTTTCTATATTAATTAACCAAGATTACTTGTATTTAGAGACAATAATCAAAACGTTTAGTTTCCAGCGGTCATATTGACCAATGGTCATATAACAGTCAAAACCCAACAGTCTCATTTTAATTATACTCATGTTATCAAATGAAACATTTTTGTTGAGTATAAAAATAAAATAAAATAACACACAAAATTAGGAAACAATATTTATTCAAAATTTCGGGTCGTTACAATCTTCCCCCCTTAAGAAATTGAGTCCTCGCAATTTTTAAAATTGGGTTTTGAAATTTCATTGAAAGTCCCACATCGGAAAAGGAGTCAGTAACATTATTACTTTAAAAGAAACAAAGGGAAGTACAAAGGTCACCCGAGTTAACCCTTACTAGGATTCCATGAAGGAAAACATGGATATGGAAGAAAAACAAAGGGTCATGTTCTGGGGGAGAGTGATAGAAAACATGATTAGGAGAAATTTGACCATGAGAAAATCCCAAACTTATAATGTCTGTAAAAGGTATTTGATTACCTAGTAGGAAACGTAAACCAACAACATTTTTGTTTTACGTTTTTTTTCATAATTTTGAGGAATTCATTTACTACATAGAACAAAAATATAAGGAAATATACCTACCTTCATGTAGAGTTTCATCCTTTAATAAGTTTCTACCAAAACTAATCTTTTCTCCAAACGTTGAGAATTCAAAACTACTTGGCCTCATCAAAACACAAGAATCATCTTCTAGAGAATCACATAATCCACAAAAGATTAACTATCTATTTCTTCTATCTTTAAACATTATCCCAAAAACAGAAAGGTTAAGGTAAAACAACTCTTCAAAAAGAAAGAATCCCATAGGAATGGAAACTAATTTTAAATATTCAAAGTTCCATGGTACTACTCAAAGTTCATCATAGAACATTCCATAAATAATGGTCCTTAAAATTCCTCAAAATAAACCAAACTAAGATTGAAACCCAAATACAAGAAGGATTTGATAACATAGTCTTCCAAAATAAACATCATTGTTCATATCCAAACAAAATCAACCACTCCTAACATATTATAACAAAAGTAGCTAACCTAAACATATTTTACCCAAGATAGGTCAATCATTTCCATAAGTAACCTAAAATACCATAAGTTCACCTTAAATTCGTCGATTATTCAAAATATAATTCAACCTTTAATCCTCAAAGAAAATACCGTAGTAATCTATTTACCTCGATCATATAGGGTCCCCAAAATAGTGAACGTCTTCCAAAATAATATTAATCTTTTAATCCTCTAATCATATCTGTCATATTAATACAGAAATCGTCACATTTCCTATCACATTGGTTGTTGGGACATGTTCTTCCATTTTCCTCCATTAACTAAGAAAAGAAAGTACAATTAGGGGCTTAAATACTTAGCCAATAATCATTAAAAGGAACTTAAAGCATATAAGGATAACTTGTAGAAGAATAGTATACCTTAACTTGTGATCCCCTAGGTTTCCATATAGGTTATCCATGATCATATATTCTTATGTGAATCTTTATTTTATTTTATCTTTGTAAATCATATCCCCTGGGAGTGTCGTAACCAAGAGTGCAGCAAGGCTCATTGTCGTGTACCAGTTCCCGTTTGAGTCTAGCTCAAAGAAGTGTTTTCGGGTTTTACCCCTGTGTACATCTATGCCAGAGCCACCTCTACCTACTCGTATCCAGACAAGGATGTATTTACTTGGCAACCCATTACTCAATACTCACCAAAATACCAGGAAGATTTCCTATATATAAACTTTTCTATAGGCTTCTTCCTAAAGTTTTTATATCCTAATTTCCACAAATAACTAAACAATCCTTTGATACCAACTATAACATACCTCCTTTTTATCACATAAACTTTCATTAAATTATACAAAACTGAGGATCTTTAAGGTTTAGTGTCTTGGGAACCAGGAATTTAATACATGAAAAAAAACATTATTCTTAAACACTTGAAAGGATTATCCTTATGTTCATTCTAGTTTCATTACTGCATCTCATAACCTGGTGACATACATCAAAAGAAAGGGTGAGCAGAAGGCCCAGTAAGGGAAACAAGAGGAACATTTACGTGTGAACTTGAGATACTTCCACAATGTCATGAAAAAGAACTTTAAGGGAGGAGAAAGAAATCATGTGGCATATAATAAAAATAAAATTTTTCATAACTTTAAGATGTGGCTACATCATTTAACATCGACAATCATGAACATATCACCAAGTTCCATCCCCAAGGTTTCATTTGAAAATTACCAAGGTTATTCACCAAGATATCGTGAAAATTGTAATCTCTAGTGGTTACATCATTACCCAATGCATTGGAGCGCTATCAAGGCGCATCCTTAAATTTAAAATTTTTAATCATGTGATCCACATATATCATCATCATAAATTTCATAAATAACCCATATAGAAAAAAATAAATTGGTTTCATTTCATAATCATAACGTTTTAAGAAAAACTATTTTAAAGACATGATCTTTATGTCACTTTAAACCCATGGAAGGGGAGAGCGGGTCTCATGTATGTAAATCCCAGAATTTAAAATAGAACATTTTTATATATATGTAAATACCCCTATAGAAATAAGAGCTTTGATTTTTCACTTTATAACATAAAATAATTTTGAGAAAAGAGAGAGGCATTTTGAGACGAAAATTCTGCAGCATAACAGCTATGTTTCGGGTTTTTAGAAAACAATAAAAAGAGAGGGGACATGGGTCAATCATTCATAAATGACCCATAAAATAGTATAGGGACAGAATAAGAAGGATATATGAACATGGTAATGAAATTTTAAGGACATACCATTTGAAATGAAAAACATGGAAGGAAGACAAAAATTATATTTCTCTTATGAAAGTTCGGTAGCCTAACGGTGTTACTTAAACTTCAACAAAAATGATTTGAAAATATCAAATAGGGTCCCTCATAATATGAGAATAAAATATAAGTATGATATATTTAGAGATCATACCCCAACATAATAAAAAAGTAACTTGAAAGACTTGACATGAAAGTAGAACTTTGAAAAATGAGAAAGGTGAAAGAATCCCTTAAAAATTCGGCAGCCTAACGACGCCACTTAAAACTTCAAAATACTAAATTGAAGAGATAAAATGGGGTCTCTCATAATATGATCATAAAAGATCAGTATGATAGATATAGAGATCAGACCCCAACATAATAAAAAGGAACTTTAAAGTCTTGACATGAAAGTAGAACTTGAAAATGAGAAGGGTGAAAGAATCCGTTACAAAAATTCTGGCAGCCTAACGGCGCCACTTAAACTTTCATAAAATGAAATGATGAGAGTAAGAGGGGGTCTCTCATCATATGAAAATAAAAAGGACAGTATAATGAATATAAAAGAACATTCACCAACATAATAACATGGAGCATAAAAGAAATTACATAAAGAAGATCACTTGAAAAGAAAAAGAGGGGTCAGATCCCTTACCTTAAAACGTAACTCTTAAAACTCAAAGGTTTGGACCTTGAGGGCTTGGGGGAACCATGGGAGGACTCCTTGGGAGGTAAGGAGACCATAACTTCGTTGAGAATGATTTTGGAGTCCAAAGGATGAGAGAATGGCTTGGTATTTATAGGGAAAGTGAGGGGACAAGGCATTAATGGCCAAGGGACACATCATAAGTGGGTTTCTCAAAACCATGTGCTCTCCCAAGATATTTCCCATGAAGTTAGGCCACATGGGGCCCCCAATACAATAATTCATCACTTTTGGTCGCCCAACACATAAAATATCTCATGACATCATCATGACACAGTTATGATGTCATTAAACATACCGAAACCCTAAAACTGTATTTTTACTATTCACTAAAAATTCAACTTTCTCAGAAAAATCCCAAAATTTCACCTTAACCAAATATCAATGCTCTGATTTCAAAAATGAACTCCATTTTATAAAAATAATTTTCTAAATATTTTTAATTTATTTTTTAAATAAATACACTATTCACCGAAAATTCATTTTTTTCAGAAAAAACCCCAAAATTTAACTTAACATAACATCGATTCTCTGAGTTCAAAAATGAAATCAATTTTATAAAAATAATTTTCTAAATATTTTTAATTTAATTTTTAATTAAAAAACACTATTCACCTGAAAAAACTAATACTTGAATAATAATTTATGAAACCGTTATTTAACCATTTTGTTGAATCACATTAATTAATCAAGGTGCCTAGATTATATTAATGCTTTATTTAAGTGAGATTACTAATCCATTTGGTCACATTACTAATCCTGAGCATAAAATCACTATTCATAATTTACTATTCATCAAAAATTAAGTTGATCTTATTAGACTCTAAATTTCATACTGGACATAATTGTAGAAGACCATTTTTGGAATATCATTACACGTTTTTAATTATTTAAGGTTTACATAAACATTTTTAAAATATCCTTTCTCTAAAATTCACCAAAAATATGCATACTATATTTATCCAGATATTTGAAAAGTCGTAAACATCATCATAAGAAGAAATACCATTTTTTATTTTAAAAAAAGGATTACACAAGGTAGTTACAGTCTCCTTATATAGCCCCTTATCACACCAGTATAGGACCTAAGTGTAAGGTGTGATAAGGTGACAGAATCCGAGGGAGGCTCGGCCAACATCGCACGAGTAGTAATTTCTATCAGTTTGAACTTCTCACGAAGGTGATCTCGTTCTAGCTTCACACGATGAAGTTCAGCTTGGGTTTGGTCCAGAGCAAAGCCCAGTGGTGCTACCTCCTTCCCATGTTCTGTTAGATGGGCTTCGATCGGTCCAAGACTACTTGGTGAGACCATCGAATCTTCTTTCTATATTAATTAACCAAGATTAATTGTATTTAGAGACAATAATCAAAACGTTTAGTTTCCAGCGGTCATATTGACCAATGGTCATATAACAGTCAAAACCCAACAGTCTCATTTTAATTGTACTCATGTTATCAAATGAAACATTTTTGTTGAGTATAAAAATAAAATAAAATAACACACAAAATTAGGAAAAAAGATTTATTCAAAATTTCGGGTCGTTACAGCGCATCCTCGTTGACAGTCGGGGGTCGCTTGGTTCTAGCCATAGAGATTGAGAGAGGTTTGAGGGCTCAAGTGAAGAGTTAGGGTTTAGGAATTTCGAGAGCAAGGTTCGAGATTAAGAGAGGAAGGTGGATTGAGATATGTTTGTCGCCTTTGGTTTTATCATTTAGGGATTAAAACAAAACAAAATAGAAATAATAAAAAGGAATAAAAACGGTTTGAATACTTGTAAAAATAAAGACAAACAGCGAGCTATCCAACAATGAGATGCACCAGTGAGGTACACCAGTGAGGTGAAATGGTGAGGTGTAACAGTTAGCTTTATCAGTGAGGTCCAACTGTGAGGTCCAACGGTGAGGTCCAACAGTGAGTTCTAACAGTGAGGTCTAACAGTGAGTTCTAACAGTGAGGTCTAACAGTGAGGTCTAACAGTGAGGTCCAACAGTGAGGTTTGACTATGAGGTTTCCTTTGATGAAATTAATCATTCCTAACTCATGTTTGATGTAGTTTAACCTCTTATAATTCAAAGGATTTGTGAATATATTATCCAATTGATGGTCAGTGCCAATGAATTGAAGAGTGATATGACCATTTTGATAATGATCCCTAAAAAAGTGATGTCCCACATCAATATGCTTTGTCCAAGCATGAGATACCAGATTTTTGGAAATGTTAATAGAACTTGTATTTTCACACTTTATAGAGACATGTTTGAACTGATATCCATAGTCCAGTAAAGTGTGCTTCATCCATAGAATTTGAGCACAATAACTACCAGCAGCTATATACCCAGCTTCGGCAGTGGATAATGCAATAGAATTCTGCTTCTTACTAAACCAAGATACTAGTGACTTGCCTAAAATGTGACATGTCCCAGAGGTGCTTTTTTCTATCTAACTTGCAACCGGTAAAATCAGCATCAGAATAACTCAAGAGATCAAATGATTGTCCTTTTGGATAAAATAGTCCTAAGTTGGGAGTATGTTTGAGATATTTAAAAATCATTTTTACAGTAGTTAAATGAGACTCCTTTGGATTGACTTGAAAGTGATCACACATGCATACACTAAATATGATGTCAGCTCTAATAGCTGTAAGATAGAGTAGACTCCCTATCATACCTCTATAGTTGGTTTGATCCACTGGTTCTCCAGCTCCATCAGTATCTAACTTACAGGTGGTACTCATAGGTGTGTCACTACCTTTACTACCATCCAAAGAAAAACGTTTTAAAAGCTCCTTAATATATTTACTTTGATTTAGAACAATGCCATTTTTATTTTGAAAGATCGGAAATCCAAGGAAAAATTTGAGTTCTCCCATTAAACTCATTTCAAACTCATTTTGCACAATTTTTGAAAAATCAATACATAATGAATTTTTAGAAGATCCAAAAATAATATCATCCACATAAATTTGTACTATCAAAAAATCTTTAGAAATCCATTTAATGAAAAGAGTAGGACCGGATATCCCTTTGGTAAAACCTTTTGAAATAAGAAAAGAGCTGAGCCTATCATACCATTCTCTTGGAGCTTGTTTTAAGCCATATAAAGATTTAGATAGTTTAAAAACATGATTGAAAAAATTGGGATTTGTAAAACCAGGAGGTTGTTCAACAAATAAATCCTCAACTATATACCCATTTAGAAAAGCACTTTTAACATCCATTTGATAAAGTTTGAAATTCAGATGAGCTACATAAGCAAGTAGTATCCTAATAGATTCTAGTCTAGATACCGGTGCAAAGGTCTCCTCATAGTCTATTCCTTCTTCTTGGTTGTATCCTTGTGCAACTAACCTGGCCTTATTTCTAACTATGTTCCCATACTCATCAACATTGTTCCTAAACACCCATTTAGTGCCTATTGTTAACGTGTCCTTAGGTCTTTCCACTAATTCCTAAAATTTGTTTCTTTCGAACTGATTTAGTTCTTCTTGCATAGCCATTACCCAAAATTTATCATTGATAGCATCATTAATATTTATGGGTTCAATCTATGAAAGAAAATCTTGATGTTCAACCTGGTTTCTTAGAGAAGCTCTAGTTTGTGTTCCTCTAATTAAATCACCTACAATAGCATCTAGAGAATGATTCTTGAGAGTACTAATACCTCTAGGAAGGTTTGAACTAGATTCTTCATTGTTGTCTGTTGGTTCAGAATTGGTAGGAGCAGATTCTGGAAAAAATTTCCAGAACTGGATACTTTTATAGGAGATTCACTATCTTTATCATTAAGGTTCAAAATTGACAAATATTCTTCAAGATGTTCAAGAGAGGTTTTAGGCTCATGTGGATCAGTCTCATAGAATTTGACATGAACTGATTCTTCCACACATTTGGTTTTCTTATTGAACACTCTATAGGCTTTACTTGAGATAGAATAACCCAGGAAAATTCCATCATCACTTTTGGAAGCAAATTTGTCAAGATTATATTTAGTATTAAGGATAAATACTTTGCAACCAAAAACTCTAAATTAATTAACCTTAGGCTTCCTATTATTCCAAAACTCATAAGGGGTCATTTTTAAAAAAGTTCTAATTAAAACTCTATTGATAACATAACAAGTTGTATTTACAGCTTCAGCCCAAAAATAAATAGGTAAGTCATACTCATTAAGCATAGTCCTTGAAATTTCATGAAGGGTCCTATTTCTTCTTTCTACAACTCCATTTTATTGTGGTTTCCTAGGGGCAGAGAAATTGTGACTATAGCCATTATGTGAGCATTAAGATTCAAACTCATGATTCTCAAACTCACGACCATGATCACTTCTGAGGGTCTTAATTCTATGTCCACTAAGATTTTCTATAGACTTGGAATATTTAATAAAGTAAGAACATGATTCACTTTTGTGAGCTAAGAAGTATACCCAATTAAACCTAGAGAAGTCATCTATCAGAACATAAACATAGTGCTTCCCATTTAAACTTGAAACTCTTGATGGTCCAAACAAATCCATGTGAACCAACTCAAGTGGTTGAGAAGTTGAATCTTCTTTCTTTGGTTTGAAAGAAACTTTGTATTGTTTTCCCTTTTGATAGGGATTACACACTTTATCAATTGGGAATTCTAATTTAGGTAAGTCTCTAACTAAACATTTCTTATATATCTTCCTAAGTAAGTTCACATTATAGTGTCCTAATCTTTTTTTCCAAAACCAAGACTCTTTATGAAAATCATTTAAGAAGGAAACATTTTGTTTGGCTAAGGAATTTAAATCAACGGTGTATACATTCTCATTTCTACATGTAGTAAAAACTAAATCATTCTTTGAATTGAAAACATGTCATGCATCATTTTAAAACTTAACATTAAAGCCATCATCACATAACTGAGATATTCTAAGTAAATTTCACTTTAATCCATCAACAAAAATTACTTTAGAAATTAATATTGTATCAGGGTTAACAATCTAGCCTAAGCTGACGATTTTTCCTTTTGCATTGTCACCAAAGGAGACATGCCCACCATCAACTTTAATTAGACTCTTGAAGAAAGAATAGTCTCCTGTCATATGTCTTGAACATCCACTATCCAAGTACCATAGGGTCTTACAGGAATTCTTTAAGCAATTACCCTTTAAAACAGATTAAACATGGGGTAATTTTGGTACCCAGATCTTCTTGGGTCCAGAGAGTTTAGCTAGTAAAACTTTGGGAACCCATATTTTCTTTATAGGTTTTCTAAAATAAACAAACATATTTTGAGACATAAATACTTTGTTAGGTCCTTTAGAAAATTGTTTCTCAAAATATGGTCCAGAGCTAGTAGTGAACTGTCTAGATTTTGGAACAAATTTAGTTTTGATAATTTGTCTCTGTCCAGGCTGATATCCTAGACCAGTTGTATATTTAGGATCAATATGTTTTCCTAGAAACTGTGTCAAGGTATCCCTATCAGCATTGAACTTCTCAATATCCTTTCTTAATTGTTCATTAGATAATTTGAGTTGAGTTTTCTCTTTCAACAGTTGAGCATTCTTTTCTTTTTCTACACTTAGATCTGTTTTAACATTACTAGTCAAGGCATGTTGTTTCTTCAAAGATTTATATTTATCTTTTAGTTCGTTTCAGGTATCTTCCATCATATTGAAATATTCAAACAGTTCAGCCTTAGGCATATTTTCATCATTATCTGAATCACTATTATTTCTATAATAATAATCATTTAGGACAGGGGAAACAGGTACCTCAGATATGTTAGTCATGAAGCACATGTTGGCATGATTATTTTCAGAATCAGTAGCTTCTGATTCACTTGTGCTGTCTTCCGAAGCACTCTAGGTTTCTTTCATGGCTTTCTTGTACTTATTGTCATTATAATCATATTTCTTTTTGAATTTTAACTTTGGACAGTCAACCTTGATGTGTCCTTTCCTCTTGCATTCATAGAAGATTATATCATCTTCCTTATTAGATTTCTTCCAATCCTTCTTCCACTTACCTTGTTGATCATACTTACCCTTGTAGTTTGGTTTTCTGAAAAACATCTTCTTCCTATAGAACTTCTTAAATATCCTGGCTATTTGAGCAATTTCTTCATCACTGTTTGAATCTGAATCTTCACTGGTTTAACTTTCAGTAGGTACATGTATTTTCTCCTTGTCTTTTCTCTTTGAAGTAGTAAAATTGAATGCCACAGATTTTCTCTTGGGTTCATCATCTTCTTCTTTGTTCACCTTCAGTTCTTCTTCATACAACATTAGTTTACCAATAAACTCCTTAACATGTAGCTTGCTGATGTCACATGACTCTCGGATAGACACAGAAGTGCCTTTCCATCTGTCTGGAAAACATCTCAATATTCTCATGATATGCTCTTTCTCTGAAACAGATTTTCCCAGTGAACTCATGGTGTTGAAAATCTCATTAAACCTAAGGTACATGTCAGAAATGGGTTCATCAGGTATCATCTTAAAATTATCATATTTAATAATATAAGTATTTAATCTCATTTCCTTTACGTTGGTTGTTCCTTCATGAGAAACAGCCAAGGTGTCCCAGATTTCAAAAGCAGTCTTACAGGTAGATATTCTATTGAATTCTTGATCACCCAAAGCACAATATAAGGCATTCATGGCTTTACAGTTATTCTTATATTCAGACTTTGTAGCATCATCCCAGGTAGATCTAACAGTTTTGGGGATCTCATATTCTGATTCTACACCATACCAAATATCAAAACCAATACTTTCCAAATGAATTTTCATTTTAATTTTCCATTGAGCATAATTAAAACCATTAAACAAAGGTGGCCTATTAGTAGCATCACCTTCTATTCTATTGTCCATAACTAGATTTTAGAGAATATATTAAAGAGATAAAATTTAGAACTAACATAAATTCAAGATTTTTAAAACTAAAATCACAGTTTGAAAAACAGAGGGTTTGAAAAAAATTTATAAATAAAAATGTTTCCTCTGATACCAAATGTTGGTCGGAGTGGATACTCAAGAGGGGGGTGAATTGAGTTCCAATTACAACTTCTGTTAAAAACTTTTAGGATTAAAATCCCCCAAATTAAAATGGCCCAGTCAATTAAGGCAGTAGAGATATAAGTAACTTATTGTTCAACAGGTTTCTCAAAGGTTGATTACTCCTCAGTTGAATGAGTATGAGAACTAATTACACTTTTGAAACAAGTTTACTGAATGAATCATATATACACAATAACCATAACTAACTATCAAAGTGAATGTAAAAAGAAATTTCTGTCTTTACTAATATAATCACAATGAATAAATATAAAACAGAGTAAGTGAAAGATGAACACAACAAATTAAACAAGAGGTTCAGTCTTATGTCAAGACCTAGTACTCTCCACTTGGTGATCACCTGCCACCAAGAAATTATATTAAAAAGTGATACACAGCCTGTATCAGGCTTTACAACAGTTTTCACAAACTGTCCAGGTTTTTCAACCTCTACCATAGTTATACATAGGAAAAAATAAACTACCAAGACACACTAGGCTTCTTCCACAGTTATGCGTGGGAAACAAATGTAAAGAATGTTTGTCATGGTGATTTTCAGTATCCCTCAGTTGAAGCACAAGATTCAGTGTGTGTAACAAAAACACACTGCTCACAAATGTAAAATACTTAAACATAGTAGAGCTAAAGATAGTATGGATAAGTTTAGAATACTCTGTTGTGTTGGCAGATCAGCTCTGGACTCATTGGAATGAAGGAAATGAAGTTTTGGTCTTTCTCTGCAAGTTGCCTCCAAAACAAAGTGTCGTAACTTCCAGGTTATGACTTCCAGATGTATAAATGATCAGCTTCTTCAGTCTGAAGCGCTTTGTAGTACATCGCCAATTTCTTTAAATAGATCTTCGTGAAGCTCTCTATTATTTAGAATACGTGCTCCAGTGTTCTTCTTCTTTCTTATATTTTTGGGTGTTTATGTGTATCTCTTATGTGTGTATATTCAATATGACCATGCCTCATTTTTATGTCTGTGTCTACTTATACATATATACACTTTTCCAGCTCGTCTTTTTCTTATTTGGTTCATCAGGGGCCAACGATAGAAATGTTTCAACCACGTGTGGTATTCCTCGTACATCGTACTGTCTCCTAATATGCCTGCAAATAACATTAAATAATATCATGTACATTAATTTGTCTAGACATGACCGTCATGATAGTATAAAGAGAATTGGTAAAATAAATAATAGAATATCATTAAATTGGTAGCAGATGCATGTCACACGGTAGAATTCAACGGTAGTCTCTCCAACTGTGAACTTTATCAGTAGGCTATTCAACTGTGAGCTTCATCTGTAGGCTATTCAACTGTGAGCTTCATCAGTAGGATATTCAATTGTGAGCTTCATCGGTAGGCTCTCTGTTTGTAGTCCTGTAACAGTGGACTTTGTGTCAGTGGATGTCTTGTAATGGTAGCTGTTACTCTATGTAATAGTAGCTCCTCATCAGTGGACCTCATCGGAAGGTCTGTAACATCAGAGTATTACAACAATGAAATTTTCACCGGTAGACTTATCTTAACAAGTAATTTCATTAACAGTGGAATATGTCCATCAGTATAATTTTAACAACAGTCAACTATCTCGATAGTAGGAGTTATCTAGCGGTAGCCTTCTACTAACGGTAGACATGTACAACTGTAGAATTGAACAATGAAGCTCTCAACAGAAGACTTGAGAAAGATTCTGATAGTGAACTTCTAACAGAATCCTTTTCATAGTAGTGACTTTGTGACGGTGACTCTTTTTCTGTGAGCATTGATAAGCAGATCAATGGTAGACTTGTGACAGTGACCTTGTACTGACAGTGACTTTGTAGATCTTCAACAGTAACCTTCTAGGATCAGTAACCTAGAGTAACAGTGAGCTATAATGGTGAACTTAAACAGAAGGCGCTTACCAGTAACCTGTGAACTTATATTTAGATAAATGTAAACTGTAAGATGATACAACAAAGTCATGAGACTAAGAATATAAATTTTTTAGGATAAACAATATAAATATAGATTAAAAAGGGTTAGCAAATGGCTTAATATATCATGGTCAATATTTAAACATAATTTGGGATTATCAAAATAGGTGAGTTCAACATCCACATTGATAAATCCTCCTATTTTGGGTAGTAAAGACCTTATTTCTTCACTTATGATCAAAAAAATTGTTTGGAAACTATTTCCCAATCCTTTCTCTTTAGCTTTTACTACTTCTTTGGAACCACAAATAGCATATCCTTCTCTTCCTATTGAGCCTCTAATTCTAATTCATGGTTTTACTACTAGTTCAAATACATTTCTTGATGGTGAAAATGACCATATTTTTTTGTGATTTTAGTAGGTCCATTAGTGATTAGTGTTCTTGGCTCATCGTTGATGTTGATGTTGGGTCCCCTAGACAGTTGTGTGCCAAACTTGGTTCTACGCATCCCCAGGGTATCCTATAAGGTGATTATCAAGAAAAGTATACACCATATAACATAGGTTTAATTAATTAATATTCATTTAATTCCTAAATATCCTTTAACCCTTGTTGATGAGTGAGTTTGAAACTCTTATAGTGTATAAGAAACTGTCTCTTGTCAACAAATTTGATATATATTAACCTTTAATTACAACATTTGTTAATATTTTTAGTTATTTTAATCTCATAGTCAAGATGAATATCTATACCCTTAATAAAATTTATTTCCACATCCATTTATTTTTGTATGAAGATTTTATCAAGTCATCATCAAGTGAGGTTGTTTGTCATGATAATCATAGGTTTCTTTTATTTAGTTGGTTTATGGATTTACATGGTGTTCGAGACCCTTCCACATAAATTTTTTGGTTTCTAATTCCCTATCTAGCAATCCCTTTTAATAACACTAATATCCTAAATGTAGTATGATATTCTTTAAGAAATTTTATTTATATTGGTGTGGTGAATATAAATATAGAGCACATGATGGTTGTGAAGATTTGTGTAGAGATAAACCTTTCCACCCATCGGCCTTATCACATTCTTCTCTAACCTAGTCTTGATATCTCTTTTTTCGAGAGTATCGTTTATTATAAAACTATCATTTTAAACTATTACTACTAGATACACAGTGACTCAGACACAACCTATAGTAAATGAGATCCCATTTTCTAGAAGACAAAGGAAGGTGGCATTGGTCTTTCTATGCACTCTTCTCCTTCCCTATTAGATGATACCATCACTAATCTTCTCCCACACCAACTCCTATCAGAGTTGATATTGAATTGGATGATTGCTTCTACCAGGTACCCTTTGAAGATGAGGGTGTATTGGTTGAGTTTAAGGATAGCTAGACAGACTCAAATTGCAACCCCTCCCCCAAATACCTTCCACTTATCAAGTTGGTGAAACCCATATTCTATACTTTGATGATATTTAAGGCTCTGATCATCCCCAGGAGGCCCCCCAGTTTTATCTCCCATAGCCTTGGTGAAGGAAACTCCATTTCCAACCTTAGATAGTGATTGTTTGGATTCATCTCTCATGGTTTATATCTTATATCGTCACGATCCTTCAATATCCTCTCTTGATTCCCCCCTCCTCTACGTCCAACTCTTATTGGAGATTCCTTTATATCAGTGAAAGTGTCTATAAGGTAAAATCATAATCCTTGGGAGTATCCTTCAATTTACCTTGTAAATTGAACTATTATATCCCCTATTCTTATTATACCAAATATCTCCTCTAGAATGTAATGCCTACCCCTTCCTTTGTCCCCTATGAAATTATCTATTCAAGAATGGATGAGTTTAAAATTTTCCCTCAAGGGGTCTCATTTTGATCATGTTTGAAGGAATTTCTACCCATAATAGATCTAAATGAAGTGATGTATATCCTCAACTCACTCTCGATGGGACACTTCTGAATGTATTTAAATCCTAAACTTTAATTCAATGTTTCTACATTATATATAATGCTAGGGGACTTGGATCCCCAATGAAACATGAATACCTTGATTCTAAAATCAAATCATCTCAGGAACCATAATGCCTATATTCAAACCAAATCTCAATGTATGTTCCAAAAATAACCTTGGTAATAAATTTGACCTGAAGGATTCTATGCAGTCCTCCCCATAAAACCAATACATCTTAATATAATTTAAAAAGCATCTGATAGTGGAACTTGTTGACATGTCCCCACAACATTTCATAGTGAAAAGTACTCATTTTAATCAAGTTATCTATATTTATTTTATATGTGATAAATGTGATGTATCTAGTAGGGAATATCTTTAGAATATCATACATAATTTGATTTGGGACAAACACCATAGTTTATTGGATAATATTTTAATATTGTCCTTGATCCTCTAGAGAATAAAGGAGGTTGAAAATTCTCTAGAAAATCCAAGAATGATTTCAATTAGTTCATTTATGAAAATAGTATCATCAACCTTGATTTCACTAGTAATCATTAATATTGGTGAAATAATAGGAAAAGGAGTTGAGGACTTTGATAGGACTTTATTTATGTTTATGCAACCATTAGGGGATCACCAATTTTCTTAGTAACATATCGACTAATCTTATCTTCATCCAAACAGATCACTCACTGCTTATTATTTCTTATTCTGGAACTATACTTGATCATCGCCACTAACTTATCTTATAATAAAATTTATAGAAAAACACCCTTATAAACAATTTTTTGGGCTATGGTCTATACCCATCTAAGTCCATCCTCTGGTAGGGATGAGGGAAAAAAATCAGATACTTGACGAATGTTCTATGATAATTTTCTATAGGGTGATCTACTCCTCCACCAATACCATGGTTTTGGATAGGAAAATATAAAATATTGATAAAATCCTCCAGAATGAATGTGATGATGAGATGAACATTTCCTTTATAGAAAATCATAAACTTCTATTAGATAGGTTTTTACAAAAGGAAAGAGAAAATAGGGTAAGATTAAGAAGATTGTGGATCAATGAGGGGGTATAACAAAAACATTTTTTACATGAGTGTATTAGAGAGAGAAAATTTATAGGTAACCTTATTATTCAAATCAATAATAGGAGTTATGCTAGTGATATCAACACTATTATCCCCCTTCTAGTGGATAATTTTTCCTTTCTATTTATGGATAGGCCTATAGGGACCCATGTATATCCTAGAAAAGGGGAAGATGAGAATTTATTTGGTATAATTCCTTAGATTATAAAAGATGGTATCGGATTCTTACTCAAGGATATATAGCCTAAGGAAGAGATCCGAACAGACACCCAATGATTGAACCCAGATAGTGCACCCGTGCTAGAAGATATTCATGGTACCTTCTATATGACTGCATGGGATATCATCATGTTGGATATTATTAAGGATATCCAAGACTACTTTTAAGTTGGGATATTACTCAGATCTATATGTGACTCTTATATTTTTATCATTCCAAAGGTCAATCACCCAAAATCCTTCTAAAATTTCCTTAATACTATGTGTAAACACACGAGGCATTAAATCAGGTGTGGCTAAACCTTTACCAAATTTCATATATATATTATAATATTTTCATCCCCTTTGGTATTTGAACCTTTTCAACCTATTGTGAGGTGAATAGATATTTTTATCTCTACCAAATGATATACAATACATACAATATTGAAATAAATTAATGTACCACTCATGGTGTTTTTATAAGTTTTGGGCCCAGTGTAGGAATCTTACTCATTATTGTGACTGGGTTTCACTGAGATAAAAAATTTCTTTTATAATCCGTCAATCAATTAAAAGTGGGTTTTACTAGTTATCATACTGAAACCATTATCACCATTATACATTTTTGAGTCTTCAGTATATTATACAAGAAGAAAGATCATTATACTACATCCCGTAATATTCAATGTCCTTATAGGTCTTAAAGCTTCCTTCCACATTTTGAAGTATATCTCCACTGAGCATTATATGTAATTACCTAAAACTAATATGTTATAATTTTCTTAATACATTTTATTTGAGTGAAGTTTTATTCTTTAATAATGATGTCTTGTAACTTTTTCTCCACTCTACATATTTTCTTCCAAATATTATATAGAATTTATTTATCGTGCTCCACTCAACTCAAACATCAAGAACTCAACAATAAATGAATATTATATATAATCTTTTTAAACATAGGACTTTCTCTACAACATATTATTATTTATTTCTCACTACCTTTAGTAATATATGATATCACCAGAACCAGTCAATGAACCAATTTATTCTTCTTCATCAGCTAGATCTGATTAGTAGAATCAGTTTAGTATATAAATATTCTTTGATAAACAAATGTTCTTCTTCTCAATTTAGTATCAAGGTATTATTCTTCTCTTTTATAAAACCTTTTTCATTCTCTTGATAGGTTATTCTATCATTAATTTTACATTATTTATCACATATAATACCCACTTTGATATATGAGACCACATTTGATATTCAAGGGACATTTAATATTTTTATCAAAATTGAAATATTTTAGATATTTTGTGGAACTATTGTTTTCTCCACTTATTTTACCTTAACTTTTATCACTACTTAAATACTAGTAATACCCTTGTTCTTTGCCCTCCTATTTTATCTTGTCTGAATAAGTATTTAATCATGTTTCTTCTATAAATATCAAGAATATTAGCCATTTCTCTCCAAAAAACCCATAAATAAATCATTCTTTAATGTTATATAAAATTGTACAATAGATATAATTTGTTTCATGTATCTTCTTATTGTTGTATAATAATATCTAAAACAGTGGTAAGTTGAAACTTTAATTTCTAATTAATTGATACTTCATAACTAGAAATTTTCCTACTAAATTCATTTATCTTGAATCATAAGTTAATTTATGATATTTAAATCATTAAGTATGCCATAATAATTATAATATTACACTTATATATTTATATAATCTAGAATTTCTTCATTCTAAGAATCATATATTTTTTATAAAATATTATCGGCTTGATATTCATTTCAACCGTCATTAATATTATCTACCTCATGCATCCATATTGATTGAAACATTTTGTATTTATTTAATCCCTGAAAAATTGTTCCAATATCTTACACTTTAAGTTTTTATAACTCATTCAATTTTGATCCAAAATATTGATTTTAAAATATTCTCACTTAAATTTACAATATAATAAAATAATGGTATTCTCATTTTATTATCATTTAATATCCCTAAAATCAAGATTAAATCATAGATTAAACTACCATAATGATGTTTGATATTTGAAGAGTAATATTTTATTTATTTTGATATAAGTTCCATTTTCCAAAATATTAATTCTAGAAAGTCATATTTTTATTCTACAACATTTTCAAAATTTCATTAAGGGATGATCCTAACACAATTTTTAAATGATTCTTTTGGCTTTTAGAAAATGATACTTATAGTCATTGCAAATAATCCTTACAGACTAAGATTTCATCCTTACATAGCTTATAAAATCATCCTTATAAAGTGAGACGATCCTTATGAGGTTCATGTTCATCCTTGTGAATTATAGGATTCATGCTTATGAAGATATAGAATTATCCATAGACAATTTTAAAATCATTTTAATGTTGATAATAATCCCTACACACTTCAAGGATGATTCTTAATAAGTTATGAATTTATCCTTTGTAAACTCAAAAATATTCTCTATTAAACCTCAACATAAAAGAAAATTATCCTTATATTCTCATTATTATACCTACAGAGTTGGGAATAATCTTCACCTAGACACTCAATTCATCCTTACGAACTCATAAATGATCCCTATGCACTTATAAAAAACTCCATGCATTTTTTGTATCTCACTATTTCTATCATATTTGATCCTCACACATATTGGTATGATAATTATGATATCATGAATTTACCATTTTATAGTATCTCATATTCTAAAATTAATTTTATGCGAATTTTAATCATCCTTATAGAAATTCCAGGACCTAGCTAATTTTTCATTTTTAATATTGTTTTTTTAAAATTACCCATATATGATCAAAGGAAATTTAAATAACCTTAGTCATTATCAAAATTCTCTAAATAATCTTAGAGTATATTCAAATATTTATTATAATTATTAGTATAATTTAAAACCTCTTCATCTTATTTCGAAGGTATTTTTTATCATGTATTCTTAATTTAGAGTGTTTAAATATATTTCTACTACTTTAAATTTTCATCTCTATTCTCTTTCAATTACACCTTTAAAAAATATATTTCTATCAATAATTAAGTATCCTTAATGATAGATAATTCAATGATTATTTATTAAATAAACAACCACACTTTCCTCCCTTGAACTCTAATGTATTCAACCTATTTTAATAAGCCAATCAGTTCCAACTTTAGTTGTAATGTATTATAAAAAGTACTATAAATAATTTATCTACACTTTTCATATATCTATACAAACTATCTCTTCAATATTCATATTTAGGGGTTTATCACCAAGAATTAAATCCATAATAATTATTTTCCAACATAAAACTGATTCTTGACATGGCATGAAATGGAAACTTCTCAACACTTTACCCATAAAAGTATGAGTACCCTTATTTGTCTTGTTGACTGGGTGGATACGTCCTCCATCACCCATCTTCTCCAAGATATACAGATTTATACTTTTTTATAATAAATGTAGTGAATCATAAACCTTTGGAAAATTCAATATCCTCCTTTTTGTTTTTTCAATACCAATTAAAATAATTCATACATTAATGTATATATGATATGCCCCAATCATAAAATACAACCATATACCCTAATTTTAGATGATTATTCATTATATCTCTTAATAATATACAACCAAGAATCATAAAGGTTTAGTATATTTAGAGGCTAAATGCATAATAAATTTATTTGTGAACAATATTAAACATCTCCCACAAGTTATTCTGATATATTACCCTTGTTAGACATATCCTACTTAATGCATTACTACAATACTATAGAAAATTGAAACATAAGAGAAAGGGTGAGATCAGATGCTCAGTAAGGGTAAACATGAGAGGTATTAATCAACAATCATAAGTGATCATAAGTTACATATAATGGTATGATAAAATAATAATAAATTATGAAAACATTCCCAAAAAATCATAAACACTAAATCATGAGTATTAGTATAATTATTTATTACAAAAAAAATAAAAGATTCAAGAGTATAGAATTATCAATAAACAATACTAATCCATGAGATAATATAATAAATATAATATATAATCTTGAGACATACACATAAATATATAAAATAATTTCCTTAGTTAAGGATAACTACTAATACTATCATAATATAGGGGATAGTGTCCCATAGTAGATTGGGTTCACTCTCCATTCCCATAAACATAGTCTATAGAGTTCCATAGTGGATTTGGATCACTCCCTATTCATATAAAAATAGTGGATAGAGTCATATAGTGGAATAGGTTTACTTATCATTCTCATTTATATTATCTCATGATATATCCTACTTTACCCAATGAATTGGTGGGCTATATAAATCTCGGCCTACCTATCACATAATGAAAACTATACATATTTGTGCCATAGGAACATGAAAAAAATTTATATTTGAAGATAAATTAATTTAACCTTGAAAAATGATGGGTTTAATGAAAAAATCAAAATAAAATTTCATAATACATTCAGAGAAATATTATGGATGGTAATATAATAAGATATACCATGTGTAACATAAAGAACATCAAATGATGTTAACATGGACGGATAAAACCATATTCAGATTATTGGATAAATCAAATTGAAAAATAATAATAATTAATATATTTTTTATTTTTAAAAACATTAATAATGATAATAATTTTGAAAAATCATTTTAAAATATAAAAAATAATCTTTGTAAATAATAGTGCTCACAATGAATAAATAATGTGTTCACTTGGAAAATTTTAACAATGGATACTTTAGTGAAAATGAAATATGTGGGAAATGATACAACATTTGTTAAAACTTCTTGTAAAGTAAAAATAGTATGAAAATTAATTAATCAATTATTTAATTATATAAAAAGATATTCATAAAATGAATATGGACATGGAGGAGGGGGATTATTGACCAAAAAGAAAAGGTGGGGCTAGTTTCAGAAACACAAGTCACATATGGTAAATTATTTACTGAGAGAAATGAAATTGAGAGAGGACATTAAGACATCTAGAATAACTAGAGGTGAATAAAATGGTTTGGGTATTAGATATAAATATCACATAAATTTCCCCCATATTGAAATTTATTTATAATAATCTTGATTAGAAAAAGAGATTAGAAATAAACCCTTATAACTTCGTTATCTTTCAAATAAAAAACCCATGAAATTTAGATTATAATATGTATTCTTAAATACCTTTAATTTCATGATAATAATATTAAAATATATCCATGGGTATTATATACACCACAAAATAAATTAAGTGGTGAATATGGATCATATCTCAATGTAGTGAAATTAAGGTGTGGAAACCCATACAACATTAATATCTTTTGAATTGAAATCCAATGAAGGATATAAATTGATATGGATTCACAAACAAAATCAATTTTTTGAAAATTATTATAAAAACATAAATTGTGTAGTATATATAATACATAATATAAAACATTTGGTAAATAAGATATATGTCTCAAAGAAATAAAAGTGAGACGAGAAATCCTTTACATTGTTTATTAACTTTCAAAAAAGATCTTTAACCTCATGTTTGATAAACATAGCCATATTAATTACTTATTTTAGAAACATTTTTATATTTATTAATTTTTTATATTCATAAATTATAATTATTCATTATACATGAATTAGTTAGTTAATGTTTATTTTCAATATTAAATGTTAGTAATTTCAATTGTTTCACGCATGATTTAAAAATTGATGTCGAACACCATTATTAGATAAAAAGTTCATCATTCATAGATTATAAAATATATTCACAATATTATTTCAAATGATTTATCAATCCCTGTGTTACCTTTATGGAAAAAATTGGCATGGTTTGTGAGAATGAGATATATTATGAACTTATTTCAGGTAATTTACTAATATTAAGTTATTACTTTGTAATGATCATTAATTTTTTTTTCATACTTTAAGAACCATAATAATGACTTATATTAATTATTAATATTATATATAATCATTAAATATATTCTATAACCATCCATGTAGGGTAGTGATGAAAAACAGAACATTTCACTCCATTATGGTGGTAGTCTGCATGTTCACATAGACTACATTTTTATTTTCCCTAGAATGACTGAATGACACTTAATTTTTTATTATTAAAATAGACCCCCTTTTAAGGGGTGAGGGGGAACCCATGAAATCACCAACTTAGACAAAACAAACATCCTCAAAGGACCAAAAACTCAAGATCAAAATCAACCCACACTATAAGAGAGAAGCTCATCCCAACAACAAAAATCATTAAAACTAGCTTCCTCTATCCCAAAGCTGATCAGCTAGCTATCCTGTGCAAAAACACACAGGCCTTGAACCAATAGCCAAATCCATACCCTCTCAAACATTCGATTCTGAATATCCATGAAACATAAAAAACCTTTGCACTACACCTCCACTAAAAGTTTTTCGAAAAATCCTAAAAATCCATCATAAGATAACTTTTTTATAATGAATCCAACAATGAAGTTAATTTACTCAAATTAAATTTATAAATTTATATAAATTTATCTTTTAAATAAAACATATAATATATAATAAAAACCTGAATAATTAACGTAGTACTTTTTATAATTATTTAATTGATTTTTATAATTATGCTTAATTTTATTTTATTACAATTTACTTTATTATTTATTTTAATAAATAATTACTTTCTGAAGATTCATTTAGCATTAATCATAAGATATCAAACACATTGAATTCATTAAAGAAAAATATATTCTAAAAACTCAGAGTGGTACAATGTATATATGTATTCTCCCCATTATTGAGAATAAATGAAATGGGGAAGGTATTATCCCATTAATTAATACCATGTTTGTAGTGGATGGTTTTGAAAGGGAAAAAAATTCTACCCCTTACTCTTCAGAATATAAAAAAATATTCTCCCCTTTTTGTACTTCTCATTTCTTTATTATCCCCCATATTAATGGATTAATCCAATTTTCATAAGGGAAGGGTGGAACCAAATTTTTCTCATCAATGTGACATCATCTAGTCAACTATAAGTTTAATTAACCTAACAAGGTATAAAGAACAAGAATATTGAATTTCTATAAAAAAGTTATCTATAAAATATTTTCAATGTGATACCAACATTGATTTTACTTACATAAGGGATGTTTAAATTTTATTTCAAAAAATTAAAAGAAACTATAGTCAACTTGAACAAAAAGATCAAAAAAATACAAGTTTAAGTTTTTTTTATGTCTTATTTTATATACAATATATCCCCCTTGATATTCAAATTTATCATGAATTAAAATAGAGATGTGGAAGTGAAAATCATTCCGAACATTTTATTTTTGTAAGGGTTTTCCATAATTCCAAATTTAACATAAAAGAATAAATAATTTTTATATTTCACTTCATATAAGAACCCCTCAAGGTATTCTCTATATTATCCTTCACCATAGTTGTTTTTATTCAGAAATTAAAAATCAAATAAAATATTATACCAATTGCATTATGATACTAAAGGATATTATTCATGATAGATTATCACTCTATGTTGTATAGACCTCATAACATTAATAAATTCTCTTTTTTCATTATTTATCATCAATTATCTCTTCAAATAATCACTAAAAGCAAATATAGGAATAATGTGATTCTCTATTACCTGTTGAATGTGTGTAATGATGTCGTGAACTTTTTTTTAATCCTATGGACTTATCTCTTTTAGCTGTAAAATTTTGAGAAATAATTATGCTTATTTCACCCGTGATTTGATAAATCATTTTACCTTTGGGAAGTATGGTTTTCATTCCATATTTATCTTTCTTATTTGGTATAATAAGATCCTTTTCTTTAAATATCAAAGAACATTCACTCCTTTGTACCTCATCTATATTATTAGTCATTTACAAATGGGTTGGACATATTTTCAAGCATTTATTCTTCACCTTCTCAACCTTCATTATGTGTGTATACTCCTTCATAACCAAAATCTTATCACTATAAGTCCTAGGTGATTCTTATTTAGCTTTCAATAACTTATCTTATTGTGAAAACCTTGTAATGTACTTAGTGTGTAAGTGTCATGCCTTCTTGTACATTCCACAAACCTCTTCCATATACTTTGAATTATCCAATTTGGACAACCTATCATGGAATTTATATTATTCATCTTGATTTTTTACCACTAAAATAATTTATATTTATCTTTTTTGGATTGAATATTAATTTATTGATTTTATATATCCCCCTTTTGATTTGAAATTCATGTACATATTACAATGGTCTAGGATGTGGCTATTCCTACTATAATAGAATAATATTCTCTTTATGGAGACATCCTGATCATATTTATTTTCCAACTTCTTCAGAGTAGCTTGTTCAATATTATTCTTCTGATTGTACCACAAGGTAGACTTTTCATCATCTTTTTTGTTTCTTCTATTTTTTTATATTCTTTAATTATAATATTATGAGTTATATTGGGTTGTTATATACCATCACTCTTAATTATAGTGACCAATTCTATTACAATTATTATAGAATTTTTCAACTGATTTAAACATATTCTTGATTGAGAGGATTATACTTGTTTGTGAATTTTTCTTATGAAAAACATGTTTATTTTGAGATTAATATCTTTTATCCTTGGTTTTATACCATATAAAACTTCTATTTATTGACATGTTTTAAATAATTTTATTACATTATGTCCAAACTACCAATTTCTAAAATAGTGCCCCAAATACATTCTTCTGTTTTCATTAATTACAATCTGGACATAATATTTAGCTTACAGTTTTTTGGTATAAATCTCATTATTTTTTATCCTTATAGGGAGATTATCTTCCTTTACATTTTTGAATCAATTCTTGATACACCCCTAGGTTTTTACAAACTTAAAATTAAATCATACAAATGTAGTCAAAATTGATTTAGTGAAAATAGATGTAACTAGAGAATGGGTTACCTTTTTCCATGATCTTGAAGTAGATACATATCTAGAGGATCTAAATCCATTTTACCATTATTTTGAATCTTCTTAAAAGCAGGAACTTTTTATATAAATTCATGGGGTAGTATTTATATTCTCTGTTGTTTAGGAAGTTCCATGCTTATCATCTTTTAGATTTTTAAATTTAATTCCAATCTCAAGACACTTTTTGCTCGGGATGTTTTTCTCAGATTTCAATGTGATCAATATGTATTAACATTTTTTCATAATATTACTAGTCAAATATTCATTTAACTTGATTATTTATTTCAAGGTATTATCTAAATACTTCATTTTTTTGGATTTAATTCCCAATTGATCATTTTTTATCTCTATAGCAGCCTTATGTTATTTTTATAGAGAATGGATAACTTATAAACAATATTATTAAACAGATATTTGTCAAAAATAGTTATTTAAAATTATTCATCAAAAAAAGATACTATTTAATTACAAAGTGAAATTGATTCATCATTGGTTTTTATAAGTTTTTTGAGGGTTTTGCAGTTACTTTACTCTTTTTATAATGCATCTACTATTGCCTTAGATTTCAACTCTAGTTATGTCATTTCATCAGGAAGACCATTGATATATGAAAATATATGGTTGAAAAAATCAATAGGAACATTATTTAGTTAAAAATTTAATTCATAATAATTAGTGATTCACTGAATACATCTTCATCATAACTTGTTCTTGATTCTTCTATTAAAGCATGGCCAGATTTAGCAAGTAATTTACCACTCTGATCGCCTTCAACTAGTGGTTGTTACTCTTTCAATTTTTAATTATTTCTTATATTTGTTCCCTTTTCACCTTTCTTACATTTTATGTTCTTGGATATGATGCCTACATTTTTTGAAATAATACTAGAAATAGAATTTATCACCAAAGGAACTTCTAAAGGTTGTTCAAATATGAACCTTGTATATTCTAATAAGAATAGAAGGATAAGAAAAAAATAGTTCTAATAAGACTTAATTTTTTTTCTTAATATGAGTTAAAATTCTCTTAAAAATAGGTTCAAGTACCTGAGAGGTGAGGGAGTAAATCAATTTTGGTGAAACTTTTACAAAATTCTAAGTTAATATTATAATCTTTTTACACCTTAATTTTTGAACATCATAAAACTATTAAGATGTGAATAGATATATTTATCTATACTGAATTGTGTGCACCACATAAAATTATAGAATAATGTGAATTTCAATTCATAGTATTTTTACAAGGTTTGGTTCATATATGAGAAAATTACTTGTTGCTATGAATGGGTTTTGCTGAGTCACATATTTTTCAGTATTTCTATCGATTACAAGTGGGTTTGGGAGGTTATCATATTGAACCCATTCTAACAATATTAAATATATGAGTCTTCATTATATTACATAAGTTAAGATATATCTATACTACATCCCATATTATTCAGCCACTAGACTTGTCTTATAAGATCAATCCACCTTTAGAAGTAGATATACACTCAATAATGGATATAACTACATCAAAATAATATGATATACTTATTCTGAACAAGGATTATTTTAATTCCTTTTGATTCATCAATAATAGTATCTTATATTTTGGTATCTTCATAATTTTCAGGCTTCTAGATTATATAAAAAATATATTCACTAGGATTCACTCAACTCAAACATCAAGGAAATTGATAGCTAATAAATATTTTATAGAATATTTTACATGTCATCGTTTATCCCAAACTTTATTTCATTATTTCTCACTATATCAACAATATATGGTATCATATGTTTTGGTCAACACACCATTTTATTCTTCTTCTTTAACTAGATCTAATCATTAAAACTTGATTTTCATCCTCCTATTCTTCGATACACAAAATTTATTCTTTTTAGTTTAGTAACATTGTATTATTATTCTTTTTCTCATTAAGATAACCATTTTTTATCTAAATATGTTCTTCTCTCCTTCACTTCACAATAGTTCACTAAAAAATTACCTAATTTTTTGTTCAATACCACCTTTAAAATGTTGGGGTCATTTTACCATTTTCCTAAAATGGAAACATTTCAAGGTTTTAATGGTACCCTAACATATTTTTTCCACTTAAATCTCCTCAAATTTTATCTCCACAAAAATACTAGGAATACCTTTCTTTCTTTCCTTCTCTTTTAACCTGGATGATGAAGTATCCCATCTTGTTTCTTCTAGCATGAATAATAACATTATATATTCTCAAATAACACCCACTAATAAATCATCATTCAATGCTTTATAAATTTTATATATAAAATATATATATTTTTTGGATCTTCTCATTACACCATGGAAACATATAAAATAGTCATAGGCTATAACTTGCATATCTAATTCATAGATGAATCATATATATAAATTCTTCCTACTCAAATAATTCATGTTGATTATAAATTCATTTTATGATATTTAAATCCTAGCTAACAACATAAGAACAATTCGAATTTATTTCTAGATTTATCTAATCTATAATTTCTTTATTCGAGGTTTCATTTATTTTATCAAAATATTATCATCTTTATCTTCCTTTCAATAGTCCTAAATATCAAATACCTTATATATTCTTCTTGGATTATAAAATTTTGTGAAATCTTCATCCATGAAAAATAGTGTCAAAATATTCCAATTAATTTTTGAAGAAATACTTCACTTTTTATCACTCATATCCATGTTCAAATATTCTCATTTGATAATCAAAATATAATGGAACTTTGATCTCCTAATTATTTCTCATTTTATCTCCCTTAAATCAAGATTTAATCATGTCTTAACATTACATTATGATGTTTAGATATTGAAAGAATTTTTTTCCATCATTTGATATAACTTCCATTCTTTAGAATATTAATTCTAGAAACTCACATTTTTATTATGCAGTATTAAAAAATTTCTATAAGTGATAATCCTTACAAAGATGGAAAATTACGCTTATGTTTTTTATAAAATGATTCTTATGGAATTTTAAAATGATCCTAACTTGCTTAGTAGTCATCCTTATGCATATCATAAATTTATCCATATGAAGTGGGATGGTCCTTATGAATTTCATGGTTATCTTTAAAAATTCCATGATTCATCCTTATAAAGTGTTGGAATTATAATGACCCAGCCTTAAACCTTACTTAATCTTGAGTTATTACAAGATTACACATTGAATATCTTTTCAGGTTTAGAGTTTTAGAGAATTATATCATAAAACAGGCATTACATTCCACATTTAAACAAAGTGGTTACATAAAAGATAGTATTCATTTTTCCCATCAACTGAAACATATTTAAAATAAAACATGGATTCTTTTTTGACACTTCCTTGACACTATCATAATATCATGTACCATTCCCTTGACCTGTGAAAAACATTTCAAAAACTTGGGATGAGCATAAAAATCCCTGTAAGGGTTATAAAAATATGGAAAGGAAACATGAGTACATATAAACATAAGAATTAAATCATACTTTACCCATAAAACATAATCACTTTAACATACCTCATCAAAACATGAATAAATCATAGAAATCATAAGACATAAAGGTAACTTGAGGCATTCATAACATTCTTACGTAGGGAGTAACCCTCTTGGTTACGTTTGGAATACCCATCAAAGTATATTCCCTAAATCTCTTCAGATAAACCTTAACATTTAACTCGTTTGCATTACCCAATGAATTGGAGATCTATATCGAGCTCACCCGCCCTTAGTTTATCACGGAACCACCCGTATTCATAATAATCCCCAAGAACCACAACATAATCGTATCACATAAAACATGCATAAAGGAAACATAACATTTCCACCTTTCAATCACAATATAACAATACAACACATTGATATAAAAACATTATGAAAACCATTTTCAATACCAAAATAAAAGAAAATTAAAACATGGTATTTATTTTTCTTTTTTAAAAAAAATGTATGGCTTGTAGAGGAAGACGAAACTCAAATAATAGTCACGGCGGCGGAGAAGTCGTTGTCGCCGCATACGTACGACAAAAACATACCCTTTTTGAATTTAGTAAAACGCTTCGTATAAAAAATATTACTTTTGGATAAACATAAAACTCAAAGGGGTTTATACACCGTATAAAAGAAGGTTGTGTATAAAACAAAATATGCCTCAATGAAAGGAGATTGAGACGAAGTCCCATACCTCGGGTCCGACTTGACTCGATCATTCTTTAACCTCCTGAATAATAAATTTGAGTTAATTTCTACTCGCTTAAGAACCTTTTTCAAGTTCATTATTCCTTTTATATCAATTATTACCATGTCATGAACACTATGAAAGTATTTAAGTTAATAACGGTCGTTTTAACGATCATTGGTACTTGAGTCAAAAATATGCTCTTTATAATTACAATTTTTTCATGTATCCATTATATCCAGAGTTATACTCATGATGTACATATCATATATATCATATATATCCAGTATATACATGCATTTATAATATTACAAAACGTTTAGAGGTAAGAAATGAAATGCACCGTTCATGGAGACGGTAAGTCCTACGTACGCATGAACGCTACTTACATTTCTATTTCATATTTAATGGAATGGAATTATAATTATATAAAGTTATATTATAATTCCAGTATAATATCATATATAATACCATTAATTACATCCTTTATACGTCCCACATATGGCATTAACGAAATCAAATCACTTTGAGGGGGCGGTAGTCCGCACATCCTAAAATGAAGATATCGTGTTACCCATAATGGAAACCATAAAGGTATGCCATAGATGAAAAATACAGAAGCTTAAGTAAATCATAAATAGATTATATATAATATATAAATATAGTGACATCTTAATGGCCACCTTTGAAGGTGTTATATGAGTGTTGAACAATCATCGTTTCGTGAGGCAGAAATTCGCCATCCACAGAAATAGTATGTTCTTTAACCATTAGATGTTGGTGTGTGTAAGTGTAGCTCGAATAATTCTTATAAAAACATCCTAGTATATGTAAGATACTGGTTTTGTTACAAAAGAAATGAATAAAAAGAGTTTAGGGGGTTGGAGAATCAAAATAAAACAAAGAACACAAGAGAAGACACTACCTTTAAATCGGGTAACTCTTTTTGATTTGAGCTCAAAGCCTTCCTTGGGAAGACTTCTGCCCAAAGTGAGGCTTCAAGGAGTAATATAGGGATGTGGAGAGACAAAATGGGCAGGGGTTGTCCGAGCCAAAGGCTTTGGAAGTGTGGGTAAAGAGGTAGAGGTGGGGGCCTTTTATAAGAGGAGAGGAGGGGCACTCTTGGAAAGTAAAGAAATGTGTCTTTATTTTAAAATGAGTTTCGGATTTAAAAGGTCCCACATTGATATAATTCTAGGATAATGTGATAAGGTTTCTAAATATACTCATCCAATAGGTCTTTGACAAGTGTAAGTTATAGTTTTATCATTATCTTTTCATTTTATTTAAACAATTTATTAATGAGGTAATCGCTGCATCATCATGATGTCATAAATAATTTAATTTATATAATGTCTAAAAATAATGAAAAAATACTATGATGTATGAAATACTTTTATCTTTACAATTAATATTTATAGTCCATAATATCATCTATGTAGACAAAAATAAAAATGTTTTACTCAGGTGATACATTCTTTGTTATATTTACTTTCTTTAAAAAAATAAAAAGATAAAAAGTCACATTCCACAAAAGTGATTCCATGGGATCCCCATGGTGGGAACAAGGAATCCCATGGTAGGACATGAGACAACCAGTAGCACTAGGACACATTTTGGTTTCATTTTTAATTATTATGATATTATTTTGTTATCCTTAACTACCCGATTACTCATTAATCAAGATAATTAAAGATAATTACCGTCGTTACTATTCATAATGTCCAAAAATAAGAGTCTTGATTACATAATTTAGAAATTCTGATTCCAAATATTTAATCAATTTTACCAAATTCCAAACACAGAAATTTCAATAATTAATTTAAAAATAATACCCGTTTTCAAAAAAATAGCGGGTTTTTTTGAAACAATATCTATGAAAATTTTGGCATTAGTTTATGCCCAATTCCAAAGTGAAATTAATACTAATGACCACCATTGGATTAAATGGTAAAAATATATTCAAATTACACTTTAAGAAAAATAAAAAATATAATCTAGCCATATAATTAAATTAGATGAAAATGCAGTTTTGATGTAAAATGCAGTATTTTTCACTATTCATTAAAAAATGAAAATTGTCAGAAAAATACCAAAAATTTATCCAATGTAAATTTCAATGTCCCAATCATAAATAATATGTTTATTTTGACAAATAGTTATTATAAAATTTTCAAAAGTTTGATTTAAAAATGGTTTTCCATTAAAAGGTAGTAAAACAATCTTTTAAAAATATTAGTGTATTCCATGCTTAAGATTGGATTTGTTCTCATTTTAAGCCTCTAAACACTATCTAATTCATAAATAGACATAGATAAAAATATCTATTATTTATTACTTACTTGGGATGTTACATCCTTCCCCCTTTAGAAAATTGCATCCCCGCAATTTATTTACTCATCGAATAAGTGGGGGTATTTATCCCTCATAGCATTTTCAGATTCCCACGTTGCCTCTTCAACCATATGGTTCTTCCACAAAACCTTTACTTGATGAATCAACTTATTCCGTAACAATTTCTCCCTATGGTTGGACTAGTTGTTCTTCATAAGAGAGATTCTCTTCCAACTGAACTACCTCTGGACTCAAAACATGAGATGGATCTGGCATGTACTTCCTTAACATTGAAACATGAAAAACATTGTGTACCTGAGATAAACTCGGAGGTAAAGCCACTCGGTATGCAACCGATCCAACTCTCTCCAGGATTTCATATTGTCTAATGAACCTTGGACTCAGCTTCCCTTTCTTACCAAATCGCATCACACTTTTCCATGGTGATATTTTGAGAAAAACATGATCACCTACCTCAAAAGAGAGATCCTTCCTCCTATTGTCTACATAACTCTTCTGCTTGCTCTGAGACGTTCTCATGTGTCTCTATATCATCTGAAATTTTTCTTCCATATCTTCTACCAATTCTGGTCCCATCAGCTTCCTTTCACCCACTTCATCCCAAAAAGCTGTAGTTCGACACCGTTTACCATATAATGCCTCAAATGGTGCCATCTGTATACTGGAACGAAGACTGTTATTATAAGAAAACTCAACCAAAGAAAGATGTTGGTCCCAACTTCCCTGATAATCCATCGAATAAGCACGTAGCATATCCTCCAAATTCTGAATTGTTCGTTCTGACTGCCCATCTGATTGAGGATGAAAAGTTGTACTAAAATTTAATTCAGTACCCAACGACTTCTGAAGGACTTTCCAAAGGTTATAAGTAAACCTGGGATCATGATCAGATACAATGGAGAAGGTAACTCCATGTAACCTGACTATCTATTTAAGATACAAATTAGAAAGTTGATCTAGGGAAAAAGTATCTCATATATCAAGGAAATGAGAAGATTTAGTCAAGCGATCAACAATAACCTAGATTGCATTATTACCTCGAGATGTCCTCGGTAATCCCACAACGAAGTCCATGGATATATTTTCCCATTTCCACTCGGGCATTGGTAAAGGCTGAATCATCCCTTTCGGTAACTTCCACTCTGCTTTAACCTGTTGACAAGTCAAACACTTCACTGTAAAATCAACAATATCCCTTTTCATTCCGTCCCACCAGTAATACTCCTGCAGATCTCTGTACATCTTAGTACTACCAGGATGAACTGAAAATAGAGAACTATGAGCTTTACATAACAACTATCTCTTAAACTGTGAATCACAAGGCACACACAATATCTTCCCAAATATCAAAACAAAATCACTATCAATGTTGAATTCAGGAAACATACCCTTCTAAACCAGCTCTACCTTTTTCTGCAACTCACTGTCTTGCTTTTGTGCTTGCTTGATTCTTTCTGATAGAGAATATTTCACTGATACCTGAAACAAAACAGAAGGACATCCTGCACCAACAAATTTTATGCCAAATTTCATCAAATCCTTATCCAAGGGATCACGTTCCAAACGCAACATTATTAATGAAGCATTACTTTTTCGACTCAAAGCATCAGCCACTTTATTTGCTTTTCACAGATGGTAATGAATTCTAAAATCATAATCCTTTATTAATTCTAGCCATCTCCACTCTCTCATGTTCAATTCTTTCTGAGTGAATATATACTTTAAACTTTTGTGATTGGTATATATTTCACACTTTACTCCATACAAATAATGCCTCCAAATTTTTAAAGAAAAACAACAGCAGCTAATTCCAAATCATGTGCAGGGTAATTTACCTCATGAATTTTCAACTGACGTGAAGCATAAGAAATTACCTGATCATTCTGCATTAGGACGCAACCAAGTCCTTTCAATGAAGCATCAATGTAGATAACAAACTCACCATTCCTGGAAGGTAGTGCCAAAACTGGAGCATTCACCAATCTTCTTTTCAATTCCTGAAAACAATCATCACATTATTTTGTCCAGATAAACTTAACACCCTTCCGAGTTAGCTTAGTCATTGGACTAGATAACCATGAAAAATTTCTAACAAACCTTCAGTAATAGCCTGCCAAACCAAGGAAGCTACGAATCTCAGTTACATTTGTGGGTCTCGTCCATTCTTCAACAACCTTTTTTTTGAAGGATCAACAGTTATCCCATCTTTAGAAACAATGTGACCAAGGAAAGAAATTTTTTGCAACCAAAACTCACACTTTCTGAATTTACCATACAATTTCTTTTCTTTTAAGGTTTGTAAAATAACCCTTAAATGTCTTTCATGCTCCTCTTTACTTTTAGAAAACACCAAAATGTCGTCAGTAAACACAACCATGATTTATCACCTGAGTCAACTAAGCCATCACTGCAACAAACTATTTAGATATGATTCCGACCATCTCAGGATACTGTTTTGAAAGGTCATTTCCCTCTGTATGCCTTCCCAGAATATCTGTTCTTTTTTCCTTTATGAAAAACCATTCTTAACACAAAAATATCTTAGGAGAAGCATCATGGTAATCTTAAAATGCTATATCATTTCAACATGACTATAAAAAAATATTTTTGGATAATAATTTAATAGAATTCTAACTCCTAAAGTTATCTAATCCGACCTCTGATACCAACTATAAGGCCTCAGCCTTAAACATTACTTAATCTTGAGTTATTATAAGATTACACATTGAGGATATTTTCAGGTTTAGAGTTTTAGATAATTAGATCATAAAACATGCATTACATTCCACATTTAAACAAAGTGGTTACATAAAAGATAGTATTCATTTTTCCCATCAACAAAAACATATTTAAAATAAAACATGGATTCTTTTTTGACACTTCCTTGACACTATCATAATATCATGTACCATTCCCTTGACCTGTGAAAAACATTTCAAAAACTTGGGATGAGCATAAAAAGCCCTGTAAGCGTTATAAAAATATGGAAAGGAAACATGAGTACATATATACATAAGAATGAAATCATACTTTACCCATAAAACATAAGCACTTTAGCATACCTCATCAAAACATGAATAAATCATAGAAATCATAATACATAAAGGTAACTTGAGGCATTCATAACATTCTTACGTAGGGAGTAACCCTCTTGGTTACGTTTGGAATACCCATCACAGTATATTCCCTAAATCTCTTCGGAGAAACCTTAACGTTTAACTCCTCCACGTTACCCAATGCATTGGAGAGCTATATCGGGCTCACCCACCCTTAGTTTATCATGGAACCACCTGTCTTCATAATAATTCCCAAGAACCACAACATAATCGTATCACATAAAACATGAATAAAGTAAACATAACATTTCCACCTTTCAATCACAAGATAACAATACAACACATTGATATAAAAACATTATGAAAACCATTTTCAATACCAAAATAAAAGAAAAGTAAAACATGGTATTTATTTTTCTTTTTTTTAAAAAAATGTATGGCTTGTAGAGGAATCCGAAACTCAAATAATAGTCACGACGGCAGAGAAGTCGTTGTCACCGCATACATACAAAAAAACATTCCCTTTTGTCATTTAGTAAAACACTTTGTATAAAAAAGATTCCTTTTGGATAAACGTAAAAGTCAAAGGGGTTTATACACCGTATAAAAGATGGTTGTGTATAAAACAAAATATGCCTCAATGAAAGGAGATTGAGACGAAGTCCCATACCTCAGGTCTGACTTGACTTGATTGTTCTTTAACCTCCTGAATAATAAACTTGAGTTAATTTATATTTTCTTAAGAACCTTTTTCAAGTTCATTATTCCTTTTATATCACTTATTACCATTTCATGAACACTATGCAATTATTTAAGTTAATAACGGTCGTTTTAACGATCATTGGTACTTGAGTAAAAAATATGTTCTTTATAATTACAAGTTGTTCATGTATCCATTATATCCAGAGTTATACTCGTGATGTATATATCATATATATCATATATATCCAGTATATACATGCATTTATAATATTACATAACGTTTAGAGGTAAGAAATGAAATGCACCGTTCATGGAGAGGGTAAGTCGTACGTACACATGAACGCTACTTCCATTTCTATTTCATATTTAATGGAATGGAATCATAATGATATAAAAGTATATTATAATTACAGTATAATATCATATATAATACCATTAATTACATCCATTATATGTCCCACATATGAAATTAACGAAATCAAATCACTTTGAGGGGGCGGTAGTCCGCACTTCTTAAAATGAAGATATCATGTTTACCCATAATGGTAACCATAAAGGTATGACATAAATGAAAAATACAGAAGCTTAAGTAAAGAATAAACATAGTATATATAATATATAAATATAGTGACATCTTAATGGACACCTTTGAAGGTGTTATATGAGTTTTGAACAATCATCGTTTCGTGAGGCAGAAATTCGCCATCCATAGAAACAATATGTTATTTAAACATTAGATGTAGGTGTGTGTAAGTGTAGCTAGAATCATTCTTATAAAAACATACTAGTATGTGTAAGATACTGGCGTTGTTACAAAATAAATGAATAAAAAGAGTTTAGGGGGTTGGAGAAGCAAAATAAAACATAAGAACACAAGAGAAGACACTACCTTTAAATCAGATAACTATTTTTGATTTGAGCTCAAAGGCTTCCTTGGGAAGACTTCTGCCCAAAGTGAGGCTTCAAGGAGTAAGAGAGGGATGTGGAGAGACAAAATGGGTAAGGTTTGGCCGAGACAAAGGCTTTTTAAGTGTGGGTAAAGAGGTAGAGGTGGGGGCCTTTTATAAGAGGAGAGGAGGGGCACTCTTAGAAAGTAAAGAAATGTTACTTTATTTTAAAATGGGTTTCTGATTTAAAAGGTACCACATTGATATAATTAGAGGATAAGGTGATTATGTTTCGAAATATACTCATCCAACAGATCTTTTACAAGTTTAAGTTATTGTTTTAACATTATCTTTTCATTTTATTTAAATCCTTTATTAATGAGGTAATCGCTGTATCATCATGATGTCATAAATAATTTAATTTATATAATGTCTAAAAATTATGAATAAATACTATGATGTATGAAATCCTTTTATATTTACAATTAATATTTATAGTGTATAATATCATCTATGTAGACAAAATTAAAAATGTTTTACTCAGGTGATACATTCTTTGTTATATTTACTTTCTTTAAAAAAATAAAAAGATAAAAAGTCACTTTCCACAAAAGTGATTCCATGGGGTCCCCAAGTTGGGCACAAGGAATACCATGGTCGGACATGAGACAACCAGTAGCATTAGGACATATTTTGGTGTCATTTTGTATTATTATTATATTATTTTATTATCCTTAGCTACCCGATTACTCATTAATCAAGATAATTAAAGATAATTACCGTCGTTACTATTCATAATGTCCAAAAAAAAAAGAGTCTTGATTACATAATTTAGACCTTCTGATTACAAATATGTAATCCATTTTACCAAATTACAAACACAGAAATTTCAATAATTAATTTAAAAAGAATTCCCGTTGTCAAAACAAATAGCGGGTTTTTTAAAACAATATCTATGAAAAGTTTGGCGTTAGTTTATGCCCAATTCCAAAGTGAAATTAATCATAATGACCACAATTGGATTGAATGGTAAAAATATATTCAAATTAAACTTTAAGACCAATTAAAAAGATAATCTAACCATATAATTAAATTAGATGAAAAAGTAGTTTTGATGTAAAATGCAGTATTTTTCACTATTCATTAAAAAATGAACATTGTCAGAAAAATACCAAAAATTTATCCAATGTAAATTTCAATGTCCCAATCATAAATAATATGTTTATTTTGACAAATAGATATTATAAAATTGTCAAAAGTTTGATTTAAAAAGGGTTTTCCATCAAAAGGTAGTAAAACAATCTTTTAAAAATATTAGTGTATTTCATGCTTAGGATTGGATTTATTCTCATTTTAAGCCTCTAAACACTATCTAATTCATAAATAGACATAGATAAAAATATATATTATTCATTAATTACTTGGGATGTTACAGGAATCATCTATATGCAATATAAAAATCATATTTATAGTAAAAATAATCCTTACAGACTTCTGGCATAATCCATAAAAAGTTATGGATTCATCCTTACGAAACTAAGAAAATATCCTTATAAAGTCTCAACATAAGGATAAATGATCCATATATTCACATGATCATTCTTATAGAGTTGGAAATGATCCCTAAAAAAAACTGGATCCATCCTTATAAAAACATAGAGGATACTTTTTCAAATATGAAAAACTCCATGCCTTTATGACATCTCACTATTTCCCTCATAATTTATCCTTACACAAACTAGGATGATCCTTAAAAATTCAAACATTTTTCATTTTCTAGTATCTCATATGTTGAAATGAAACTCAAATTTCAATCATCCTTATGAAAATTCTATGATTTATCCAATTTTATAATTACAATATAAAAATTCCATATTTCCTCACATAAGATTACAGTCTCTAAAAATCACCTCATAATAGCTTCAAATATTTTTGGGAATTATTATAAAAATTATAAACCCCTATAGATTGTTTCCAAGGTACTTTGTAGCATGTATAATCAATTTAAATTATTTAAATTTATTATCACTACCTCAAACTTACATATCCAATATCATTCACTCTATCCATAATATAATATATTTTTATAACAAATGTTTTCAAGCTAGATAATTTAATTATGGTTTCTTAAACAAAAAACATCTTTTCCTCTCTTTAAAACTTGATTTTTCAAATTATTTCAATATGACAGCTACCCCCAACTTCAATTGTAATATTATTTAGATAGTACAAGAAATATTCCTTCAATAAATTTATTATATTCATATAAAACAACTCTATAATCATCACATTTTTGGGATTCTCACCAAGTAAAAACTCTAATAGGAATCTTTTATAACATAAGATAGTTTCTTCACATGAATAAAAATGACACCTTTTCACCTCTTTTACAATCAATGTATTAGAAAAATTATTAATTTTCTTTAATGGGTGGACAATTCCTCCATCAACCATATTATTCAAGACATACATATTGAAAATTAGTAAAAATAAATAAAACCAATCGGAAAACTTTAGACAATTTACCTTTAAATAGTTTCAACCTATAGACATTTGTAATTTTTTCTTATAAAGTTATGAAACAAATAATAAATAATAGAATTAAATATTACATTACCACCTTAGTTTATAAAGAACAAAATAGTTTCATAAAATGGAGGAGTATCCAAGGATCTATATGACTTACACAAGATTATAATTTTATTTTGAAAGTGATGAGATGATCCATATTCTTGAATTGGGTTTCGGTACTTTATTTAGATATAATTCCTCTCCCTTGTTATGTATCAACCTCATCAGTAGAATGTTTTTCTCTTGTGAAACTAACCATGGATTGAGGAAAAGGATCACTTTCTTGCCCAACCCTTTTGTCCTCGACCAAGATAATATAAGTAAAAATATTACCAGTGATATTATTAAGGTAAGAATAAAAAAATTCCATGTTAAGAATAGATCCTTTGGTATATACCATCTTTTATTTGTGAATGAATTTGTCTTTTTTTAATGAAAAAATATTTGTTAAAAAATTCAAAGAGTTGCTATATATTTATGACATATGGAGTGGAAAAAAGACAAAACACCCAATAGACACAATTTTCTATCATCCAAATACATCGTGAGGAACATAAAAAGAATTGTGAGATAGACTGTCTTCTCTTAGGGTACCTTCACCATGAATACCTTGGTTCTCCTCTCTCAACTGGTAGAATCTTTATCCATCATATTGGAAAGCTTGTTTCTAGAATATCAAGATGTATTAGTAACTAAGAAAATTTATTGATATCCCTTGGTTATAGAATAACTCTCATTAAACATGTTTTAACATTTATCCCCCCACATATATGATCGATTATATGGGTTCTTGAAGAAATTATCTCATACATAGAGAAGACCTTCAATAGTTTTTATGGGATTCCCAAGGTAAGAGGATTATCCAATAGTCTAGTTGGAAATAATTGCACATACCTATAGATAATAGAGGAATAAACATGAACATCATAGGATATTCCACGAACACTATGTAAGCTATCCTCTCCTGGGATGTAATAGTATATGGATTGATATGGGATCATTTCATTAAAAATAATTATGGTAATTCCTTTGAGGTATTTGTTTAAGTGAAATGTGTCTACTTACCCAATATAAGATTATTTTGGTCTCTCATTAAAATCTACTAAACTAATCCCACTAGGGAATAGGGATATGGTATATTTTATTTTTAAGGAAGATAAAGTTTCCATTAATCTCTGTTTCCTCTAATGCCCAACCTCAAACATCCCCTGTAGATCTATAAAGTATTTACCTTGATTCTATAATGCGGTTTTCAACATGAGCTAGTTGGAATTGTTCAATATTATTTCTATAATTGATGAGGATGGCCACTATATATTCACCTATTCAAAATTTAGACTTTTTAATATGAATTAATTATACTAGATTAGAAAACTGCGCCTTATCCTAGACCATTGGATAAAGGTTCTCTAAAATCCTGCATTTCCATCTCAATATAGTTTCTTAGTTTTTCATGCCTAATATGGTTCACTTTCAATAAATATTTATTTCCAACATAATGTAATTACCATAACATCTAAACACTCCTGATATGAATATCTATAGACTAAGAATATTAAGAACTTGATGTTTAGATAAGAATGAGCTTGGTTTATCTGGAATCTTCTTGAGGACTACCTTGGCATTCACCCTTGGCTTTCTACCTTTCACTAGTACCATGATGTCTGATTCCATAGTATCAATCATCCCTTATTTGTTTTTAATATTCATATTTCCACCTTCATCACCAGTTCCAAGATGATATGGACTACTAGTTACTATTATAAACATATCATATTAGTCACTTCCTATGGGATCCTAAAATTTATTTTCGTTACTACATTCAATGAATTAATTCCTCAGATAAAAGGATACGAGAAAACCAATGAGTTCTGAAAGCTTCATATCCTCATCCCTTATCATCCTCTTCAGAGGGGAAGGGGAAACTGAGGTGGGTAGATCATTAAAAAACCTCCTGATATTGGTTGAAAATTAAATATTGATGGAGAATGCATTCAATTATTCACCAAATGTGGGGGAATATTTCATAATTAATAAGGATTGGTCTATATTGGATTAATTGATCACTATAAAAAAAAGGGAATCCATTCAACCAGGCACCTGACCCAACCTTTGGCATGCCTCAAAGGGAATTTCTGATCCCCACGGGATAGAAACTAGTGTCTCGATATACAAAATACACTTTTGGGAATGATTTTAACCACTATAATGATCCATGACCAATTCTCAAAATCCAAAAACATCTCACCAGGATCAATATCCATAATTAAAATAGAATACACAATTTCAAGTTAACATTTTTACAGATTTAACCAGGAATGAAAATATAAAAATGGGATGGGAAAAACAGAACTCAACCTAAAAACTTCCATGAAACAAGAAGATAATCACCCTCAAGACACCTCCACCAACCCCTAAAAGAGAAGAAAACTAGAAACTAGATCCTACTTCACCACCAAAGAACATATTTCCTTTATCTAGGTCAAACATAACATAATTTACTTGCACCCAAGGGTGTATATAGGTTGTGAGATAATGTTTAGTAGGATTCCACCAACAAAATATTCCATTCTACAACATTATAGGATATATCAAAATGCGAGTATTAAGAAATAAATTGAAAACATTTTTTTAAACATTTTAAGGAAAAAAATTCATGAGAAGTATTCTTTGAAATAAAAATAAAAGAAAGGTACATCGTATTCTAAAGGTAATAATCACATTAAAAGAGAATCACGGGTAATCCTTATAGGTACTAAAACTAAAGGGACCCTATGATCCTCATATATCAGTGAAAAAGGTATAAAAACCATAAACCATAGTTTCCTCACGAATGATCCACTAAAGAGGAATAAATCCAAAGTTCTAGTGGTTTCTAGTAATCATCATAGTTTAGTTAGTGTTGCAGAATCAATCCTGTTAGAAGAAACTAGGCCTCATCCCCACTGATCCAACTAGTGTACTGATCCTAGTCTTCCCACCTAGATACCTAGGACTCCCTTTGTGCTTAATTTCATTTCACACATACCATAGATGACCACTTTCACATACACAAATCAATCAATATGAATACACAAGTAAATCACCATTTTTCATAATAAAAACCTCCTTCACATCTATACACACACAATATCCATTTGAAAACATGTTTCCTACCACCTATATACTTTATAGAAGATAATTAAGTATCAAAACAAGTATAACCACATGAAACATAACCAATTTCATTTGTAAAACCATTTTCCACCACATATGCACCTCAAAACCAATTGAAAACACATTTTCACCATTCAAAATATCCATAGAATACATTAAAGGAAAAAGGAAAGCATACCAAAATCATTTAATAATGATAAAACATGGAACCACCTACCTCAAGCTTAGAAACTTCTGGAATCTGGTGGAAAACCACAATCGAACCACAAGAGGAACCTATAAAGAAAATATAAAACCATAAAAACCAATATTAAACCAAAATAACCATGAATCAACCCATTTTAAGGAAACAATTCCATAGGAGAAAAGATAACCTAATAAAAAGGAAAGAAGAACCCTATAATAAGGATGAAATCAAGAAAAGAGAGGCTTACTTGATGAATCTTGAATATCCCACACTAAATCCACACAAAAACTGAAGTTAAAGGAGTCCTAGAAAGAGAGGAGGAGGTATCTAGGGCTAAAAATACTAAATGGATCGAATTAGGGGTGGTTGGGGTTAAAATTTGGAATAGAAGAATAGTAATTCATCATTTTTAATAATTTGGATAGGTTGAATGGTTAGCCGGCATAGTTTTCCAAACCATACTGAAACTGTATAGTCTACTCTCTCTCTAAGAGGAAACCATCCATACAATGTTTTTGGGGGAGATTTCATGCCCATGTAGCAAGCCATGGAGCCTAAACAATGCCACTATCCATGGCGTATAGGTTCTCCTGGGATGGTGTAAAATTTCCCCTTACCGTGTGCCAATAGTGTGCCACCTACTGTAGGGTATAGAAATATATTTTTCACCAAAAAACTCATGGTAAGGATCTGGAAAAAATATAATACCAAAATAAACTATAAACATACTTCCAAATAAAATCATAAATGTGAAATGTTTACCCACCATGAAACTTTATGCCCTCAAAAAGTCACTTTAAGTCTGATCAGAGAATAAAAACAGATACTGCTCCTCAACCCAAGACCTCATATCCCATGTATCATTCTCATCATTTTCATGATTCCAAAGAACTCATACCAATGTTATAGAGTTCTCATGAATAAAATTCTCATGGGAATCCATAATTTTCACCAGTCAATCAAACATAGATAAATCAGATTCCATCAAAAATTCTTCCCAATTCAACACATGAGATGGGTCGAGATTATACTTTTTCAGTTGAGAGATATGAAACAGATCATGAATTGATGTCAACTTAGAAATAAATTCTAACTAATAAACCACTTTACTAACTCTCTTAGTAATCTAAAAAGGTCTTACATACCTCAATGTTAGATTAACTTTATTACCAAGATTATGGTGACCTATGTGAGGTTCCACTTTCAGAAAAAACCAATCACCCATAGAAAATTCCAAATCTTAGTTCCTCTAGTTAAAACAAGAGTTTTGGTGAATTTGTTCCATCAATAAACACTTCTTGATGAACTTTACTATATCAAACATTTCTTACACAAGGCTCGGTCATAACGATGAGGTCTCACCCACCTCTACCTAGCATAAAAGAGACCAACATAGTCGAATGTACAACGCCTTAAATGAATCCATTTAGATATATGGTTTGTAACTGTTATTATATGAAAACTCCACCAAACCCAAATGCCTATACCATGAGCCTTAAAAGATACAACACACATGCTCGGAGCATGTCTCATAAGATTTGATTATACTGCTCCATCTGACCATCCATTTGAGGATGGAATGTAATACTCAATTTGAATTTATTCCCCCTTTATTTTTGATGGACTTACCAAAACCATGAGGTGAAATGGGGGTCCCTATCTAAAATTATATCCAAGGATACACCATGAAGACTCACTATATTCTGGATATATGACCATTACAAATCAACCACTTCAGCTGAATCCTTGATCAAAATGAAATGGGATGATTTGGTCAGATGGTTAATAACTTCACAAATAGAATTCCATACATGTGGTGTATGAGTTATGCCCATAATAAAATCCATAGAGACCTCATCCCAATTCTAGGTAGGGATGGAAATGGTTGAAGTAAACTAATGGGAATTTGGTGATCTTATTTAACATGTTAACACATATAACACATGGATATGAAGTCAGCTATATCCTATCTCATACCAGGCCACCGGAATTGATGAATCACATCATAAAATGTCTTGGTGGTACCAGGATGAATGGCCCATTGAGACTAGTGGCTATCCGGAACCACCACCTTCCATAATGATTACGACGCCACGAAGTGACCATTGAAACACAAAACTTTTTTAGGAGACAAAGACCACTCATAAAGAACCTCCATACTATTTAATAACTTCCAAGATCATTGGCACACCTCATCACTTGGATTCTACTGCCAAATAAACTATATAAGGGAGGGTTCCATTTAAAAAGTATCCAAGAACACACCTCCATTATGCTCCTTGGTCTCCATATGAAACTGGGAAAAAATACCAATTAAATTCCACTCATCACAAGATTTTTTCAATGATTTCACTATTAATTTTCTACTCAAAGAAACTAACACCACATTAACTTTTATTGGGGAATAAATGATATCAAAGTCACAACCCTGATGGTTTTCCACCGAATGAAGCTTCTGAAAATTCAGATCTTTCTAGTAGAAAATGTAATTCAATTTCTTGAGTTAAAAATAGACCACAAACCTCTCCACAAAAAGAAAAAAACACAACATATTAAAGGAATTAATCATCACGGCTAATTTCTAGTCATGGGTTGGGTAATTATTTTCATGTTGTAGGAGTTAGAGTGATCCATGCACTACCCCATAGTCATACTACAACAACACACACCTGAGACCCATACCCAAAGCATCACAATATACCACGTATCATTTTCTAGATTCTAGTAGGATCAAAATAAGGGATTTGGTTGACCACTAATTAATACCCTCAATGTACACATGAAATTATGGATTCCATTCAAGCTTTACCCATTTCCAGTTAAGCGTTGTCATGGGTGAAGAAAGTCAAGATAAATTCAGAACAAATTTCCTATAATACCATACCAATCCAAAAAAGATCCCGATCTCAAAAACATCATTCGATTGTTCCCATGAAATCACAACACTAATTTTCTTAGGGTCCACTGAAACCCCTTGTTCTAGGATCACTTGACGCTGAAATGTCACCTCCCTAATCTTGAAGGTTCACTTGAAGAAGTTGGCATATAGGCGATGATCACAAAGTGTGCCCAACATAATCCTCAAATGCTACTTGTGAACATTCTTGGTCTCAGAGCAGACCATGATTTCATCCATGAATAACATGGAAAATGAGTCAAGATAACAGTGGAACACCCATTTTATAAGAACCATAAAGACTATAGAAGCATTTTTCAAACCAAAATTCAAGAAAAAAATACTCAAAATGGTTGTACCTACTTCAAAAGTATATTTTAGAAACATCCTCTTCTCTAACTATGACTTGGTTATAGAGGAAATACAAATTTATCTTAGAGAACCACCTTGTCTTCTTAATCTGACTAATATGGTCATCAATATATGGAATATAGGATTTATTCTTGATGTTTACCTCATTCATCAACCAGTAATCAATACATAACTGGAGAGATCCATCATCCTTCTTCACAAATAGAACTAGGGTGGCCCATGGTGAGACACTCGGGAGAATTGATCCTTTGAAATCAAAATCATACAACTATAACTTTAATTTACTCAACTCGGTGGGGGATATACGGTATGAGGGAAGAGATATTGGTTGTGTTCCTTATACTAAATTGATCGTGAACTCCACATCATGCTCTGGAGGAAAGTTGGAAAATCTTTTAGAAATACCCTTGGGAACTCATCCATCACAGGAGGTAATCAAGCCTCAGAATCACTATTGTCATCCTCTAACATGAGAAACGAGATCTAAAAAACAAGACCACCCATCTTTAGAAGTGGAAGTCCAGTACATCCAAACTGCAGATCCCATTTTCCTTGAATACCCTTGGTGATCCCATATGGTTCCATGAAACTCACTAACCGCCAATAATAATAGATGTGTGATTAAAAAAACACCATCAGATCCATACTAAGGATCACATCAAAGAGTTCCATCTCCAAAACCATAATCCTATTTTAAATTGACCCCTAACACAGTGAGTGCAGAAGATGTACACCTAAAACCCTACTCTCAATTCTTTCCAAGATCCATCAGAAACTCCATCACATACTTCATAAGCTCAATTGATAGATAAAATAAATCCATGAGATGTGTATAAATAAGAGAAACAAAGGAACTGGTATCAAATGGAACAAAAGCTATAGAAGATGTAATGAGAATAGTACCTCAAACTATTGTAGGCCTTACATCCGATGACACTGGAGATTATTCTATAGAATGGTGATGTCTTGTCTCTACATGAGCTTGTGAATAACCATTGACCTGATGATCTTCCTTGATTTGAATCTGAATAGAAAAGGATCCAACCCTACCTCCTTGAATGTCAAATAGAGAACAAGATATTGCTAGATGGCCATGATTGGGCTGACATTCCTATAAAGGATGTTAATGTTGTACGAACCTAGTATGGATGTGTGGATATAAAAAAAATACAAGTGACCCATATTTACACATCAATGGTAAGATCTAGGTAGAGTTTAATACACATAAAACACATGTCGTCCCTTCCCACATTGATGGAAATGGACTGATCCAGCGTCTGAAGTCATGAACAAAGATAGTTGGGAAGGATGGCCTGAACTACCACCTCCCTTCTTCTTCTACTCATCCCACCTTCTATTCTATTCTGATAAACTACAAATACACTATCCCAATACTAAAACTACCCCAAAAACCCATAATTTCCATTATGATCTATCTCCACCATCAAAGCATGATCAACCACCTCAGAATAATTCTTTAACTTGAACATGACGAGTTGGGATTGGATATCTAGCTGCAACCCTATCTTAAACTTTTGAGCCTTCAGCTACTCATTTGTTACCACCTTGGGTAAAAAATGAACCAAATCTTGAAATAAGTTAGCATAATCCATCACAGTCGGATCCCCCTAGTAGAGATCCAAAAACTCTTGGGTCTAGGTGAAGGCTAAGGTCTCATTAAAATATTTCTCATTGAAGATGACCTTAAAATCATTCCAAACTATTTTCTCAGGATTTCCATCTTGAACCACTAAGTCTAACCCCCTCTGGCTAGAACCTTCCAACAAGAATGACACACATTTTACCCTAAATTCCTCACAAGTATCAAGAAACTAAAACATACTCCTTATTTTCTAAAGTCACTCCTATACTTATTAGGGGTCCGTACTACCTCAGAAGGGATGAAGTTTTTTCATGAGGAAATCTTGATATTTTTCCTTTCTGAGACTTGGTTTGGCACCCCTAACATGATAAATAGTATATCCCACTCCCTAACCCAATGCTTGGATATACTGAACCACATCTTCCACTAGTCCTTGATCAATGGGTAAGGGAGAACTCTCTCGAGACTCTTCCCAAGGTTACAGTCACTACTATAAAATATAAATTTAACATTGCTAGAAATTTCCTTTATCAAGGCTAGAAAAGTGATGACTAAAAAAGAGTGTGGTTAAAAGCATTTGTCTTTTATTAGTGCTGAAAAGCACCAATAAAGGGGTCTCTTATGGGAATTAAAAAATCAATGATAAATTGATTATTTATCAGCGCTTTTAAAACCACTGATAAAGGTCTCATTTATCAGTTCTTTTTTAGCATCGATAAAGGATCCATTTAGAAGTGCTTATAAAACCACTAATAAAGGGTAATTTATCAGCACTCATAAAAGCACAGGTAAAAGAACTTTTATCAGCACTCATATAAGCACTAATAAAGGGCTATACTATAGTGTGTTGTAACATCACACTACAACACCACTGCAATGTGTTGTAACAACACACCACAGAACCAGAAACACACCACATATAAATAAAAACAAGTCCCAATATAGTATTTAAATGAAATAAAGTTTACATCACAAACACGAGAAAAAACAATATACTATAGACATTTAAAACATTGGATTATACAATTACATAAATACAAATTATTATATACATTAAAAAACATCAATGTAACTTTGTCTTTTAATCATGAAAAAAATCATACCATTTATGAAAAAACAATCCATGGTTGAGAAAAACAACTCATCTATATAAGAAAAAAAATCTTAGGTTAGTAATAATATAAAGAAATAAATCAACATAAAGTATTAATTTTACTAAAATTGTTGTCAATTTTAAATAAAAGATGCTCTTAGAGTCATATGGGTCACACCATGCATCAGATTGAGATGTGACTAATTCTTACACATCCCAAATAACTTGTTGATCATTTTCCTAAAGTATCAAACTAATTTGAATATGTTTTCTTGGTTTTCAGTATGTTTCTTTTCTTTTTTACTAAAATGTCATTTTAAACTGGAAACAAACACTTTTGACTCATTCTGATAACATCATGTATCAGTTTGACATGAAAAGGACTCCTAAATGTCAAAAAATGACTTATGAATCAATTTACTAAATCATAAAGAAAATATGAGTGTGTTTCATCGATTTTTAGTGAGTGACACTTTTTGAACTAAAATGTAGATTTTAAACTGATAATAGATACTTTGAGTCATACCGAACACATCATATATTAGATTGAGGTGAGGATGATTCCTACAAATCAAAAATGACTTATGAATCATTTTCATAATGTATAAAAATATTCTGAATTTGTTTTCTTATTTTTGAGTAGGAAAATTTTACATTTTTCTAAAATTGATGAAAATTTAAAATAAAAAGACTCATATTGAGTCATTCCAGTCACACAGTGTGTCAGATTGAGGTGAGGATGATTTATACATATCTCAAATGACTTGTGGATCATTTTACTAAAGTATCAAAAACAATATAAATGTGCTTTCTCAATTTTGAGTATGTTAGTTGTCTTTTTTTCTTCTAAAATGTCATTTTAAATCAGAAACATGCACTTTTGACTCATTATGATCACATCATGTATCAATTTGATGTGAAATGGATTCATAAAAATAAAAAATTACTTATTAATTGTTTTTATAAATTATCACGAAAATTTGTGTGTGTTTGATAAATTTTTAATGAGTGACACTTTTTAAACTAAAATGTTGATTTTAAACTAATAATGGACACTTTGAGTCACATCGGGCACATTGTGTATCTGATTGAGATGAGGATGATTACTACATGTCAAAAATGACTTATAGATATTTTTTTAAAAGTATAAAAAAATCTGAATGTGTTTGCTCAATTTTGAGTAGGACATTTGTCTATTTTACTAAAATTGATGACAATTTTAAATAAAAAGACGAACTTTGAGTCATACTGGTCACACCTTGAATTGGATTGAGGTGAGTCTGATTATTAAACATAAAAATGACTTAAGGATCATTTTACTAGAGTATAAAAATAATATAAATTTATTTTCTCAGTTTTAAGTATGAAAATTTTCTTTTTTAATAAAATTTCATTTTAAAATGGGAACATGCAATTTTGACTCATTCCGACCACATCATGTATCAGTTTGACATAAAATGGATTCATACATGTCAAAAATTACTTATGAATAATTTTTCTAAATTATCATGAAAATCGGAGCATGTTTGATCAGTTTTTAGTGAGTGACACGTTTTGAACTAAAATGTCAATTTTAAACTGATAACAGACACTTTGAGTCTTACCAAGCACATCGTGTTTCAGAGTGAGGTGGGACCAATTGATACATTTCCAAAATGACTTATGGATAATTTTCATAAAGTATAAAAATAATATGAATGTTTTTTTATTAGTTTTGTGTAGGAAAATTTTCAGTTTTACTAAAATTGATGGCAATTTTAAATAAAAAGACACACTTTGAGTCATACCAGTCACTCAATGCGTCAGATTGAGCAGCAGCTAATTCCTACACATCCCAAATGACTTTTTGATCAATTCCCTAAAGTATAAAAATAATATGAATGTGTTTTCTTTTTTTTGATTATATCACTTGTCATTTTTACTAAAATGTAATTTTAAAATTGAAACACACACTTTGACACATACTGATCACATTATGTATCATAATGAGGTGAGAATAATTACTATACATAAAAAATTACTTATGGATCATTTTTATACGAATTTAAAAAATTTGAATGTGTTTCCTTGGTTTTGAGTAGGTCGATTGGCCTTTTTACTAAAATTGATGTCAATTTTAAATAAAAACACGCACTTGGAGCCATATCGGTCGCACTGTGCATCTGATTAAGGTACTGATAATTCATGCAAATCTCAAAAGAATTATGGATCATTTTACTAAATTATCAAAACAATATGAGTGTGTTTTTTTAGTTTTGAGTAGGTCAATTTGTTTTTTATCTAAAATTGATGTCAATTTTAAATAAAGACGCACTTATAGTCATACCGGTCACACAGTGCATCAGATTGAGGTGAGGCTGATTCCTATACATTACATATCATATATGTATTTTTTTCTGAAGGTATCAAAATAATACGAATGTGTTTTCTTGGTTTTGAGCACATCACATGTATTTTTACTAAAATGTAATTTTAAACCTAAAACACACACTTTGACTCATATAGATAACATAATGTATCAGTTTGACATGAGACCAATTCCTACATGTCACAAATGATTTTTGAATCGATACCCAAAATTATTAATAATATTTGAGAGTGTTTTCTCTATTTTCAATGAGTGGAACTTTTTAAATTTAAATGCCGATTTTAAACAGATAACTCATACATTGAGACATATCAGGCACATCGTGTATTAGATTGAGGTGAGAATGATTGTTACGCAACAAAAATGACTTATGGATCATTGTATTGAAGTATCAAAACAGTCATAATAAGTTTTCTTGGTTTTGAGTATGTTAGTTGTCTTTTTTACTAAAATTAAGTTCAATTTTAAAATGAAATAGTACTTGGAGTCATACTGGTCCATTGAATTTCTTTGTCGAACTACCAACAATTCATGAGAAGCATCGAAGAAACCAAATCAACTTGAAAAAACTAATCCACCTATATAATAAAACAATTATTATGAATAATAATGAAAATGAATAAATAAAAAATAAATATGAAAAAAACATTAATTATATGGAAAATGATTTTACTATATAAATATCATGATTACCTTTGTGATTGAGCAATGAAGGGAACTTGGAGGAAATTGATAAATGTAAAAACTGTAGGGGTGAAAGGTTTTGAGAGAGATGAATTCTATGAAAGTTTTGGTTCATAAAGTCGTGAAATATAGACATATCACCCCAACTCAAAAAATAATCCACATATATAAGAAAACTATTATTATATGAGAAATACTAAAAATAAATAAATAAATCATAAATATGAATCAATATATTAATTCTATAGACAATGATTTTATTATGAAAACATCAAAATTACCTCTCTAATTTAGAAGAGGCAGCGTTGTTATTCTTCTTGCAAAGAAAGTGGAGACAACTTGAAAGAAAGTGATAAATACAAAACTGCAGGTGTGAAATAGTTTTGAGGGAGAAGAAGTTTGTGGAAGTTTTGGTGAAAAAAGGCATAAAAAATGGATAGACCACCCCAACTCGAACAAAATAATCCACATGTATAAGAAAAAAATTATTATGTGAGTAATACTAAAAATAAATAAATTAAAAATAAATATGAAACAATACATTAATTCTATAGACAAATATTTTACTATTAAAACTTTAAATTTAATTTTTAATTAAGCATAGGAAGCATCATTGCTCTTCTAGAAAATGCAGTGAAGATAACTTGAATGAAAGTGATAAATGCAACACCATAGGGGTGAAAAGGTTTTAAGGGAGAAGTAGTATGTGGAATTTTTTTATTTTGAAAGGCATAAAATATGGGCAGACCAACCCAACTCGAATAAAAGAATCCTCCTATATAAGAAAATTATTATTATGTGAGTAATACTAAAAAGAAATAAATTATACATAAATATGAAGTAATACATTAATTCTATGGACAATTATTTTACTATGAAAACATCAACATTAACATTGTAATTGAGCAGAGGCAACATCATTTCTCTTTCTACAAAGTTAGTGGAGATAACTTGAAATAAAGTGATAAATGCAACACTGTAGGGGTGAAAAAGTATTAAGAGAGAAGAAGTCTGTGGAAGTTTTGGGGATGAAAGGGATACATTATAGAAAACCACCCCAACTAGAATAATATAATTCATTTGTATAAGAAAACAATTATTAGGTGTGTAATAATAAATAGAAATAAATTAAACATAAATATGAAATAATATATTATTTCTATGGAAAATGATTTTACTCTACAAAAATCAAGATTACCTCTATGATTGAGAAGAGACAACATCATTTCTCTTCTGGTAAAGGCATGACACATGGAAAGAAATATTATAAAATAAATGAACTCTGCAAGGGTTAATGAAAATTAAATCAATATTTCATTATATTTTTTTTGGTAAAATAGATAAATAATATCATAAAATTACATTTACATATTTCTAAATGATTTCCTTTATTATAGTTTGTTCTTCCATGGGATTAGTAACATCGTCATGTATAAAAGTCATTGTCTACATGAGTAGTAAAACATTTAATTTAGATTATGTGAATGTAGTGAAGAACATATAATATTATGAGAAACAATATAACATATTAAAAACACTTTAAACTTCTCATTGAACTCTATTTATTTTTGTAAAGGTTTCAAGGATTTGGTTACTCTATCGAGAATCCAAATCCTCTCTTTGTAGGCCCCTATAATGTACAAGACATTGTCTCATTGGGACCAACATGAACTAATTGTGATGTCCCAATGAAAGGGTCATCCTCTATTTAATTTTCATCTGACTTGACATTTGTTTTAGTCACCAGTAGGAAAATACATAAATTCTTGTTTTTTGGATCAGAGACATAAAATACTTGCACTTCTTGTGATGCCAATATGAATGGGTCATCCTTTTCCCCTTCCATACTAAAATTCACTTTCACAAATCCCATTCCAAAAACATTCACTCCATTGAAATTTTCAACCCATTTTAAATGAAAAAAATGACACTTGAAATTTTGTATAATACAACTCGTATATCGGTTAAATAATACCAAACTATGACATATTTGCATAAATTGGATTTCTATCCTTGTAACTAGATATGTGCATCACTTCATCCACAAGCGTAACACCACTGTTTAGCATCACACTGAACTTATTGTGTTTATTTTTATAGAACATATAACCATTGATTACAAAACTAGTGTACGATATAACATTTTCATTCATTCCTCAGGCTAGCCATTGAATCCGTTCAAAAATTAAATTAATATTTTCAGATAACTTGTTATAAATTTTTTCTCTGAACCATCATATAAACTATTGATTAATTATGTGTATTAGATATCCATCCTTCAACCTTTGATGGATTCAAATATATAAGAATTTATTTTTGGGATTCAATATATGGATTGAAATCTTCACTCTTATGTAATATGTAAAGGTTCACTTGATCCTGCTCTGTAAAGGTAATTGTAACAACATCACTTCCAGAAATATCTTCACCCAGAAGGAACTCACTGTGATGAGACTTTGGGAGACTGATTATTTCAACATATGATAGGTAATCGATATAGAATTCAATATATTCTTCAACAATATATCATTATGAAATACAACCTTATGGATAACTTCAAATCATGACATACCCTTTAAAAATCTTCATATATTGTTCAATGGGGGTACATCAATCTATAATGGACATGACAACGTAGTTGAACCTCTCTAACCAAGTGTACCATCAGGTGGACCATTATATCGCATAATTATGGTGGGAAGAACATCTCTAATTCGCATAATATGAAGGTAATATCCATATTTATTATGGGAAACTTTTCCTATTCTATAACTTTACTACATATGGATTTGAAAAATAAGCAGAGTCTAGTTAATGTATGTCGTACATTTTGAGGTAGAATGCAATAGAAAGAAATAGACATTAAATCATAAATCAAAACCTGATAGTCGTTTGATTTTAGTCCTTGTAACTTCAAATTAGTCATTGACACAACATTATTGATATTTTATGAATACCCTTTTGGAACCTTTACACAAGTAAGGAATAGTAAAAATTGTAATTTGTCCAATTTGGATAGATTGTAATCTGCCAGAGGAAGAAAAGTATGCCTTTTACCCTTCACCAGTTCCAACTCTTCCCTTATCCCCATTTCAATCAAGTCCAAACTATCCTTGATGACATCTTTCATTTTTCCAAGAACATTTAGTAATGTTCTAATAACACTATAAAATACATTTTTATACATGCATGACATCAAGAAAATTCTTGACATACAAACAATTTCAATATGGTAAATCAATGAAAATTCATCTATTCTTCCAAATTTATTTTGTAATGTTTTTCGAAAATGGTTTACCAAAAATATAGTCAATTTTTTTTATATTATTTTAAAGTTAATTGCTCATTATTTGAGACGTTGTTTTACCCTATTCGATATCCCCATTGAATACTATCATCCAGGATTGGTATTTATGACATTGAGGTAAAAATTTCTGATGTCTTAAAAACACAGTCTTTAAGGAATGTTTTAATCGAACTAAGTATGTTTTTTTTTCAAAAATGAGAAACCCCAAAATTACATTAATATTATAGCCTTACAAATTTCCATAAGTGGGGAAGTCATTTAACATTCCATATAACATGGCCCCAAATGTGAATTTTTCACTTCTATGAGCATCATACAATGTAACACCTATATCCCACATCAATTTCAGATCTTCAATCAATATATCCAAATAGACATCAATATCATTACTGGGTTTCTTTGGTCCAGATATAAGAAAAGAAAAAATAATGTATTTGAGCTTCATGCATAACCATGGGAGGCAAGTTATAATTCACCAACATGACAGTCCATGTACTATGAGCAATACTATGCACACCAAAAGGATTTACTCCATCTATTGATAATTCAAGACACAAGTTTCTCAACTCATTTCCAAATTTAGGAAACTTTTAATCACTTTTCTTCCACTGAGGAAAATCTACTAGATGATGTAGGTTCCAATATTTAATTATTGTATTTGTATGCCATGTTAATTTTCATACGGTTTCCTAACATCCATATAGCCTTCTAAACCATGTAATAATAGAAAATAATCATACATATTTCGAAGGACTTGATTCATTTTTCCTGTATCGATCTATGCCACACTTAAGGAATTTTATGACTGATTCACAGCCCTTGAAAAACAATATGAAACAATTTATACAATCATATATTCTTTTAGAAATCATTCCCATTGAATGTAATATTCATTTAACATCATAAGTTCCACATGGTAGTCCATTTTCTTCTGGAATCATATCATTCAGGAGACCAAGTGTTTATGTAAATATAGGGTCACTCCATCCTCTACCAGATTTCAAATTATATAACTTCAATACAGGTGAAAATGTTGTGTATTTAGTACAACAAATATACAATGATTTCTTGGAAAAATATTTAAATCCTCAAACAACTTTGGATAATCAAGAAGGTCATCTTCAATTTCCATTGTCATTTCTTCCATGCGATCTCCACCATAATTTATAAAGGTATTCATATCAAATGATTCATAAACTATAGTATCATCCCAATCGGTGTCCACATTCAGTTTTTCCCTATGTTCATTCCAATTTTTATAGCTTTGATTTATTCTGTGAAAAATCAAATGTTCTTCCAAATATTCCAAACTAATTTTTCTTGAATAACAACAATATAAACATGGAAATAGGATTTTAGAAGGGTCTTATGCATGATCTCTTACAAACTTGATGAACTCTTTAACTCCATATTCATACTCATTTATCAAATTATTATCATGTATCCATTTTCAATTCATATCCATCTTATTAGGTTCATAAAAGATTAATTTTGTATAATATATAAATAAATAAACATAATATATTAATTATAAAATGTGAAAGTTATAGACAATTATAATAAGGTAAAATCAACATTTATAGATTTGTTTCAATGAATTTTAGTATATTGAAGAAAATGGGTAATTGGATTTAAGAAAATAATTACTCCACCATAGAAGGTGTTATCCTATTAATTCACTCAAAGGTGAAAGTTATAGGCAACTCATCCTCATTTAATTTTCTATGATGCATAACCACCCTTAATATTTATTGGTAATTCACAAAACATATATATTACTTATTCACATTGGATCCAAAAGAGATGTATATTTTTATTTATCACACATTAAGGAATAAGTATTTTAGAAAATAAAACTTCTTCTCAATTATATAAAAACCCCTACACCACCCTTCCAGAACAATAACTAAAATAATGATCCCTCAATATAAACTATAAATAATATTTATAATTTTCATCTATTTCACTTTTTAGAGGAACTAGACTCAATATTATGTCATAAATTATTCAATACCAATAAATATTTCAATAGATGATATGATTTAATTTATGTAATTAATAATTTCTTTCATTTATTTTCCATTTAGATTCTTCAAATACCTAATACTAATACTAATTTACAACTTAAATAAAATAAATATAAAATAATTATACTTCTATAATAAATATATTACAATAAAATTAACTTCATATTAATTCTCATCCATTGATTATTACATATTATTTTTTTGGGTCAATTGAACCACCAACATGAAGGATGATATAACATGATACCATGGATTGTTATGAAAAAATAATTTAATTTTTATTTGATATTTATAATGAAAGGATTTTTGTTTATGGTTCTATAAAGGTAACATGAAAATTTATTCCATTATTAATAAACCACCTTAGGTTTTTTAAAAATTACTAAAACAGGCTTGTTATAGATTCCATGTTGGGAAACCATACCTAAAACATCCTTGGAATGAACATGGAACATATTAACTCACAATGGAACTATAATTACAATAACTTTAGTATTAAGAAGAAGATAAAATCTTAAACAAGGATTGATGAAAAATATTATTGTATAGAAATAGATAAGGAATAAATGAAACTAGTATCGACCAATGATCAATATAAATTAAAAACTAGAAATTAAGCTTGTAGAGAAATTTGGGGTATGAATATAGACATTGAAGAAAATTTATTCAAAACAACAATTTAAAAATACCAAAATAGGATATCCAAATCAGTAGTCAATCAAAAAATTGATCATAAACAAATTGTCATGTTCTTAATCTAAAAGAAAAATATTATTCAAGGACCCAGCCACAAATAACTCTTGACATCATCAAACAATAAATCAAAAAAACACAAATAAAATTGAAAGTACTACCTCTATACGTTGAAGAAAATACTCTTTATAAACCATAACTACAACTGAACAACGAATTTCCAAAGATGTTCAAGAAACTGGAGGAAGTTGAGTGGCATGATTGAAGCTTTGATTAACCAAGTAGGAGTGCTGACAGTTGGTGGCTTCCATGAAAATCTTATGATATCACGAATGGTTCGCAAATGGGTAGGATTTTTTAAACTAGATCGGTACACTCTTATCAGTGCTTAAAAATAAGATCTAATAAAGGTAGGTCTTTATCAGTGTGAAAAACGTACTGATAAAGGCCTACCTATATCAGCGCTTATTACTTAAGCGCTGATAAAGGATTTATAATTATAATTATAAATAAAAAATAGTACATATATATAATTAATATTTTTTAATAATTAATAAATATATATAAATTGAAATATAGTAAATATATTCCATTTTATATTTATTTATAATAATTTTATAATTATTTATTCATAATTATAGAAATATTTTTGAAAAATAAAATTTATATCTAATTTTAAGTGCATGCATATGAATATATGTTAAAAATGAGTGAAATTGAATAAATTAAAAAATGTTACACTTTAACAATATTGAAAAATGGATAAGTTTTGTGTGTGTCCATTTTATATAAAAATAAATTAATTACTTATATGTAAAGTCTATATAACATAAATATGATCTATGTTAAATTGAAAAATAAAAAGATACATTCAATTATATTTCCACTGCACTATGAAATTATTAAGTTTTTTTAATTCATATTAATTTTTAATTATAAACCCTTATTCACTAAATATATGACAATTTAATGTAATGTGCATAAATATATTTTAATATTAAAATAATATTTATAAATATTAATATATATCTATATATTTAATATATACAATTTATTAACATTAATTATTATAATTATAAAATTAATAAAATGTTTAATAATAAATAATATATAATCAATTAATTCATTTTTATCAATAGTTATTTAATTAATAAAATTTGTAATATTTTTTTAATAAACTATTTTTTTATTTTTATTTTTATTTATTTATTTCATTTTATTTATTTGGACCTTTATCAGTGCTAAATAAGCGTTGATAAAATCTATCTTTATCAGTGCTAAAAATAAAGCACTGATAAAGGGTACCCTTTATCGGTGCTAAAAAGAGAACTAATAATGGGTACTATTTATCAGACCTAAAAAAAATGCACTGATAAATACCAGTACTGTTAAATGCCGGTTTTTTAGTAGTGAATGGAAGTCTCTAGAGATCCATATTACAACATCAAGCAATAACCACAAATATGAACCATCAATACACCATTCTAAAAATTTTCAAATATAAAAAAATTACAAACACTTCCATAAATAAAACTAAAATTACTTCCACCACAATAATAACAAAACCACTTCCCTCTCACCTAATTTACACACACATTCTATAGCCTATACATCTCACATAGAGGGGAAGTTAAACCAAATCCCAACATCCCATAACTACTGGAGTCTTGTTATGAAGTGTGTTGGCCAGACACTCCACTCACAACCACAACCTCAATCCCTGACAATCCTAGCTCTTGTCTATCTATACTTTCCCAAACACCATGACTCAATGATAGGGTGAAAATATCCCTTTGATACTATTTTTTTACAAACCAGACTAGTATTCCATCCAAACCAACACCTGACCTGGCCCTTGACATGGATCAAAGGGTGTTCCTGATCCCTATAGGCTGGAAACTAGTGCTTGGGTATCAACAATATACTTTTGAAAATGATTTCACCCATGATAAGAAACCATGAAAAATTCTCAAAACCAAAAAAATCACACGAGGATTGATATACTTAACCAAAATAGAACACAAAAATTCAAGTTAAATTTGTTCCAACATACCAAGAACCAAAATAAAAAAATAGGAGGGGAAAAAACCATACCATAAACAAAAAAACTCCACGCAATAAGTGTGTCAACACCCTCATGATACCTCCACCTACTTTGAAATGGAGGGACACTAGAAACTATATCACCCTCCACCACCACAGAACATCTTGACTTTACATAGGTCAAACATAACATAATCTACATACCTTTAAGGGTGTGTGTAGGTGTAAGATAATTCCCAGTTGCATTCCACCCATAATAGATTCCACGCCACAATATTATAAGACAAATAAACATGTGAGTTTTAATAAAGAAATTGGAAACATTTTTATTAAAACATTTTAAGTAAAACATTTTCATGAAAATCATGATTTGAGATAAAAATTGAAGGAAAGTACACCTTATGCCAATGGTAAGCATCACATCAAAAGAGAATCATGGGTAATTGCTGCTGGTACAAGCACTAGTGGGACCCTAGGATCCTAGTATGTCAGTGAAAAATGGTATAATAACCACAACCCATAGAATCCTCATGCACAAGACATTAGGGAGAAATCCATCCAAATATCTAGTGGTTTCCAATCATCATCATAGTTTATTTAGTGTTGTAGCATCAATCCTACTAGAATAAACCATGCCTCATGCTGATTAAACTAGCATACTAGTCCTAGTTTTCCCACCTAGATACTTAGGATTCCCATTATTCTATATTTCATTTCACAGATAACATAGATAACCACATTCACACACACACATCAAGAAATATTAATACATAAGGAAACCAAAAAAATTTTAAATTAAAAGCCTCCTTTACATCAATACACACACCAAATCCATTTGAAAATATGTTTTACACAACTTACATTTCTCATATAACACATTTAAGAAACACAATAAAGATTCACACATGAAACATAGCCAATTTCATTTGTAAAACCATCTTCCACCACATACGCACCTCAAACCCTTTAAAAACACAATCCAAACCTTACACACAATCCATAAAACAAATTTAAGGAGAAAATTAAGCATACCAAAATCATCAACTATTGCTAAAGCATGGGATCACTTACCTCAATCGTGGAAAATTTTGAAATCTGGTGGAAAACCACAACTGCACCATAAGATAACCCTATAAAGAAAATATCAAACAATAAACACCAACATTAAAACCAAATAAACATGATTCAACCCATTTTAGGGAAACAACCCCATTGTAGAAAATATAACCCAATAAAGAGAAAATAGGAACCCTAAAATAAGGAATAAATAAATAAGAGAGAGGCTTACTTGAGTACTATTGAAGACACCACACCAAATCCATCCAAAAATTAAAGTTCAAGGAGGCCAATAAGGATTGTAGGATGATAACATGGATTAATATTCTGAATTTATTGAATTAGGTGTACTTTGGTGTTAAAATATGGGAATGTTAGAAAGGTACTTCTTGATTTTTATTGACTTGGACATGACACATGGTTAGCCCACATAATATTCAAATTCACACGACAACCATGTGGTCTCCTCTTTCCAAGAAAAAATCATCCAAATAGTTTCCTGGGGTGGGAGAAAACCAATGAGGCAGACCATGTGGCCTGAATAGTTCTACTCTCTAGGGTGCACAATATATCCTAGGATGGCGCATGGTTTTCCTTAATTATGTGCCAACCATGGACCACCCACTATTGGGTCCAAAAATTAATTTTTACCAAAATATCAAGGGAGAGATATGCAACAAATATAGAACCATAATAAACTATAAATAATACCTCAAAATAAAATCATTTATATGAAAATCACTATTTTATGAGTAATTCTATCATAAAAATGGACAAGGCCATTCTGAATAGCCTATATTTCTATAAATATTTGAACATTTCTCTATTAGTGGTCAAATCAAATTCTATGTTGTCAGTTTCTTTTTTATCTAGGCTTACCCTCATTATTTGATTTTTGATTACATCCATAGAGAATATAAAAGGATCTTTAGAGGTATGTAAAAATCCAACCCATATATCATGAATAAAAAATGGTAGTATTCCTGTTAGTCATGAAGAGTGACCTAACTGAGTCCATCAAAATTTATTCTATCCTTATCCCCATTCCCTCAGAATATAGTAACACCATGGATAGAAAAAATATTTCCTACATCATTACAATCCAACCTAATGAACTCCACTTGTAATTTTTCCCTTAACAAAAATCTAGGGTGAGGAGAAGTGCCATAATTTCTGTAACAAAATTATAAATTTAGTTATTTTTAGGCCACCAACTCCAAAACTAATGAAAATAAACTCAATACAAGTGTTACCTAAGAAAACTATAGTAAATGATATTTAAATCTTTTTTTTAACATGTGTGATTTTACCAAAGTTTTTAATAAATTCTACAAGATATCTTATCCAGTAACTCATGTACTTTAGAAGAACATTCCATGTATATTTGATGAACGTAAAATAAAATCCCTTATTAAACATAAAACAAAATACAGTGGGTACATCGATAATGATATTCCCAAGTTGGTAGAATACATTATGATAATATATATGATCCAAGTGATTATGCTTTGGTAGATCTCATGGGTAGTGGTCCAACCTTGTATTTTAACTCATTATTTGTTAAATACATACCCTAAGTCAATCCCAATTCAACTATAATACCATATAGAAGGAATAATGGGGAGTGGTATTCACCTATGATAAGTTTAGATTTCCATTTTCACACTTTAAAGGGGTTGTGTTTATAAGTTATTTCACTCTACAATAAATATTCATTTAATAAGGATGAGAAACTAAGATTGTTCCTATGTATATTAAATATATAATAATGTAACAACATCACAAATAATAAAGAGGGACTAGAGAATGTGGAAGCTATCCACTTGTTAATGATGAATTTTAAAATTGTAGAGAATGATGATAAGGTCAACATCTAAGAAGAGTTCCAAGATTAGAACTTCTTATATGCCAACATCGAACCACATATATGGTTTTATGATTCCATAACATATTTGGAAAATGGAACTATTTATCCTAACTTAACTTTCCTATAAATGAAAAGAATAATAGTGGGCACTACCCTTTACTATTGGGATAAAAAATTACTTTTAAAGTATTATAAATATGGGATAATTAGGTGTTTTACACTCAAAACCTTGGTGATAATAAATTTATATTTTATTCATTCATATAATACTAGAAGAAATGATGTACTTGGTCACTGAGTTACTATGAAATTTCTTTGTAGATTCATTTGTAAAACTCTCCAAATAAATTAAAGATATAATATAATAGATTTGTATAATTACCATTGAATAGATAATAATATATAATAATCATTTTGATAGAAGTTTTAATAAGATCACAATGTGTGTCACTAATTAGAAGAGACATGGTCTTTTTTATTACCTTTTTGTGGTAGGCTTAACCATGTCAACTTTATATTATCCTTCATTCTGATGCATGTACTATGTGTCAATAGAGTTTATAATTATGTATTATATAATATGGAAGGAATATTAAATGGTTTCATTTTGTATCCATATCATAAGGTTAAACATCATTAGAATTGATAGTTTTGATTAGCTAATCCCATTAAAGATGGGGGTATAAATACAAGGATCCTTGAGGTTACCATAAAATGTTTATAGTATAAATTGGTTTGGGAAGTGATCATGGGAAAATATATTTCGGTCAATTATATCAAGATAAAATATGGGTAGTGTAGATCCTCACTTCTTGATGAGAAAAAAAATATAAAATACCTCTCTATTGAAGTCTTTCAGGATCCCTTCATATTTTATTTTAGCATTTTCATTGGATTGTTAGTAGAGGTGACTTTTATTTCTGGAGGGATAATTAGTCTTGAAATGTTTTATTCTTCCCAAGGTTTATGATACCTAACATAAATTTTCAATTGTATTTTATACACCCAAGATTCATTGGTTCTATCCTCATTAATGATAATAAGTGCTTATTCTCCATCATTCATCTGTCAGAGGACAAAAACCTTTGTATTTTTATAGCAACAAGTTCTTATTATTTCAGGGTTTCTTATTTTATAATTCTCACTTACCTACAGATTGAATTGTATGCAAGTGATAATGTTATATGAAAACCCTTACCAGTGAAATGTTTCTTTTTTGGTGTAGATAAATCTTAACAATTCTACTCCAGCTCATTAGGAATTACAACATAAATCCATTCAATTGGATTCTAAATATGTATGCTATGGGAATTCAAAAATGGAATCTATTATTCATTTGTTCTTATAAAGAGAGTGGTATTAATATATTTTGTTTGTTTTTATTTTTTTTATAGGATATCAATCTATATGGTATTCATTGATGATTTTTGGGATGCATGGTTCCAAAAAAAAGAATCTCTCTCATTGAACATTAAGCTTGAAGCATGAGGTTTTCCACTAGTTGTTAGAATATTTAATACATTTGAAAGGAATCAAAGAATTATTGGAGGATGTTCTATTTATTATACTTGAAGGTAAAATTTATTTCCCACATTTGATATTTTGTTACACTTATCAAGTGAAGAGATCTCTTCCCGGTCAGGCTTCTGATTTAAAACTATACACATGATTCTACCAGATGTGAAAGGGATTCACATGGATTTTGGATTTTCTAGATATTTCTCAAGACAAGATTCATGGTCAACATGAATGGTTCATAATAACAAAGAACTGTGATTGGAGGAGGCAATATTCATGATTCTAAAGGTTCAGTGGTGATGATAATCAATACCTTTTATGGGAAAGAGAAATATCTCATAACAGAATCCCGAACAACCCTTAGTGGACTCTCTATATATAATTTATATAACATTAAACTTGCAACAGTGTAAGGGTATTTATCTATGGTTGAAAAGTTCATACTTGGACAGTTCCCACACTGGTCTATAACTTACTATATTAGGACTTCCAAGGGTATTCTTAATCCAAATATGGAGATTACACCAACTTAGAATGGGGGGAACATGGAATCTGGCCTTATTTCTACTAAAGGTGATAAAAATTATCCTCTCATTATTTAATTTTTTACTAGATCATTAAACTTATATTTTAAGAACATTTTACATGAGGATTACCTCAACCTATATTTTTAGGGTCCCTTGAAGCTTATTCTTGGTTGTTTCTCAGTTTAATAAAATATTGAATGTTCAGTGAATATGGAATATAATAGAGGAATGAGATGCTAAAATACCAAATCATAGATGTTAAAATTCTTGATGTGTGAGTAATTAATTTCATGCACCCCTTCTGGAACCCTTTCACAAAAATATATATTATTTTTTTTTCATTTATTATATTTCAAAATGGGTTGATTCTATGGAAAAAATGTAGAACATGATACGTTCCATGATTATTGTTTTGAATAAAAATATTTTTTAATGGTATAAAATTCCAAAGCTAATCATTGTTTATTATATAGATGGAATCAATATTAAATTTCTAATTGGTTTTCTAGAGTGATATGGAGTATGATACAACTCCATAAGTCCTTAACACTCATAAAAAAGTTGGTATGTTGAGTTATCAAAATAAGAAATTATTAGGATTTTAGAGAAAACAGATGAAAAAAATAGAGAGAATCTATCTAAAAAAGATTCTTGGAGTACATGAATACTTTTAAAATAATAATTTGTTCATCTCCATTCATATTGGTATATAAAAAACCACGATACATGCCTATTTATAACAAGTTCAAATCATATTGGTATATTAATACTGTTAACATAGTATTTCAATAAAATTGGAAAATAATAATTTTGCAGTTTAATAAACGTGATAAGGTCTAGAGATATTCCTATGAGTATATGAAAATTTATATGTAAAAGACTATGAAGTGGAATAGTTGGTGGATAAATTTTATAGAGTTCACGATCAAAGACAATGTACCCTTATTTAACTCCAATTTGAATTTTTCCCATGTAAATTGAAGTCATTTTTTAAAAACCTTTCTTAGTGGTCACAATATACCTTCATGAAGAAATTGAAATATAATTGTAGAATGAACCATTATTCAATGTTAATAAAAAACATTGAATCCTTACACAGAGAGTTAATAAGAGGTGTGTGTTTGAAGTTCTCTTGGAGTTATTAATGGTTTGTATTTGATTTCAATCATGGTTGAGAATCACTAGAGGTTGTTAATCCATGAATGAATTTTTTTTGTAGTGTTTTTGGGAAGATTTTACTGTATTTAGAATTACTTTAAATAATTCGTATGAATTTTTTTTTTATTCTAGAATTCATGTGTTGGACATTGAATATTATTTTAATTAAAATATCTGATGACCCTCATATAAAATATTCTAGTCACTACTTATGAAATTTGGTGAATCATTCATGTCATTATTTCCATGTATAAGAATATTGATTTATGCATAGGGGGTTTCTATTATACATAAGTGAATTGATCTTTGCATTGGATATTTATGCCGTAAATACGTGAATTAATCAACATGTAAGGGATTTTTGTTGTGCATAAGTGAATTGATCTATGCATATGATATTTATGCCACATTAGAAGATTGATCTAGTTGTAGGAGAAATATTCCCTACATAAGTGAAATGATATATGTATAAGAGAAATTTTATATGAATATAAAGTTTTTTCGCATGAAAATTCCATTTGTAAAAAAATATCTTTCCAAGAATTTTATATTCAGAATAATTTAAATGCAATGATGTTTGAACTAATATTTGTTATCATAAACATCATATTAAATATCCGATTCAAGCAGATTCAAGTGTGCACTCAAAAATATAAATCACGGTGTACCACTACTAGATCTTTCAAGTGTAGTTTAACTAAAAAGTGTGAACTACATCAAATATGAGTTTTTTCTTAGAGAATCTCTAGATATTATTTCTAGAAACTTAATGAGCTGATTCTGTGTTAGTTAAGAAATCAAATAATCACATGAAATATTTAATTCAGTGAATCTAGATGTAATGTTTTATCTGAGTATTAAATATGTTGAGTTTTTGAGTGTTGTTCTATTAAGAAATTATTGATTGAATAATCTAGAATAAGTTGAGTTTGAGATTTTATAGCGAGAAGAAGAATATTAGTATTTCTATAATTTAAACTACATTTATTGTGAATTATTTTTAATATTAAAGATGAATAGATTTATGAATAATTTTATTTATAGTTAATTATGAAAAAGAGAAAATGGATAGTAGTGGAAATATTTCATAGATATAAAGTTATAATTAAAACAAATAAAATTTTAAGATCATAGTGCATGTTTCGTGATCTTAACAGAATGGGGAAATGGATGAGGATTATATTGTATAATTTTTTTGGGGAAAGTTTCAAGAACATTGAGATGGAATTGAGGTTTCTCAAATATATTTAATTCTTTGAAGTATCAAAAATGATTAATATGAGGATCTATAAAAAATATAAAAAATTCATGAGAGTTGTATAAAATAGAGTATTGATTTATTGAGAAAAAAAAGTGAGTGAGAATCCCGAATTTTAGATCCAATCATATCCATCAGTTTGATCTTGAACAGTCAAAAAATCATATATCAGATTGAAAATCAATAATAAGTTAAAATTCTATATTTTCATTTAATGAGAAAGATTTCTCATCAACATTATGGAGGATTGTAGAGGAATATCACACATTCTATTTCTGAAGTAACATGTGACACACCTAATTGATTAACCCTAAGCGGGTGGTTAACCTACTACATTGGTACAAAATAAATGAAATTATATCCCAGGGAATCAAATAGTTTTGTTGTATTGGGAGACTAGATAAATACAATATTCTCATATTATGTTTAAAAACATGAAATAAAACATAAAGATACAATTATAACTTTATTAGTTCTTCTAATATATCCTTGAAATCATTCAAATTTTACTTTACGGCACCTTAGTGAAAGTAAAACATAATAAAGGGTGATCTAAAATGGTTAGAAAGCTAAAACATTCAACATAATATATCATAAAATAAGTAAACTGTGAATAATATGACATATATAAACAATAATCAAATATTACATATAACTAATATCATGCATGGGATATATCCATGGATAAAATAACAATATAAATAATTACTAGGTTAATAATAACTAGTTTGATAATGATGGAATGAAAAATTTTGGACATCAAAATGTTACCATCAATGAATAATTCTGAGATATAATATATAAATAATTAAGGAATATTCCAAATAATACCAACCAATGCATTGAGGGGATATAACAGGTACCCACTACTTAATAAGTCCAATGCATTCATCATATAAAACAAATGGATAAGAATACAATACATAATTGACATAAACATTCATATTTCAATACTAGAATACAAGATGTAAATATTTTTCTTATTCAATAAATATAACAACATGACCATAATACATCTATATAATTAAGTTATATAATATCAATAGATTATATCCCTAGTGAAGCATAACATTCTTTAAAGGATGTTAGCATGAACGAAAATTCTATTTTATAAAGAAATTAGAAAGTTACATTGAAATCAAGAAGAAATATTTTTTCATTCAAAAACATTTTAAAATAAAAAATTCATAGAATAATGGGGTTAAAATTTTCTTTTAAAATTTATAAAAGATTTTATAGAAATCTTGATAATTAATAACGACTATGGGGACAATAAAATTTAGTCATGTGGTAAATGTTAAGAAAAACATTCTTTTCCAACTTTCTAAAAATTCAAATAGTGTTCCATAATGGAAATTTTTTTACATTTTTTATCATTTTTAAATAAATTTAAATATAGTATAAAATATCGTTATCAACCATTAAATAGTAAATAATAACTTCCATGAAACAATTTTGAAGACCATGGACATATAAGAAAAAGTTCACCGATCAAAGATGAGAAATAAGTTCTATTTTTCTTAAAAACATTCCTTTATCCATTTGAGTACCAAAGGGAGAAAAATGAAGGGAAAAAATGAAAACCCTGGAAATAAATAAGGTGAAAGAATATATATGTGGTTTAATAGAGAAATATCATATAATTTACCTGATAAAAACTTAAACATAAATAATTCCAAATAAGAATGAGATTATGAAATAAACCCTTACCTCAGACTTTATATTGGTCAGACATGCCTTAATATACTGTCTAAAAATATTATACTTATTATAAATTGCTATCATAACTATATTTTTAGTTTTGTTACTAGATAAAATTCATTAATAAATTTTTCTTACCCATTTATAAGAAATTTATTATTAAAATAAATATTTGAGTGCTAACCATTCTGTTTCCCGTACATTTTTTGGTTTGAAAGTTCCAATCATTGCAACTTGGTCATGGTTTAATAATATCCATAACATTAAAAAATTTATAATTATAATTTTTATAAATTAAATATAATTTTATTACCATTTATTAAAAGTTGTCATGAAAAATGAAATACGTCTTTTCATGGAGATGATATTCCATACGTACACATTACAAACGTTATAATGGATGAAAAAGAAAAAAATTAGATAAACTTTTTATTTTAAAAAAATCATAATAATAATTATAATATCATATTTATTCATTTAAACCATTATTATGACCATATATATGGGGTAGAAATGAAAAACTTATTACATCACTTTGTGGAAGTGATAGTTCACTCATACACTCGAGTGGCACTATCGTTTTTCAAAAATTAGTAGGGTGAGAAGGTAGATAATATATAATCTTAAAAACACCATAATAATTTTATAAAAATATTATATATTGATTGATTTCATATTTTTAACCATTCTTGTGAGGGGTGAAAAAAAACAAAATACATCGATTCATGGAGGTGGTAGTCCATATGTACACACAAGTGGTGTTTTCATTTATCACAGGATACAAAAGGAGATAAAAATGGTTGTATGATAAAAAACAACTTTAAAGTATATTGGACATCCTGATGTTATTATATCATTATGTCTATTATAGGTTTGATAGAAATATAATAAATAAACATGAAATAACCAAGTTATGAGTTTTTCCTCTTCTTTGTAAAACTTCCTTTTTCTTACACATTAATCCATATTAAGTTATTATTTTGGAGATACCAAGACCTCTATAATTTTGGAAAAGAAGTAATTAATGGATTTGGGTAAGTATTATTTGGGTTAGAGTGATCAATGTGTGTGAATAAGTGAGGATAGAATGTTCCCTTTTATAAGTGAGGGGAGTGAAACCCTTGTGATTTTTATTAACTTTTAAATATTATAATTGTATTAATCAAGGATAAGTGGAACTGAAAAGATTAAATTTAAAATATAAGGTTATAATGGTAGAAATACCCACATACAATAAGATTTAATATGTGATTTTGTGACCTTATCATAAGGTTTTAACCGTAATTAACCCATTGTATCCCTTTACCTCAGTGGAAATTTTTTTACCAACGTTATTATTCATAATGATAAAAAATGATATTAAATTAATTATTAATTTTGAATATCTTAATTATAAATACTAAATAAATTTTTCAAGATTAAATTTTTAGAGGTGGAAGAAATTAATTTTAATATAATTTTGAAAAAAGGAAGGAAAAACAGTTTTTAAGAAAAACTCATTTTAAGAATAAAAATGATATTATACCAAAATCATATATAATTATAATTTATATGGAATTAATTAGATTATTTTTTATAAAATGAATGTTATGTTACATTAAAACTAAATCCAAAACATAATTATAATTTTAAATTACTTTATTTAAAGAAAATAAATGACAATTTTTCAAAAAATGGTATTTTTCATTATTCAACAAAAAATTAACTAATTATAAAAAAATTATAAAAAATTAATTATAATATAAATTTAAACTTATGAAATAAAAAATTATATCAATTTAATAATATTAAAATTATAAAATTTATAATTTTCACTTTTAAATATAACCATGGACCATTTCTACTATAATGATAATTGGATGTGCATTGGGAAATGAGCTTGGGATGTAGTGTTCACCTGTTATAGGAAAATATTTGTTATTAAATTATCCAATATAATCAATTTCATCCTATAAATTTTGATAAAAGTTATTTCTCAACGAAATGTTTTAAATTCTTCCTTATACGTTCTTTAGTATCTCATGTTTCCTCCCATAGTTTGCGATTTCTGTAAAGAGATTATACTAGCCAAGTTATTTGATTCTACATCACTTGATCTCTAGTGTCAAGTATTTGGATAAACTATTCATTAATAGATAATTTAAGTTCCAAATATATTCCCTTATATGTTATTACATGTTCTAAATATGAAATTTATTTACTCAATAAAGTAACATAGGAAATTTCACGTACTTTAGAGAGGTTGGGTTGTATATCCAATCGACAATCCATAAATCTAATTCTCTCTAAAATTTTAAAAGGATCAATTTATAAAGTTATTAACTTCCCTCTTTACCAAATATTACAACTCCTATACATTGATAAACCTTTAAGAAAACATAATCCCTCACATGAAATTCTATATCCTTTCTTTGGTTATTATCATTTCACTTTTTCATGATTTAAGCTTCCTTGATATGATTTTGAATAGACTTCACTTTGACAGTTGACTTCTCAACATGTTCAGATCCTACTAGATTCCTTTATCTAAATTTTTTATAACAAGTTAGAGCATGAAATATATTTCTATAAAATTCTTTACATAGTACCATATTCATTCTTGAATGAAATCTATTGTTGTATGAAAATACTACCAGAGTTAGACACTGATCAAAAATACCTTGAAAGTAAAGTGATCATGTTCTCATCATGAAATCTAGTGTATGAATAATCATTTTAGACTGATCATCAATTCTAGGATGATATGTGGAGTTCAAATGTATCTCAATATTGAGAGCCTCATAAAGACTCATCCAAAAATTTGATGTGAACTGAGGGTCCCAATTAGATATAATTGATATAGGTGTATCATAACGTCTCATGAATTCATTAACATATATCCATATAATGAAATCAAGGGGTTTATATTCCCTTACTTCTAGGAAATGTGAATACATGGTAACATGATCAATGATGACCCATATTACATCAATATTTATTGGTGTATTTATAAGTCTTATGAATTGTATATTTTAATATTGTACAACTTCCATATTAGTACAAACAGAGGTTTCATGACTCCATTAGGATATTATATCTCATCTGTTACCTATTCTCACACTATGCACCTGGACATATAGTATTTGTACCTAGCCATAAAACATTATATAACCTTGAGTTTTAGCCAATAACATATATTATTACACATTTAAGATATTTTTCAGGTTTAGAGTTTTATAGAATGAGGACATACTATATAAATAACATGCCACATTCATAAAATGAAAATAATATGAAAAAATACCCATTTTTTCCAAAATAAATCTTTTTATAATAAAACATGGATTATTTTTCAAAACATTCTTAATAACATCCAACTTCACTTCTTTCTTCCTCTTACCCATACTTATTCCATTTGAAAAACATCTTAAAACTTGGGATGATCAAAAAAATCTGATTAATAGACATAAAAGATAAAGGGACCTTTATTATATTAATACTTATAAACATATGATTGCATTTTCAAAAAGACATGCATCTCACCCATAAAGTATCATATAATTACTTTCTGAAAACAAGATATTCCCATGAAACATATAAAATGTAAATAAATGATTTAGGTAACTTGGGGAATTAATTACTTTATATTTTAACCCTCTCAGCTACCATATGATTTGTAACCCTCATGACTACCTAATGATGTAACCCTCACGACTACCTTATGGTGTGACAATCATAGTTACACTTGGAGTTACCATTATGCATGACATCAAAAATAAACATACCCAATAAATTTTAGGGAGATATAGGTACCACCATTCATCATAAAAAATTCCTAAGAACCAAAAATAATCATAGAACAAGAATACTTTCATTATAAAAACATTTATTTTGAGTTTTGTAAAAAAGGTAGAAATTGAAAAGAGTATTTAAAAGAAAAGTCCCTTATAAATATCATATCAATGAATCAAGGATTAATCAAACTAATGGAATATGTATATACAATAAAAATAAACATAATAAAACATAATATAATAAAAAATTAATTTCAAAAATAATATTATCACAAAAAAATCAATGAAGTAGAAGGCTGACCCAAAGAATAGAAATTGAGTTAAGAATTCCCTTATTTCAGGTTCGTATTACTTAAAACTTTTTCAAACCTAATATATAATGGTTTAAAGAGTGTTATTAATGTATTAAATAAATATACTCATATTTATACTACCTTATATGATCAATTATAAAAACAATTCGTCCATTTATTTACAATAGTTTGATATTTTGGTTGTTTTGAGTGCATTCTTTTGATGGTTACCATGGTCAGTTTGTTATGTATTTTTTTTGTAAAATAGAAGAAAAACTCCAAAAGTGGAATTAAAAGTTATAAAAATGTTTTCAGAATATTAAATGATAGATTATATCATTTTTCTCAGATATGAGTATGATTCATTAGATAAAACATTAATGAGAATAATGTAATTTATTTTGGTGATTTTTAAGATCATCACGAACATATAAAATATCATTTAATGTCATGTTAATATATTGGATACAAAAAATTATTTAACTTATAATAAATATGATACATTATTATATAACCAAAATAACATTTGTATGACCAGCCTCGAAGGTGGTAATAGAAAATGAAGGTGTATCGTCCACGATGGCGGTAAATCGACACTTCACAGATGATGTTCTCATTTTTAGAATAAAAGGGATAATATGAGAGATTTTATTAATAATATAAAATAAACTTGAAAAAATTATAGTATATATATGATACTATATTTTTTATGAATCATTTTATAGGATGTGGGATTAAGTTATATGTGATAAAGAATTTAAAAGAGAAGAAGAAAGAATCTTACCCCCTCAAGGCTCTTGGAAGTTGTCTTTTTGTGAGACTAGAAGCTCTAGAATGTGGAAAGTGATTATTGGAAGGGATATTGGAAGAGGTTATCTAAAAAATACGGCTTAAGGTAATGAAATTTATGAAGGAAAGAGTACCTTTTTATAATCGAGGTGGGGGTGACTTAGGAATTACTCAAATTATTAAAATATAATAAATCTATTATAGGGTTTAAGGCTTCTAAAAAGGCCTAAAAACTAAAGCGTATTACATTTTAGAAAAAATAATATATCATATTGACTTATTAATTATTTTGGTTATTTTTAAATAATTTAATAAAATATTTTATTCATGAAATATAATTTGTGTCAAATGACACACTATTCATAACAACGCCTTTAAACATGTCAAACAAAGTTTAGAAATTTAATCTATTTTTTTATTATATAAAAAACATATAATATTCATCTAGGGAATTCTTTAATAGATTAAAATATAAAATTATATTTATTTTATGATTTTTAATATCATTAAATTAATTTATTCAGTAATAAAATAATTACAGCATCATAATTGTTCATGCCATTAATGTAATTATTTATTATAGAAAAATTAAATATAAAATTCTATGAAAAATATAATTTTATTATATTTCTAAATAAAATTAATTTTTTTAAAAAAATCATAGAAAACCTCAAATTAAAATAGTATACAAACTAAAATTAATTGTGTCAAAAACATGATTTACTTTTAAATAAAATATTATAAAGTGTTTAAAGTGATTAATTTGGGTCAAAAATCTCCAAAATTCAAATAAAAACATGATAATGGTTTAGATTCACTTATATAAATTGTTTTAGCCAAAATTTAGGTCATTTAATAATTCTTAGAATTTTATTAAAAATATTATTTAGTTTTCTTATGCTTTCAAAAAAATAGCATCATCATTGCATATCCATTAATGGTAATTATTTCATATATAAATAATTAAAAATAAATTAACATCACGAAAATAAATTAATTAGGTTCCAAATAATCATTTATATTCATTCATCATGTATATTGTTTTATATCCATGTCAAGAAAACTTCTTTAATTTGTTAAATTGGTTTTTCTTTGAATAAAATACTATAAATGGATTAAAGTCATCCAAGTGATGCTAGGTGGTACAAAAATCGACTTATGGATGGTTTGGTTGAAATAAACTAATCCAATGAAATTCTGAAAAGTGTTGGGGGGATTTTATAATGCTTATAATATTATTTTTACCCTTAATTACCCAATTTACCATTTACTGTAGTAAAAACTATTAAAGTTACTATTCACTAAAAATTATGTTCTTCCAATTAGACCAAAAAATTCATACTAATTTCAACCGTATATGTTTGTTTTTTATAAATCAATTAAAATAATTAGTTAAAATTAATTTAAAATTAATCTTGTTGATAGACTGAAAAAAACAAATTTTAAAGTAAAAACATTCAAATGTTCCTAAAATTTTTATATCCAATTTCAATGTGAAATTGATTAAAATGACCTACATTGGATTAAATTATAAAATATTTATTTAATAATACTATAAAAAAATTAAAATGTTAATCAAAAAATATAAATAATTTAGATGTAAAAGAATTTTTGAACTAAAATGTTGTATTTTTCACTATTCGTTAAAAATTAAACATTTCTAAAAAATTATCAAAAGTTCATACAAAGATAATTTAAAAATGATGAATTTAAAAATGAAATTAGGTTTTTTCAAATTAAAATTTTTTAATTTAAAAATTTCTATTTTAAATAAATAATTATATAATAAATTATTTATTTTAAGGATTATTAACATAATGAAAACATATATTTAATTTAAGAATATGAATAAATATAAAAACAAATTATTCTATTTGTACCTGAGTTCTTAAATTATCCCTACCTTTTAGAAATTGTGTTATTTTATTTTTTATTTACTTATTAAACAAGTGAGGATACCTTTTCCTCATATTAGTTTCATATTCCAATGTTACTTCTTCTACCATATAGCTTCTTCACAAAACCTTAACCTAGTGAATTACCTTGTTCCGTAATACTTGATCTCAATGATCAAGAATATGTATAGGTTTCTCTTCATATGAAAGTTTCCCTTCCAATTGAACTACTTCTGGGCTCAAAACATGAGATAGATCTAGAACATACTTTCTTAGCATCAAAACATGATTATTTTTCTTGAGATAAACTCAGAGGAAAAGCTACTCGGAAGGAAACTAGTCCAACATTCCTCAGGATTTCAAAAGGTCCAATGAATAGTGTACTTAGATTTCATTTCATACCAAAATGAATAACACTTTCCAAGGAGATATTTTAAAGAAAACATTATCACCTACCTTGAAAGAAAGGTTTTCCATCCTGTTATCTACATAACTTTTCTATATGCTCTGAGATTTCCTCACATGTTTCTGGATTGTATTCACTTTATTAGCCACGTCATCTACTAATTATGGTCCCATAAACTTTTTTTCCTTGAATTCATTCCAAAATTATAGAGTCCAAAACCACTTTCCATATAAATCCTCAAAAGTTTCCATCTGAATAATGGAATGAAAACTATTATTATAAAGAAAAATCCATTAAAGAGAGATGAGGATCCCAAATTCCTTGGTGATCCATTGAGAAATATCAAAGCATGTACTCTAATTTCTGAATTGTTATCTTAGTCCATCCATTATATTGAAGATGCAAATAAGTTCTGATATTTAATTATATTCTTAATAACTTATGAATGGATTTTCAAAAGCTATAAGTGAACCTGGGATCATGATCAAATACAATAGAGAGAGGAACTCCATGAAAGCTGAAAAATAACTTTGTAGAATAGTCGAGAAATATGATCTAGACAAAGAGTGTCTTGAATAGGAAGGAAATGTTCATATTTAGTCAGTCGATCAAAAATAACCAAAATTTCAGTGTTACCTAGAAGAGTCTTTAGTAGCCCCACCACAAGTTCCATGGATATATTGTCCCACTTCCACTATGGAACTAGTAAAGGCCGAAGCATCCCATTTAGTAGTTATCACTATGATTTAACCTACTAAAAAGTTAAGAATTTCATGGTAAAATCAAAAATATATCTTTTCATTACATCCCACCAGTAATACTTCTGATGGTCTATGTACATATTAATGTTTCCAAGATGAACTGAAAATGTAGAACTATGAGCTTATCTTAAAAATTATTTTGTTAACTTGAAATTATAATAACACAATCATTTTCCAAATATCAATACATGATATTTGTCAACATTAAATTTAGGAAACATAACTTCCTTAACTAATTCTACCTTTTTCTACAACTCGTGATCTCAAATCTACACCTGTTTAATTTTGTCTGACAAAGATGACCACACTAAAACCTAAAACAAAACAGAGGAATTTTCTACACTAACAACTTCCAAGCCAAAATTCATCAAATAATTAATAAATGGGTCACGTTGAAAATATAACATGGTTAATGTTGCATGATATTTTTGACTCAAGGAATCTTCTATTTTTTTCAATTTTCCTGGATGGTAATTGATCGTGAAATCATAATCCTTTATTAGTTATAGCCATCTTCTTTACCTCATGTTCAATTCGTTCTGAGTAAATTTATATTTTCAAAATTTATGCTTAATATATATTTCACTTTTGGATCTATATAAATTATGCCTCTAAATTTTTAAAGAGAAAAACGCAGCTGCTAATTCCAAATCATGTGTGGTAGAATTTACCTCATAAGGTTTCAATTGTCTTAAATAATAAGAAATTACCTGATCATTCTGCATCAGAAAGAAACCGAGTCCCTTCAATGAAGCATCACTATAGATGAAAAAATCACCATTTTTGGATGACATGTCAAAAACTATAGAATTAATTACTCTTCTTTTCATTTCCTAAAAACAAACATCATATTCTTATGTCCAAATAAATTTAACTCCATGTCTTTTTAACTTAGTTAGTGGGTTAGATAACTGTAAAAAAAATTTAACAAACCATTAGTAATAGCCTAATAATCCAAGAAAAATAAAAATATTACTAACATTTTTTGGTCTTGGATTTTCATCAACCACTTTACTTTTGGAAGGATTAACTATAATTCCATCTTTATTAACAATGTTCCCAATGAAAGAAATCTGTTGTAACAAAAAGTCGCATTTTCTGAATTTCCCATATATCTTATTTTCTTTAAGTGTTTGGAGAAACATCCTTAGATATTTATCATGATCCTCATAACTTTTTGAATTAATAAAATATCATCAATAAAAATGACAACAAACTTATCAAAATATTCATGGAATATTTTCCTGCAAATCTTTTTTTTTCATTTTTTAAAGGTCGGTTTAAGGGTTGCTGGTACCCAATACAAGACTTCACCACTTCCAATTCACCACTTCAAAATATCCAGATCAAAATCAAAATTCAAATTTCCAAAACAAAAATCATGAGAGAGCTTCCTCAAGTCGTGCACCTAGCATCGTACCATGCACATGCCTCGATCCAGAATCCATCACCACGCGCCACCATTCACAGTAGGACACCGGCAGGACCATCATCCGTCGTCGTCGCCGAATCATTGTTAAACCACCACCTTCATCACGTCCACCGGGGATACAAAAAAAGATGCATGATCCACAGACTGCTTCAATACCAAACAACAAACCTAATAATCCGCATCAATCGAAGCGTGGGTGAGCTCACCATCATCCGTCGTCACCACCGTCGACAATTCATAACCAAAAAATCAGCCCTCCGTGGCCAAGAATTACCAGGCTGAAATCGGCAAGCAAAACACTAAATCCACCACCAGATAAAAACAAAACATTGCAGAACAAAATCCCCAAACCAAAGAAACAAACCTAGCATAGCATCGAACCTTATGGGCCCATCACTCCGGTAGTGGGGAACCAAATCAACCCATCCAACACACTAAATCGTGGACCGCAGGACAACGACAAGAAAATATCCAAGAATAGAAGATTGATCCAAAAACCGAACCACCCCAAACCATAATAATCCAAAATCAAATAGAACCTTCACTAGAATCATGCACTTCACTGATGACAAGAGGAAGCTGACCCTGCCTCTGCCGAAGCACCACCGCCGGATTGAAGCCCACAAATCGTCATCCCAAAATCCATCCAAAACAGAATAACAGATGAAAAAATGAAGAACAAATAAAACCTTCACACAACACTGGAAGAGAACACATAGGAAAACCGAATCAAGATCCCGTCACTACCATCCATAACTCCCGCGGAGGCCACGGCCAACCACCAAACGCTTGCATCCGAGGACGGATCGGCTCCCTCATACCATGGAAGCGGAGCACAACCTCTGGTCCGACACCGCGCCACCGAGTAACCCTATCCCATCAAAGGAGGAGTCGAGCAAGAAGGACGACCAATGATGCGAATCACCAAGATGGCCAAGCCAAAAAGAACCACCACGATAGAGGATCCTCCGCCACGAACAACTGAGCATGGGGATTGAAGCGAGCCGGTCCGAGACGAAGGAAGGAGGCGGCAGCCGGAGGAAGCCCTAGACAAAGGGAATTACAACAAACTCATAATTACTATATCTAGTATGGAATAAAATCTTTGTAATTTCATCCTCTTTCTACTTCAATTGATGGTACTCGGATATCAATTCAATCTTAAAAAAATACTGAGCTACCTGGAGTTGATCAAACAAGTCATCGATATGTGTTAATGGATACTTACTCTTAAAATGAATGTTATTAAAAGTTTTTTAATCAATGTAAAGTCTCATGAAAACATCTTTATTTTTAACAATCAAAATAAAAGCTCCCCGTGGGGAAGTTTTAGGATGAATGAAACCTTTATCAAGAAATTCCTGCAACTTCTTCTTCAATGCTATAAGTTCCACTAGAGTCATTTGATTATAGGGTTTTAAAATTTGCTTAGAATCAATAACTAAGTCAATAGTAAATTAAAATTCTTTTTTAGGTATAACACTAAAAAATAATCTAAAAAAACATCTAGGTTTTCATTTAACAATGAAATATCATTAATCAGAATAGTTCCCTTGTTTTCAATAATATGTGCAAGATAACATTCATTCCCATATTTTAACAATTTATTAGCTTCTTGATATGTTATCAAAAGTTTGAGTTCATTATTATATACAAACTGAAACTATTTCTAAAAAATAACTTCTTTATCTATATATTAAATCTTAGCATGGTAAATATAAATACAATCCATACATAGGATAACATCAAACTCTAGTGGGGGTAAAATAAAGGAATGTGTTGACCCCGTATCAAACAAGACATTAGAAAAATATGAGTAAACAAAAAAGTACTTGATACCACTCCATTGGATGGACCAACATTTGCTAAAGTAGTCGCAAAGGATTTCACTAAACCTTTCTTCTTATTGTCTAGCTATTTCCCATCATTCAAATCTTTCTTTGGGATGGTATTTTTATAATGCCCCATTTCACCACATTTGAAACACTTTATAGTTTTTGTATGAAAATTAATCATAGATTAATTTTATTTTTAATCTCTGGACATATGTACAAAATTTCCACATCTAAAACACTTCCTGTTTTTATTAAGGCAATTACCTAGGGTGCTCTTTACCACACTTCCCACAAATTAGAAAATTAATCTTCTTACCTTTAGATTCTATTGATTGATTATTACCCATTCCATTCCATATAAACGTTTTCCTCTGCTTATTTTCAAAGTACACATGATCCTAAAAGAACTCCATTTCTACCCTCTCGAAACATCAAACAAGTTTCTCATATATTTTTCATTTAGTAGAGGCCATAGCCCTTCGATATCTCAGATTCAATCCTGAGTAAAAATTATTGATCTTTATAACAAGATCCTGAATAATATTTGGATCATACCCTACAAATTGGGTAAATTTTTATTTATACATGGTCACTAAATATTCTTCCTTTTGTTTCAACTCAATTAATTTTTTTCCATCCTAATTTGAACCCCATTAGGGAAAAAATTCAAGGAAATTATTCTTAAATTAATCCCATTCTAAGGCATAAATCTCATTGTTATCTCTGATATTCTTGTCCATTAACCTCAATTGGTTAGCTTCACCATAAAAATGGTAAATATAAAGACTAAACCTTTTATTATATGAACACCCCATGATATAAAATATCTTTTAAATGGATTTAATCCACCCTTAAACCTCAACTGATTCAGATTATCCACTGAAAGTAGGAGGTTGTTGCCTCATAATATGTTCCACTATCATCATGTTCTATTGTGATATATATGTATGTTATCTTACATAGATTCCATCAAAATTTATAGCCTACATAAACTAATCCATTACTGTTAAAAACTACTCTGTTGGAATTATCACCATTCCAAGTTGCTAATTTGGAAAGAATAAACCTCTCGGTGCCTTCATACTTTAACTTCTCAGTTTCTTCTATGGAAAACCATTCTGAATAGACATATCTTAGATGATTCAAAATAGTAATATTAAAATTATGTATCATTTCAAATTAACAATAGAGTAAAAAATAATTAATGGTATTCTATTATCATCATCCTAACCCCTAAAGTCATCTAAACCATCCTCTGATACCAACTATGAGGACCCATCATTAAAACATTACATAACCTTGAGTTCTAGTCAAGAAATTACATTCTTACACATTAAGGATATTTTAAGGATTATAGTTTTATATAATTAGGAAAAAACACATATATAACATTGCACATTCATATAATGAGAATACTATGAAAACAATATCATTTTTTCCAAAATAAAACATTATAAAATAAAACCTAGATTTTTTCATGAAACTCTTCATAACACCCAAATTGAATTATTCTTTCCTCTTACCCATACTTATACCCTGTGAATTTTTCTTGAAACTTGGGATGAGAAAAAATAATCTCAGTATGTTACTAAAAAGATAAAGGAAACTTTCATACATTATGTCACAAACTGAATCTGGTCGTGATCAAAATCAACACCAAACTCGGCCCATGATAAGGCAAGAAGGGAATTCCCAATCCCCACAGGCTGAAACAAGTTCTCGGGTATCATAAAATAAATTTGGGAATGATTTACCCGAGTTTATAAACATAAAGAAACAAACAAATCCAATATAACAAATAAGGATTTTTCAAAACAAACCATCTTTGACAAAAATTCAGAATTGAATTACACAATTTAAAACAACACTCAAAGACTAACAAAAGGGAACAAAACCCAAAAGACATCCCAATAACCTCTTCATGGAAAGAGGAACTACCCTCAAGACATCTCCACAAAACTTCATCATGAAGGACCAATAGAAACCCAAACCATTTGCACTAAATGCTTTACCCAAACTTGCAACAAAATAACCATGTCTACTTAAACCCAAAGGTGTAAGTAGGGTGTGAGCCAAAGCCCAGTAGGATTACACCACTAAAATATTCAAAGTGATAAACATTCAAAGATGAAAATCTTTCACGTTTTCATAAACATGAAATATTAATTATAATTTTAATGAAATTCAACATTAAATAAAAATAGTTCTAAAATAGGTTACTTTAAAGAATCAAAACTTTTTAGTAGAATGCCAAAGTTACTTAATTTTCCATCCAAACATACCACATGCTGACGGTAATCATAAAGTATCTAATGAGCACAAGAAACGGGAAAATAACCCCTAGGCACTAGCTTGTTGTGGGTCCCAGGTACCTCGTATCTCGGTGAAAGTCACCAAACAAATATATGTTATCATGCACACTAGCCACTAGTTGGTAGAATACACATAAACTAGTGGTTCCCCATCATCATCATCATTATCATAGTTTAGTTAGTGTTGTCATCGTCAAACTTTCTACATGAAACATGTTCCAAACCCCACAGGATCACTAGAATACTAGTACATGCCCACCCACCTAGATACCCGGGTTTTCCCTCCTGTGCTCTAACAAGTTACACAAACCATGAAATAAAATTATCACATGAAAATACCACTTACAAGTCACACACACCTGACAAGATACCACACACGTATTACATAATACTACTTTCACAAACAAAATTCATTTTTCACATCATACTTACACAAAACATCCCACAAACGTGTTTCGATCCTTTCTTAAAGTTTGATAAAACATTTCAAAAATTTATAAAACATTCTAAAAAATTATGAAATCTTAAATAACCTATTTAATTTTCAAAAACTCATCTTAAGTGAACACAATCACCAAAACAGTACATGTATATCCTTTTCCCACTTTGTTTAACTCAATAATTCATTTACAATTTTCATAAAACAATCCAAAGTGGTATAACCGTATTTTTCACACAAAAACCATTTTAAAAACCTCTTTAAAGTCCAAAACCACACCAATACCAATAAAAAATATATTTTTTATCCCTATAAACATTTATTAAACCATTATCCAATTTTATAAAATTACCTCAAACAATACCTCAAACGATACACATGAAAAACACATATTTTCAAACAAATATGAAACTTTGAAAATAAATACTTAATCAATATTACCAAAAATGGTTACTACAACAAAAATAATGTAAGAGTTACATTATAAAATTATAAATTAAGAAAATTAAACTCATTTTAGGATGCTTTCACATGGAACCACCTACCATTTGTTCCAAAAACTCCAAACCATTATGCGAAACATCAATTGCACCACCGCTGCACCACAAAGAAGTGAAATCAAGCCATAATCCACAATATTTCAGAAAAATGAAACAAAATAAAAACCTAGGTATAAATCCTAGATTATGGACATTTTATAACCTCAAAAAAGGGGAAGAAACCCTAATCAAATGGGAGGAACATGAGAGGAAACTTGCTTAATTGAGAGATCTTGAATAAAACGACCAAAATACATTAGCAGATGAATTTCCAAATAGACAAAAATGAAAGTGAGGTTCGAATAAGGATGATTTTGACATGTGAGAACTGAAATGGAGGGAAAAGAGTAAAAATTTAAGGAGTTATGAAATAAATAATTTATATCCTCAAATATGGAAGATTTGAGAAATCTAGAGAATTTTCTCCCTAATTAGTGATGAATATGAGCTCCAAAGAGGGGTATTAGAACATGGGGGTGTGCCTTGGGTAAGTGGGATAAGGTGAGAGTTAGAATCACCAAAAAAACATAAACATTTAATGAGATATTAAATAATTAAAAAAATAAAGCAGGAGATGGGATTTCGGGTTGGCCCAACACCTTAATAAAATAACAAAATCCATCATTATTATGGATTCCTATGGGGTCCAAATTGATATGGTGGTTTTAATATACCAATTTATGTCAATTATGAAGTTTAATGGGTGTAAAATGTTGAAAAATGAAGGAGTTATAAAAGAAACAATATTTATTTTTAAATCTGGAAATGGGATCACAGTTTGACCCAAATTTTGAAAACCCACTATTTCCACAAAAATGCATGGGAAACCCCCAAAACAAATCCAGAATAGAAATTAAATGAAAAAAACCTTTAAAATAAGTCATGGATGTGACAATTATCCCCAACATAAATCCTTATGCCCCCAGAAATCCATAACAAGTCCAAAAGAAAAAACCAAATCCAACCAAAAGGCTGAAATGTACTCTTTTTCCATGTTTTTTCCACCCCCAAAAGGCCAAAACACCTCAAATTGATCAATCAAGTAATTAATAATATAAAAAAACAAAAAAAATTGTAGACTAATTTTCCTCATCTCAAGAAAAATATTCCTTATATTGATCAATTGGGGAATCTTCCAACGACGAAACAATCCGGGTTACACTTCAGTTGTGCAATAACCCTTAATGGGGGTGTGCCTTATCTAATGAGAGAACCCAAGGACCCAACCAAGATGTTCCATTGTTCAAGAAATACCACAAACCAAAATCTAACACATGAGGGTAACCACCATAAAATAATCCCCAAACATTTTTCAAAATAAGACCACTAACCATCCCTTCAACTCAGCTCACTGACCAAACACAAACCAAAAACACCGTTCAAACAAGATGGGTTCTTGGACTCAAAACATAACACAACAAAAAAAATTCCAAAAACACATAAGAGACACAATCCTAAACCAGTCATCAAGTCATTATGTTTTCATTTAAAATCATCTCTTTGAAAACCAACGGTTCGGTGGTTAGCGCATCCACTAATGGTACCCCCCAAGCCTCACACATGCATGTTTCCATGCCACACTGGGTACCCTCATCATATCCATATAGGCACTCATCTAGTTGTTCCATTAACCATTCATAATCATATATAACCCCATGCATGTGGTTGATCACAGAAATACCAAAGGTCAAAACAAAAATTCTTTCAACTTTTCAAAACCAAAACAGTCAACCAATACTTCCTTTTTCTCAAGACTGCTAACCACAAAATCAAACCCAATTTACAGTTTACAAAACTTTTTTTAAAAGTCCCAACCATTCAAATAAGAACACACTTTCAAGTAATTCACATAAATTTCAAAACATCTCAACCCCTTTCAAAACACTTCTGGTTTTATGACAAACGCCTTTTGATCAACACCCAATCATTGAAAAAACACATCTCTTTTTATTTATAACAAGGTTCCAATGATTCACAAATCTTTTCAAAATATCACCAATAATTAAGTAAAAAAATCAATTTATATTCATTTATATTAATTTCAAAACATTTCATGTTTTTTCAAAACACATCTAATTTCATGAAAACCTCTATTTTATAAATCCCTATTAAATTAGGAACTCAACTCTTCTCATTTTAAAACAAGATTCCAAAATTTCATAAAACTTTTCAAATTATCTCTAGTTACCAAATAAAAATACATTTCCAACCTCCACACATAACCTCAAAAACATTCCATCCCATTAAAACACCCTTCAATAGTTTATAAAACTTAATTGGAAGCACTTTTTCAATACCAACTTTAACATAGTTCCTGCTCTCAAAAGAGGTGTAAAAACACAATTTTCCATTTCAAAAAAATTCTGAAAATTCCATACATCCATTTAAAAAATTAATAAATTCCCTAATTATTAGAAAATCACTTCACAAAAACTTTACTCTTCTTAAAGCCATGTCATTTTTGGTTTAAAACAAAATTTCCAAGATTCCAGCATGAAGAGGCATGAGACAGTGCGAGAGGAAAATAGTTTTGGTGTATAACTTGGAAATATGGTTGGAGGCCATATTCCATGAACTTAACCGTCCCAAATAGTGTTATAGGGAAATATTCAAAGCTTTAAATGACTTTCCAGGCCCTGTGAGCTCACTGAGACCATTAAACCAACTCTCTTTTTGTTTCTCTTAATCTTCATCCAACCAATAAAACAAAAGGACTTAGATAAAACCCGACTTCCCCTGGTGACTTGAATCACATCATGAGGTGTGCTATCCCGGAACACTACCCATAACTAAAAATTCAAGTCCCAAAAATCCTAGCTCCAGACTATCCCGAATCTTCCCCAAATAACATGACCCAAATAGTGAACTTGAACCTCCTTTGATACGATTTTTACACGAACCAAAACTTTTCACCATCAAAACTGGCCGTAAACTCAGCCTATGACAATGCCCGAAGGTCGTTCCTAGTTTTCATGGGCTGGAAGAAGTTCCCAGGTATCATAAAATGAAATTTGGGAATTATTTACCTGAGTTTATAAATACAAAGGAACAATAAAATCAATTATAACCAATCTAGATTTTTCAAAAAAACCATATTTTACAAAAAATCATAATTGAATTACAAAATTTAAAACAATACTCGAAGACTAACAAAAGAGAACAAAACCCAAATGATAGACCAAGAACCTCTTCATGGAAAGAGGCACCTCCCTCAATCCATCTCTACAAAACTGCATAACGAAGGACCGAAAGAAACCCAAACCATTGGTGCTAAAAGATTTAACCAAACCTGTGACAAAATAACCAAGTCTACGTACACCCAAAGGTGTAAGTAGGGTGTGAGACAAATCCCATTAGTATTACACCGCTAAAATATTCCATGTGATAAACATTCTAAGATAAAAAAATTGAAATTTTTCATAAACAAGAAATGCTAATAAGAATTTTAAAGCGATGAAACTTTAAATAAAAATAGATTTCAAATGGGCTATTGTAAAGAATCAACACTTTTAAACAGAATTCCAAAGCTACTAAATTTATATCCAAACATATTGTATGCCGACAGTAAGCATAAAGAGTCTAATGAGAATAAGAAATGGGAAAATAACCTATAAGCACTAAATAGCTGTGGGTCCCAGGTACCTTGTATCTCGGTGAAAGTAACCATACAAATATCTGTTATCATATACAAGAGACACTAGAAGGGATAATACCCATAAACAAGTGGTTCCCCATCGTCATCATCATCATTATCATAGTTTAGTTAGTGTTTTTATCATCAAACTTACTACATGAAATAGGGGCCAAACCCCACAAAATCACTATCATACTAGTACATGTCCACCCACCTAGATACTCAGGTTTTCCCTCTTGTGCTCAAACAAGTTTCACAAGCCTTAAAATACAAATTTCACATTAAAATACCACTTACAAGTCACACACACATTCCAACAGCCCACACACATGTCACGTAATATTCTTTTCACAAACAAAATTCATTTTTGACATCGTACTCACATAAAACAACCCACACACGTGTTTCACAACATTATTGTAGTTTGATAGAACATTTCAGAAATTTATAAAACATTATAAAAAAGTTTGACGTCTTAAATCACATATTTAACTTTCAAAAACACATTTTAGTTGAACACACTCACCAAAATGTACTTTCTTTTCCCACTTTTTCTAACTCAATAAATAATTTACAATTTTCATAAAACAATCCCAGGGGGTATAACCATGTTTTTCACACAAAACCCATTTTAAACCCCTCTTTAAAGTCCAAAATCACACCAATACCAATCCAAAAATGATTTAAAATACCTAAAAACATTTATTAAACCAATCTCAAATGTTATAAAATTACCTCAAATAATACCTCAGAATATACACATGAAAAACACACATTTTCAAACAAATATGATACTTTGAAACTAAGATCTTAATCATTATTACCAAAAATGGTTCCCAAACCAAACATAATGTAGTAGTAACATAATAAAAATACAAATTAATCAAATAAAACTCATCTTAGGATGCTTACACATGGAACCACCAACCATTTGGGCCAAAAACTCCAAACTATTGTGCGAAACATCAATCAAACCACTGTCGCACCACAAATAAGTGAAATCAAGCCTTAATACACAAGAGTTCATAAAAATGAAAAAAAAATAAAATCCTAGGTATAAAACCTAGCTTATGGACATTTTAGAACCTCAAACAAAGTGGAAGAAACCCTAAGAAAATGGGAGGAACATGAGAGGAAACTCACTTAATTGAGAGATATTGAATAAAACGCCCCAAATATACTAATATATGAATTTATAAACATCTAAAAATGAAATTGAGGTTCCAATCTAGACAATAAGGTCATGTGATAACTGAAATGAAGGTAAAAGAGTAAAAATTGATGGAGTTGTGAAAGAAACAATTTACCTCTTCAAATCTGGACAATTTGAGAAATCCAGAAAAGTTTCTCCCTAATTCACGATGAATATGAGTTCCAAAGACGATTAGGGGAGAATTGGGGTGCTCTTTGGGTAAGTGGGATCAGGTGAGAGTTTAAATCACCGAAAAAACTTAAACATTGAATGAGATATTTAGGAATTAAAAAAATTAAAGCAGGAAATGGGATTTCAGGCTGGCCCAACACCTTAATAAAATTCCCAAATAAATCATTATTATGGATTTTTATGGGGTCCAAATTGATATGGTGGTTTTAATATACCAAGGTATTCCAATAAGTAAGTTTAGTGGGTATAAAATTTTGAAAACTGAAGGAGTTATAAAAGAAAAAAAATTATTTTTAAATCTGGAAATGAGCTCACGATTTGGCCCAAATTTTGAAAACCCACCATTTCCACCAAAATGCATGGGAAACCCCCAAAACAAAGAAATAATATAAATTAAATGAAAAATAACTTTAAAATAAGTCATTTATGTGACAAATTAATACTTATAAACATATGAAATCATTTTCCCAAATACATACATCTCACCCATAAAGTATCATATACTTTGTTTGTGAAAATAAGAGATTACCGTGAAACATTGAAATAAAAAAAACCATTAAGGTAACTTGGGGAATTACTTACTTAATATTTTTACCCCTTCAAATACTCTATTATTTTTAACCCTCATGGATACCTTATGATGTAACCCTCATGGCTACCTTATGGTGTAACCATCACAATTACACTTGGAGTTACCATTACGACCGACTTGCAACATAAGCATACCCAATGCATTGGATATAGATATAAGTACCACCAATGATCATAAAAAGTTTACAATAAACATAAAATAATCATATAATAATAATAATTTCATCATAAAAACATTTCTTTTGATTTTTGTAAAAAAAGGTAGAAAGTTTAAATATGATTTTTAAAGAAAGGTACCTTACAAATATCGTATCATTTAAGAGAGGATTAATAAAATGAAATGAATATGTATATTAAATGAACATAAACATAATAAAACGTAATAAAATCAAAAATTAATTTCAAAAAAAATATTAGAATGACAAAATCAATGAAGTAGAATGTTAACCCGAAGAATAGAAATTGGGTTACGAATTCCCTTACCTCGGGTTCGTCTTACTTAAAAATTGTTCAAGACTTCAGTATAATGTTTTAAAAGTGTTATTAACTTATTAAAGAACAATATTAATGTTTATGATACCTTATATGATCAATTATAATAGCTTTTCACCCATTTATTTATAAAAACTTGATATTTATGTTGTTTCAGGTTCACTCTTTTCATGGTTTCTATAGTCAATTCGTTATGTTTTTTTTCTAGAATGGAATAAAAACTCTATAAGTGGAAATAAAATGTATTAAAATGTTTATTTAATATTAAATGATACCTTATATCTTTTTTCTTCTATATTATAATGATTAATTAGATAAAACATTAATAAGAATGATTTAATTTATTTTGGCGGTTTTTAAGATCATCAGGAATATATAACATCTCATTTAATATCATGATTATTTGTTGGATACAGAAGATTATATAACTTATAATATGTATGATAAATTATTATTTAACCATAATAATGGTTTTATTACCAAACTTAAAGGTGGTATTGGAAAATGAAGGTGTATCGTCCAAGATGGCGGTAAATCAACACATCACAGATGATGTTCTCATTTTTAGAATAAAAGGGAAAAGTTGAGAGATTTTAGGATTAATATACCATAAACACAACAAAATTATAGTATATATATATTATATGTGAGTTATGAACCATTTTATATGATTTGAGGATAAGTTTTAAGTGATAAATAATTTAAAAGAGAAGAAGAAAGAGTCTTACCTCTTGAAAATTTCTCCTTGAGAACCTCCTTAAAGCTCTTGGAACTGGTCTTTTTGTGAGACGAAAAGCTTTATAATGTGGAAATGGATGCGTATAAGAGATATTGGTATATTTTAGCTGAAAATATGGATTAATGTTATGAATTTTTTTAAGGAAATAGTCTTTTTTTATAATTGAGGTGAGGGGTAACTAAGGAATTAATCCAATTATTAAAATACAATAAATCTATTTTAGGATTTATGACTTCCAAAAAGTACTTAAAAATAATGAGGATTAAATTTTAGACACAATAATATTTCATTTGGAATTATTAAATAAATATTTTTATTTTTAAATAATTTAATAAACTATTTTATTCAGGAAAAATAATTGATGTAAAATTACACACTATTCATAACTATGACTTTAAAAATATCAAAAAAAATTCAAAATTAGAATATATTTAATTATTATTCAAATAAATATTATATTCATTCGTTTAATTCATAAATTATCTTAAAAATATCAAATTATATTTATTTTATTATTTTTAATATCATTAAATTGATTTATTCATTAATCAAATAATTACTGTCTCATTATTGATCAAGACATTAGGGTAATTATTTATTCCATAAAAATTATAAATAAAATTATATGGAAAACATAATTTTATTATTTTTCACATACTATTATTTTTCAAAATAAATTCTAGAAAACCTCATATTAAAATATTATACAAACTAAAATTTATAGAGTGAACAACCTGATTTACTTTTAAATAAAATATAATAAAGGGGTTAAAATGATTCATGTGGGTCCAAAATCTCTAAAATTTGAATAAAAACATGATAAGGGTAGGAATATACTTATATAAAAAGTTTTATCCAAAATTTGGGTCATTTAATAATTCATATAATTTTAATAAAAACATTTTATTTATTTTTCTTATGCTTGCACAAACACTGGATCGACGTTTCACATAAATAAATTTAAATTATTTCATATATAAAAAATTAAAAATAAATTACCATTATGAAAATAAATTAATTAGGTTCAAAATAATAATTTATATTCATTCATAATGTATATTTACTTATATCCATGTCAAGAAAACTTATTTAATTTGTTTAATTGGATTTTCCTTGAATAAAATACTATAAATGGGTTAAAGTCATCCAAGTGACTCCAAGTGGTCCTAAAATATACCTATGGATTATTTTAGTCTAAAAAAACTCATCGAATTAAATTAGGATAAGTTTTAGGGTAATATTATAATGCTTATAATATTATTTTTACCCTTAATTACCTGATTTACCCTTAACCGTGGTAAAACAAATACTAAAGTTACTACTCACCAAAAAATATGTTGTTTCTATTAGACCAGAAATTTCATACTTATTAAAACCATGTATTTATATTTTTCAAAATTCAATTATTATAATTAGTTAAAATTAATTTAAAATTAATCCTATTGAGGGATTGAGAAAACAGTTTTTTAAAGTAAAAACGTTCAAAAGTTCATAAAGTTTTTATATCCAATTTCAATGTGAAATTGATTAAAATGACCTACATTTGATTAAATGATAAAAACGTGATATAATTATAATTTAAAACCAATTAAAAATGTTAATCTAATGATGTAAATAATTTATATGAAAAAATATTTTTGAACTAAAGTTTAGTGTTTTTTCACTATTCATTAAAAATTAAACATTTTTAGAAAATTATAAAAATCCATACAAAGATAATTTCAAAACGCTGAATTAAAAAATGATATTATTTTTTCTTCAAATTGAAATTATATAATTTTAAAATTAATGGTTTAAATAAATAGTCAAATAATAAATTATTTATTTTAGGGATTACTTAACACAATGAAAATAACTATTTAATTTAAGAATACAAATAAATATAAAAACAAATTATTCTATTTTTTACCTGGTTTGTTACAAAAATAATGTAATTTCTCACTTCATACCATCCCATTTTATTATCTTAAATCTCTATTCATCTTTGTACTACCATGGTGTATAGAGAAATTTGAGCTATGTAATTTTTCTAGTGGATCCCTTTTCAAATCTGGTATGGTTGACGCGCATAACTTCTTCCCAAACATGAAAAATTCATATTTATAGATGAAGTTTAAAAATTTACCATCATTCACTACATTAATATTCCCTTATAAAGATTTATCATATTTCTAGTAATTCTCCATATTTTCCAATAAATATGATTTAACAATTTTTTGAAAATGAATTATTTTCCCCCTTTCTTAAAAATTACCATATCCAAATTCATGAAATCCTTGAATATAGGATCCTTAGTAATTTTCATCATAGTTAGTAATCCATGGTCCTTCATAATGAATTAACCGACCACCTTCTTTTAATTCCCAAGGTGGTAGTGTATCGAGAAATAGTAGTCCTTCAGTAGTTATCTTCTTTTCCTCATGTTGAGTTATTTCTGATAGAATATGTACTTAAATATTTTATGGGATATATATATTTCATGTATTTCTCCATAGAGATAGTGCCTCCATATATTCAAGGTAAAGATTACAGTTTTCCTCCCAATATCATGAGTTAGATAGTTCTATTCATGGATCTTCAATTGACTTGATGCATAATCGACCACTATATTATTATTTATAAGGAAACAATCCATTCCTTTATTTTTTACATCACTATATTTTATAAACCCTACATTTCAAAATAGTAAATTAAATACTAGTGCATTATCCAATATTCTCTTTATCTTTAAAAAACTTTATTTGCATTCCATTAACCATGTGAATTTAACCCCTCTACGTGTCAAATTGGTTAATATATCGGAAAATCAAGGTTGTTTTTGGAGAAACCACCAATAGTAACATGATAAAAAAGGAAACTATATATCTCAATTATATTTATTAGCATTGTATATTATATGACCACTCATTTTTTTAAGTATCGGTATATATTCCATCCTTGGAGAGGGGAGGGGGAGAACTCTACTTTGGTTGAGAGCTCACGATTTTGATTAGGGCTTCATCCCCTAGGGTTAAACCTCTACAATTTATTCAATTTCTTAAGATTATTTGGATTCATTGGTGGAGTCTCTACATAGAGTTTTTAGTGATCTGGGTGGGGAGGTGGCTTCAGGCCTCCACTTTAGTGGTGGATAGGAGTTTCGACAGGCCACCGGGCTACGACAGGGTGTTGTCACTCTTTGGCATATGAGATTTGATCTTCTTTAGATCTATTTCTTATATTATGATATTGTCAAATGGTAGAATTTCTATAGTCTTGGTGTCAGTGTTAGCAGGGAAACTACATACCAAAGTAGTGGTGTTTTCAGTTAATGACGTTGATGATAGGCTTCACGATGGTGGTGGCCGAGGCATGGAGATTGAATAAAGTTGTTCTCAAATAGATCTGGCCAGATGGTGGGGGTCATGGCCACCAGGAGGAGGTGGTGGAATCCCAATCAGACAGCTCAACTAGGGATGAACAGGCTGGCGGTGTGACAGTAGACAATGAATTATGGACCACAAATAGTGAGGCATTGTAGTCAGGCATATGGGGACGAACATGCGGTTCCATATGTGACTATGCTGTTTCTGATGTAAATTGGGCCTTTATATTGCTCAATTTTGGCATTAATATTGGTCTTTGTGTCAATGTAATTTTGGTACATTCAAATATAAGGAGTCATGCCTCAAGGCCTTCGGGATTGTAATGGGTTCTCCCCTAACCCAGTCCAAAAGGGGATTTTTGTATGTTTTTATTTCTATTTTTAATAAAGGGGTTGGTCCCTATAATATTTATATCCTTAGAGAAAATATGTCTAATAAAATAAACTTACTGGAGTTAAAATTCATACTTACTAAATTTATTATATTATTTCTTTTATTTTAGAGTCTCAAGAATTATTCATAAATAATTTTCATCCTTTTCATACCTTTTAGATAATATCAATATATCATCAATTAATACCACCATGAAGTTATTTAAATAATCCTTGAATATTCTATTCATCGTATCCATAAAAATTTAAGGGGTATTATTCAATCCAAATGGAATTTCTGTAAGCACATAATGAACTTACATCATATGATATATTGTCTTAAGTATATAATCCTTGTTCACCCTTAATTGATGATAACGAAAGTGAAGATTCATCTTTGAATTTTTTTTAACTCTATGATATTGATAAAATAATTCTTTAATGTAAGGAAAGCAATTCTTATTCTTTATAGTAATAAAATTGATCTCCCTATGATCTATGTATAACATCATAGTCGCATTCCTCATTTTCACAAAAATGATAGGGGACCCCTTAGTGAAGCACTAGGAATTATTAATACAATATAAAAAAACTCTTATAGATGTTTATTCAATTCTACCAAGTCCTCTAACACTATTCTTTAGGGAGTTTTGGATATAAATTTTTCCATAAAGGATGAATTTATTAGAAAACTCTACATCACCCTTAGGTGGATGTCTCAAAAAGTCTTCTATAAATAGATCAATGTATTCATTTACAAAAAATTTATACTATATTCTTAATATTCCTTCCCCCAAAAAATATAGTGTTTTCTCTTCCTCTTATAGAAAATTTTCATTAAGGTGAGATAATGGAGGTGTATTCATAAAAAATTCAAATAATTAAGTTTCTCACTTAAAAACAAGGGATTATCTTCCCCTATCATAAATTATAATCTCCATCTCTCAGTAAAAAATTATTGAATTATACATTGAAATCCAATCCATACTGAGGATTATGTCAAATACAATTATACGTATGAAAATATAATCTACAAAAAAGGAAAACCCATTCATATAAAAAGTGACTTCATGATATATAATTATTTAAATAAGATTACATTTAGTTGTCTAGACTGAAATACCTTTAGTGAAAGTGTTTGGGGTTGTTTTAATTCTCTTATAAAACATGAAATATAAAAACTAATTCAAAGATTTTGAGTAAAATAAATCATTATATACCTTTTATTTTTTGATCAATGTACATGTTATCATATAATTTGAGATATTAACCTCAGCTATAGTCATTTCATAAACTTTTCATTTCTCGCTTATCCTTTTCCAAGGTAAATTATTCAAAACATAGGGTATTTGTTATAATAGTACCACATATCCTTATAGTTGTAGCACTAGACATTGGTGGCTTGTTTCTTGTAATATAAATCACAATCCCAAAGGACTTTCTCTCCACACCTAAATAAAAATATCATTCAAATTAAGCAAGTTCCTCGGTGTTTCTTTCTAAAACTATTACATGTTAGAAGTTACACCCTTCCCTTATTCCCTTTTTCTATATTTGTTTACAGGATGATCAACTTCCAACTTATTTAATTGATTTCCTTAGAAAATGTAATACTAGGATAAATCTTTTTATATGTTTATGAAACTTGATAATATATCCTCATATACTAGAAATTTTTGAGAGACTAATTACCTTGGAATTCCATGTTTTAACCCATCAAAAAAATGGTCAATATTACTTCTTGGATTGTGTACATAATCCACATACTGAGTTTCTAATCTTGTAGAGTTATCTTCATATTTTGTAATATTTTCTCCTTCCATTTGTGTTAGATTATAAAATTGTGTATCTATGTTATCTTGTTTATCATAAGTAAATTATTTTTTGACGAATACCTCTTAAAAGTATTCCACTTCATACTATCCACTTCCATTGACTCCTTAGTGTTTTGGATCAATGAAAAATATTTATTTTATTCTCCCATAAGATAACAAACTACAATGATAAATTTCCCTCTTTCAATACTTTCTTTAAAAAGAAATAACTTATCTAGAGAACTATTCTATTTCTCATCTACTAATGGATTATTATTCCCATTAAATGATGATGGTTGATGTTGCATGAAGTGGTCCAAGATTTTTTCACCATGTTGGGGGTCAATAGAGTACTCCATATAGGCAAGGATATTGGTAACCTGAGTCATCTACCCTAATATAGTTATAATATTTTCATTTATAACTCTAGATTAATTATCTTTCCCAGGTAGAGAATCCCTACATATATCACATGCATTGATATGATTTCCATTCCTTCAACAAAACACCATTTATAAACAATATAATATAATGTATTAAATTATAATATCATGAATATTAAATCATAAAACATCATTACTTTATTATTAAAATATTTAAGAATTGTTTCTTGAATATCTTCAGGTTTTATCATAATGTTCTCATAATTTTATACTATATTATTATAGATCTAGTTTCCAATGGTCCTATAAGAATTGATTTGATACCAAATGTAACACCCTAACTCCAGTAAATCAGTGTCAATGGTCAACTTACTACATTATTACAAATTATAATAAATCATATTCCATGGGATCAAAAAAAATCTTGGGAGACTGAATACATACATGATTCTCACATTACATTCAAAAATATAAAATAAAACTTAAATATTCAGTGGGAAATTTATTTTATCTTAATTTATATCTCTAAAATAATTCAAAGTTTACTTCTTGGTCCCATGTATAATGGAAATCATAATAAAGGTTTAGATCAGATGATTAGTAAGAGAAAACATATATTTGAAGAAATCATATAATAAATAAAAAGATAATAATATTAAAAAGATAAACAATAATTAAGTATTCCATCTATCTAATATCCTGAAAGAAGAATATATGCATGGATGGAATAAAAACATAAATTATCACATGGATAAAAATGGATGGTTTCATAATGATATAATTCATAATATCAAACATCATAATCTTACATTCAAGGCCTCATGCCAAGAAATTATACATAAATAGGTAAAGAATACACTAAATACCCAAAATTGTTTTTATAATGAGACCTATCGATACATTGATGAGATATAACAGGAACATCCCAGTACTTACTAAGTCTAATTCATTCATTATATAAAATAAAGGAATAACAATACAATACATAATCAACATAAACAATCATATTTAAAAACTAACATAATAAATGTCAATATTTACCCCAGTTAATAAATAGAACAACATAATCATAATACATCCATATAAATAAGGTGGATAATATCATTATATTATTTTACTTGTGAAGCATAAAATTCCTTAAAGGATGTTGACATAGGTGAAAATGTCTTTTACAAAGACATTAGAAAGTAAATTTGAAATATGGATGAAATGTCCTTTTCTATTCAAAGACATTTTAAAACTGAAAAATAAAAGAGTAATGGGGTTATAATTTCCATTGAAAAATATGGAAACTTGTAGAGTAATCTTGATAATTAATAATGGGTATGATGTCAGGAAAAAGAGGTCTTGAGATAAGCATTTAAAAACATTCTTTTCTTACTTTATAAAAAGTCGAAAGTGTTTCGTAATAATTTTTTTAAAATATTTATTTTAATAAATTGTAAGGAAAGTAAAATGTAGTATAAAAATAGTTATATAAAACATTTAATAGTAAAAAATAACTTTCATAAAACATTTTTTAAGAATATACATATGGAAGGAAAAATTGACCGACCATAGAGAAGAAATATTGTTGGTTTTACTTAAAAAAATTCTTTAAATATTTTGAGTACCAAAGAGTGTAAAATGAAATGAAAACATGTAAAACCTAGAAATAAAAATATGTGATGAAAATATATGGTGTTTTAGTCAGAAATTTCATATAACCCCAAATAAAAACTTAATCATAAACAAGCTTGAAAAAGAATGATATTGTGAAATAAACTATTACCTCAGACTTCTGTTTGGCCAAAAAAGTCTAATATAATATATAATAAAATTATAATTATTATAAATATATAATAGAAATATATTTTAATTTTAAATTACTATATATTATTTATTAATAATTTATTCTTATCTATTAGTTAATAATTATTAAAATCAATATTTGAGTGTCAACAATTCTGTTTTCAATACATGTTATGGTTTGACAATTTTGGTCTTTGAACCATGGTCATTATTTAATCATATATAAAATATTAAACATGTTATAATTATTATTTTTATATATTCAATAAAATTTTAGAACCACCCATTAAAAATAGTCATGAAAAATGAAATACATTATTTCATAGAGATGGTAGTCTGTACGTATGCATGAGTCATATTCTAAGGGGTGAAAGGGAAATAATCTAGATAAATTATTACTTTTACAAAATAATAATCATAATATAAATATCACATTTATTCATTAAATATATTCTTATGATCATCCATGTGGGGGAATAATTAAAAAATGAATTACATTGTATTGGGGAGGTCGTAGTCCATACGTACACACAAGCGACATTGCAACAACCTGAGTCCCGCACTCCCAAATCTGGTGCTATTTTTTTATATTTTTTAATAAATTTCAAGCTATAAAATATAAAATACCTTAAAAACATAAAGATATTTTTGGTCTATGTTTTTTAGGACTAGAAAAACCTTATAACATATTAGAGTTAAAAAAAATATAAATAAATATCTGGATTCACTCAAGAGAGACCCTAAAACAAAAACAAACACCATCAAAACATATATTATTCCAATGAAAATAATTTTAAAACATAGAGTTAGAATAATATTTCCTTATAACTAGTGTAATTTTTTTTGGAAAAAATACTATATAAATTCTTTAAAAAAATTATTTTTATATCAAATAAAAACAGATTATATATTAAATAATTTTCCAAAGTATAAATATATGGGTTTAAAAAAAATCATAATTAAAACTATTCAAAAATTTAAAAACTGTATATCACTTGGAAAACCCATTTAATTTTAAAATATAATAATCTTCGAAATAAAATCATAATTCTGTTTAAAAATTTTAAAGCTTTACTTTTAAAATAAAAACCTTTTTTATAGAATATAATGATACTTGGAAAACCTTATAAATCTATTAGGCCACTAACAGTATCACTTTTGGTACATAATCCCCTTGATTTTGTTGGTTTAGTTCATATTCATCATCATCACATTAGATACTCGAGTGCTGAAATTTTAATAAAACATTTTTTTCAATATTAACTTTATCATTAATAATATATTTAAAATATCCTTCTAAATTTTCATAGATTATTTTCATGAAAGAAAATAATTTTAAATCACATTAATATTATAAAAATTATCCATTAAGAAAAAACTACAAATATTAAGAGAAATATATATTTTATAAGTAATATTAGAAATAATTCTTATAAAGAATGAAGTAAACATTTGATTATTATTTTCAAAAAATTATGTAATGTTAAGGGATATTATAGTGAATTTTCATGCCCATAATAATGAATAACATTCATAAATTTTTAAAGAATATTTTTCTTCATAAAATGATAACTTTTTAACATTAAAACCAACCAATGAATTTATAAGTGAAATTCTTGAAACAAACTCTTCAATAAAGAGGATTTAAAAATAGTGTAAGACATTTTCCTTTATATAAGGGTTTTAGAGAACATAAAAGAGTATTTGTAAAATAAATATTCCTTAAAACAAGTATTTTTTGAATTATAAATAAAATTCCCCATATAGAAGTTTTTTAAAGAAATATAGAAGTTTGATAAAAATGCATTTTACCTTATATGAGAAAGGGTTTTCAGAAAACATAAATTAAATAAAATCAATTACTCTTATCTTGAAACTTATCAGGAAGAACCACTCTAAAGTTTGTAACTCGAGGGTATTAGTAGGGAATGGAAATGAATGGGTAAGGAATTGGTAGGGGATGTGTGTGGTTCAAAGGAGAAAAAGTTTTTCTTTATATAGTGGAAGTGGGCGTACAATGCCTTTTTAATTACTTGAAAAAATTATTTATGTAGTCAAAATTAATCATTTCCCAACTTAAATGAATTTTTCATTTTGATCTTTGTATTTTTTTTAAAAATATATTAAGGACCTTCTCTTGTATCAAGTGAAGGATATTCCTAATTTAATTTTATTTAAAATGGTGTCTATTACGTGTTATTGTAAGCATTTAAGAATATTTATAAGATTTCAGTTTTATATATATTTCAAATTGGTTGGATATAGGTAGTTATCAAATCCATTAACATTATATATATATATATATATATATTCAACTAAATAGATATAAAATGAGTATCTTTCCAATCCACATGTGATCTTCGTGAAGGTTATGAATATTAAAAAATGATGGAGAGTATATATTTATATATATCTCATCGCCACTACTGGTGTAACTTAAGGTGGAAAAGATGAAGTTGGTATTCTCAAAAAAACTATAGATGATCTTTTGGTTTTAATACGATTGTTACATTTAGTTATATATATTTATATAACTCATTCCAAGAGGTTTTTTTGAGAGACCTCCAATAGAGCATGATGAAGTTGTGACGTCATAGTTATTGACGTGAATCTGATTTAGGTGGATTTAAATGATTAAGTATTGAATTACATTATTATAATGGGAATAGTGTGAGGGTAATATCACTATATATTGAGGGAATAATGGTTAAATAGATATTGATTGACAGTGCAGCTCGAGAGGTTCTCATGCTAGGGTTTTGTGGTTTTTGGTTTGATGATTATATATCTTTCTTTGAAAGAAGATGATAGTGGTAGTATCATGCTTAGATTTATATAGGTAATACATATAGGGTTTTAGTATAATGAATGTATTGGAGGTTTAAGAAGAAGTATCAGGGTCTCTAAGTTTTTGAGGGTTTGAAGATGATACTGATGGAGATTGAACGAATCGAACAAGATTCATCAGACGACCATCACAATAAGGGAATTTTTTAAATGGTTGAATAATAACCATGTCATGTTGTCCCATATTAGAAATTTATATAGTTAGGAAGTCACATAAATTGTTTTTAAAGCCATCCATAGCTCGATTCATAGCACTGGGGTTGGAACCTAGATACATCATTCACACACATACATGGGGTGGGATGACATTATCGCTCCCTTGAGCACCACCTCACATGTTATGCGCACTCCCCATGTTGTGACCTAGAATTCATGCATGAAATCACAACCCCTACTACCATACGAGATATCCTGGATGACTTCCATATGTGATAGAGATTTCTCCCACAAATCATGGTTAATATAGCTAGGCTAGCTTGTATGGATGACCAATTTTTTTATACTAAGTATGTTTTAAAATATCTAAACAATACTTAATATGTCTAACCAATTATGAATATATTAAAAATATAATTAGTATATTCACTTTTTATTTTTTATAATGTCAACTTATGTTACATTACTACCAGTATTAATATTTTTACTAAACATAGATGTTTTTTAAAATGATTTTTACATAAATTTGTTACAAAAATATTATTAAAAACTTCTTTACAAAAATTACTAAATTTACTTACTAAAATTAACTTATAAATATATTAATTTTAAAAGGCATTATTATTTACCTTCATAAATAATAATGTGTATTTATAATAATTATATATATATATGTTTAAATTATTTACTGAATATCTATTTTTTTAATGTTCTCTTAGAATTTATTTTATCTTTTTAAGGTTATAACATTATAAATATGTAAAAAAATTAATTTCCATCAAAATAGGATTTACATTCTTTAATAAAGATATTATTCCTTAAATAATAAAAAAGTAATATTTTAACTTAATTTATAACAAAAATTTAAATTTAGAATATAAAATCATTTCATTTTATGTTAAATCATACTTTAGTTTTTTTTAATTATTAAATAAACCATTTAGTAAACATTTATTCAAAAGAAGGTTACGCTAGAATTCCAAGGATGTTAAAAATTTTATCCTTCTTCAATAGATGGGAGGGTAAGAAGGTAGATAATATATTATCATTATAGAATCATAATAAAATCATTAAAATATTATATATTCATCAATTCCATCTTTATAACAATTCATGTGAGGCGGTGAGGAAAAATTAAATACATCGCTTCGTGTATGCATTAGTCAATACATACGCATTGTGATGTTTTCATTTCCCAAAGAATGGAAAAATAGATGAAGAAGTGATGTACCATATAAATAATTAATTTTCAATATATTATATATAATTATGTTATTATATTAGCATGGTTATGATAAGTTTTAAGGAGGTATAAGAACAAATAAACTTGATAGAACTTTATTAATAGTTATACCTCTTATTTAGAAAACCTCCCTTGGTTTACGCATTAAGACTTCTTAGATTGGTATTTTGTTGATACAAGGACCTATAGGAAATGGTGAAGTAAGTTAGTAAGGGAAGTTTTTTGGTATTTAATGAGCTAGAGTCCTCTGATTTTTTGAATAAGTGAAGAGAGAATGTACCCTTTTATTAGTGAGGGAGTGGTACACTTATAATTATTCTTAAGTTTTAAATATTATAAGTGTATTAATCCTGGTCAAGTGGCACTAAAATAATTCAATTTAGAATATAAGGTGACAAGGGTCAAAATTATCTCATAAAATAAGAATTAAGATGATATTTTGTGACCTTATAAAAAGTTTTCAACCTTAATTAACCTATTTTACCCCTTTATGGCATTGAAAATATTTTTACCAACATTAATATTTATAATGACCAAAATGAATTTGAATTCATTAATAAATTTGAACTTCCAAATTCAAAAAATTATATCAAATTTTCAATATTTAATTTTTATAAGTAGTAGAAATTAATAATAATATAAGAGTGCACAATACAATTTAATTTTTTTTAAAAATTATTTTTAGTATAAAAATGTTCATATGTAAAAATAAAATATAATTTTTATTAATATGGAATTAATTATATTACTTATAATAAAGGTGAATTTTGTTACATTAAAACCAAATCCAAAAATTATTGGACTTTAAATTATATTTTTTAAAGAAAATAAATGATAGTTTTTCAAAAATTGGCATTTTCACTATTCACCCAAAAATCAATTATTTCTAAAAACTAAAAAAAATAAACCTAATATAAACAATCCATTCTAACCAAAAAAATTATATTCATTTAATGAAAATAAATTTATAATTTTTATAATTTTTACTTTTAAATATTACCATGAAATATTTATATTATAATGATAATAGAATGTGTATTGGGAAATAGTCTAGGGATGTAGCGTTTACCTATTATAAGATGATATCATGTTTTTCACTACCAGTTAATAATACTACGTCACCCCCTACCCCACCACCCCCCACAATCTAGAGTTGCGCTGTGATGGTCCGATACAACGTCAACGACTAACATTCCATCCCACACTGGAATGGGGGTGTAAGATATCATTTTTTGGTACATCTCTCTAGGTTTTTTATTAAAACTATTTCATTTGATATTTTAATCATCTTTAAACCTTGGTGGTCATGTTTTATCATGCATTTATATTTGTTTGAATAAATTCAGACTTTGGTTTTGAGGAAACTTGAGAAAACCGGAGAGGTTCCATGTTGGGATCCTTTATTGGGAAAATTGACTTAAAGTCCAGAGATGTATGTTTATTTGAATTAATGGAGTCCGAGTATAAATGGGTCAAGTAATACCAACGATTCTTGGTAAGTTGAGAATCCTTAAAGCGGGTTTGAGTTTTTATAAGTAAAATGGACATAAAACTATCTGCATGACATTTACATGATATGTAAATGAGGTATACGACGTGTAAAATCTACCAGACTCATATTGTGAATAGATTCATGATGTAAATTGGTTACACATCATGAACTGATCACACAAAATTTAATTTTCAGGAGAATTAAATATTTGTCCTAGGTGATTGGTTTTTCAACACATCCCTCTAAAAATAAATACAGGACATTTAAATGAGTTTCATGTCGTGTAATGTCCAAACCTACCGTTTTAAAGGTGTTGTGCAGTTTTTTTAATACCTTTATATAGCCTCCTCCTCTCAATCCTAGGGTAGTTTCTTAGTGATTTTGGAAGCCTTAAATCCCTTATGGATGTTCCATTTGAGCAATCAATCCTAGGTAAGTCATTTTTTAGGTTTCCCTTATCTCCCATTGTTTTCTGATCTCTATAATGTAAATCTTGGTCCATGGTCATTGTTGGTTTTTATCCTGATTGGTTATGATCTAGGTTTACCTTGTGATCGTCTAAACCTTCTTCTTTGTTTGATTTTTCCATTGGAATCATTTTATTATTCTCTAGTTAAAGGTAGGGGATCTAAATCTTAATCCTATGAAATGATTTCTAATTTCTATGTATATCAAATATTTTTATTTCACTAATGTGTATTCATAATTATTAATTAATTGGATAGAATGATGATAATACTATGTTGTATTCTTCATTATATCCATTTGGATTTAACAGATGACGTGACCTAGCTTATGGATACCTGTTGGGTGAGTGAACCTTTAAAAATAATGATCTTTAAATATCTTACTTATGATTTTTAGATTTACAAGTGATTGGGGTTATTTATTGTTATATATTAACCTTATAAAATGAATTATTTGATTAATTGAATATTTGGTATTGAATGAAAAATGGTAATTAGCATAATTAACCATTTGGTCTTATATGGTCATATTGTTATATGCTTGCTGCTATGATATGAACTTGTGAAATATTCTATAATGCCTATATATCGATTTTTAACCCTAAAATATTCTTTAATAGTTATATACCAATCTATGACCCTAACACATGCTGTAATAATTATATACTAGGTTCTAACCCTGACACATGATGTAATGGTTATATAGTAGGTTTTTATCTTTATACATACTGTAATTATTATATATCATGGTTTGACCATGTCACATGTTTTATATCATTTTTTGAACCTGACACATTCTATAATGGTTATATATCAGGATATTCTCAGACACATGATGAGATTATTATATAACAATCTTGGCATAGTGATTTGTTAAACCATGGGTATATGTTTGTGGTTATCATGGTTTTGATACATACTCAGAGACATTCTGACCTGGATCCAAATCAGTTTATGTTTTACCATGGTTGTCATGGTTGTGAAATAGGCTTATAGATATCCCAATATGGTGTCGAATCATGTTGATGTGGTATTAATTTAATTGTTTAATTAATTAATACACATTTTTTTCATTATTGCATATAATTATTATTACAAATGTTATGTTTATACACAATGGTGTCAACTTATTGAGTTATACTCACACCCTATTAGGGATTCTATTTGGTACCCGAACTGATTACATGAATAAAGGATTGGACGAGGGAAAAAACCTTGTTGTTGATTCTTACTTACTAGATGGGCTAGAGTTTAGAGACGGGACCGACTTGGGGCTCAGGACTAGAGTATTTTGAGTCTGCTAGTTTATTATTTTTATTCTTTCTATCATCACATTTAGTTTCAATCCATCATGATATTAAACTATTACTTTATTAATTATATATTATTCAGTTGACCTTTATAGTTAGTTTTAACTATATTTTTTTGTTTCCTTTATTTATGCTACTATGATTTTTATTGTCATATTTTATATTTTTCTATAGTTTTGTAAACTATGTAATCAGGGGATATAGTCTCCTCGCTATACTTATCACATGCCCACTGCTAGTCAAAAGCCTTTGGCATATGAGGAGGTGTACTTGAGGTCTTGTAACAGACCCTTTCTATCCATGTGAGAGAGTTCTAGATAGAGGGATGTTACAAAGTGGTATTGAAACACACCAGATTTCTTTTATAATTCTATACTATTTGGGATTGGTATAAATGAGATAGGGATGTATCAGGACATGGTAATGAGCTTTTTCATGGGAGTATCTAACCCATGTATGGGGGAAAATCTAAGTTTATAGGGATGACATTGTTTTTCATGATGTTTGCATGTTATTGTTTGATGTTTTTGTACCTTGGGTGATTCACATGTTGTGTGATGTTATTGTTTCTTATGATTTATATTCATGACCTGATACAAAGGGAGATGTTTATGCATGCATAATCATAAGCATAGAGAGATGTATACTGATATTCATTGTTTATGGTAGGGATATATTTATATGCATGTGATATATTGCCTATGTAGACAATGATTTGAGAGAATTATTATACCTAATAAATGAAATTAAAGAACTATTATTTCATGCTAAATCATTAGTTAAGCCATGTTTAAAGAGACTAGGAGTTATTGGTTATTTGTTTTAGTAACCTATTGAGGTTGAACTTTTTGTTAACCAGTTCTCTAAGGTGTGTGTTTGTCTTGTTGAGAAAATTCCTCCTCATCACCATTGAATTGAGTGTTAGGAGAGTGGAATCTAGCACTATACTAACATGACTAAGCTTGATATTCCTTTAATTATTGAGTATTAGATGGATGTTTAGTTCATGAAATATTCCCGAGGTTCATACAATCTATGTAAATGGAGAATGTTCATACCGTACCTTGGATGACTGAGATGAAGAGTGAGTTCCAGCTGCAACATTCACCTATGTTCACTTCTGAGGGAGTCCCATAGGATGCTCAGTTCTATATTGAGTCATTTAAGATAATATTTATACACCTTGATGCGCCCACAAATAGGATGGTGAATCTTACTATATATATTATTTTTGGACCAACCAAGTGTTTTTGGGACATTTTGGAGCAAGATGGGAAGCAAGAGGAGTTATCTTGGAAGGGATTTGAGGTGAAGTTCCTAAGACACTTCTATACAGTGATGTTTAGTATTGAGAATTTTCATGAGTTTATGTATCTGACATAGTAGGGCATGCCAGTGCCTTCCTATGATGGATGTTTCACCAACTTGTAGCGATTTTCTCTATCCTTGGATGCTGATGAGATCTATAGGGAGAGACGTTTTTAAGATAGGATTCTCCATGAGATCACGTACCAAGTGAAAGTTTTTCATTTAAGTAGTCTTAAAGACATGATAAAACAATAACTCATAACAGAAGGGAATATGAGATTCCCTAATTAGCGTCGAGGCTATTTTTGTAGAGTGAACTAAGAGATCTTATTCAGGTAGCAAGAATATCTTCTATGTGATTTTTTACTAGGATAGTAGTGGGAATAGCATCCATGGCAGTGGATATATATATCAATACCTTGTTCCATTATGGTTCTATCATTTTTGGAAATTTTGGACACAAGAGCTATCAAAGTCCTTACCCAATAGTTGAGTGTCATTACTATCATAAACTAAGATGGGATTTCATCTGACCCTGTTCCTGACCCAGTTTGTGGTATGGCTCGAAGATCTCTCCAGATCTCCAGGGGCTGGAAACAAGTTCTCAGGTATCCAAAGTGAAATTTGGGAATGATTTTACCTGATTACATAAACATAAGCAACCAATAATAATGAATAAACTAAAACTAAATAATCACAACCAAACATGGAATAAAAAATTTAAATTTTAAATTTTACAACACTAAAAAACCCAAAGAGGGTCTATAAAAAAAATGTGGACAAGAAACCATCCCAAAAAACTCCCTGTAATAAGAAGAGTATCATTCTCAATCCACCACCACAACACCTGCAAGGGAAGTCCATTAGCATCCTGAACCACCATCTCCAAACATCTTACCTTTACCTGTGTGAAACATAACCAAGTATACTTACACCCAAATGTGTAAGTTGGGTGTGAGCCAAAACTAATAGGATTCCACCTAGCAAATAGATTCCATGCTATAAAAATTATAAGACTATTCACATGCAACTTTTATAAAAGAGAAGCTAGAAACATTTTTATAGAATTTTTTTTAAAAGAAAACATGCTTGTTTTTTTAAATAAACAACCAAGTTCACCATATGCCAATGGTAAGTACAATATCAGAAGAGAGAACTAATTCACAAGAAAACACTATAGGCACTAGCTATTAATGAGACATTAGGTACAACGTATCTTAGTGAAAGGTGGTATAGAAACCACAACCAATAGCATTCTTGTGAATGAGCCACTATGAGGGGACACCATATGGGACTAGTGGTATCCAATCATCATTATCATTTAGTTAGTGTTGTATATTCAATCCTTCTAGGTTAATCCAGGATGAAACACTTATGAGTCAACTATAGGATCGAAATAAGAATGTAGATGCTCAATATAAAAGAGGGGGGTGAATTGTATACTTTAAAAATTCCATTGGAACCTTTACAAGTTAAGTTTAACAAGGTTAAACAAACATTAAAAAGAACTCTTAAATAAACATTTTTTAATTTCTTAAAAGAAAGATTCTACCTTAAAACATATAGAATCTGTAATATAATCAGAGTAATGGAATTACAAAGTATAAGAAGGTTATACTTTCTAACTTTAACAAAGTTACAAATACAACAGAATTAAAACAACTTGAAATAGGAATCAAGTAACAATGAGATTCTTTTAACCCAAAGGGAAGGGTATCCAACAAACTTGGATAAAGGTATCTTGATTTATAATTTCAAGAAATTATGTCTTACCCAAACCCAAATAAGCCCTCAATCTGAAGATTAGTATCTGTCTTGCTATCCCTACAAGTCCTTGATTTAGAAAGAAATCAGAACCTCTGTCTTCCAGTCCCAAAATCCGATTATCATCACGATCAGAGTCTAAACTAAGAAAGACTGAACAAGTTGTTCACAACATCCTCACGAAGCACTGATAGTTATAAGAGCCTCTCTCTAGAAATCACTTCATAATCTTGTTCACTGTCAAGTCAATTGTCGAATATTAAGTCTTTTGATCATTCAAATGGGCTTGTATTCATAGGCAGAACCTCCCAACGATCAGCTCCACTCCAAAGGTCATATTTTCCTTAAATTTTGGAGGGACCTAGACACGTGTCAAACATACAATGGTTAATTTGTAACAGATTGTACAACATCGTTTCATGTAACAGAAGTGATGTTAAGTTAAAGATAAATGTTGTTTATAAGAAATCATGGAATCCGATATCATTGGAATGATACATTAGGAAACTCTAACATTATCAAGAAAACGTAATCTTAAGAAATCAAGAAAACGTATTCTTATAAATAACATTCTCAATAAAACAGATTCATAAAATCAGAGTCACAAATACACCAGATTCGATATTGAAACTCGACATCACATATACACCAGAATCAGTATTGAAAATCGACATCACATATACACCATATTCGGTATTGAAACTCTGCATCACATATACACCAGAATCGGTATTGAAAATCGGCATCACATATACACCAGATTCGGTATTGAAAATCGGAATCACATATACACCAGATTCGGTATTGAAAATCGGCATCACATATACACAGGATTTGAAATCATAAAAACTGAATCACATATACACCGGATTCGGAATCATAAAAACTGAAACACATATACACCGGATTCAGAATCATAAAAACTGAACGACAAATCGTAATGACAGATCTGTAAGTATAACAGAATGGAAAATCAGAATGATAGGTCTGTAAGTCTAACAGAATGGAAAAAAAGAAATGATATATATGTAAATATAACTGAATGACAATTCTGGATATTAAGAAAAATACAGAACTTAAAAATATTCAGAACTTAGAAAAAGTGTTTGTGATTTTCGAAACATAAAACCATAAGGAATGGATGAGTCATAAGATATCCTTATTGACTCAACAATATCCCCTTTTTGGAAATCACAAACAACTATTCTATGGAAAAATATTTTAACCTAGATAAACAAGTAAGAAAAACTTATCTCCTCCTTTGAATGAGATTATGAATATGACTAACTCCCCCTTAGGTCATGTTTCCCAAGGATCGTATTCATGATCTTTAAAGTCTGGTTTTTCACATGGTAATAACTCCCACTTAGATAAACATCTCTTCTTTAAAAGAAAACTCCCCCTAACTTGGACATTTTCCTTTCCTACCAAACTCCCCCTTAATAGATTCTCCCAATTGGAGATTAAATTCTTCCTTTAAATAAATTCTCCCCTTTTGTGATTTTCAAAAAGAGGGAAAGGAATGGAGAAGTATAAGATGTACATTAAAGGTTAAGAAAGCATACATCCAAAAACAAAAGAAATATATGCAAGAAATTTCCTAAGAAATTTTTAGAAATTAGGTTTATATTACAACAAAACATCGGAATGTAAATAAAAGTCATCCATTCTTCTTCTGCTCAGACAACATCTTCTTTATCAAGGATTTGAGCTTCTTGACTTCCTTATGATCATCTTGAAACTTCTTTAGCAAGATCTCATGATCCTGGTTCTTCTTTTCTAAATCCAAAATCCTTTCTTCTTGAGCAGCAAACGTTTTCTCTAATTCAGCTCTGACTTCCTTTTCACTACTAACAGATTTGGTAACAAAATTAAGTTGACTACCCTTCTCAAATATTGAAGCATTAACTTTGTTGAATTCGGTTTCACAAGAATTAAAATATCCCTTTGTTGAATCCATGAAATCACTAAACTGTCTAAGCTCTTCATTGATGGTTTTGGTGCGGTTAAAGACTTTCTTATAAGTCACCTTCTGAGTTTTGTAATCAATCAAAAGATTACTAAAGTCTGCTTCTTGATTCACAACCATGTCCACAAGAATATTGGTCAATTCTATCTTTTGATTCTGGGTTTCTTGCATCATTTGACTCCAGACATCTATGTTTTCAAGAACCGGAATGGTACTGACCAACTTTCTTAGAGATAGCTTGACAAAATCGTTCTGAACAGAAGAAGAGGAATCTGATCCTGAAACATCTTTTCCTTTATCGACTCCTTTTGGAGTTAAGGAGGGTGGTATTTTTAATCTCTTGGAGTACTTATGAAGAGTTTCTTTATCATATGAGGCAACCAAAACACTCTTTCCTTTGTCAATATTTCAAACTGGGGTTTGTTCATCATATACTTGAATAACATAATATCTTCATGTTCCTCTTCTTCCTTTTGAAATTCTTCCTCTTATTCACCTTGATGTTCAACTTCTTCTTTATCTTCTTATTACACTTTAGTTTCTACTTATTCTTCTTCTTCTAATTCAATTTCTTCCTCAACTTCTACCTCTTACTTGAATTCGCCCTCAATTTCTTCTTCAACTTGTTCTACTGAAACAGATTTGAAAACTGAACTCGAAGGAGTTCCAACATAATCTTCCACTTCCCTTAAAACATCATTATAATCTTCTTGGACTATCTGATCTTCTACTTCTTGAACAGGTTCTGATAAATCTAGGACTTTCTTAGCTTTCTGAATTTCCAGAGTGGCCACTAGTTTCTTATGAGAAACTTCAGATTCCTTAACTTTTTGAGACTTCTTTTCCACGGCTTTCAATAAATACTGGCACACTTGGGATTATAAGTATTTATTCTTTTACTTCTTCTCATTCTTTTATTTTTCAAGACTTTCAGCTTGCTTGATTTTTAGAGCCTTAGCCTCCACTGGATTCAAACCAAAAGAAGGATCTCCTTCCTTTCTGGTGGCTACCATTTCTCTCCACTTTGCAACTGTTGCATATGAATAGGCTTTCGATTTCTTAGCAGGAGGAGGTGCTGATACCGGGACATCAGGAATTGGTACTGGAAAGCTTGGTTCTTCAAGTTTTCTTTTCTTGGATACTAGCTTTGAGGATTCTGGAACATCACCCTTGTCCTGAACAACTATTTTGTCAAAGATTTTGGATTCTGGGATAAACTCTACCTCCATTCTCCTTAGAGTGTCATCACTAAGAAACAATATCTTCAACAGCTTCGATACCAATCGACATGGAACATTCATTTCTTGAAGACACATAACAATTATCCTAGAAATGGTTGCTGGGTACATAATTATCTGATATCTAATAAATCCGCCTTTAATTGCTTGGATGGTGAGAAATATGTATTTCACCAAGTTGATCTTCATTAGGTTGACAAGGAAGTCTAAGAGAAATATATCACATCTCTTCAAGGAATCCTTATCTCCCTTTCTTGGAATAAGAAATCCTTGCATCCAAAGGTCTTCCATCTTGTGATTCGTTGAGAGATTCATGATCTTTGGATTCATAACAAACTTGAGACCAAGAAAATCCAAATCCATAGCTTTCTCAAAATAACCTTCTTTCTCAGGGAGTTTTTGAGAGCATATAGGAGCTTCCCCTTAATACAGAATATTGAGAACATTTGATGCCTTCTTGTAAGGAACTGTATATGTCTTATCATAGCATTTTAACTTAAACAAATCCTTACCATCCTTTTGGAAGAAAGAAACTGATTCATATTATTTAATAAAGAGATTAGGATAAACTGGATCCTAAGATTTCTCCTTGGAAACACAGACACTTTCCCATCCATTAGATCTTATTACTTTAGAAATAAGGGAGTCATATATCTCAAAGAACATAGGGCATACCAACCTTTCTCTAAAGATTGACCAATATTTTATCTTCTTGTTAATCGGCATCTGATCTACTAAGGATTCTGGAGTCATTCAGGGTGAAGGAGAAGTTTGAAGCAAAGACATTGATGGCAGTAGAGCTTCGGCACTGAAAAGAGTAAGGATGGTGCGATACTTGAAAAAGAGGCACCCCTTATATAGACCTGGCTACGACTTTTCAACTTCCATAAGATAATCAAATGGATGACAAAAGCATGCTCTGATCTGACAGTTGAGAATGGATATAGAACATATGAATTCCTATCTTTTAAAGTAAGGTAAACCAGAATTTAAGAAGTTCTGAAATACCAACAACTAAAAACTTAAGATAAAGAGAATAAAGAGTAAGAAAGACTAACTTTTGGAATACTCTGAGAGATTCGTCGGTATTATAAGATATTTTCTTGGGAGTTTTAAAATCCAAAATTTTCAAATCTGAAATTTTCAATTCCGAAATTTTCAAATCTGAAATTTTCAAATCCAAAATTTTCAAATCCAAAATTTTCAAATCCGAAATTTTCAAACATATGTACTCCCCCTGAAATAAAGAGTAGTTTAATGTTAGGAGATGATTTAATAATAAGTATATATGAATGATTACCTTACATAAATCATTCCTAGATTCTGTTTAATGTATTCAAATCTATCGGAAGGTAAAGGTTTTGTAAAAATATCAGCAAGTTGCTCTTGCATTTTGATGAATTGAAGAATAATATTTCCTTTAAGTGTGTGATCCCTAATGTGCTTTTCACAAGAGTGATGTGAAGGTTTCTTGATTAGGGTAATGGAACTTGTGTAGTCACACATAATTTGAGTCTTAGTAAAACTCATACCATAGTCTATGAGTGTGTGTTTCATCCACAACACTTGAGCACAACAACTTCCAACTGCTACATATTCAGCTTCCGTAGTGGAAAGTGGTATAGAATGTTGTTTCTTGCAAGACCAAGAAACTAAGGAATCTCCTAATAAATGACAAGTTCCGGATGTACTTTTTCTATCTATTTTACAACCCCCAAAGTCAGCACCCGAAAAAATTTTAAGTTCAAAAACATTTTTAGAGGAATAAAATAGCCCCAAATCTAAAGTTCACTTTAAATACCGGAAAATTATTTTTATAGATTTTAAATGGGATTATTTAGGATTTTCTTGAAATCTTTCACATAATAATACCAAGAACATTAAGTCAGGTTGACTAGCTATTAATTAAAGTAAGCTTCCTATCATCCCTCTATAAGATGTTTGATTTACAGGTTTCCGTGTTTCATCAATATCAAGAGTTTTAGAGATTCCAGTAGGAGTACTTATACTATTAGTGTTCTCATACCCTAAATTCTTTAAAATATCTTTGACATAATTATGTTGAGATATGTAAGTTCCCTCTGGTTTTTTTGAAATTTGAAAACCAAGAAAAAATGTTAACTCACCCATCATACTCATCTCAAACTCAGATTTCGTAACATTCACAAAGGAACCAGTTAAGGATTGATGGGTTTAACCGAATATAATGTCATAAACATAAATTTGAACAATAAAAACATCTTTATCATTTTTATTAATGAAAAGGGTTGGATCAGTATTTCCCTTAACATAGTTATTTCGAAGCAAAAATCCTGAAAGTCTATCATACCAAGCTCTAGGGGATTGTGTAAGTCCATATAAAGCTTTGGTAAGTTTATAAACATAATTAGGATATTTTGAATCTTCAAATACAGGGGGTTGATCTACATAGACTTTCTCCTGTACATAACCGTTAAGAAAAGCACACTTAACATCCATTTGATAGAGTTTAAAATTAAAGATTTCTGCAAAGGATAGAAAGATATGAATAGATTCAAGTCTTGATACAAGAGCATAGGTTTCTTCATATTCTATTCCTTCTTTTTGGTTATATCCTTTTGCGACTAATATTTCTTTATTTATAACAATGACTTCATTTTCATCGTATTTGTTTCTAAAAACCCATTTTACTCCAATAACATAAGTTTCCTTAGGTTTTTCAACCAGGGTCCAAACTTGATTCCATACAAATTCATTGAGTTCATATTGCATGTCCTTTATCCAATTTTCATCACCCAAGGCTTCTTCAGAAGTCTTTGGTTCAAATTAGGAATGAAATGCAATATGTTCAACTTCATTTCTTAAAGAACTTCTAGTTCTTACTGGTTGATTAACATTTCCAATGATATTATCACAGGGATGATTCCTAAGTAACAACTAACTTGGATTTTTAAAAACCTGTTCATCGACATAAGGTAGAAAATCTTCAGGGGTAAATGTTTCAGAAACATTTTCTTGAAAATTATCCTTGTCTAAAATATCTTCTAACAAAGGTTGGTAATCAGTTTTAGAAAACACATCTGAAGATGTAAGTTGTTTGAAAAAAATGGATCATTTTCCTCAAAATTAACATGTATTGTTTCTTCCACAGTTTAAGTGTTTTTATTAAAAACTCTATATACCTTAGATTTAGTAGAGTAACCTAAGAAAATACCTTCATCGGATTTGGGTGCAAATTTATGTAAGTTATCATTGGTATTCAAGATAAATACTTTGCAACCAAAAACTTTGAAGTAAGAAACTTTTGGTTTTTGGATAGTCCATAACTCATAAGGTGTTTTATTAAGAAACAGTCTTATTAAAACTCGATTTATAGTATAACAAGAAATACTTACAGCTTCAGCCCAAAAATGTTTTGTTATAGAATATCCACTCAACATGGTTCTTGTCATCTCTTGAAGAATATGATTTCTTCTTTCGACAACACCATTTTGTTGAGGAGTTCTTAGAGATGAGAAGTTGTGAGGAAGACCTTTTTTACTACAAAAAGTTTCAAAATCAGAATTTTTAAATTCTCCACCATGATCACTATGAATAGTTATCAATGGTAGGTTTTTCTCATTTTTAACTTGAGCTCTAAAGATTTTGAAATAAGAAAAAGCTTCAGATTTATTTGTGAGAAAATAAACCTAGGTAAATCTAGTGTAGTCATCAACTATGACAAACACATAGTATTTGCCTCCAATACTTCCATTTTGTGTTGGACCAAATAATTCCATGTGAACTAAATATAATTCATTAGAAGTTATAACTTCACTTATAGGTTTAATGCTAGATTAATATTGCTTACCATATTGACAGGGATCATAGACCTTTGAAGAATCAAACATAAGTTCCGGTAGATCCTGAACAAGTTCTTTCTTAGAAAGATTACTTAGATTCCTTAAGATACATTGTCCTAGTCTCCTATTCCAAAGCCATGACTGATCTTTAAATGCACTAAAGAAAGGTAGATATTGACTTCTAAGGTCTTCTAGGTTTAAGGTGTACACATTCTCATACTTAAGGGCAGAGAAAATAAACTCATCCTTGGAATTATGAACTAAACATTTATCATTTCTAAAACTCACAAGGTAACCTTCATCACATAATTGGATTATTCTTATGAGGTTGTGCCTAAGGTATTTTACAAAAATAACATTTGAAATAACATCTTTACCAAGAATAATAATTTTACCAATACCGACAATTTCTCCTTGAGAGTTATCACTAAACGTTACCTTTCCACCTTTAGTTTTTAAAACCTTCTTGAAATAGTATTTATTACCAGTCATGTGCTGGGAACATCCACTATCCATGTACCATAGGTTGTTGGTACTTCCTTCATTTTCATGAAAAATAATGAGTTGGGATTTCGGAATTCAAACTTGCTTGGATTCGGAATTATTTGATAACAAGAGTTTGGGTAACCAAATTTGTATAGAAAAATAAGCTTTATGAAATCCAAGTGATTGAACATTATTCAAAGAGTAGTTTTTCTTCCAATGCCCACCACTTTGGAATTTAGTAAAAAAAGGGGCTCTAGAAGGAACAAAATAATTATTTTTAAAAAGAGGTTTTTCATGAGAATAACCTAAACCCTGATTATTACCATGAGGTTGGATCTGAGAATACATCTTGTCAAAATTTTCCTTACCAAAAGTGAAATTTACCAGATGTTTCTTAAAGGAAAATATTTCAGATTTTAGCCTCAGGACTAAATTCTTATCCTCAAGTATAATAGATTTAGTGTTAAGTTTATCCTCTAAAACATTTTTTTTCTAAAAACAAATTATTAAGATCCTCAGAAAGTTTATCCTTCTCAAAATTAACTTCCTTAAATTTCTTAGATTTTTTTTAAAACAAAATTTTTCTAATCAATATATTTTGAAAGATCTAAAATATATTTTGTTAAAATATATTCTCTAGAGTTTTCTTTATCAAGTTTCTTAGAAACTTTACAATTTCTCTTTTCAAGAAATTTAGAAAATCTATAAACCTCCTTATAGGAAGGAAAATCATTATCATTATCTGATGAAGAAGATTCTTCATCTGAAGAAAAACTTCTATCTGGAAATTTTTAATTTAAAGACATATTGGTTAAGGATTCAGCAGTTCATACCTTAGCCATAAGATAATGATTTTGAAATGGAGCTCTGGCTATTAGACCAATATTCTTTTTCCCAGAAGATTTATATTTTGAAGATCCATCAGAAGAATCTCCACCACTGGCACTCCTAGTTTCATTGGCTTTCAAGAATTTCTTATGCTTTAATCTTTATAACTTCTTCTTGTTTCTTTCAGAATTCCTGTCTTTCTTGTCTCTATTCTTAAGAAATGGACAATCAGGTCTGATATGACCAGTTCTTCTACATTCATAGCATGTCACTTCTCCATATTTGTTCCCTTTTACATCTTTCTTCTTGTATCTATATTGAAAGTTCTTCTTCCCAACAATCTTGTTCATCCTCCGAGCAAGATTTGCTAACTCATTTTCTAAAGTCTCACTTTCACTAGATTCAGATTGAACAACAACCTTCTTAGATTTAGATCTTTTAATTCTCTCTAGAGTCTTGGATTTCGTATGATTTGAAGTAGTTGTAAAAGCAACAACTCCATTTCCATTTTTCTTCTTAATATTATCAGCATCTCTCTTCATTCTGGTTTCATGTTGAAGAAGAATTCCACATAGTTCATCAAGAGAAATCTGAGTAACTTTTCTGTTCTCATCAATAGCATCCCTCTTGGATTCCCATTCGTTAGGCATGATGTCAATAATCTTGTCTACAAGAGCTTCATCATCTAAACCTTTCTCACCCATGGATTGTAGGCTATTAACAATAGTCATAAATCTTTGTTGTACCTTACATATCGGTTCTCCATAAGGGAAGCAGAAACCATGATACTCATCCCTAAGTATAGCTCTTCTAGTTTCAATAACTTTGGAAGTTCCAAAGTGAGTTACTTAAAGCTTCTACCAAATACTATTTTCAGCTTCACAGGATGAAATCTGGCTATAAATGTTTCTAGTCATGGAACATAGAAAAGTATTATGTACCTTAAAGTTCAGCTGATATTCTACATTTTCTGGATTAGTAAAGGTTCTAAGTTCCTTATCATGAATCTTATAATCTCCAGTTAACATAATGCATTTGTCTACACCTATGTTCATCACAAAGGTATTCATTCTATCTCTCTAGTACTCATAGTCATTCCCATCAAAGATCGGTGGTCTAGTAGGATTGAAATTATCTAGGGATCCAAAAAGAATGCCTGCCATACTAAAAATATATTTCTTTCCACAAAACATATTAGTTTTAAAAGTTTAAGAACAAATATGAAGAACTTAAGAAAAGGAAAACTTGAGAAATAAATATTATATGTGGATATAAGTATTTCTGTGACCTCCTCTGATATAAATTGATAGATTGATTCAGAGTATGAGGTAGACAACCCTCTGATACCAATTGTAGGATCGAAATAAGAATGTAGATTCTCAATATACAAGAGGGGAGGGTGAATTTTATACTTTAAAAATTCCATTGGAACCATTACAAGTTAAGTTTAACAGGGTTAAACAAACATTCACAAGACCTCGTAAAATAAACCTTTTCTAATTTCTTAAAAGAAAGATTCTACCTTAAATCATATAGAATCTGTAATATAATTAGAGTAATATAATTACAAAGTATAAAAAGGTTATACTTTATTACTTTAACAAAGTTACAAATACAGCGGAATTAAAACAACATGAAATATAAATAAAGTAACAATGAGATTTTTTTAACCCAAAGAGAAGGGTATCCAATAACCATAGATAAAGGTACCTTGATTTATACTTTCAATACATTCTGTCTTACCCAAACCCAGGTAAGCCCTCAATCTGAAGATTGGTATCTGTCTTGCTATCCCCGCAAGCCCTCGATTTAGAAGGAAATTGGAACCTCTATCTTCCAATCCCAGAAGCCCACGATCAGCACGATCGGATTCTGCACTAAGAAAGTCTGAACAAGTTGTTCATGCCTAAACAAGTTTTTCACAACATCCACATGAAGAACTGAGAGTTGTAAGAGCATCTCTCTCTAGAAATCACTTCACAGGCTTGTTCACTGTCAAGTAAATTGTAGAAGATTAAGAATTTTGGTCGTTCAAATGGGCTTGTATTTATAGGCAGAACTTACCAACAGTTGGCTCCTCTCAAATGGTCATATTTTCCTTAAATTTCTAAGGGACTTGGACACATGGAAAACATACAACGGTTAGTTTGTAACATATTGTACGACATCGTTTCATGTAACAGAAATGATGTTAAGTTAAAGATAAATTTTGTTTATAAGAAATCTTGGAATCTGATATCATTGGAATGATACATTAGGAAACTCTAACATTATCAAGAAAACATAATCTTAAGAAATCAATAAAACGGATTCTTAGAAATAAAATTCTTAAGAAAACAGAATCATAAAATTGGAGTCACAAATACACCGGATTCGGTATTGAAACTCGGCATCACATATACACCGGAATTGGTATTGAAAATCGGCATCACATATACACCAGATTCAGTATTGAAACTCAGCATCACATATACGCCAGAATTGGTATTGAAAATCTGCATCACATATACACCGGAATCGGTATTGAAAATCAGCATCACATATACACCAGATTCGGTATTGAAAATCGGCATCACATATACACCGGGTTTGGGATCATAAAAACTTAATCACATATACACCGGATTCAGAATCATAAAAACTGAATCACATATACACTGGATTCGAAATCATAAAAAATGAACAACAAATCATAATGACAGATCTATAAGTATAACAGAATGGAAAATCAGAATGACATATCTGTAATTATAATAGAATGGAAAAAATGAAATGATATATCTGTAAATATAATGGAATGGAAATTATGGATCATAAAAAAAATACAGAACTTAAAAATATTCAGAACTTAGAAAACGTGTTTGTTATTTTCAAAACATAAAACCATAAGGAATGCAGAACTCATAATATATCCTTATTAACTCAACAATAACTAGAATACTATTCCTAGTCTTCCCACCTAGATACCCATTTTTCCCTTTGTTCTCAATTCAAATTCCACACATCAAATCAAACCTCATTTTAACATAAGCACAAGTTAATAAATACCACACATGGGAAACCACCAATTCAAATCCCAAGACCTCTTTCAAAATCCAATCGCACACCAAAACCATTCCAAAACTTATTTCGCTCCACTTTCAAACTTTATTAAACATCTTTCAAAATTCATAAAGCACCTTCATGAAGCACAATAAGGGTTCACACATAAAATACTCCCAACTTCCTTTAGAAAACCCCTTTTTAAGCCATACACATATCAAAATCCTTAAAAAACAAAATTTTCACCACATACATAAATTATAGAAGACATTTAAACACTCAAGAAATAATATCAAATTCATAAAATAATGTTTAATCACAAAACCACCTACATTGAGTGTAGAAATTTCTAGAATCTGGTGGAAATAAACAAGCACACACCAAGAAAAATATATAGAACAAATATAAAACCATAGACTCCAAGATAAAACCCTAAAAATCAATATCTCACCCTAAATCAGATATCCCGCCAATTGGAAAAAAGAAAACCATGAGAAAGAATAAAAAATCCTAGAAGAGAGGGATAAACAAATAAATGAGGGACTTATTTGAAAATTCATGGATAAATCACTCTAATCCCCCAATAAATGGAGCTACAATGGAGAAGGAGGGTTGGGAAAGTTTCCAAGGGAGAAGAATCCCAAAAGAGGAGGATTTTGGGGGTTTAGGGTTAAAGATAGAGGAGAGAAAAAACATAAATATCCAATTTTTAATCACCTGGACATGCTTCATGGTTTTCCTTAATTGTTTTCCAAACCATGTGTCCTTTACTATCCATGTAGGGCATGTTCCACGGTTAAACCACATGGTTTACAAATCGTTCACTAACTGTGCGATAGTCCTCTGTCCAAAAACACCACTTGGACACATGGTTATCTGGGGAAGGGAACACAGTTTGAAAAACCATGCACTAACCATGCAACACCTGCTATTTACCCAATGTTTATAATATTTTTTAATAAAATAAAATAAAACACAAATGGAAAAATATAGAAAACAATAAATAGAAATATAACTCAAAATGAAATCATAGGTGTGACAATTATCCCCACCATGAAAACTTTATTCCCCCAGAAAGTCAACACAAAAATTGACCAGAGAATAGAAATGGATAATCTTTTTAAATCCTTGACTTCCACTCACAAGTATCATGAATATCAATACCATGTTTCCAAATAACCTATACCAGTAGAATATACTTTCCATGAAGTACTTTTTCTTGGGAATATACAATTCGCACTGGCTTCTCAAACACAAACAAATAGGGCTCCATTTTTAGATTTTCCGAATTTTTCACATGAGATGAATCTCAGTTATACCTCTTCAATTGGGAGACATGAAACACGTAATGAATTGAAATCAACTATGAGGTAAAATCCAACGTGTATGTAACCTTACCAGTCTACTCAATAGTCTCAAAAGGTCTAATATACCTTGGTGTTAGCTTTCCTTTTTTCCCAAATGATGGTGACCTAAGTGAGGTGTCACTTTCAGAAACACCTCGTCACTAAAAGAAACACAATATCTTGAAATATATAATTGAAATAATATTTTTAGTGACTTTGAGATTTCAATAACCACCGCCTGATCAACTTGAATTTCATATATGACTCTTGCACTAAGATCATCCCCAATAATGAGGTCTCACCCACCTCAACCCAACATAAATGAGACTAAAATAGTTGTCTATAGAGCACCTAAAAGGGATCCATTCAGATCAAGGATTGGTAACTATTATTATATACAAACTCGAACAACCCCAAATAACTATCCCATGAACAAACTAAATCCAAGACACATGCCCGAAACATTTCATCCAAAATTTAATTTTCTCTCTCCTTATGTCCATCCATTTGAGGATGGTATGTTGTACTCAACTTGACTTGTGACCCCATTTCCTTCTGAAGGCCTTCCTAAAACTGAGAAGTTAAATGGGGGGTCTCTGTTATAAATAATTGATGATGACACATCATGAATACTCACTACCTCCTAAACATATAATTTTCCCAACTCATCCACCTTTGTTGAATCTCTAATAAGAATGAAGTTGGTATATTTGGTAAAATTTTATCACTAACCAAATGGAATTTCTTCCCCGATGTGTTTGAGGTAAGACAATAATGAAATACATGGTGATATCATCCCATTTCTAGGTCGATTTCCTGGTTAGATGGTGTCCCATCTTGGTTCATGAAAAAATTGATATCTATGGAGCGTTCCTGATCTCCACAAGATGAAAATAAGTGCTCGAGTATCAATAATATAATATGGGAATGATTTCATCTGATTACATAAACATAAACAACCAAAAAAATCAGTAAACTAAAACTAAATAATCACAAACAAACATGGAATAACAATTTTAAAATTCAAAGTTTATAACATTAAAACAAACCCAAATAAAAGATAACAAAAAGGGGGACAAGACACTATCCCAAAAACCACCACACAAAAAGAGGAATATTGTCCTCAATCCACCACCACAACACCTTCAAGGAAAAACCACTAGTATCATGAACCACCATCTCCAAACATATTGCCTTTACCTATGTCAAACATAACCAAGTTTACATACACACAAATGTGTCAGTAGGGTGTGAGCCAAATCCCATTAGGATTCCACCCAAAAAATAGATTCCATGCTATAAACATTATAAGATAATTCAAACTCAAGTTTTATAAAAGAGAAACTAGAAACATTTTTTTAGAAAACATATTAAAGGAAAATATGCTTGTTTTTTTAAATAAACAACCAAGTGAACCATATGATGATGATAAGTACAATATCACAAGAGAGCACTAAGTCATGGGAAAACCCTATAGTAACTAGCTAGCAATGGTACACTAGGTATATCATATCTTGGTGAAAATTGCAATAACAACCATGACTAAAAGCATTCTCATGCATTATCCACTATGAGGGGAAACCCCATGGGCCTAGTGGTCTTCAATCATCATTATAATTTAGTTAGTTTTGTACCGTCAATCTTGATAGGTGAATCCAGGACAAACCAATTTTGAGTCAACTAGAATACTATTCATAATCTTCCCACCCAGATACCCTGGTTTCCCTTTATTCTCAATTCATATTCAACAAATCATAGCACACCTCATTTTCATACAAGCACAAGGCAATAAATACCACAAACATGAGAAAACGCCATATCATAACCCAAGTCCTCTTTTAAAATCAAAACTCACACCAAAACCATTCCAAAACATGTTTCTCACCACTTGCACAATTTATTAAACATACTGAATAATTTATAAAACACCTTCAAGAAGCACAACATGGGTTCACACATGAAATACTCCCAATTTCCCTTAGAAACACCTTTTTTAATTCATACACATATCAAAACACTTCAAAAACGCCTTTCTCACCACACGCATAAATCATAGAACACATTTAAATACTAAATAAATAATATCAAATTTATCAAATAATGTTTATTCATGGAACCACCTACCTCGAGTGTAGAACTTTCTGAAATCTTGTGGAAACCAACAACCACACACAAAGAGAACCCTATAGTATCAAACCCTAAAAATAATGATCTCACCCTAAATCGGACACCCCAACCAATAGAAAAAGGAAACCCCAATAAAAATAGAAGGAATCCCAGAAGAGAGGAATAAACCAAGAAACAAGGGACTTACTTTAATATTCATGGAGAATTCACTCCAAATCTACCACCAGAATGGATCTCTAAGGTAGAAAGAGTGATGGGGTGAGGCCCCTTGGGTGAAAAAACTTGATGGGAGATGATTTTTGGGGTTTATGGTTAAAATATATGAGTGAAAAAATATAAAAATCCAATTTTTAATGATCTGGATAGGTCACATAGTTTTCTTGCATGGTTTTCCAAATCATCCAGCAACCGTATGCCCCTTACTATCCAAGAAGGGCATGTCACACAATTAGCCCACACATTTTACAAACCATGCGCTAATCGTGTGATAAGACTATATCCAAAAACACCACTTGGCCACATGGTTACTTGGTAAATGGTTCACGGTTTGAAAAATCATGCACCAACCATGCACCTCCTGTTGTTTACCAAAATTTTCTCATTTTTTCATAAAAAAATCAAAGAAATCCTAACGAGAAAATATAGATAAAAAATAAATATAAAAACACATCAAAATGAAATTATGTTTGTGACATTGTCTATGGTAGACTTTTTCATCTTCGGATATTCTATATAAACTTCCCATAGTAGGCCAGTATAAGAGGATTAGGACAGGAACCTCAGTCTTGAAGGAGATAATTTACCCCTAGTAGGCTAATAGCTGGAGTTCCATTGGCCGTTTAGGATGAGGCATGGGATGTGGAACCCTTGTGTAGGAGTAGAAATGCTAGGTATGGGAAATAGATCTGGGTATTCATACTAGTGCTTAGTATATAGGGGAAAGTTAGTTGTACGTTGTGCAGACTACTCCGTCTATTGTTGATACAAGACCTTCTACTGTCATAGGTACGACTCTTATATCATCTACCATAACATGTGTTTTTTTTGATACAGGAGCATCAAATTTCATTTTATCTGTTATTTTTGTATACTATTTGGTATTGGTTTTGGAAATCTTGGATGGTTCTTTGACGATTGATACACCTTTTGAAGTGCATCTAGAGAATAAAAAATGGTGTATGGTGTGTTCTCTAAAGGATAGTGGTTATCATTTCTTTTGGGAACCATTTTTTCTAGAAATAAAAGGTTTCAATTTTATTCTTAGTATGGATTGGATAGTTTTTTACTATCCTCGTATTGATTGTTATAGGAGGAGAGTTACCTTTTTATCTCTAGAAGGAGGCAATTATTCTCACTAGGGTGAGTGATATCTTTAGGTTGGTTATGAATGACCAATTCATAGAAAATTATATTTTCCCATGGATTAAATAACCTATATTTGTCATGAAAAATGTTGAAAAGAAGCAAGATTCTTTTCATTCAGTGTTAGATCATTTTTAGGATGTCCTTCCTGATGAGTCTTATGGATTACTTCCTAAGAAATAGATCAAGTTTATGAATGATTTGGTTCTGGGAGAAGAGCTAATTTCTATCCCACCATAAAAAATTGAATAAGTAGAGCTTTAGGAGATGAAATTTCAGTTGTAATATCTGGAATATAAATGTTTCATATGGTTTAGTACATCTCCTCTGGGTTATTTAATTCTCTTCACCAAAAATGGTGATATAAGTTTACTTTTATATGTGCATTATTGGAGATGGAACCTGATGATAGTCAAGAACTAGTATCCCCTTCTGCATATCGATGATCTATTTGATCATATGATAGGTGCTAAGATCTTATACAAGATCAAATTAAGATTAGGATTCCAACATTTAAGGGTGATACTATTAGACCTACCTCAAATTTATTTTAGGATAAGGTATGACTTGTATGAGTTTTTAGTGATTCTTTTTGGGTTGACTAATATACTGATGGTATTCATGGCCTTGATGAATAAAATATTTCATAATTTTCGAGAAAATTTTTTGGTTGTTTTTTCAATGATATATTATTTTACCCCCATTCAGTAGATGATCATGCAAAACATCTTAACATCTTCTTGAGTACATTGAGACAGGATCATCTTTATTCTAATTTAACCAAATGCAGTTTCTATATTGATAATGTGAACATCTTGGGCCATTTAATCTCAGAGTCATGGGTGTTAGTGGACCCAGAGAAGGTTGTAGTCTTGGTATCTTGGAAGAGTACCAATAACATTTTACAAATTCACATTTTTTCAGGTTTAGTAGGTTATTATCAGTGCTTTACCCTAGACTTCTTCCATCTGACAACAATGATGTTGGGGCTTACCAAAAAGGGAGTGAAGTTTTTTTGGTCATATTTTTTTGATAAATATTTTTTAGAGATGAAAGGAAGGCTGAACTCAACACTTATACTCACTTTACCTATGATGGGTAAAGAATATACCTTGTCTTGTGGCGCATCTAGAGTTAGACATAGAATAGTTATAATGTAGGAGGATCGAGTGGTTATATATGGATCAAGGAAGCTAAAAACACATGAGAGGAATTACCCTACTCATGATATCGAGTTAGAAATAGTTGTACATTCATTGATATATTGGATACATTATCTTATGGGTGATATGTTTTTGTATACATAGACCATAAGAGCCTTAGGAACATATTTTCTCAATGGGGCCTAAACCTTTGGCAGAGATGGTGGGTTAATTATCTGTAGTATTTAGACTTTGAATGGTATTATACATCAGAAAAGTGAAACATCATTGCCGATGCTTTGAGTCAAATGACATAGAAATAGGTAGTGTGGGAGTCTTGTGATGAGTGGAAGATAAGGACCTCTTCACAGACTTGCATCAGGATGTTCAAGAGTCCTAAGGTTGAATAACTATGTCTTAGTCATCTATTTTACCTATGCATTTCGACTGGATAAAGACCAAATATTTATCTGATATAGCGGGCCTAGTTTTGAGAGAAAAATTATATGGTTGAAAGAGACCATCAGGATGGTCTCTTGGTATTGAAAATTATATTATTTTATGTGGCCAAGTATGGGTTTCTATGGTCTTACTTGAGGGATGGTGAGGGAGTTTCATGCTTCTATATGGGTGGTACATATTTCTTTGACATAAATATATTGCGATCTCTATATAAAGTACTGATGGTCAGAAGTGAAGAATGGGGTATAAGACTTTGTGGGGAGATGTTTCAATTGTCAGTAAGTCAAAGATGGGAATCATAGGGAAAGATGGGATTTTGCAGCATTTTCTCATTCCTAAGTGGAAATAGGATGATGTCACTGTGGATATTGAGATAGTATTACCTAGGAAAACTTATAAGAATGATGCAATATAGGTGATTTTGGATCAAATGATGAAGTTGTTCCACTTATTTTTTTAGTGGGGATACTTTCACAATTGATGATATGGGTGGTGTTTACATGCAAGAGGCAGTTCAGTTTCATAGTGTTTTGAGGAGTATTTTTTATGATAGAGATACTCTTATTGCATCACATTTCTAGAAGGGTCTTAAAAAGGATCTTAGATAGCATGTTCCTTTAAGTATGTCCTATGATCCTCAAGAAGGTGGTCAATCTAAGTAGACTATTCAGGTTCTAGAGGATATGTTACAATCCTGTGTTTTGGATTTTGGTGTTTCATGGGTGTAACATACGACACTCATGGAGTTTTCATATAATAACATATTCTAGGCATCAATTCAAATGGAAAATTTTGAGGCTTTGTATGTAAGACTATGTTTTTCGCCTCTTTATTGGTTAAAGAAAGGTGAGTTAGTGCTTGTTGGACCTAGTCTCGTTCAGGAGACATCTGACTAGGTTCAGTTGATAAGAAGGCGGTTGGTGACCACACAGAGCTAGCAGAAAACCTATGCTAACCATTATATATTACCTCTATTGTTCAGGGATGATCATCATGTTTTCCTTCAAGTGTCACCAGGATTGGGGAAATGTCGTATCAAGAAACAAGGAAAGTTTTCACCCAGGCTTGTCATTCCATTTGAGATATTGGAAATGGTTGATCTAGTGGTGTACCTATTAGCCCATACACAATTCTATAGTGCCATGCAATATGTGTTTCACATATTGAAGCTTTAGAGATATCATCCAAACCCTTCTCATGTGATAGACGTTTCAGACATCGAGCTTGATATAGATGCATCCTCCGAGGAGCATCCAATATATGTCATGGATCATATTGGGAGATAAAACTGGGGTAAGACTATACCATTAGTTCTAATGCAATGGAAGCATGGGAGGTTTTCGGAGGAGGCCTCAGAAATAGATTCTGATATATGAGATTAGTGGGAAAACTTGTTTTCTGCGACCCCATAGTGAATCTTGGAGCATCTCAGGGACGAGATGCTATATACAGGGCAGGTTGTAAAATCCTTTCTTTTTTCTAGTTATGTCTCTCTCTGTTCTTTTTTCAAACTTATTTTGATTGATATTTTACTTTACTTTAAACCATAGTGGTTGTTTTTAATCATGGTTGTCTATTTTTTTGAATACACACAAACTTGGGTTGTGAGGAAACTTGATAAAACTGAATAGGATCCACACAGAGAGGATTTTTTAGGGAAAATGAGTTAAATTCCAAAGATGTATGTTTATTTTAATTAATGGAGTCTATCTATAATTGTGTCAAGTGTTAGCAAGGGTTCCTGGTATGTTTAGAATCCCTAAATAGGGTTTGGGTTTTTATAAGTAAAATGGGCCAAAAACTATCTACAATACATTTACACAATGTGTTAATGGGTTACATGTTATGTAAAAGACACCGGACTCGTGTCCTGAACTAATTCATGATGTGACATGGTTATGCATCATGAACCAATCATATTATGTGCAATGTTCCAGAAAATTAAATATTCTTCCTAGGTGCTGGTTCTTTTAGGGTATCCCTCTAAAAATAAATACATGATATGTAAATGAATCACACATCATGTAATTTCCTGACCTGTGGTTTTAAAGGTTTCATAAAAATTATATGTTTTAAATTCCTTCATTTGGCCTCCTCCTCTCAACCCTAGGGTGGTTTCTAGGAAATTTTGTAAGAATTCCCTCCATTATGGACATTTTGTTTGAGCAATCAATCCCTGGTAAGTTATTTTATAGGTTTTCTCTTCTATCCATTTGTTTTATGAACATTTCAGTGTACATATTCTATCATGGTTTTTTTAGTTTTGATCTTGATAAATTATGATCTATGTTCATATTATAATTATCTACACATTTGTCTTTGTTGGCGTTTTTTATTGGAAGAATTTCATTCTTCGCCGGTTACAGGCATGGGGTCTATATCTTAAACTTATGGTTTGATTTCCGACAGCTAAGTATATAAAATATTGTTCTTGTGCTAAATCATGTGTGAATTAATTAATTAATTTAATAGAATGATGATAATAATATGTTGGATTCTTTATTGGATCCCTTTGGATTCAATTGATGATTTAACTTTGATTATGGATACACATTGGATGAGCGAACCATTGAAAATAATGAATTAGAAATGGATTACTTATGATTTTTAGCATGAAATTTGATTTAGGTGATTTTTTATTATAGATTAACCTTGGAAAATGGATTATAAGATCAACTGATTAAATGGTAAATTGAAAGATAAATGGTAATTAGAAGAATTGTCCATTTGGTTTTATGTTGTCATATTGTGATATGTTTTCTGTTGTGATATTCAGTTGTGATAGATGTTGTAATGCTTATATATTGGTTTTTGAACCTAAAAGATGTTTTAATTCTTATATACTAGTTCCTGACCCTAACACTTGATGTAATTCTTATATACTGGGTTCTGAACATGACACATGTTGTAATGCTTATATATCGGGTTGTTACCTTGACACATGTTGTAATTCTTATATAATGGGTTTTGACCATGACGCATGCTATAATGTTTATATACTGAGTTTTGACCCTAATACATACTGTAATGCTTATATACTACGATATTCCTTGACAGATGGTGGGATGGTCATATAGTGGGCTTGACCAAGTGATTCGTTATACCATGGGTATATAGTTGTGGTTGGCATGGCTCTGATACATGCTCAAAGGCATTTTGACATGGTGCTGAAACAGGTTATGGTTATCATGGTTGTAGGGTTATGGTTGGGATGGTTATGAGACATGTTCATAGATATCCTAGAACAGTGCCAAAGCAGCTTCATGTGGTATTAATTTAATTATTTAATTAATTAATACCCTTATTTATTGAATTATTACATACGCTTATTTCCAGACCGGTTATGATTAGATATTGTGGTGTCGACCCACTAAGTTATCCATACACCCTATTCAAGATGCCTTTTAGTACTTGAGATGATTACATGGATACAAGATTGCACAAGGGAAAAGGGAATTGTTGTTGATTTTTTCTTATTGTATGGGTAGGATTTTGGAGATGGGACCGATATGGGGTTCACGACCATGATCTTTCGAGTTTACTAGTATTTTATTTTTATTCCTTCTAGAATGAAATTTGTTTCATTTTTTCACAACATTACAGTAATCCTTTATTATTTATTGGATTATTCATTTGAATTTTATAGTTGGTTTCTGCTATATTGTTTTGTTTCTATTATTTCCAATACTCTGATATTTATAGTTATATTTTTTATTTTTTTCGCTATGTTTTAAACTTTGTCACTATGGGGTATAGTTTCCCCACTATACTTATCACAACCCTAATGTTTTTAGATATCTTTTGGCATATAGGGAGGTTCTCTTGAGGTCTTGTAAACAACCCTTTCTGTCCATGCGAGAGAGTGCTGGATCAAGGGATGTTACATGGGGGTACCAGTCGATGGTGGGCGGCACACCCATCACTCATTTTAGTCTTCCTCCTAACGATTCTTGCTTTTGAATCATCAACATGATGGTCCACAACATCTAATTGAAAAAATATACTTAAATCCATAAGGTAGGGTGCCCATCCATCCCACAAGATTTATGGACCAATGATGGGTGTCTACACACCCATCCCTTATTCGAGGTCACCAACCTGGAGGCACTTTCATGGCAAGCTGCACTACTTTCCAAACGTACCAAGAAATAGGTTGGTTTCTTTATATCACATGCTAAGATTCATAGTGATCTAAAGTCGATAAAATACATTTCCCATAGTCACAATCCCAAAGAGAGTAACTGAGGGTCCAAGGGTTGGAAAACCCTAATATGTCCATAGGGGAATTCCCTATCCACTACCGCTTCCTTCTCTATATAACTGAAGTAGTACCATCCATGACACTCGGATCCACATCACCATAACCACCAATGACCAATTCCATGAGCACAACTTTATTCTTGGATACCATCCAGCACCAAGACATGTTGCTGACACTACAAAACCATAGATGTCATGTATATTCTGTCAGCCACCTAATAGTACTTCTACACTAAAGCCACACCTCCACCTTCACTCGCACCATCATCACCATCCGAGACAATGAGTGTCATTACCAATGGTATCACCCTCCAATGATATACCCACACCAACATTGTCTCTACAGATTCCACCATCCCCTTCTTATGTTGATGCCACGACGCTGCTGCCACCATCAACCAATCAAGGACAACCAACCAGATTATGGTTAGAAGCTTCAGATCTAGAAGAACTGGAAATGACGTGATGAAAGGGACGATGTGGATCTATGTATGAACTGAGATGAGTGAGAATAATAAACGCCACCAGATGAGACATGAAGGGAAGAGAAAGGACCAGGGGAATGAGAGCACCACCACCATCATTGAGGAGTAGGAGAACCTCAGTCTACATCGAGATTGGTTTCACAGGGAAGCCCTGGGTGATGAGGGTGTGTGGTTCCATCAAATCTTAATTAATAATATATATTTTTATATAATTTATAATTAAAAATAGTAATAATTAAAAATAATAATAATTTATAATAATTTATAATTTATAATATTTAATAATTATAACAATTAAAAATTATTTATATTGTTACTTTATTTATTTGTAATATTATTTATTATTTATATTAATGATAATTTATTTAATTAGTTGTATTTTTAATTATATGTTGTTATTTATGTATGATAATAATTATTATTATTATTGTTTTTTATTTTGTTTTAAATATATGTATTATTCCATAAGATTTCAAAAATGTAAACACATAAAAACCCTAAACACCCCATTAGGTCAAGCATCATCACTCCCCAGAGGATTAAAAAAACCCCCATTGAACCTGCATATTACATTGTTAATGTGGCCTAAAGGTAAAATGGCTCAATACCAAGATGTTCTCTTATTAGAGACCCTAATTAATATATCAGAAGACCAAAAATAACTAGCACACATGCCCCCTTTTTCTTGAGCATAGTGCATGGGCCCTTATCTCAATCCACTTGGAGCCCATCCATCACCTTCCCATCAGAATCACTCATATGGCCTCCACTATGTCCAGCTTCTAGTAGTTTGACTGACCAATGCTGCTGTCATTCAACGACATACCATTTTTATCATCTTCACCCCACCTAAGTGAATAGTTGGTCACTTCCATTTCCCCTGGATCCCACCAGTGTCAACACAACCCATTAGTATCCATTGACACATGTCATGTTGATTAACCATCCAATTGTATATATGTCATTCCACACCATGATGCCCACTGCATTAGGTCTCCACCCAACATGATATCTCATTGAAGTTCAAACTACATAAGACATGAACCTGCTCAAGAAAACCCATGCTCGTATGTTGGTATACGAGGAATTGAAACCCTACCTTAATGAACTATGGTAGGCTGAACACTCTTCTTCTACATTGATGGATATATAAATATATATATAATAATAATAAAAATATACTACAATAGGGTCAAATGAGTTTACGCTCTTAGCTGGGCATCAATTCATTTAACTATTTTTCATGAAATGACTGAATATCAATTAATTTGATGCTCAACCATTCCAGATTGTCTGAATGGACAAAAGTCTAATATTTTCTTATTTATTTTTGATAATACCCCTTTTAAGGGCTGAAAGGTAACCCATAAATGGAACCTAAGCTTCATGACATTACACGACCCGATGATCTTGAAGGAATTCATCCCAGAATATAACTACATGGTGCTACACCTCCCCAGTGTCTATATTCACTACTGCAAATACAACATTTATCAGTGCTATAAAAGGGAATAAACAGCACTAGAAAAGAACTGTTAATTGAGTCGAAGATAGGGGTCCCTTTTATCAGCACTATAAAATGCACTGATAAAGGCCCCTTTTATCAGCGCTAAAAAAAGCACTGATAAAAGGTGTCTTTTATTAGCGCTTTTTTTAAACCCAGATAAAAGTCAAAAAAAATTAAAATTTTAAAAGGAATATATGATGCGGGGGGGATATTTTAACAGTGCTTGACCCCTTTTTTATCAGTGCTAGGAGGAGCCCCCTCTCTCTCATTGCACGCTTCCCTTGCCAGCAAAACCCCCTCCCACTTGCCCGCGTTCCCTTGCTTCCACCAGTACTTGAACCCAAGACCTCCCCCATTGCGCGCCTGCACCATTACCACTAATCTATTTAGTTTTTTTCTCTATTTAAGGATATATCTATTTATATATATATATAGTTATATTTATTCATATATTAATATAGATTCATATTAATATAAATATATTTAGTTATATTAATAAATATATATTTATTCATATATTAATATATATATTTATTCATATATAAAAATATATTTATATCTATATTTATTTATATATATTGTTATAATTTTTTATCCGTGTATTTATTTGTATATTAATATATATTTATAATATTATTTTTAAATATATTTATAATTTTTTTTAATGTGTGTTTATAAATAAATAAATGCATACATTCATATATAAAGCACACACACACACACACACACACACACACATATATATATATACGAATAAATACAAATATACGTGTATCTGAAAATCTATAGAATGTTAAAAAAACCATAACTTCTAATACAGAAGTCCATTTCAACTCCAAAACTATTAAAATAGAAGAAAATGAAACAATATTTGATATGATATGTGGTACAGGTCTAGAGGACATTTGGATTAGAAGTTATAGTTGTTTAAATGTTAAATAATCGGGGTATGCAGACTAAAAACTTATTTTTGGAGGCCTTCTATGCCTTTTTTGGCCTAAAAAATGTGACAATAGATTCCCTTGGGCCACTAGCACATATATCTCATCGCATGCTTCTCTTTGATATGTTGTAGATCTTAAACGGATACCTGAATCAAAAGTTATGGTTGTTTGAAGTTTGAGTTACATTTTCAACTTATTTTAGATCTTTTATTATTTTTTTGTCTTCAAATTGTTATTAAATTATTATTAGTCAATGATAATTAGAAAATTATTAATTAATAATATTTTTTAAAATATTTAAAATCTATTTTCTCTAATTTTCTTATATATTAAATGTAATAGTCTATTTTTACTTATCGAAAACATATTTAAAATATATATATTAAATTTATATCAATATAAATATACTTATATATCAATATATTATTTTTCATGAAAAATTATAATTTTTTAAATATACACTTTATTAACACTTGTAAAAAGCACAAATAAATCCACCCCCCCCCCCTTTATCAGAGCCACTAAAAAAAGCGCTGATAAAGGGGTCCCCTTTAACAGCGCTAAAAAACACTGATAAAGGGGGTTCCTTGGTACTGTTCGGTATTGTAGTAGCTGGAAATATTCATCCATTTGGGCCTTTGGGCCACCAGTTTGGGCCTTGGGTCCTGCAAGGCTTTCGACCACCCAAGGCCTTCAGGCCACTTGAATTTAGATGTACCAGTTTGACTACAAGGAACAAGGCTTCAGATGAGGATTATGGGCAGGCGCATTCACTAGAGCTAAGCTAACCATATTTGGAAGAATGAGAGGGTATGGGTTTTCCATCGATACCAGGCTTGTACAGCTTTGCATAGGACAACTAGCCGACCAACCCTATGAAGGTGGAGTGCTGATATCATGACATATGTTGGGAAGGAGCAGTTCCAGGTTATCTTGTCGGGGGGATTCCCTCTAAGACCTATAGGTCATGTAGTTGTCTCTAAGCCTTCAGGACTTGTAAGGGTTACACCTCACCCCTTGAAAGGTGGATTATCAAAAATAATAAAAAATGAAGGCCTTCGGGCCAATCCGATCAATAAAGGGGGTGCCTTTATCAGCACTAAAAAAAGCGCTGATAAAGGGTGAATTTTTACATCACTTTTCTTAGTGCTGTTAAATGTACCCATTATCAGGGCTTTTTTTAAGCACTGATAAATGCACCCCCTTTATCAGTGATTTTTTTAGCACTGATAAAGGGTTCCACCATGGAAACCCAGTTTTTTGGTAGTGATTGTGATTCCATCTCTCCAGCTTCGCATGGATGTTCAGCTAGTTATCCTGTGTAGAGATTCACAAGACTAGTACCGATGGAAATTTTCATACCCTCTCATTTTTAAAAATCCATTTTGTACTTCTCTAGTGAATGTTCCTACTCTGAATCCTCATTTAGAGCCTATTTCTTATAGATTATGTTTGGTTTTTCCTACACATCATGTAGCCCAAAGACATTGAGGTGGCCCGAAGGCCTTATGGTGGCCCGAAGTCCTTGAGGTGTCTAGAAGGCCTTTAAGTGGCATTAATTCCTTATGGTGGCCCAAAAACCATACTAACCCAATGTTCTAGGTGTCCTGAATGCCTGAAGGACTCTAGGACCAAACCGGTGGCTTGAAGGCTGAAATAGATTAATATTTTTGGTTTCTACAATACCAAACAGTACCTACTACAGAACCTTCTATAATACCTACTACAATACTTCTACAGTAATCCATAAATATTCCTCCACACAAATATGATCTAGGGCCTCTTGGATGCACTTGTAGAGTCCCAATCAATTAGGATGAGGCTCATGTTCTTGACCATCCCAGATTCCAATATAAATAAATCACAAAATTTTTCAGAACAATTGTGCAACTATGATTGATGTTGGGGATAATAAGAGGTGGGAAAAATACCAGATGTACCAATATAAATCATTATCATCTAGGAAAAAATACTTTAAAGGTACTAACTAGGATTAGATAGATAAGGAGTGGTTATTCATATCTACTTGGGTCATCTCTACCTAAATGTATTTTAAAATTGATTCCCTTGAGTAGATGAAACTAAAAATGGAACCTGGTAAAATACTATGAAACTCTTAAATGGCATCAAAGACAATCTGCTATAAAGTAAAACCAATAAAAAATAGTTAACATAAGGAAAACGTTGTTGAAACCCAGATTGATATCAGAATGACTTTCAATAGTGTGTAGATCCATATCTAGAAATAGAAACTAGAATACCCCCATATGTATAGACCAATAAAATAGTGGATGTTTTTTATAATGCTACTTTTTCCTTAAGAGTGTAATAGGAGATCAAAATAAGAAAGGAAAAAATTTATTCTAATAAATATGAAAAAAATAAATACAAAAGAAAAGGAAATTATGTATATTAAGGAATAATAGAATGAAGATGTAAAAATTCACCCCAAGAGGTAGCAGAAATCCATGGATAGAAAATCGAGTGCATACGTCTCAAACACGCATAGTTTCATAGCCACTTAAGTAATGGATGTTACATAACCCATTATTATTCCCATACTAGAATGGGTAATTATAATTGATGGATGATTCTTTTTTTTGGTGTATATTGATTAACAACATACTCTTATTTTTACCCTATACCATGCAAAATAGTTTTCTGATATATTTGATAATAATTGTGTGTTTTTTAAAAAGAAAATGATGTAAGATAACCCATGCATTTCTGAAGGATAAGGGATAAGTGAGTATTGAAGAGAATCCAACAACATAGGTTAAATATAATTATAATTTTCATTTTTTTTTTATTTTTTTATGTAGAAATTTTTTGATACGAATATATTTTTCTTAATTTTTTTTATGATCATCATTAAAATGAAGTAGAAGAAATATATTATTATATTTTTAAAATTCAAGGAATTTAATTATGTTATTCATTGAAATTTCAGTTCTAAATACATTAATTATGAAATTGTTTTTTAAATTATATTTGAAAAACATTTTTTAAAACATTTAAGAGAAAAATAACCATAAAATAAGTTATAACCAAATATAAATAGGCACATTTTTTGGATATATTACATCAAAATTTTTATTATTACTTTTACTTTGAGATTATCATTGAAGAATATATTTTAATTCTATTACATTTGATTCTAAAATTGGGGAAAATATTTTATTTTATATGAAAATGAGGGTTCTATGGGTTTAATACAATATTTCTTATTTTATGTTCTTAATCTATGAGAAATTTTGTTTAGAAATGTTATCGTAGAATGTGGAGTTTTTAAAAATAAGTTCATAATATAATGTATTATTGAATTGGTGGAGGTTATTAATAAATTATTTGTTAACTTGAAAGATGAATTGATAAATATAAAAATACATGGATATATTGTATAAAAATTTGGAATTTCGTTTCAAAAATTAATCTTGATAAATAATGATATCTTATAGGAACGTGAATTTTGAATAAAAATTTTAATTTTTGGTTTATACTTGGTAACATAGAAAAAAATAACCTTATGAAAAATTAATGAAATTTCCTTGGATTTAAATATGTATGACAATATTCTCTCTTCTGATTTAACTATATAAAATATTTTTAGAAGAAGATTTGTGGTGGGAATTGAGGAGCTAGTTTTGGTTTGAATTCCAAAGATGTTTTGGATTATTTTACATTGTTTTAAAATAACCATATAATAATTTATAATGATTAAAATTACTATTATGAGGAGATTGAAAAAATGAAGTTGTTTAAATGTGTCATTTTATAAAAACATGAATTTCATTAAAATAGTTGAAAAAGAAAAGTATAAAAAATGTGAGAGTTTTTTCCATGTGTGTATTAGAATATACACTACTATAAATATAAATTTGAGTGATAAATTTATGTTGTTATAATTAGGAATCATCTTATAAAATAAATAATGTTAGATTAAAATGCATAATTTCCTTATTAATTGGGGTTTAATGTATGGAAAAGAACATTTGGATTTAAAAACATAAGTTATTGAGCATGATTATTGGAATAATTAATTATTATTTTTCTTATAAGGATTTTTTTTCTTTATGATAATTTTTATGTTGACTTTCGTGAGGATTATAAAATTTTCAATTTTAGGGGATGTGAAATATAACTTCCAAAACATATTTTTCCATTGGGTTTTTAATATGAACATAATTTTACACTAACTAATATATGGTGTCATTAATTTTTAAATGTTGGTTTGGAATTTTTTGTACCATTGGAGAAATTTGGAGAAGTTTAATTTGAATGTTTGATAACCATGTGGTGGAATAAACAGATTCACATTGTGGTTCAGGATATAATTAGAAACTAATAACCATGACACTCCAACCATGCTTAGAATAATAAAGTACATATGAGAGACCATATAAGGAGTGGATATGACTCACTATATCATGTTTTATATGGAAACTCCCTTCTTCTTTCATCCTAGTTTAAAGAGATTGGGGATATATGAATATTTGAAGACCTATTTTTTACCTCAAGTTTGCTAAAAAAAAATATGTTTTAAAGAAAATATGTGGAGATCCATTTAAATTATATGTAAGTGTTACAATTTTTATTAGGGATAAAAATTGGAAGGGAAAAGATCTCATAACTTTCTAAGAGTTGTGGATAATATTCAAACAAACTTTCATGAAAAATAAGTAATCCATATCTTGTTTTCCAACACCATGTTATAATTTTTTATATTATATATATAAATGTATATTATATAATTTTATAAATTTTTTACAATTATAGTGTTTTGTTTTACACTCTTATATTCCAAATGATGCATTTAAAACTATTATACTCAAATTTTATACAATGTCATTTTTCATTAATTCTTTCGATAACTTTTATTTTAATTATATCATTCATTATTTATTATATATATTTATTAAGATAATTAATAAATTAATGATTTTTTATCACTAATTTATGAGATTCTAGTCACTTGAAAAGTAATAATCTTGGAGTAGAAGGTTGAGTGCTTGATTCATTAGTCAAGTTTACTCATTAAGATATATTTTGATTAAAATTTATCTTGTAAATTAAAAATATATAATTTATTTATAATTCATTGTATATATAGTTATCCAAAGATAATATCCAATATGGGTTAGAGGATTAAATTATGTAAAATATTTTCGATTCATATTTTTCTAAAAAGTAATGAAATTTAATGAGGTTTATTTTATTTGATTTTTAAACAATAGATTTGAAATTATTAAGGTAGTAAAAATGATTTGATAAAATGAAAATAAATTATTTTATAAAAAATTCATCAAATTAATAAATAAATGTGATTATATATATTTTTATAGAAAAACTAACCTTTGAATTTTTATTTTGTTTATAATTTTAGTAATTTATAAATAATGTTAGAATTTATTGGTAAAAATGTAATTGTAATATTGTGTATATTTTGATTTGTTCTAAAAATTAATTGAAGAAATATCATTTGTATTATTAATTATATAGCGCAATGGTATTTGACATGTGTTATAATAATCTTTTATAGTTTTATAAAATGGTAAGAAAAATAAATACTTTAATATTTGAACTCCACCCATATTCATTAATAACACCAATGAATCAATAATTACCACTATGTAATGAATAAAAAAATAAATAAATGGAATAGAAATCATATTCAAATAATGAAAGTTATAAGAAAATTTGATAAATCATATTCATAATGTGTTGTCATCCCTTACTGATTTCTAGGTAGAATTTAGTTTTAGACATAAATCATAGACTACAAATATAATTATATTGATTAAAATTGTTTTAAAAATATAAATTCATGAAATAAGTTTAACTTTTTTTTAATAAAAACTGAGACAATATAACTTTATTTTGAAAAATTTGTGTTTCCAAAGTGTGCTCGGTTACATTTTTTATCAAAATGTAAATATGTGTTTGAAGAAAAGTTGAGAGAAGATGATGTTAGATTTATAGAGGAAACATTCCTTATAGAAGTTAAGGAAGTTTCCTTATGAGATGTTGTAAATTTTCTTATATAGTGTAATAAAGTTTACTTAACTATGTTAGAAAAAATTCCTTACAAAGTCAGATGATGAAATTTCATTCTTGAAGTTCTAGGCATCATGAAGTTTATCATAATTCAAGACATGTTTTTATACCATTGTAAAAAGTGAAAAAAGTGCAAAAGGGGAGAAGTGTAAAGTAAGAGAAGTTCAAGACCTAGTGGCAGTACAAAGTTCAAGATAGAAGTTATTAGATAGACTATTTGTATAAATCTTCATAATGTGATCATATGGATATAACAATTATATTAAACAGATATAAGTATTAAAAGTTAAAGAGTTCTAAGATACGGTTTCACAAAGGTTAAGATCATGATTACTGGAAACAGACAATCAAAAATAGATCAACAAAAACATGTGATCTAATATAGATTCAAAAAATATCCAAGTTTAAAGTTTCACCATGTTATCATAGATAACATGTATGATATTCTCGATGAAGAGTTGTAATAAATCATGATTTATGGAGTTAAAAGATGTTATAAGGTTGAACAAAGAATGATAAGTGAGTTTTTAAAGAAAGTTAGAAATTTGAAGGCTAAATAAAGGTAACTTGTGATTTTCATTTCCTATGTAAAATTTTTACAAGAGATATGTAAAGGGCAACTGTTATTTTCATGACCTACATAAAGTTATAGAGAATAGTTTTCCAAAAGTTATCATATATCATACAAAGATTTCTATAGATAACTAGATAGGGATGTATATGGAGTTATCAATGATTTTATTTCCATCTGACACACACTCAAAATATCCAATAGATAGATATTTTTCACTGAAATTGGATGGAGAAATGTGAAGGTTCTCTAAGAAGAGAAACGTATAAAAAAATTGATATGTATTTGAAAGGCATCATATGAATGAACATCATATTGAGCACATGATTTCATCAGATGAAAGATCCTATGAAGATATGCTAACATAATTTGCTAATACATAATGATAAGATAAAGGGTTTTAGAGTCAGAAGTCGGTTTTCTCATATTAATATCAATATGATTATCCACTGGTACGAGGAATAATTATTGGATTGAGATATGATATGCCAGTATACAAACATATTATGGGTTGATTAGATGAAGGTTTCCTAGAAAATGGAAACAAAATGGTTGATAGGGAAACCGAACGAATGTGCATAAGATGAAGAATTTTTAAAATTTCATCACATGGAGAATACATAAGGTTTATTATCAGATATAGACTTCCAAATTTAGGAAAAAGATAGAAAAAAATTAAACATATGAGTTCTAAGGAGATTTAGAAAATTTGTAAAGACTATAACAATGTCGATACTATATATTTTAGATCAATTTTTGTTATCTATAAAGGTTAGAGAATTTATTGAAAGTTCCTTAACAATGAGTTTAAGGAAGTTTGAATAAATTTAGATATTTTAAGAAACTTAAAGAGAGTTTGAGAATATTCTAGAATAATTGGGAATCATTACATTAAAATTATATTAAATGGGAAGAATCTAAATTTAAATTTTCATTGAGTGGAAAAATGAATTTGATTCCCCAACCAAGCATCTATAAGTCCGTATAAATAAAGGGTTTAAAAAGTAAGAATAAAAATCGATATTACTATTCACATTTTTAGGATATAGAGTGTTGAAGATTTTGTACTAGGTATAGCTAACGAAGTTCTTACTTTATTGAAAAAGTTTCATTAGATCGAGTTCTTTTGGATGAAAAAATATTAGTGTGAGTATCCAACTGAGTTCATACTCAGTTGAATAAGAGTGTATCAAATAGAGTATCTCTAATCAGAGATCCAATGAATAAATCACTTGTGAAAGAAGAAGGTGCATCAAACTAAATTTACATTAATGGGTAGAAAAACATCATATCTAGAACATCATATGGGGGTGTATCAAAAAAAGTTGGAAAAAATATAGTGGGTAATATCAAATAAATAAAAACCAAACAGAGTTATATGATTGAGACATACCAGATGGATTGATTAGATGATCATTTTATAAGGTCTTTTTTGAAAAAAATTCTAAAAATTTGATATTTAGTATATCCAAGTCATACAATGTCTAGGAGGAATTTATAAGGCTAACAGACTCTTAAGAGAGTTTTTTAAGATCTTGATTATTTTATATAGGTGAAGGTGATACTACATTCTTATGGATGAATAAAAAATATTTCTATAGTGGATCAGAAAAGATGAGAGAAAGAGCTTGTATCTGGGGTTTTAATCAACCGTTGGAAAGGATTATTGGATGGGGGGTATAAAAAACTATGAAGAAAAAGGCTACAATTATGAAAATTGGGGGGTATCCAACTATAGATAAATATTTTATTGATATGGGGTAGAACTAGAGTCAGTTAGAGCAATGATTACTAGGGGTATAACTAGTTTCTAGCTATGCCTTTTTAGTCCCCAAAGAAGATAGTAAAAATTTCTATGTTGGGGGGAATAACCAACATTGAATGGGGTATATATTTGTATCAAATAATAAAAATATTATGTGTTGATATCTATTTATTTATTTTTCATACCAAAGGTGGGGTTGAAAAATACATTTTAGTAGATCGTAATACTAACATTTTTTACATATTAGGATAAGTTTACTTGAAAAGTTTAGAAACTTTCTTCTAAAATAAAAATAGAATTATATAATTGATTCACCCCTCCCCTTATCAGTAATCCTATATTGATCCAAGGGAACTTTAATCTGTATCAGATCTAGGTTCTCTATGTAGGATCTAACTAATGAGAATAGAGAATTTTAATTTAGTGAATTTCAAGGGTGCCCATATTTTTTATAGTAGAAACTGTCAAAGTAGGAATAATAGGATGTTACCCTATCTTATATTTCTTGGTCTTGAAGTTAGAGATGCTACAACCATGGTGTTTTCTCCCATTAATGAAGTTGGTATGATAATTTCAATTAAGGTAAATTGGGAAGTTGATGGAAAATCTCATAATTCCATGATGATGTCCCTCATATAGAATGTTTATATAAAAATTATGGGGTTTTATGTCATGACCGCATCCCTCCAAATATGCCCCACCTGGACTGGTAATGGAGAAAGGGAGATAATGACCAGTGAGTCCCACCTTTAGTAGGCCCCGGTTTGGAAACTAGCACCAAGTGTTTACAGATCTCACAATATGGGAGGAATTACCATTTTTTTAAACAATATTAGAAGATATGATGGATCATTCACAAAACATCTCCAAGACATATATATAAAAAAACAAAAAAACCATCCCACATGTATGTTATAAAATAGAACTGTTTCAAGTAAAAAAGTCTCCAAGTAAATACCAAAATTAAATCTAAGTAGAGACACGACAACTATCCCAATACCAAACTAGTAAGGTCCACCATGGTCTAAAAAATCCTCCTGGAAAATGGAAAATAGTTTTATATACGTAGGGTGAGCATACAGGTATACTTAATAGGAAAACCAAACTATCTCGTGCATAAGTGAGGAAAGCGTACTAATGCCCCTGTGAGAAAAAAAAACAGAACCACACAAATCCTAATAGGTATATTAACCATCCCAACCTCACCAAGGTACACTCACTAAAAAACACAAGTAGAGTAATTTAATATAATTCACATCGATTATAGGGTTCCATGTACCACTTTCCCACTGATTAGACACTTTTTTAATGGAAAAATTCCTCGTGCTCCTACCTCTTCCCAATGTACCACATCACAACCCTCCAACACAAACCTAGACCTCAAAAACCACAGCACATCCCTCCCACAGACACCTAGGACACAAACCACATCATATCCCACCCGCAGACACTTGGGACACAAACCACATCACGTCCCACCCATAGACTGGGAAACAAACCATGTCACATCCCACCTGCAAACACTTGGGCTACAAACCACATCACATCCCACCCATGGTCACCTATTCCAAAAAACAAAACTTCATCCCAAAGAAACCTACGAAACCATAACACATCTCATCTCAAAGACACATGGGAAAGCACAACTCTCCTGAACACACATAGGCCTCACAAACCACAACTTGCACAAAGAATCTTGGGATATAACCACCTAGAAGAGGGGATATAGAAGATAGGGTGGTCAACCATCCATACTACAACCATTATATTTGGGAAATACACCCTCCCCCGTGATGATGTCGGTTTTCGACACATAGTGCTCAACAAGGGTGGGGTGCATATAGAAATCCAGATAAAATACAGTATATAGAGTTACAACACACAAGCCCATCCCATGGGTTTATAATAAGAACTAAGAATCTTGAAAATTCCAAACAATCACTGACACCTCTAAATGTACAACACCACACATCAAGCCATAAACCCAATTCATATTCCCAACCAATTTAATTAAACATTTCCATTATTTATTACAAAATTCATTTATCCATGCCATCACCACCCAAGAAACTACTAAGCACGACACTACCACATCCATGGTAAATTAACCCACATCACATTAAATACACATCATACCACATCCTCCAGCTATGTGGTGAAACTTCCTACATGTTATTAATGGTGAAGCACACATACCAACCACTACCATCATTCTTCAAATTCATCCCTCCTAATACATCATCTCAACCACAACAATCCCCAATTCAACCAGATCAGTATACCTACTGAAAAAACATACCACGGCTAGATTAACACACTCATAGAACCAAGGAAATAAATATTCAGATTTAACAAGGCATTACTTCTTTAATTCCACTTGTTAATTCAAGTGTTATCACAGAAACAGAATGATCCTGGGGGAATCCATTTATTAACTGAATATACATGGTTAACAGTTTTTACCTATAAAAGTGTTCAATGAAAGGAAAAAAATTCATTCCCTAAAATATCCCATGTTCCAACAAGGACCCCCTAATGACCATGATTTTTAGCAGGTAGTTATCCCATACAGGTCACAATATCAACAAAAGAAGAACATATAAACATGAATCACTTTTCCCAACCCCGTGTTTATTTATTTTAAACAGGTTCAATTATCTTTATTAATATAAATTAAACAATCCTAAAAATGGAAAAACTTATACACCCACCCCACATGATGCATAAAATGAGATGGATGAAGGAAAAACTACCTAGAAGAAAATAAAAATAGAACTTCCTAATTGCACTAAGATAGGTGTACACATGCAACAGGAAAAAAACTGGGGAAACATGATCCAAAAGACACAACATGATTTCATGACTCCTATGGGAGGTAGGGTTTGGGGTTTCACACACCAATAGAAATCAATATGGATGAAAAATTGGGGATAGGTATCTGAGACTTTAGAAGATCTAAATAGAGCAGTCATTTAGATATGTTTTTTATTTTCCATTAAAGGCAGATCTAGTCGAGATAACGCATTTTGAGCAAGTAAAATCCCCCAAACCCTTAGGAGATATAAAAATAAAATTTATGAGATTTTAAATGGACACAAAACTATCCAATTAGTCTTGGAAATCATTTTAAATTAAAGGAAATGTCAAAAAGGTGAAACTATAGGAAGCTGGAAACACTGTTCATGACCCACCATCAGACGAGCCACCGCTCAGCGAGTCACCACTCAGAGAGCCACTGGTCTATGAGTCTTTATTCAGAAAGTCTCCATTCAATGAGTCACCATTCGATGAGTCACCATTCTGGGAGTCACCATGCAGTGAGTCACTGTTTGGTGAGTCACCATTCGGTGAGTTGGAGAGGCACCGCTCGTGAGATACTGATAGGTGTATCACTGCTCTGAAAGCAACCATCAGATGAAATACATACCACCATTAGGGATAATACAAGGAAAATCACAATCAGATGAGGAACCGCTAAAAGAGATAATGTCGGTGATTCAACTCTAATGAGTGACATCCAGTGAGCCACCTTCAACGAGCCTCCACCAATGAGGCACCTCCAGCAAGTGACCATTAGGGCAAGCCACCGTGGGAAAACATAAAAAACTGGAATGTGTGGAAAAGAGACAGCTTGACCTCCCAAAACACCTAAAACACTATATTATAAAACATTAATGGACCAGAGAGTTCAAAGATATTACATATGATACCTCTCAAAATATTATCACCCTCAAGAATTCAAAACCATCCTAGAATGAAAAAATAGAGTAAGGGTACGGACAACCATCCCTCGAGATACCTCTCAATGATATTACTAAACTTGAAACACCATTAAATATACCAACATAAAATGACAAACCACCCCCTGTTGTTTGTAAGCTGGAGTGGAAACATCCATATCGAAGAACACCTCATCCTCTATCTACAATCCTGGATTTTGTCATCATAGGTGTCGACGTGCCATCCGGAATGACCACAACTGCACTATAAAATCACACCAAACACATTGTCCTAAACCTGATAATTCGGGAATCCCATCCTCCATGTCAAGATACTATCCATTCTGGGTGACACTAACTCTCCCACACATGTTTAATCACATAACAGTTAATGCGTCTCGATTAGGAATCAGGTCATCCCGTTTTCTTATTCCAATACTTTATCACAAAGCATAGAGAATAAATCATCTTATTAAAAAAAGTAAGGTTAAAACATCTCATTTTAAAGAAATACAAGGCCAGGAAAGATTTTGAATAACTCCAGGTACTTATCACACATTTGAATCTCTCACTCCCAAGTACTCTTCTCCAGTCCGCAATGCCTCCATAGCACACGAACCAAAGAATGGTCCATCCCGGCAGTACCTTATATTGATGATCCTGGATATCCACTAGTCATTGAAAAAAAATGATGCATCATCCTTGATATCTAACTCTCCCCAGTCAATGATGTGGGAGTCATCGTGAGGATACCGATGAAGCTGATAGATGTGGAAGACTTCACGGATCCTCTACAATCGTGGTGGAAATGCCAACTGGTACGCTACTTCATCACCTCAACGAAACGCCTCAAAGGGTCCAACAAACAAGAGAGATAGCTTACTCCCCTTGAAAAAACTCAAATTCCCTTATCGAGGGAGTACCTTTAAGAACACATGGTATCCAACCTCAAACTCCAAGGGCCTGCTCTTGCGATTGACATATGAATTATTTCGATCTTGTGTTTCTTTCATCATCTCACAAACAAGATGAACTTTCTTCATCGTGCTCCGCACCACATCTGGACCAAGAACATTTGTCTCCCCAACCTCTGTCCAACACATCGGAGAACGATAGAGTCTTCTATATAGAGCTTCAAATAGAGCCATGTAAATGGAAGAGTGGTATATGTTATTATAAGTGAACTTTTCCATGGGTAGGTATCATACCTAAGATCCACTAATGTCTAGGACACACACCTGTAACATATCCTCAAATGTCTGGATATTCCTATCTCTCTACCCATATGTATGTGGGTGAAAGGTAGTGTTGAGGCGTAACTGGGTGTTAAAAGTATACTGCAATCCCATCCAGACTCATGAGGTAAACCTTTCATCTCTATATGAGTTGATTGACCTTGTAACTCCATGAAACTGCACAACTTCATCCATGTACCTCTTGGCCAAGGAATCCACTGCACCTAACTCCTTGATTGTTAAGAGGTGGGATGATTTCTTCAACTAATCCACGATCACTCAAAATGCATTATAGACTCCTTGATATTTGGGTAACCCAGTGATGAAATCCATTAATATTTCATCCATTTTACACTCGGGAATAACCAGGGGCTCTAAAAACCCACCGTGGACATGATGCTTGGATTTCAACTATTGGAAAACCAAGCACTTCACCACAAACTCCACCATCTCCCGCTTCAGCCCGGGCCACAAAAAAACCGCATCCTCAAGCCACAATACATCTTGGAAACTCCCAGATGTATTTCCAAGGGTGAGATATGGAACTCACAATGGACTTCATTGATCATTGAAACTGGAATAAAAAAACATTCTTTTAAAAAACATTCGGTTCAGTCCACCATCTGACCATTACTCTGGAGCATCACCATGGCCAACATGATCACACATCACCTTTGTCTCTCAGTCACCCCACTAATACTCCTCTGCCGACCATGTTAGAGAAGACTACACCATCATCTAAAAAAATATCTTCTAACACATTATACCATTTCATTTAAGTATAATGATTCCCACTCCACCATCGCTCTCAATAATCTATAGATTCAAGAAAAATATCCTTCTTCGACTTTATGCTCATGGAATCGACCACAACATCTCTCTTTCCTAAGGTGTAGGAGATCTAAAAATAATATTCATGAAGAAACATTATCCACCTCCACTGTCGTAGATTTAGATGATGCTGGGAAAATATATACCTCAAGCTCTTATGATCCGTGAAGACCGCAAAGTTCTCCCTAATGAGGTAATTATTCCACAATATCATAATGAGCACAATTGAGGCTAACTCTAGATCATTGGTGGATTAGTTATGTTCATGAGTATTTCACTCTCTAGACCCATAATGGAACACTAATTTCTAAAACATTATCATACATCTCAAACCTGGATGGGAAGTATCACAAAATAGTACAAACATCACCCCTTCTTCTAGAAACCACAGTATTGGAGAACTAAACAACTTCTACTTAAGGTAACCAAACACTACTTGGCACTGATCACTACACAAAAAATATCGGTCCTTCCCAGTCGAGGCTATCAACAAGGCTAAAACTCAAGAGGAATTGGGTATAAAACTCTGATAATCACCTTCAAGACCAAGGAAACTACAAACCTTAGTGATGTTATGGGTTGTTTCCCAAGAAACAAATGCTTCAAACATCGATTGGTTAACTTCCACACCCTAATGAGAACCCATGTTCCTAAGGAAATTCACCTCTTCGGTCCATAACTTTCACTTGGAAAACATTTAATATATCTAGTGGAATTGAAGAACTTGAAAGACATTTCTACGATGCTCGGCATGTTCCTCCTATGACCTTGAGTAAACTAAAATGCCATCGATGGACAAAACAACAAACTAGTTTAGAAACTCATGAAATATAGAGTTCATAAGCCCTATGAACATGGCTCATTCATTTGTAGTAATAAAGGTAATGACCACAAACTCAATATGTCCATACCTATATCTGAAGGTAGTATTCGGGATATCACCCCATTCATCCTCAACTGGTGATATAAAGACCATAGATTGATCTTGAAAAACCAAATCACCCCGAACTGTTGGTTGGAAATATCATCTATAGTTGGAAGAGGGTTATGGTTCTTGACTGTCACCTGATTCAACCTTCAATAGTCTATACACAACCTCATAATACTATCCGATTTCTTTGTGAACAACACTAGATAACACCATGACAACACACCAGGTTGAATAAACCACTTCTTCATCAGATCATTGATCTGAATCCTTATCTCATGTAGCTTAGAAGGTTCTATCCTATAAGGGGCCATTGAAATCAAAGACGCACCGAGTTGCAAGTTTATCTTGAACTCAACATCACATCGAGAGGACAACATCACAACCTCCTTGGGGAAAACATCAAGGAACTCCCCAATGACCTGTGGGACCTCCTCCATCCCAACATCAATTGATTCCACTGACAACTCATCTAACAAGGAGAAAAGGGGTTCCACATTCCGACTTCCCATCTAATTACTCTTCTCTCCAATGAAAACTGCATGCTAGACATCCACATCTGAAAATAGGACTATTCTTAATAAATATACAATAAAGGAATGTATAGAATACAACTATTCGATAGTAAGAATGAAATTGTATGGTTTCATATGTATCAAGAAAATATCCCCACAGGAATAATGCAGTCCCATCATCAGTCTGCATCCCCAGTACACATCAAAAAAGCTAGTCTAGCCTCCGATTGGCGTACTCAACACTCGGGGCATGTGAAGCCTCTATTCATCTAGTCCGAGATAACATTATAGAGTGGGTGAAACAAATGAATGATAATCTCTTGAATCAAACAAATCACAAGAAATGTTACTAAACAAACTGATTGTACCTCTGATGATCTATGGCCCAGCTGCAACTGCCGACTCCGCTACTTGAAACTGACCACACTCATATCCTATGCCTCTCTAATGAATACCACCTCCATGACCATGTCTAGGTCGAGACCCCTGAACATCAGGAACATACTGAAGTTGTCCTCTACCTTCTCTATCTCCCCTTAGTTGAGAAAAATCCTATTGACCCTACTGCTGAAATGACATCACTGAAAACTGCTATTGAGCCTAGCGCTGAACTTGTACACATCTACCATGCAGATCTCAAATAGTAGTTGGAAACTAGTTATGAATATGTTTGATAACTACACAAAATAAACACATCATCCTCAATCCCACCAAAAAATAATGGGATCCACTGGCACTAGAAGGACGTAAAGAAAGCTGTTGAGGTCGAATCCCTATCGATCGACACCTAAAAGGTCCTAGTACCTAAGACCTACCACTGCCAAACCTACCTCTCTAATAACTCTTCTATATCCCCTCTAATTGTAGAAATCCTCATGATTTTATACACTTGATCACCTCTTACTTCTTTTAAATATATATGCACATCGACAATGTAAAAAGAGTAACCACGTACTGAATAGAGGAACGAAGTGCCTCTTCAAGACACATCACACGAGACTCCTCATCTGAAAATAAATCTAGGGAAAAACGAAGGAGATATTTGAACTTGATCCAAAGATCTAGCACTGACATACTCCACTGATGAAGGAATAATATCTCCTACCTCTCTCAGCCTTCATCGACGATGAAAGGAACTCTTCTAGGAATTCCATCTCAAATTTGACCCACAAAATGTCTGCTTCCTTCCTCTCCCCTAGATAAAACATCCACCATTAACATGAATATACTCACATCAGACTGACTTCCAAAGAAACTTATAACTCCTTCGAGGCTTGGATTAAACTGAGGGTGATATCAAGCTCCTTGATCTATCTTTCTTTCTCCATGTCTAAAACACTTCCCTCATACTTTCCCAAAGGTTTCCACCTAAAAGCACACAATTTCCTCTTCCACTGATCATCCTAACCAACTGGATCAACCCTCTAATGATCAAACAAATTTGACTATTGAACCTCTACTACCAAATCCAATGAAGGTGACTTAAAAGATCCATAGCTAAACGGTAAAAAAATATTTCCTAATCCCAAGTAGTATGGAATTTTATTAATAATTATTTTAATTTTTCTCATTTATTCATTATGAACTTCCCAAAATATCCCAATTCAAACAATAACAAGAGTCATTATGATGAGAATACCTTTAATAGGTCTCTACCCTACAAATAGGTCCATCTCACTTGGCCGTTCAATAGGTCACAGTATGTGCACTATGTCACAGGGCCCTAAAATCCCATGTCCTATCAAGTTTCCCTGGCCTATGTCATGCACCAAGGTCATGAAATCATCACTATTTGTAACTCCAAAATCCATCCAATATCTCAACCATCACCTTTGATACAATTATTTCATGACCCCATTCATCCAAATATGCCCCTCCTAGGATGGAAATGGAGAATGGGAGATAATAACCCAGGAGTCTCGCCTCTAGTAGGCCCTGGGTTGGTGACTAGAACCAAGGGTATATAGATATTACAATATGGGAGGCATTATCATTTTTTAAAACAAGATTGGGATATATGATGGATCATACATAAAAAACTACAAAACATATATAAAAAATTTCAAAAACCATCCCACATGCATGTTTTAAAATAGAACTACCAAAAGTACAAAAGTCTCCAAGTAAATATTGAAATTAAAGCTAAGAAGTGATAGAAAAACTATCCTAAGGATAAACTAGTAAGGTCTATAAAAATATGTGAAATCATCCTAAAAACCTGAAAATAGTTTTATAAATGTAGGGTGAGCATAAAAGTATACTAAGTAGGAAAAACAAAGTCTCTCATACAGATGTGAGGGAAGTATACTAATTCCCATATAAGAAAAAAAACAGAACCAAACAACACCTAACAGGGATACTAACCATCCCAACCTCACTAAGACACACTCACAAAACAACACAAGTCAAGTAATGTAATATAATTCACATAAATGATAGGGTACCCCTCCCCACTTTCCCACTGATTAGATGCTCTTTCCTAACAAAAAAACATCATCATACTTCTACTTCTTTCTGAAAGTACCATGTCACAATCCACCCACACACCATTGGGCCTCTCAAACCACACCAAATCATTCCTATAGACACCTAGGCCACAAACCACATCACATCCTGCTCACAAACACCCGGGCCACAAACCACATCACTTCTTTCCCATAGACACCTGGGCCATAAACCACATCACCCCCCCTGTAGACACTTGGGCCAAAAACCACATAACATCCCACCCGTAGACACCTGGCCCAAAAACCAAAACCTCGTACCAACGAAACCGGGGAAAGCATAACACATCTCATCCCAAAGACACCTAAGAAAGCAAAACTCACCCGCACACACCTAGACCTCACAAACCACAACCTTAATGAATAATCTTAGGCTATAACTGCTTAGAAGAGGGATTATTGAAGAGAGGGTGGCCAGCCATCCAATCTCCCACTGGGATGTTTGGGAAATAAAACCTCCCCCATGAAGATGGGGGTGTTCAATACAAAATTCTCAACAAGGAAAGGGTGTGTATAGAAATCAAGAAAATGTATAGTTTATATACATATAGATTTACATCACACAATCCCATTTTATGGGTTTATAATAAGAAATAACCATATCACATAATCCACACAATCTTTTCCACCCCAAAAATGCTTAACAACACACATAAAGACATAAAAACAATTCTTATTCCCAAAAAATTTAATTAACCATTTACATTCTTTGTTAGAAAGTTCATTTATCCATTCCATCACTACCAGGGAAACTACTATGCACGACACAACCACATCCATGGTAAATTTACCCACTTCATATTAAGGAAAAATCATACCATGACCTCTAGATACAAGGTGAAGCTTCCTACATGATATTAATGGATAAGAACACATACCAAACACTACCATCATTCTTCAAATTCATCCCTCCTAATTCATCATCTAAACCACAACAATCCCCAACTCAAAACCAAATATGCAGCCCTTCTGCATAACCAAACCATGAAAAAATTACCACAATCATAGAACCGAGAAAAGACATATTCAAATTTAATAAGTCATTCTTTCATTAATTCCACCAATTAATTCATGGGTTATCATAGAAATGCTATGATCTAAGTGGAATCCATTTATTAGGTGAATATATGTGGTTAGCAGTTTTCACCTATAAAAGTGTTGAACGAAAAAAACAACATTTACTCCATAAACTATACCATGTGAAAATAAGGACCCCCAATGGAAATGATTTTCAGTGGGTATTTATCCCATACAGATCAAAATATCAACAAAACAACAAAACATAAATATGTGTCACTTTTCTCAGCCCCGTGTTTATTAATTCAAAACTGGTTAAATTATCTTTATTAAACTGAATTCAACTATACTCGTAAAGGAAACATCCAAAAACCCACCCCACATGATAAAAAAAATGAAATAGATGAAGGAAAATATACCAGGAATAAAATAATAGAGGCACTTTTTTATTGCACCAAGACATGGGAGAAAATGAAATAGGAAAATTACTGAGGAAACACGATCTAAAAGCCACAACATGATAGCACAACTCATATGGGAGAAAGGGTTCAGATAATCTCAAACCAATGGAATGTAAGAAGGAAGAACAATGGTAGAAAGGTATCTCAGCCTTCAGAAAATATAAACATAGAATCATCTTAGATATGTTTTTAATTTTCCATTAAAGGCGGATCTGGTCGAGATAATGTGTTTTGACAAGTAAAATCACCCAGGACCTTAGGAAAAATAAAGATAGAATTTATAGTCTTTGGAACGGTCTCAAAACTCTTCAATTAAGGATTTTAAAGTGTTTTACATCAATAAAAATATCAAAAGGGTGAAACTGTAGAATGTTGAAAACACTATTCATGACCCACAGTTAGACGAGGCACCACTTAGTGAGTCACCGTTCGGTTAGACACTGTTCGATGAGAAACCACTTAGCAAGCCACCATTATGAGAGTCACCATTACATAAGTCACCATATGGTGAGTCACCATTCATCGAGTCACCACTCGGTGAGGTATCACTCGCAAGATACCATTAAGAGAAGCACCGTTCAATGAGAAACTATTAGATGGTATGCCTGTCACCATCCAGCACACCGCAAAGTGAAAAACTGTAGGATGAGTCACCACTGTATGAGTAACCACCAACTAGTCACCACCTATGAGAGACCTCTAGTGAGTGACTTAAGCGAGCCACCTCCAATGATTCATTGCTAGTGAGTGACCGTCAGGGCGAGGCACCATTGAGAAACTTGAAAAAGTAGAAATTTAGAAAAGTGTTGAAAAGATTCCATTTAACCTCACAGAACACCTCAAACACCATATTCTCATAATTTGGTGGACTATAGAGGTCTGATCCATTAAATTTTCAATGGATAAAAAAATGTTGGATGGATTGATAAGTAGCTATGATGGAAATGAGAAATTTAAGGAAGATAAGTTATAAATCTAGATAAGAATATTTGAAGATATTAAGATGATAAATAACGAAATTATTGATGCATATTTTACAAGAGTTTATGGTATTTGTATAAATATCATTGGTTTTATATAGAATCCAAAATATTATACTATTGTTAAAAAATTGATGATAAAAATTCTAGATAGATTTGATCCCAAAGTGTTATATTTAGAAAATTGAGAAGATTTATCTTTAGATAAAGTTTATAATATTCTTATGTCATAAGAGATGATAAAAGCAATAATATTTAAAAATAAAGGTATGAAATTATTATATTCCAATGCTTTATTAAAAAATAACCCCAGAGATAAAGAAGCCGAAGAATAATAAAATTATTCAAAGGTAGAGGAAGAAGATGAGACTTTAACAAAACCATTTATATTATTTCAAAAAGATAAAAAAAGGGAAACTGGAAGGGAAAAGTTAAAATTTATTTTAAATGTTGGAATTATAGTGATAAAGGTCAATTTTCACAAGATTTTCCTATAAAGAAGTTTGAATATTATTTTTTTAAAATAATAATATAAGAAGTCTCAAAAATATAAGTTGTATGAACATAAGAAAAATTTTCATTATAACTAGATGACTAGTTTTTTAAGTAGTGGAGAGTAGGATGATTCATCATCTAATAATGGATCTGATTTTCATGTCAAATTCTTAGCTCTTGTAAAAATGGAAGTACTTAATTAAAAAATGATGAAGTTGGAAAATAGAGGATAAAACTTGAGTGGATTATTAAATAAAATTCAGAAGATTCACTTAAGAAACCTACACGAATCAATAAGGAAAGGAAGAAGTTGAAAATATAATATAATGAGAGATAACTTTTTAGAATGGTGATAGAATTAATAAGGAATAGATAAAACTCAATGTGATTAGATCTTGGAAAATAGATAGTTGATGAGCTTGAAAGGATTTTGAAACTTTATAAAGAACCATAATCTATGTAGAAGAATCCAAATAAGTTAGAAAAAACACTAGTTGAGTAATATAAACAAAAAATATTATGGTTGGATGAATTTGAGAAGAAGGTAACTATTTTTAAATAAATTTTGGATAAAAATGAAGAAAAGAATTTAAAGACACAATCAATGTGTCTTACAAAAAAAGTGAGTTAGTAAAGATGAGGGAATAATTCACCAAAGGAATTAAGTTTAAAGGTTAATATTCTAAAGATTGTAAAAAGAATGGGTCCATAGAAGAAAACTACTTCTTTACCCAAATAACCGCAATATACATATTATTCTCAAAATAATGTAGGTTCAAAAGTAAATATTTGTGAGAAATAATATTCTAACAAGAAAAGGTGAAATCACCAAGAAATTATCAACCCAAAAGAAGTTTCCCACAATTTTTAAAGAGATGACAACAAAACTTCAAATAAATGATATTATTATTTTTAAAGATCATGATTCAGAGGTTATTGCTGGTGTTGTGATGTTTCTAGGAACATAGCATACTCGTGTTGGTATAACATTTCCTTACCAAGTAACATGTATGAATCATGGGGGATCTATAATGTGAAAATAATAAAAAAAATTAAAAGCATATACGATGAAAAAGAAATGAAAGTTCAGAAGGAGAAGAATATTAAAAATTCATGAGATAAGAACATAAAGCTTAAGAAAGTTGATAAAAGAAATGAATTTAAGAAATTTAAATAGGTTAAGAACGTTTATAATGTAAATAAAGTGTGTTTTGTTTTTTGTAAAAATCAAATGGTAATGGATATATAGATAGAAGAATCACAAAGGTCTAATAAAGAAAAAGGGAAGAAAAAACCATCAGAAAATGAGAACAAAGATGATAACAAGTTATCAATAGATAGAAAGTTAAATATCCCAAAGAAATAAAATATTCATGCGAAAGATGGGAATGTTACTAAAATGTGCATGGTAATATCATAAGCTAAAGAAGAAAGCCTGAAGAGGATGTTTCAAACTCAATGTAACCAATATGTTATGGAAGCAAAAGAGAAGATTACAGCTTCATCTGAATATTTATAGATTAGAAGAAAGTACATCTAATGACAAATATAAGAAAAATAATAATAATTTGATCTTGAGAGAATATTCTCAATTTTAATGTTAAGGAGCATCGACATTCCTATTTTTTCCCAGTACCTGTTTATTTGTACTAACTTTTGGGGAATTAATGTAGAACAATTAAGTAAGTTTTATGCGTATCTTAGTTGTTATTAAATCAAAAAGATATGTCTATAGTGTAATTTTTTATAACCATATTGATGAATGGAGTTCTACCCTTGAGGAAGAGAATAGTTAAAGATGAGGTATGAGCATTGAATTTTTATTAAAGAATAAGTAAAGATGTTAAGAAATCTAAGATATTGGGGGAATTGTGTCTTTACACATAAATAAGTTTGATATATTTATTAAAATGGATGTAGGATTTTCCTTAACAAACTTTTTTATATTTCCCCAAATATAGTGACGTTTGAATAATCTCGAGGAAAGTATTATATGGAATTGGTGTTATAGAAAAAAATTTTCACCTTGTTTATACACTCTTTTTTTACATAGGGTTCACCCATGTAGACTTTGAGATGTTTAGTTAAAGGATCTTTGTTAATGACTCACGTGATACTATTTCTTTATTCAATTTTTTAAGTTTTTGAGATGAAGGAAGTTGTGTTGAAATGTTCACTATGTTACCTTTTTCTTTGATTGTAAATAGGGGATAAAAGTAACAAAGGGGGAGATAAAAACACTATTTAACACACATATTACCTTTGAATATGTTTGATGTTTTATATGGATATTGAAAAAAAACAAAAAGTTGGATATTATTTTTCCAAATTGTGTTTGGTAACATTTGTTTCCAATATATCAATATGTGTTTGAAGTGAAATTTCATAGAAGATATTGCTGGAGGTATAGAGTAAATTTTCCTTATGAATTTTAATTATGTTTCCTTGTGATATGTAGAATATTTCCATAAGGAGTGTAAGAAATTATACTTAACTATATTAGGAAACATTCTTACCCTCCTTAAGAAAAGTTTCTAAACTGCATAAGGACACTTCCTTAACTTCTATAAGTAATGTTCCACCATAACTTGAGAAATATCTTCTCTCAAATTTCTATTCAAAAAAATATTTATATATTGATAACAAATGAAAGGATACAGACTTTAGACCAATAATATATCCCTTTGTGTTTGTTTTCAATATCTTTAAGAAACTTTCATTAAAAATTAAAATGATGTAATAACATTATTCATGTTAGAAAAATCATGATGTTTATCATGATTCAAGAAATGTTTTAATACCTTTTTACAATACGCCAGAATTTAAAAGGTGGAGAGGTACACAATAAGATAATTTTATGTCCTAGAGGTGGTAGAAAGTTAAATATATAAGTTATTAGACATACTATAAATAAGAAGTTTCATAAAGTGATTATATGAGAATAAAAATGTGATTGAATGGAGATAAGTGGTCCAAGTTATAGTGTTTGAAGATACAAATATACACATTTTATGTTCAATATGAATGGAAATAGACTACTAGACACAAATCACCAACACATGTGATATGACATAGATGTAGCAGATATATGAGTTTCAAGTTTCACAATGTTATCATACATAAAATGAATGATGTTTCAGATTAATTGAATGAAATAATTATTTATAGAGTGAAAATTTTGTACAAGGTTAATAAAAGATTGAAAAGTGGATTTATAGAGAAAGTTATACCTGTGAAGGCTATGTAAAGGAAACTCTTTTTTTTGTTACCTATATAATAGTATTACAATATATATTTAAAGGTCAGTTGTAATTTATATAACCTATGTTAATTTATAAAGGATATATTATCAAAGATATAAAAAATTAGATAGACATGTATATAGAGAATGGTACAAGGATGACATGAAGATTTAAATGGTTGTATTTTTATCAGAAAGACACTCAAAAGATCCAATGGATAGAGATTTTACACTGCCATTGGATATAAAAATGTGAAAAAACTATAATCAGAAATATAAATGAAAATTTTGAGATAGATTTTAAGGGAATTAGATATATGAATATTAGATTGATCACATGATATCATCGAAAAAATGATCCTATAAAGATATATTAGACCTAGTTGATAATCCATAATGATCATATATAGGTTTATCAAGTAATCGTTCATAGGTTGAATATGAAGAGTTGTATGAAGATCCACCAGTCATAGGTAGAATTATCTGATAGAGATATGACATGTCATTAGAAAAATATAAACTGAGTTTATCAGATTAAGGTTTCCTATAAATGAGAAACCAAATGGTTACCATGGAATCCAAATGATGTTGAATCAGATGATGAATGTTTCAATGTTCATCATATTGAGATTAATGAAGTTGTATTATCATACATTGAAGTCCTAAATAATGAAACAAACATACAAACAATATATATATGAGTTCTAGGGGCCTTTACAAAATCTATGTGAAGTCCTTCATAATTTTAATACTTAAAATAGTCATCCAATGTTTGTTGTCTATAAAGGTTAATAAAGTTCACATAAGTTCATTAACATAAAGTTTAATGATGTTCTAAGAAAGGGAATCTTTTAAGAGACAATAAAGAGAGTTTAATATTTTTATATAACAATTGATGAACCTTCTAGTGAAATTAAAATGAGAAAGAATTTTAAAAACATGTTGAGTAGGAAAATTAATTTGATTTTGTAACCAAACTTATAGAAGTGTACCTATATAAAGGATTTCAAAAGTATGATGAAAAGGTGAGATTAATATTAAAATGAATAGGAGATAAAGTGATGAATATTTTTTTCCAGGTGTAACTGATCAAGTTCCAACTTGATTGAAGAAGGTTCACTAGACCGAGTTTGGTTGGTCAAAGAAGAAGAATAGTGTGAGAAACCAACTGTTTTTTACCTAGTTTACGAAGAGTGCATCAGATGAAGGATATATGATCAGATATATAATAATTGAAAAATAATTTGAAGTATTAGGCACATAAGATTGATGTAACATCTCTGTTTTTAAGAAAGAATCACAGTTTTCTATAGTATACAAGATATACTATATTGAGCTTAAACGAACAACTAAATATTTAAATTTTACCATCATAACATAGCTGTTGGAATGGTGGGAATCAATATTATTAATTTAATTAAGAAAATATGTTTTAAACATGTTTATATAATGATTCCTTGGTTACAAAATTTATTAGAAATGAAAATAAAATCTAATTGAATATAAAAGATGTGTTTTTATAAAAACCTATTTAAATGAGAATAATTATGTTTATAAAATCATATAACTCTTAATGGATTTTAATTTAATGATAAATATATTTTATATATTCAATTTAATGTTTAAAATTCATCTTATATGTTTTCCAGATACGATATAAGAACAAATTGATTTTTTCAGATAAAAGAAGTATTTTTAAAAAAAATATTGTTTTACCACCTTTTGATGGAGAACCATTTTTAAATATAGTTTTTGAAGATTTTATATGTTTTATTTGAAAAAATAAAAAACTTATTTTGAATATGTAAATAAAAATTTACTTTGGATTAAATTTTTTTATTTTTCTGATTAAATTAATATCTTATAGAATAGTGAAAAATACTGCATTTTAATTTAAAACTGCCTTTTGGTCTAATTTATTTATATTGGTAGATTAAAATTTTAATTGGTTTTAATGTGTAATTATATTATTTTTTTTATAATTTAATCCAATGTTGTTCAATAGAGTTAATTTCCTATATAAATTAAACATAAATGCACATCAATCATTTGACGGTTTTTAGTTTAAAAAAAACTTATTTTTCGCTTTTACAACGAGACTTAATTTTAAATTAATTACTAAAAATTTTGGGTTTGGAATTTTAAAAAAATGTATTCCATATTTTGAATTAGTGGGTATAAATTATTTTAATATGTTACTTTTATTTTTTTCAATATTATGAATAGTAACTATGGTAATTTTTATTCATCATAGTTAAAGGTAAATCGGGTAAATTAGGGTAACAAACAATATGATAAAGATAATAAAATTACCCTGACACATGACAAAATCCTACTGGATGAATTAAAGTCTACCAATATCACCAAAGAATCTATATTGATTCATTTAATGGAATTTTCTCTATGAATGTGATATACTTATTATTAAAACAAAAGAAAGTGACAACATGCCACTCTCTTATCTATTATAAGTATAATAATTTTAATATAGTGATAAATTTGATGGAACTTCAAAAATAAAAAATAAAAATAAATATAATGAAATTATCAACATTATTTTAATTTATTTAGTATTTTTATAGATTAAATTATTACCATAAATATTGACACAATAGTGATACAATAATTATTTTGTTAAGAGAAATATCAAATATATGATATTATAAATACAAAAATAAATATTATATGAATTAATTTATATCATGAATAATTTTTATAGGTGAATATGACATGTTATAATACTATTAAATGTTTTTTTCTAAGTTATATATCTGTTTTGATTTTATTTAAATTCAATGAATTGAATAGTTTAAAAATTGACATAATTGATGTTTTATAAACATAATAATTTATTAAATTATTTAAAAATACTAAAAATATTTTAAAATTAAAAACTATCTATGATAAGGTATAAAATTTAATTAAGTGTCCAATTATGGTATATTTACCCCATATATGTGAAATTAATATCCTCTTAATAATTATAATGTTTCCACCTCAATTAAAATTAAATGAGAGTAATTAAGGTTAAATTAAAAAGATATGGTTTATAATAAAATAAATACATGTATAAAATTATTTGATAAGATTATTTCAAACTATCCTTATCTTATATTCTAAATAAATGATTTTGGGGCCATTTGGAATCAAAATTGATTTTTATATTAACTTAATACTTTCGATGGGTGCCCCCCCCCTCTCCTATAAAATGGCACCCATTCCTCTCTTTTACTTACACTCTTAAATCCTTCTAGTTCATAAAATACCTGCCAAAAACTATTCCTAGAATACTTGAAATCATCCTAGAATCCTTCCTTAGGGAAGAAAGCCACTCAAGGAAATCTATTGGTATAAACCAAAAGAGGTTTCCCGATTAAGAGGTAACACCTTCTCTTATGTTTTTTTACATTCATTTCCATTCTACACTCCCTATACTTTTATTATTATATAATTATATATAAAAAATGGTATCCTAAATATAATAAGATTTTTTATGATAAGGTTTTAACTTACACTTACACACACCTTCATTTAATGGGTAGAAACGTACTATTTTTGTGTATGATGAACTAATGCCTCACGAAACGATGATTGTTCAATTTTTCCCTTCCACATCTCATGGTGGAAATTATTATGGAAAATATATTTCTATATGATATTATATATATATATATATTCTCTATTATTTAGTAATTTTAATTTATAACATACCTATATGCTTTCCATATTTTGTAAATACAATAATTTCGTTTGAGGAAGTGTGGACTACCGCCCCCTTAAAGCGATATGAATTATTCCCACTAAACATGGAACATATAAAGGATAGTTTTATTAAAACTATGAGAAAAATAAGACATTAATATAAACATGGTATTTTAATATACATTTATATCATTAAATTATTATTCTTCTAATATGAAAAAGAAATAAAAGTAGTGTTCATGAGTACGTACGACTAACCGTCTCCATGAACGGTGTGTTTTATTTATTATCTCCAAATATTATGGATTATTATAAATAAATATATACTAGACATATATGATATTTAAATCATGAATAATATTCTATAGATGATGTACTTTCAACCATGTGTACAATTTACATCAAAAAAAGTTCATTTTTGACTCAAGTACCCAATATCAAAAAAAATATCTAATTTGAACTTAAATAGTTATATAATTTTTATAACATGGTAATAATTGATATAAAATAAATAATAAAATTTAAAAATATTCTAAATCAATTATAAATTAACATAAGTTTATTATTCAGGAACATAACGATTGTATGTGATGATTCAGACTTAAGGTAAGGGAACTTCTTAACCCAATTTCCATTCTTTGGGTCAATCTTCTACTTCTTGATTATGTATTTCTATGATTATGTGCGAAATAAATTTCTATATCCTATATTATATTTATACATTATTTATGTGTATTTATATTGAATACACATAATTGATCTATTTTATTAACAAAATGATCTTTGTAAGGGAAATCTTAAATCAATTTTTATTCATTGAGTTAAATATCCATGTCATTGGTTTTGTTTTTCCAAGAATATGTGTGAATGGCCTATGATTGTTTTACACTTAATATCCACTTATATTGGGCTTATTTATATTTTTCAAACATAATTATGTCATTGATTTATCCTTGATATAATGTTACGATCTTTGTAAGGGACTTTGTCTCAATCTCCTTTCATTGAGGCATATTTTGATGTTATACACCACCTTCTTTTATATGGTGTATAATAAACCCCATTTAATTTTAATATCATTAAATGGTTTTAAAATGAATCTTTTTTTTATAAAAATCATTTTACTAAATGAAAAAGGGAATATTTTTTTAACATTTGCGGTGACAACGGCCATTCCACCGTCGTCACCATTATTTAGTAATTGTCTTCCTCTATAAGCCGTAATGTTTTTAAAGAAAATTAAATACCAAATCGTATTTTTGGGTATTTAAAATGGTTTTGAGAATTAATTGATTATATCTTTAAATGATATCATACGATTTAAATGTGGATATGTTATTTTTACTTTATGCAGGTTTTATGTGTTATGATTATGTTATGGTTCTTGGGTATTGCTTATGTATATGGGTGGTTCCATGATAAATAAAGGGAGTGTGTTCCCATGATAGCTCTCAATCATTGGGTTACAAGACATAGGTAAAAGTTAAGGTTTCTCCTAAGAGATTTAGGGAATATACTGTGATGGATATTCCAAATGTACCCATGGAGGCTAATCTCTATGTAGTTGCCAATGCTACATTGTATGTATGATATGAATGATATAACTTACCTTTATGATTTATTATTTCTTTAAGTCTTATAGAAAACTTTTTATTTCCTAAGTTATGATAAAGGGTTTATTTTTTATTGGTGAAAATTATGTTTTTGTGAAAATGTTTTCATGGGTTTAAAATATTCACGGACTAACGGTTTTATTCCTTATTTTATATTACTTAATGAGATTTTTATGCTCATACAAAGTTTTTTAAATGTTTTCCACATGGTATAAGGATGGGTAAAATAAATTAATAATTCAATAATAATTTTATTAGGAAAAGAAAACATGTTTATCTTTAAAAAATTTTATATTTTGGAAGAAATGGATAATATTTTAGTTGTATCCACTTTGTACAAATTTGAGTTTTTATGTAATATCTATGGCCTAATTATCTAAAACTCTAACCTAAAAAGATATTCAAAGTGAAATAAAGTCCAATTATTGACTTTACTCAATATTATGTAATGTTTAAGTATTGGGCCTTATAATTGAACTTTTTTTAACATAAAAAAATAATTAAATAAATAACATTAGATAGAGGTATATCAAACTTAAAAAGTTGGATTGAAACACAGGGAGAAGCATCAGATGATGACAAACAAGATGGATTCATCAGACAAAGACATACAAGAAAAACTAATTAGAAAAAAATCCTTGTTTTTAATAAAATTTCTGAAAATTTTAGATTGGGCATATTCAGGTCTTCCAATGATCATGAGGAAGTTTCTTAGATAATAGACTCTTAAGAGAGACAATATATTTCTATAATAGATCAAAAAAGAAAATGGGAATTCCTTGTATCTAGGGGGTATAACTAGTTGTGGAAATGTATTTTTGTCATGGGGGAAGGTTATATCTAGTTGTGAAAAAAGAGGATACAATTAGGATAGTTGGGGATATAGCCAACTGTGGTATAAGAGCTAATTTATATGTAGTAGAACCAGATTTATATTGAGGAATGATTATAGGGGGTATAACTAGTTTCTTATTATGACTTCTAATGCTGAAATAATATTGTAAAAGAATCCATGTTGGGGGGAATAACCGACATGGGAAGGATTATGTCTTTGTACCAGAATTTGTAAACAACATGTCATGATCTCTCTTTATATTTGTTTCATATGAAAGGTGATGTTGAGAAATATATTTTATTGTACTCCAAATCTAACAAGTTTCATAGGTTAGGAAAGGTTTTCTTATACTATTAAGAAAATATCTTATAAAATAAAAAGAGATAACAGATTCACCCACTCCCCCTCTCAGTGATCCTACATTAATCCAAGGGAACTTCAAAGTCTATATATGTTAATACATTAAATATGTGTTTTTTTCAATGTTATTTAGTAATATCTTTTAAGGGATATAATTTTTTAGACCAATATTGGAATTAAATGATAAAAAGTATAGTATAATGAATGATGTACAAACTAAATTTTATGTTATCGTCTAATTACCTCAACCATTCATCCAATAACATATGATCTGTGATTTATGGTGGATGTAACACTTGTTTTATTCACTTAAATACCTAGATAAATAGTTATATAAATTCTATAATATGTTATAAAATCATTTAAATTCTTTCATTAGCTGTATATAAATTATATTGATGATTAAAAACCAATAAAATATTACTTTTTATAGAAAAAATACAAGTTTTGTGGGTTTAAAAAACATATTTTGTCAAGTTAATTTTAAAATATGTTAATTAAGGATAACATAAATGTACTTAAAAAATAATCCAATGGATCCCAATTTTCTCCATAATCCTCATAGATTGTATAGTTAATGATAAAATTAATTTCTATCAAAAAAAATTACGATGAGGTAATAATTAGGGATGATTTTTTTATACATGTGTGAACATAAAATGCTTTATCATATACCTGCTCAAATAGGAAATATATCTTGACTCCAAAGCATATAATTTTTTTAAATTGATCTAAAAATTCAAAATCATCATCATAGAATGTGTTATTCATGATTTATATCATTCATATTTAAAAAATATTGACCATGAATTACTAATAATGGATAAACATATGTTCTATAATATAGGGAAGGACATTATATATCAACTTTTACATCTTATAACAAACATTAATGAATTAAAAAGATATTTAAATGATATTAAATGACAATAAAGGATCATTGTTTTATTTTTTTAATTATATAAAACATTTATAGTTAATTGTTTTTCCACAAATATGAGAAGAAAGTCAAGACCATACTTCAAAGTAAGATAATTTATATGGAATATCATTACATTCCAAATGACTTCTTCCCCCAACGATAATATTTATACCTTGAGATAATATATATATATATATATTTATTTAAAATTTATTTTTATTATAAAAATTCTTTCATTATGATAAATTAATTTTGTTTTAAATGTTTTGAAGGTAATTTAAAACAAATAAAGTCTTTGGATGTTTTTTAAATAATTTTAGAAAATTAGAGAAATCAAGGCTATAGTGTCCTTGAAACCACATATTGGATATTGTGTAAGTGTGGACATAAATAACACCTCCGTGAAAGAATTTCTAGGGTAATAAAGAAAAATATGGAACCATAAGTGGGAAAAAACATCAAAATTTTAAAAAGGAAACAATTTTTAGAACCCATTGTTCAAATATTAAAAGTGATATGTAATGAAAATAAATATTAAAAATATTTGGGAATTATTAATTCCAATTATGAGTCAATGATCAAAATAATTGTTAATTCTTCCATAAAAATAAAAGTATAGAGATATAGTACAGTTTATGTCAATAATATGAGTACATGATAAGAATGATGATGTTTTTATTTATTAATTTTTAATACAATAAAAACCTTTAAAATATTTTAATTTTGGATTTCATTAACCATTACAATATTATTAATATTAAAAATAAGAATAATATTTAATGAATGAATGATTTTGACTAGAATTAAGAAAACTAGGATTGAAATTTAATCTTATAATGAATAAAGAGAAAACACGTCAATGTGATATTTCATTATAGAAAAATTTAAAATAAAATTAAATAACTAAACTAGAATATCATAAGATATCTAAATTAAATTTATTTAAATATTTTTATAATCTATGTTATGGTGATATAAATTGTGATGTGTATTTACTATCTAATGCTAAAAATTGATAAAATATTTTCTATGAATCTATAATAATGTTGAAAACTTCTCATATTAAATTTATATATAATTATGGTAAGTTGGGTCAAGTTATATTTTCACTAAATAAAATATATTTTAATAAAAATATTTGAAAAATTAATGTCTTTAATGTTAATAAAGGAAATATAATATTTTCACATATCTCTTTTGATGTCTAATCTATAAATAATGAAAAATAAATTCATCTTCAAAACTTCTCTATGGGTTTCTAAGTCATTATTCCAACATTTTTTTCACCATTTAGAACATTGTTTTTTAGTTATATCTTTAATTTTCCATATTTTTAAAGAATCAAAATGTGGTTTTATGGGCACCATGATGTGGTTTTACCATTTTCCTTCTAATTTATCTAAAAACATTAAAAATATTAAATTCAATAAAAACATTGTTAAAAAATTAATAAATCCTAAAATAGGTAGAATGAAATAATTTTTAAAATTAAAATACAATATATATATATATATACACATATATAATTAGGTGTTAAATTCCCGCATAATTCATCCTTTTATTGTCCTCAATTAATATATCTCAACTATGATATTGGAAGAAATTTTTAGGGGAAACTTTTAATGATTCATGACAATAACCCATAAAATATAATTAAATGATTTTAAATCCTTATATTTACGCCTTTAAACTCATTAATTCTAAAATAAGCATGAAATTATGAAATTCACCCATCCTTTGTTTCATTTAAAAAGTTAAGTCTAGTAAAATGATCCTCAATTCTTCATTCAAATTTTGATCAATCTATATTCCAATCCATATTTGACTAATCACTAACTCTATTTTTGGGTTTTTACTTTTCATTTAATTTTTCAACTTTTTTAATGAAATTCATACTTGGATCAAGTTTTATATTCAATAATCATCGATTGATTTATTACCTCATGACGTAAAATGTAATAGTCACAACATGATCATCGTTAAAGTTTGAATGAGCATTAAATATTCCATATATTCCATAAAAGTGAAACAAAAAAACAATCTTTTTCCTCACCATCAATATTCTCTCAACAATGATTTTAATAGTTAGAGTAATAAGGGGAATGTTTCATTTAATAGGTTAATCCAAGGAAATTTCAATATTTTTTAGCACATATTTTGATTCATTATATATATGTATACATTGAAAGTTTCCAAATACAAATAAATACATTAATATTTTGAACCCAATTCAAGTTAGTTCAATAAACCATTATTTATAGTGTTTCATTTTAAAACTAAAATTCTTGTTTTTAATTACATAACCACTCAATCATCCAATATTCAATTAATTGATCAAATAGATATTTCCTTCACTAAAAATTTATATATATAGAATACCTTTATCTACCACCATTATCTTTTCAAATTTTCCATAATTAAAAAAATATTCCTAAAAGAAACTTCTACTTGCATTATGTGTTCAAAATAAAACATAAAATATAAAATCTATAGGACCCCTCTTATATAAAAAATAAAACATTTCCTCTAAATTTTTAGTTTAATTGATAGAATTAAAATTAAACTTTCAGTGAAACCATTAAAAAATAACTTGTAGAGAATTATATTTTTATTAAACAATAGGTGGAATAATTTATAGAAAATAGTTGAAGGGGGGATAAAATAGTAAATATTGATAGAAAACGCAAGTACAATATTTTTATAATCTTATGGGAATGAACCAAGAGAATAGTAGAAGATAATAAGATAGGATACTCCATTACCTTTCTCCACTAAAGAATCTTATTCCATTTTCCCCTCTTATAAAATTTTTTGGATCATAAAATCATGATCTATTAACCACTTCCATTCATGGATATGGTATATGGATGACTAGTGGGGAATTGAGAGACCATATAGAAACCTTATGACCCGAGAAGAGTTGTATTTGATCACTAAAATAGGTATGGGACAAAATTTACCAATTGAAAAGCTTCTACGAAATACCTCAATTTATTCTCTAAGATGACACCCATCACTAAAAAATAACACTAAAGGAAATGATATATTATCAAATTCTATGACAAATTAAACCCCCTCCTTATGAGATTCTATTAGAAAATTCACCATTAGTTATTAGATTAAAACCTGAATCTAGTGGAATCCATTGTATACAATGAATGGTCCACCTACTCCCCAAACCTTGTTAATATACTTGAGTGTTAGCATTTATATTTATCAAGGAAGATAAATATTTCACTAATATATGAGATATTCTATCTTGAAAATTATATATAATAGTTTTATTTTTAGGATTTGTAAACTTAGATGAGAACATGGTCTCTAGTGTCATTAAGGATATTCCAAATTATCCTGTATCTAATAAAAAATGAAATAAAATAAGAAATAATATTACTAGAGGAATATCCAACTCTATATAAATAGGTTGAAATATATATATTAAATAATACAATCCTAATTTAGATATCCAACCGCTCCCTAAGAAAATGACAAATATAGCATATCCAATCATTTATTAGAAAAAAGTGATCCTCCAACTCTTATTATCAAAGTGAAACTAATAAGGTGTGTTAAGAATTAATTATAATTCAATGTGAACATACCTAAATGTATTCATAATGTTACTTTGGTATATGATTGAATTTGGGATCTCTTTCTAAGAAAATTTAATTTCATTTATTCTAAACAGCATTCCAACATCCATGAAAAATTTCAAAAAATTCATCGATGATATATTAACGAATCTCATAAATTATTTCCATTTAAAAAAATATCACCCATATATGGAATTCATTAAAGTTAATATAGTAACATATTTTAAACATATCTTTGTTTTACATCATTACCATACATTAACCATCACATATTATAATAATCTTACACATCTTAGATAACATTTTGGTTTAGTGTCTTTAAGGACCAGTTACATAGGAAATATATTTTAAAAAATTTATGAAAACTTCTATGTAATTGAACTATTCTATACCCCCTTCAATAATTCTAGTATATAATAATTATATTCATAACATAGGGAAGGGAAATACAAGAAATGTGTGAGCTAAAATGCTCAGTAAAGAAAAACATATCAATATAGTATCAAGGGATAGATCATAAGAACATGATAAAACATGATTAAGGAGAATTTTATTATTAAAAAGAACTTATGACAAATATATTTGTTCATGAATGATGATGTAAGGACATGTACTATCAAATTAACAAACGTGTACTATGATAAAAGAGTGTGAGATAATCATGGAAACATAAAATATTGAAATGATATGATAACATCATTGAATGATAAATATGTATAAACGTCATAAACTATGAAATCAAAAGCATAAGTCCAGGATCAATTATAATACAATCACAATAGACATAGTTTTATGGTCGACTAAGTTCACTCCCCATTCCCATAAATATAGTGGGAAGAGTTCCATAGTGGATTGTGTTCACTCTCCAATCTCATAAAAATAGTTGATAGAGTCCCATGGTGGATCGATTTCACTCCCAATTCCATTTCATATTATCTCATAAGATTTTAAGATTCACCCAATGCATTAGAGGACTATATAATTTATAAAACACTTTTCACATAACATAATTTTCTTTGGCTAATTGACCATTCACCATATATGGTATCTTATGAGATAAAAACATTAAAAAATTAATAGGATGAATATATAATTCTTGTCCCACTCATCAAAAAATAAAAAAATAATATATATATGAAAATGAGTGAGACATGAGAAAAATTGACCATACATAAAGAATAATAATGATAAAACCAATGATAAAGTAGTGGGTTTAATAATATTACCTCAAAGAATAATTGGAGGCCTTATCATAAGAATTCAAAACATAATAATGACTTATATAATTTTTTATATTCATATTCTAATAAAAATATGTACTAAAAATTTAGTTCCAATGTAGGAAAATTCATGTGAAGTATTAAGAATAAGTAAGAATAAAAATAAACTTCATAGGTGATGCTTCTTGAAATGAGCATAAAATTTTTTGAGTAAGGAAGTAAATTATTATTTACCTTTAGACCAGAGTTGAACTAAGATGTTTTTAAAAAAATTAATTAGGTTTTTAAAATCTATTCTTGGTAAAATTTTTAATAGATGTGTCACTTGTCCTAAAATAAGAAATAAGAAAGTTCCCAATGTGTGAATGTTGAATAGATATTAAAACATTTATTAACACCAAAAAAATAAAGGTATGATAAAAAAGGTATATATGAAAGTAACACATATATAAAATGGAATAAATAAATGTGAATAAGATAGATAAAAATAGTTAAAAATAAAGATAATGTCTAACCAAAATTAATGAGGATGGTTTTGGAAGATCCCTTTTTATGTTTTAAAACACCATTATTGATATCCCATATTTATAATTAATAAAAAAATCACATTTTAAAATATTTCATATATTAATGATTTCACATAGATTAGTTTAAGGGGAAAAGGCAAGTGTAGTCCAGAGACTCTCCCCCACATTTAATACCACACATGGTCCTCCTAGTGAAACAGAAAGGAAGAAAAGAGGATGTGGGAAAACACAACAAGGCCATGGTGAGGGGGATAAGTGAAAGAAGTAAACACAAGAAAGGAAAAGAAACATAAATTACAAAATACTACTACCCTCATGGAAATCTTGAAAAGATATAAAGAAGTCCAAAATATATTTCCATGACGCACTAGAGTATCTGTGACTCTTTATTAATTGGAGATAGAGTTTTTCATGCATAAAAACCATCACATCACAAGAATAACACAAAAGAGATATATATAATGAAACAAGTTCACATAAATAGTCAATATGTCTCCTCAAAAGAGGAACTATCTGAAATAGGAGGGTCTAACTAAGTAGGGGTAGATATAGTGGAAGATGGAGGTGTTGGGTCCTTACTCAATGTGGTCGGATCAACTAGTACATCTTGTCCCGCAGTAGTAGAAGTGTCATATGGTACCATATTAGACAGGAGCACTAAATATTTGTCCAGAGCTATAAATGGGGCATGTGGTACTGAAATTGGTGGAGATGATCGAGGGTTAATTGATGGTGGGAGAGTAATGCCCAAGTTCTTAAGAATAAATCCAAATATTCCATCGATCTGGTCGAGTCTCTGATCTATTAAATCAATGTGGTGCTCCTTGATGTCCTGGAGGTGATCCAAAGTGGCCTGGTGGAGGGAGATGTGGAGATCAATTGAGAGTGTAGGGAGATGTGGGGCTGTGGATGGTCCAGAAAAAGATTGAATGGAAGATGAATATGGAATAGAGAAAGAAGTTGGAATGGGTGTAGAAAGAATATCCACTGATGGATGGGGTGGTACATGGTCAGTAACACCATTGAGGGAAGGCGGGTCATCTCTCACCCTAGTGGGGCCCGATGCATCTTCCATGAGAACAAAGTCATATCCCTACATCTCATCTATCCTCATGTGAATAAGAATGAATAGTTACTTATGATAGGGAGTACCTAAGCTTTAATGAGGGATAGATGGCTGAATCACCCCCTGATAGTGTGCTAACCGGGTGCCATAGTGTATCCACCCAAACTTTCATTAATGAAAATTCCTCTTGATATAATTAAATGTCTTATTAAGTGAAATGGTTATATAACATATGAAATTCCTTGGATTTATGTTTTTAGATTTTAAAATACTATTAATAATTGTGACAGTTGCTAATATAACCATTGAATAGTGATCACATGATTAGTATAAATATAGGGCTTTAACAAATCCAACTTACTCAGACAAAGGAAATGATGACCTCATCCAGTAGACTTTCCCCATATGAAGACAATTTTTCGGAGCTTGGAAAGGATTTGGCATCATTGGGCTTCAATCTTGACCAAGCCCAAGCCGAGCTTCAACATGTTAAGCTCGAACGGAACCGCCTACGGGAGAAGTGGAAATTGATAGAGATCACCACCTGAGCGATGCTATCAGAGCCACCCCAGGAGTCTATCACCATCACACACCTTACCCTTTAGTCTTATGTGGGTTTTGTAAGGGTTTGTGTAACAAGACCTTAGAACTATGATGATGTGCATTATTTTTTTATATAATAATGAATATACATTCATTTTTTTATTATTGTTACTTTGTAAATATTTTTTAAAGCAAAAATAGTATTATTTGTTAATATTCAACTAAGAAATCTATTTTGATAAATTAATTTATTTTTTAATGAAGTATTATTTTAATTAAATATTATTATTATTAAATTAATTTTTATTAAGTATAAATGATCGTATATTTTTATGAAAACAATTTTAATTTTTAATAAGGTTTGAAAGCTGTTTTTGTCAAAAACCCATGAATTTTTTATAAAAGTCAATTTTTATTTTAAAAGTGAAAATTAAAATATTTAGAAAATTATTTAGATAAAATGAATATTATTTTTTGAATCCATATTTCAAAATTATCCAACGGTGAATTTTTCATAATTTTCTGAGACAATCAAATTTTTGGGTAAAAATTAAATACCGTTTAATTATATAATGTGTTTTATGACATCATAATGACCCAATAGTGATGTGATAAAATATTATAAACACTATTTTTGGCAATTATATGTTTTACCATTATAATACTATAATTTTAGGTTTATTTGATTTATTTTACAAAGCTTTAGTGGACCCTCCAAGACTTTTAAAACATTTTATCTTTTTAAATTGTTATCCTTGAGAGTGTGACTCACCTCCACAAAAGAAACCTTATTATTTTAAGAATTTCAGCCATTTCACTTATAAAATATTTTTTTCCACTCCCCTTTGGTAAAAACCATGGTGAAAAAACCATGGGCTGGTTTGTGGTTTTGATTAGTTTAATGTGTGGTGTCCCAACCCTAAATAATAAAGAACTCCCTCTCCTTTCCTATATAAACACACACAAGATCCCACTTCCTCTTCAATAAAATCCTTTTGAGTTCGTCCAAAATCTTCCCTACTCTCTCTATAATCCTACAAAAGCATATAAAGCTCCCAATAAGCCTCTCTCAAGCCTCTCCCAAGCCTTTGGAATCACACTTCCAAGTAAGGGATTTCTTCCTTTCTCATTTTTTTCAAATTTCATTATGTCGTTATGCCCATTTATTTTCAATTAAAAATGTCGAGGTATGATTTAAAACCTCCACCATACTGCCCTATTTATGTTTGAATGATGAGATACCCCTTTCTCTCTCATTAATTCTTCCCATGTACATCGTTACCATGTCGAAATTCCATAAGGAATTTCTCTCTCCTCATTTACATTCAAGAAATTATTTTATATTATGCATCAAAATTCCATTACATATGTTGTTATATTATGTCCCATGATCCCCTTACTATCCATTTATTTTATAAATTATGAGAGACCCATTTCACTCTCATCAACCCATTTTACGAATTTCTATTTGACATCGTTATGCAGCCGAAATGACACCAAAATTTCTATGCCAAAATAATTATGTAGTGAGTACCATACCCACTCCTATATCAAGGGTATTCACCTTTATGAACATGTACTTTTTTATTGAGGACTTATAGTTATGTATTCCACATCTCTTATTCGTGTAATGAATTATGATGTTAATGAATCCATGTTGTATGATCTATGTGGCACACTTATCCATGAAATGAAATGATTATGAAGGGTGCACTCTAATAGAACTCCAATGCATTGGGTAAAGTATAGTATCATTATACATCATGTGCAATGAGTGTTGACTCATGCTAATTCAAGTACAATGAGGTTTTACTTGTGCTTCATGTGCAATGAGGGTTTACTCGTGATCCATGTGAAAACAGACTTGGTTCATTCTAATATCATATTAAATGTTGTTGCCACATCTCCATGTTTTGATTATCATGTTTCCCTTATTATCCATTGACATGCCTATTGTTTAACATGTATTTTATTCCTTATGTTATTACATGTTTATTCCCTTACTGAACTTTATAGATCACCCATTTCTTATGTTTGTCCTCAGGTTATCCCAAGCAATGCTAAGTACGAGGGAATGTAGTGGTCATGTAAAGGAAGTTTTTAATAAGATGTCGAATTTTATGTTTTAAGTTGTTATGTAATGTTACTAAGCCCTAAAGACACTAGACCTTTTGATCTTCTATGTTTTATGAAGTGAAGGGCTCATGTAATAATTTATGCTAAGTGTGAAATAAAGAGTATGGTTGTTATAGTTGGTATCAGAGGATAGGTTTAGTTATTTTGGGGATTAGGATTAGAAAACCCCAGTGAAAGCCTTAGGGGTAAGACTAAGTATAATAAAAGCATCCATAAGTTTTGGTGAGTATTTAGTGGTTTATCAGGAAAACGCATCCATGTTTGGATACGAGTAGGTAGAGTCGGCTCTGGCATAAATGTACCTAGGGGTGAAAACTCTGACAAGGAGTTTAGGGATTGACATGGGGTATCCTGGTATACGACAACGGGCCTTGATGAACTCTTGGTTATAAAACTCCTGGGAGATATGATTTGGTAAATTCACAAGCTTATTATGAAACATTACTAAAGGAATAAAAAAATCCCATAAGAATATATGTTTGAAAGTAGATCATGGATAACATAGATTGAAGCCTATAGATTCATAAGTTAAGGAAATTAAAGTTATTTATAATTCATACATTTTTTTCCTTAGATTACCCTTTATGTGTTACCCTTAACATTCCTTTTATTCCATACAATGGCTAGTAATAGGAGGACTCGAGCTAACAACTAATGTGAAGATCAATGTGATTACTGTTCTAATGAGAGGCCCAATCTGATGGGAGAAGTAATCGTGAAATTTTCACAATAATCTCTCGGTTAACTCAATATTGGAATAGATACATGGGTCAAGAAGAATGTTCACCCCCCCCCCCCAAGAAAGAAAAAGTCTCTATCTAGAGCTTCATGAGACAAAAGCCTCCTACATTTAATGGATTATATGATCCCTCAATCGTCAAACAATGGATCAAATCCATTGAAAAGATATTCTCCATCCTTCAATGTTCCAAACAAGAGAAGGTTATTTTGGATGCTTATCGTATGGAGGGTAAAGCCGGTAAATGGTGGAAATTGATCAAAAATACGAATCCTGGGGAGAATATCGAGGCATTGGAATGGAAGGATTTTTGGAAAATATTTTTTGGTAAATATTTTCCTCACACCCTCTAACTAAAGATGGAAAGGGACTTCCTTTACCTCAAGAAAAAAAGTCATCGAATCTATCAAAGTGTATGAGAAAAACTTCACAAGGCTTTCATGGTACACCTTCAGCATTGTTGTTACCCCCAAATGAAAGGTTGACCACTTCTTTGGTTGGATGAAACCTATCCTTTGGAAATCCCTAGCAATCTGTGACTTCAACATCTATGAGGAAATTTTCCAATGTTCCCTCAAGGTTGAAATATAGATCAGAGAATCTTAGAGGTTTCATGGGGATAAGAAGAGGAAGCTGGCTATCCAATGGATAAATCCAATGGTGCTAAGAAAATCCATCACCCCACTTTCCAAAGGTGTGGAAAGAAGAACCCAAAAAATTGCATGAAGAGGACAAGGAAATGCTTTAGGTATGGAATAGAAGGTAACCAAACCGTTAACTTCCGACAAGAAAAACTTGCGGCTGAGATAGAGGAAAGTAATGCTTCGTTTGACTCTCAACGCGTTGTTCATTGCTTCAGATGCAAAGAACCTGGGCACCTTTCAAATAATTTCCCTAAGACAAGGGTTTTCAGAGGTAGAAAACAACCTCCAAGGTAGCAAGGGTGAGATTTTTCCATCACTACTGCCAAAGTGAACCCCGAAAATGAAGTGGTGACAGGTACGCTAGTTATTCATTTCAAAATAGAGAACACAATTTTTTATTCTAGTTCTATGCATTATTTTTATATCCTGAAAGTTTAGTAGAACAATCCCCAAGTCACCACAAATCATGGAAGTAAAGATGTCTGTGAGTACGGCAAATGGGGTAATCATTGAATCCCATGAATATAACTCCTCCTCTATCTTAATCAGTGTATTGAACTTCCCAAAGAACCTCTTCATACTCCCTCTGGTGGAATTTGATTTAATTCTTGGCATGGATTGGATTTCCCTATATAGATCCAAAATAAATTTTTGTGAGATGGAAATCACTCTCCATATGAAGAATCGCCCCCCGTTTATATACAAGTACAATGAGGAAGATGATTCTTCTTTAGCATCATCATATCAATCATGGATATTACTACCCTATGAGGATACATATCTAGATCAGATGATTGAGTCCAAGGAGAAAACCATCCTTGAAGAAATTGCCTATTATGGGGGAATTTGCTGAAGTGTTTCCTGAGGAATTTTCTGGTCTTCCTCCTAGAAGAGATGTTGATTTATCAATTGACCTTATACCTGAGGTGTTTCCAATATCCAATAATTTATATAGAATGGTTGTTGTGTATCTTGAGGAGCTTAAGAAACAACTATAGGAGAATCTGGATAAAGGGTTTATACGCCCAAGTGCTCCATCATTGGTTGCACCAGTCCTCTTCATCAAGAAGAAGGATGGGTCAATGTGCCTTTGCATTGATTGTCATGAGATCAAAAAAATCACTATAAAGAACAAGTATCCTCTACCACGAATTAATGACTTATTCGATCATTTGTGTGGATCAAAATACTTCTCTAAGGTGGATTTGTGGTCGGGATATTATCAAGTAAAGGTGGAGAAGGAAGATATCCCCAAGACCGCTTTTAATACATGATGTGGGCACTATGAGTTCATAGTAATTCCTTTCAGACTCACTAATACTCCAGAAATATTCATGGACTTGATGAATAGAGTCTTTAGAGATTACCTTGACAAATTTGTGTTAGTCTTTATAGATGATATTCCAATATACTCCAAAACTAATGAGAATCATTAGAAGCATCTAAGAATTGTACAAGAGACCTTCCAGAAGGAGAATATCTATGCAAAGTACATCAAGTGTGAGTTCTGGTTTAAGGAGGTCTCATTATTGGGTCATATTATCACAAGCAATGGGATATATGTGGATCCCTCTAAGACAAATACAATTAAAGGATGGATGTGGCCAACATCGATAACAGATATCCATATCTTTGTGGGGTTTGCTGGATATTATCGCCGATTTTTAAGAAATTTCTCAGGATTTTCCAACCCTATTACCAAGATAACTCAAAAGGGAGTAAATTTTTCATGGAGTGATGAGTACGAAGAGATATTTAAGGAGTTGAAAAAGGAGGCTTATCATTGCACTTGTGCTCACATTACCCACAAGTGAATAACTTTTTGTGGTATTCAGTGATGCTTCAAAGAAGGGCCTAGGTTGTGTGTTGATGCATAAAGACAAATCCATTACCTATGCTTCAAGGAAATTAAAATTTCATGAGTATAATTATCCAACACATGATTTGGAGTTGGATTCTCTGATCTTTGCATTAAAAATTCGGCAAAATTACTTCTTTGGTGAGAAGTATCAAATATACACGGATCACAGACGCCTCAAGTATATATTCACATAGAAAGAGTTGAATATGTGTGGTTAGAGCTGATCAAAGAATATGACTGCTCAATCCATTACCACCCTAGGAAAGCGAATAAGGTGGCGGATTCTCTAATTAGAAAGGATCCAGCAATTTTTTCATTGATGATATTTGAGAAGGTTCTAATTTTATTATATTTGAGGAAGATGGACATGGGAATCATAAAGAAGGGAACATCATCAATCCTTTAACAAATTATTTCTCAATCATCTTTTTGGAAAAGGTTATAGGATGCTCAAAGAAAGGATGTGGTAATTCCGAAAAGGGTGGAAGCTATCAGAAATGAAAAATCCTCAAATTTCATGGCTGATAAGGATGAAATTGTGAGATTTGGGTCAAAATTATTTGTACCATCTGATCGAGAGATAAAGAAGGAGATTCTGAACAACACACATAGATCAACCTTCTCTATTCAACTGAGGAGCATAAAGATATATTGAGATATCCGAGAAAACTTGTGGTGGGACAATATGAAAATGAAGATTGATGAATATACATCAAAGTTCTTGGTATGTCAGAAAGTTAAGGTTGAGAGGAAAAATTCTAATGGGATGATGCAACCACTACCCATACTAACATGGAAGTGGGACAACATTACCATGGACTTTGTCACTAGACTTCCAAGGACATCCAAAGGAAATAATTCTATATGGGTCATTGTGGATAATCTAAAAAAAACATCTCACGTTATCACAATTCTAGAGGACTTCTCATTGGATCAACTTGCACAGATTTACATCAAAAAATTCGTAAGGCTGTATGGAGTACCACTATCTATTGCATCCAATTGTGATCATAGATTCACCTCGAAGTTCTGGAAAAGTCTCCAACATGCTCTAAGAACTAAACTGAACCACATGACAGCCTATCATCTTTAAAATGATGGCCAATCTAAGCGAACTATTCAGACACCAGAAGATATGTTAAGATCATGTTCTATGGACTTCAAAGGAGGATGGGACCAACATCTTCCACTACTTGAATTCTCCTACAATAAAAGTTTCCACTCGAGAATCTGAATGGCACCATATGAATCCCTTTATAGGAAAAGGTGCATAACATCAGCATGTTGGGATGAATTCGGTGAGCGTAAGCTGCTAGGACCTGAAATGGTCAAAGAAATGGTGGAGAAGGTGAAAACTATTGAGCAGCATATCAAGGTAGACCAATGTCAACCGAAGAGTTATGAAAATAACCATTGATGAGACCTTGAGTTAAAATTTGGATACATGGTATTTCTATTCATATCTCTGTGGAATAAGGTCACGAGGTTTGTAAATAAAGGGAATTTAAGTCCTAGGTACATCGGCCCCTTCGAGATTCTTGGTCGTGTCAAGGTTGTGACCTATCGACTAGCACTTCCAACTACCATGGCCAATGTATATGATGTATTTAATGTATCCCTATTAAGGGATTACATACTAGTCCCTTCACATGTACTCTCTTCAGAGGTAGTACAATTATAGGATTATCTTTCTTACGAGGAACAACCAGTGAAGATCTTAGATTGTAGAGAAAAAGTTTTATGAAATAAGACAATGCCCCTCGTCAAGGGGTTGTGGAAAAACAAAAATTTTAAATAAGAGATATGGGAATCGGAGGAAGTGATGAAGAAGAGTTACCCACATCTGTTTTATTATGGGAAAAGGAAATTTCGAGGGTAAAATTTCTTATGGGGGGAAGATTATAATGACCCAAACTTTCATTAATGAAAAATCCTCTTGATCTAAATAAATGACTTATTATGTAAAATGGTTATATAACATATGTACTTACTTGGTTTTATGTTTTTGGATTTCAAAATACTGTTAAGAATTGTGACCATTTCTAATATAGTCATTGAATAGTGATCAGATGATTCATATAAATATAGGGCTTTAACAAATCCAATTTACTCAAACAAAGGAAGTGATAGCCTCATCCAGTAGACTTTCCCTGTTTGAATCCCATTTTTCTGAGCTCAAAAAGAAGGTGGCATCATTGGGATTCACTCTTTACCAAGCCCAAGTCGAGATTCAACATGTTAAGCTCGAACGGAACCATCTACAGGATAAGTGGAAGTTGATAGAGATTACTACTCAAGCGATGTTATCTGACCCACCCTAGGAGTTTGTCACTATCACACACCTTACCCTTCGGTCCTATGCAGGTGTTATAAGGGGTTATTTAAAAAGACATTAGCACTATAGTTATGTGTATTATTTTTGTATATAATAAAGAATATACATTCATTTTGTATTGTTGTTACTTTGTAAATAGTTTTTAAAGCATAAATAGTATTTTTAGTTAATATTCAACAAAGAAATCAATTTTGATGAATTAATGGATTTTTGAATTAAATAATATTTTAATAAAATATTGTTATTATTAAATTACTTTTTATTAATTATAAATGATCATATATTTTTAATAAATACAATTTTAATTTTTATTAAGGTTTGAAAGATGTTTTTAAGAAACCCGTGAATTTTCGATAAAAGTTAGTTTTTATTTTAAAAGTGAAAATTCACATATTTATAAAATTATTTACAAAAAATGAATATTATTTTTTGATTCATGATGTCTAAATTATCCAACGGTGAATTTTTCATAATTTTTTGAGACAATTGAATTTTTGGGTAAAAATTAAATACCATTTAATTATATAATGTGTTTTATGACATTTTATGACATCAAATTTATGCACATGTACTTGTTGATTGAGGACTTACAGTTATTTATTCCACATCTCTTATTTGAGGAATGAATTATGATGTTAATGAATTCATGTGGTATGATCTATGTGGCACACTTATGCATGAAATGAAATGATTATGAAGGGTGCACCCTAATAGCACTTCAATGCATTGGGTAAATTATAGTATCATGATACATCATGTGAAATGAGTTTTGACTCATGATAATTCAATTGAAATGAGGGTTTACTCTTTCTTCATGTGCAATGAGGGTTTACTCATGCTCCATGTGCAATGAGCCTTGGCTAATTCTAATATCATGTTAAATGTTGTTGCCACATCTCCATGTTTTGATTATCATGCCTTTATGTTCATGTTTCTCTTGTGCTCCATTGACATGCCTATTTTATAACATGTATTGTGTTCCTTGTGTTATTTCATATTTATTTCCTTATTGGGATTTATAGCTCACCCCTTTCTTATGTATGTCATGAGGTTATCCAATGCAATGCTAAGTACGAGGAAATATAGTGGTCATGTAAAGAACTTTTTCAACAAGATGTTTCATTTTATGTTTTAAGTTGTTATGTAATGTTCTTAATCCCCAAATACACTATACCTATCGATCTTCTATGTGGTATCAAGTTAAGGTCTCATATAATAATTTATGTTAAGTGGGAAATAAAGAACAGGGTTGTTATACATAGAATCCATTGTTTATGTTTCCCTAATGGACAGTGAATATGTAATGGATGTAGGAGGTGGAGAAATAGAGGAGTTTAGGGTAATCTCTTCAGATGATGCAAGTAAGGAGATCTATATCACATATGTACATGAAACCCATATCTTCAGGGTTGGAAAAATGATGGCACTGAAGCAATGGTGGATGAAATAGAGGAGAGGGGAAATAATGAGAGTGATCTTCTGTGAGGGGTAGCATACTTGAGGCTGGGGCCAAGAAGCTCGTACCACATATATATGATGTTAGAGTGCTTAGGGATGGTGATGGATTCAATAGGGGTGGGTTGGATCGATGGGGGTAGAAATTTTACCCTCGGTTGAACTCTGCCATGGTTAGAGAAAAGTGTCATATGCCTAGCCTGAATCAGACATGAGTCGTCGTGTTAATGGGTGTCACTCGATAGGTGGGCCCATATAACTCTAAAGTAGCAACAAATTCAAAAAATAAATCTATGAATGTAGTCGGGCTAACCTGGAGTGTGTCAATTAGATGCATTTTTCTGAGGATCTCCTTGAGCTCTTCTTAGATTCATAGGCGCTGAGGAACAGTGATGTTATGGAAGTAGCCACTGAATTGTATCATGTGTAGTAAAAAAATTAGAGCCGTTCTATCATATGATGATGATCATCAAATATGAGGCATGGATGAGGTGGGTTTTGGTAAGCTTCCAGTGCTGTCTATGTTGGATCATAAACTACTGGTGTAGAAGGACCTACTAATATGGTAGTGGGTGGATCGATTACTACAATAGATGGATCCAAGGTACTGGAATCCATGTTATCCACTGCATTGGATCACTCGGTATCTATATTAGGAGTCATGGTGTCTATAAGATCATAATTTATTTTTTAAGAGGTGGATGTTGGGGGAAGAGGAGGCAACATCACCAAGGCTGGTGGCTGGTGAGTCGGTAGATCTATCGTCGAAGGCGTTGGTGGAATCCTGAGTTAGACTCGATGGAGTGAGGGTCACTCCCCATTATTAGTGGGCATGGGATTCTTCCAAGTGGCTCTATCTTTTTTTACCATGATCTACAAAGTAAATAAAATAAGAAAACACAAGAAATAAAAAATAACAAAAAGAAAAATAGTGAGAACCCTAAAAATAAAAGTACACAGTGTGTATATATAGAGTAAATGGAAAGTAGTATGATCTTGTAACCAAACTGTGTGATCTGTATACACACACCAAGTGTAAAATTGTGTGGAAAAAATGGAAGTACATGGCATGCGTAAATTGCACACTCTATGTTTAAATACATGGAACTCTGTCTGTGTGGTCGTCGGGACACAGACTTAATCCATAGGAGGAAAAAAATGAATTACATAACGTGTAGAGAGAAAACACTCCATGTATGAGAACATGGAAAACCAACCTATGTAGTCTTATTGACATGATGAAGTCTTTCAATGAGATAGTGCACAATTTGTACTGAATGCACCCGCCATGTATGGGAACATGGGAGACTGGTTGTGTGGTCATCGAGACACATATTTTATTCTTAGCTGGGCAGAGGCTACTGTACACGACTTGAGTAAAGAACACACACCCTGTGTGTTTTTAAATGTTGGATAGATAAATATTTGTCCATGTACATGATTTACATGACATTTTTTCTTCTTTTTTTTCTCGTGTACTATGTGTTTTTGGCCGAATGCCTACCTGATCAACAAATCACCTAAAAACACATCAAATAACATGAAACATTGAGAGAGGAATGGAATACATGGGCCAAGGATTGAAATAAGAGAGATAATGTGTCTTGAATCAAATCAGAATTGGATATTTGAGGGAGGACGTGCATACAGTGTCTGAAAGAAGCCACTAGGGGTAAGGAAAATGGGGTGGGGGCTTGGGATCAACCTGGTTAGTGTTCCCGAATAATATAGCTGGGACACACGTGTAGTGTGTCTGTACAGACCGTATAGTAGTTTTTTTGTATTATTATTATTAATTTATTATTATTATAATAAAATAAGTTTTAATTATTATTTATAATTATTTATATATATGTATATAAATGAAAATAAACCTATAGATATAGTGTTTGAGAGAAATACACATCTTGGTTTCTAAAATTTGAAATAGGGAACTACAACCTTCAGTTACGTGCTCGAGGAATAATTTGAACTGGCGACCAGGCCGATCTAAATGCATGCCCTCAACCACTGTAGGGAAGGTTTTAGTACTCCATGTTTATAATCTTTTAATATTTAAGTTTTGAATGCAGTACTACATGGTGAAAATATGGACGCACGATGTGTGGTTTAAATTATTAAGTATTCAGACTATATAGGGAGATTAGCTGAGATTGAACCTGGGCCTTTTTAACCCTAGGTTATGACTATTCCAATCAACCCACATCACCCTCGGGTGATTTACTGTTTTTGAAAATATTTCAAATTATTAATGGAAACATGACACACACGATGTTTATCAAAATACACACCATGTGATTTTATTTGAGTGAAAAATGATGGAACTGAACTGGCTACCATGACTCAAATCCACGTCTTTTGGACCCATGGGCAATGACCCTACTAGCCAATTTGGCCCCAATTTTTGTTTTATTTTATTTTTAATTTGTTTTATTTACTTTTTGATAAAATAACACATTCCATTTAATTAAAACATGTGATTAAAAGAATAAATCGTGTACCAATGGTGGGTATGGATTGATTCTAATTAGAAATGACTTGGATACATTCCGGTGACTTTTCCATCAACACAAGCTTCATTCCTATTTATTAAATTAATTAATATTTATTTATATAAAATTTTATATTATAATATAAACTAACCAAAAAAGTACACACCATGTATATAGGTACACATGATGTGTAACATCATTTTATTCACATGTTAACCATGGAAGAGATAAAGGGTTGTAAACAGTGCGTGGAAGAGAAGTACATGCCATGTGTTTTAAAAAAATAGGTAGAAGAGTAGTTGGGTAGCCTCCCAACAAGCACCTTTGTTTTATGTATTTTTCTCAACTTGAGTTAGGGAAATTACCCGTAATTTGAAGGAATATGTGTCTTCCATTTTTTGAACAATAACATATGTCTGGCACGATCATCATTTATCAATTTTTCGTTAACTTTAGGTGGTTTGGGAGATATATTGAATCACCCCCACAAAGTGGCCAATAGATTCTAAAGGTGAACTTGTGACTTGTTTTAATCTCGTATATCCTACAACTTCTGAGGTTCAAGCTTTGTTATGCTGAAAACCTAAAAATAGTTACTGGCATCCTATGGAGTAGGTAAAAAATCAATTGAGGGTTCATAAATGAATATTTTACCAAATTCAGTATGATCAGGATATGACGTGTCCCCATATTCTAAATTTTTTCTTTCAATATAATTTTTTGAAATTATTTGTGAATTACAATTAGGGACCACATCATAACATTCCTTCTAAGTTGAAATAAGTTTATAAAACCTAGTCTCAAACTCAAGCAGCATATCCATATTGTGTATTATATCTAAAATTTGTTCTACCATGGTGCCAAGTCTTTCCAACCTTTCGGTTTGGTCTAACTGGAGTGTGGTAAAGTATTCCATCATTGATAATAATATTTCAATATTACTTGAATATTTTGAAAGAGAATAAGAGTTGGGTGTTTTGAAGGATATATATAGGTATTTCTCATATTGAAACCCATCATCCATATGTTCATAATACCCTTATGGATATGGGTACAACAGCACTAGATCATTTGGAAAAAAAATCCTCTCCAAGTGAATCATACTATTCACCTATCGAATAATAATCTCTAATAATGTGGGGTCCAGGGTCCTATGAAAAGAATCAAGAAAAGAAAACGTGAAATTTTGGGTAATTTAACCTCAACTCAGACTTGCATTGATAATTTCCTATTTCCTTAGCAGTATCCCCAAAATTTGATCACTCTGTCATGAGGTGTTGAAAATTGAAAGTAGTTTTCCCTTAGAAAATGACTTTCTAGGTAGTTAGAAGTTATCAAAGTCAATTTCACATGGAAAATGGGAAAATAATTACAAGTCAAAGTCATTAGGTCTCATCCGATTATCTAGACAAAAATGATTGAATGAAAAAATGTGAAAGAGTGAATCTATTTATGAAAATTAAATTAAAATAGAAGAAATGATCGATAAATAAAGAAACAAACATGTCAAGGTTGTAAATAAATATGGTTATTCAAATAATAATTATTTAGTACTAAAATTATTAATGATAATTGTTTACCATGGATATTCAATTAAATTGTTGTTTCTTGGATTGATAATAGACAATTAAGTAATGAAAATGTTAATAACTTAGTCTGGTGATTAAATTCTTAAGGCACATTTAAGTTATTTACCCCGAAAACAGTGGTAATAAGCTATTCCAATGGTCATGGGTTTACTCGTTGGAACTCCTTTAGTTTTTACCATTGGTGTAATTTTTGTTCTGATATGACTCCAACCATGATTGTAGTATTTAGTTCATTAAAGGAATTATAAGACAAAAATCATAATAAAAAATACACTAGAATTAGAATTATAAAAAACCCATAATTTTTATTACAACCCCAATACAAGAAACTTGTCCTCTTATGAACATGGTCATGGTGTGTGGGTTGAGAAGAAACTCAACCCCTTATATGGATATGAGAGGAATAATGGTGGAAATGTGAATTACACTAAAATAGAAATGAAAACATAAATAAAACTAAAATCATATATTCAAGGGAGGTCAAATGACAAAACATCATCACCTCCCCCTTGGATGTCCAACCCAAAACTCAAAGGCCTACCACTCTATTTATAGAAAAATTTACTACATGATGTGTACCAAAAAGTACACACCATGTACTCTAATCAACTCCCTTTTGATTTTTTTCTCTATCTTTAAGTGGCTTACTATGCCACCCATTTATTTCAATGCATCTACAATTGGTTAGTGAGGATACACAGCGTGTGGTACCACATCACAAGGCATGTATAGTCTGAATCATCCACCAACCACTTATTTAAGGGAATACATAGTGTGTTAATCATATTCATATGGTGGTTTATTTCTGGTTAGCTACATGGGTGTGTAATCGGCTGGAGAAACCATGTTGGAAACAAGGTACATGACATGGATTTATAAAGTACACGATGTGTATATTTAATTATTTATGATGATCACTCTAATTTGTAACTTTATATGGAGTATTCTGAAAAATCACCAAGAACACTGAAATAAAGATTTTAATCCACAAAACAATTTGTATCTAGTGAAACTATACTTTTATACTCAATAAAATGTATGAAAATGTATAAAAAAATTGGGCACATTAATCACCTTTCTATTAAATAACTTTTATAGTCCATCAAAACCATTCAACATATTCTTGTAAATCCTTAGTGAAAAACATAAATAGAAAAATATTATATAATTCATCATTCATAATTCTTGAATCCAAATTCATAAATACTTCAATTATTACACTTTAATTATTGGAATGGAATAGGTCCTTATTTTTCATAGAAGTAAATTATTAGGCTACGTTACTGATTTGGGTAATGTCCATGTCCTCCATAGATAATACATTCAACTCCTTGATAGTTTTTTACTCTATGAGACCCTTTCAACATAGACAACATCTTTATCTCCATTTGAAAAATTCCTTCAGGTTTTTCTTCCCACCTTCTTAACATGTAGGGTGATGAGTCTTATTTCCTCTATGTTCATTACCACACGATCTATCATAAAATCCCATATTCCTTTTATTCTATGTGTTAAGAATATTACTAAACTTCAAGTTGTAAATCATATATCTCAAAAGATTATTAGGCATAATTACAACATCCTTTACTCATGTCATTATCCCACTTGGATTCTCATTAGCAAATTGGATGGCATATTCAATATTAATCATGTCCCTTATGTTTCCCTCCATTGGCTAAAACTAGAAATCATAATGTGAGCATCACTTATCGTAGTTGAAAATCACATAATCATGAAAAATTACTTATAGGATATCTAAATTATGAAACAATATTCTAAATATATGACACCTTAGGATTATCCATAGATACATCCCTATACATATCCTTAGAAATATCCATAGGTATATCACTAAAGTGTTCTCATACTAGTTTTCAATGGTTGACTAAACCTTTCCTTTGATACCAACTATAGAGACCAAGACTTAACATACATGGATATTAAATCATTTTAGATGAATATTAATCACATTACAAAAGTAAATTCTCAAGGACCTTAATAGTTTAGTGACTTCTAAGTATTGGAAATATAATCTTCTATCATGGTGAATGATATTAAAAATACTATTTAAAGAACTTACCCCTTATTTATCCTACATAAAAACTTTCTTTATAATACGGGGAAAGGAAACATAAGAAAGGGTGAGCTCAGATTATTAGTAAGGGTAAAGACAAGAGATATATAAGAATAACATGAGCATAAGGGTATGAGAACATGAGAATATCTTTTGAAAACAAAACCATGTATATCAAATATCATAATAATGAGTCATGGAATAATGATTGGAAGTTCATAAGACATTAATCATAAAATAATCAAAGAAAATGATACATGAGAGCATAACACATATATAAGACATATATTTTTGGCATAAACATCTGATTATAATAACGTGGACATGTATAAATATAAACATGTTCACTCAATAAATTAAGGTCAAGAAATAAAACACTCACATGAACTTATAGACATGAAACTAGGTTCATGCATAACATTTTTAACATGTAATCAGGTTTATGCATAACATCATAGTAGTCAAGATTTACTCCCAAGACTATAAACATAGTGGATCAGGACACACCTATTTACCATTGTGGGTTAGAGAAAACCTATTTCACATTGTGGATCGAGTAACACCTATTTCCCATTATGGATCGAGTTTCCCCTTATTCTAATATTGCATCAGGTTTCAACTTCTTACCATAGTGGATCGAGTTTTCCCTTCTTCCTATAGTAGATCGGATTTTCCCTTATTACCATAGTGGATCAGGTTTCCCCTTATTACCATAGTGGATCAAGACCATAAACTTGTTTCCCATCATTATTTCATGAGATATAAATCTTTACCCCATTCATTAGAGCGAGATACAGGTCTCACCCTTCACATAATGAAATCATACATATGTGTGCCATAAGACAATAAAACATTCATAATATCATGACCAAAAAAAGTGATGGATTTTATAAATATCATATAATAACCCATTAAATGAATTTTATATCATAAATATTTTATCATATTATAACCTATGAAAAATAGATAGGTTTCATAATCATTTTATCATAATATAACTCATGAAAGGAAGTGGGTATCATCATGGTATGACAAGTGGAAGAGAAATGGGTTTCATAAACAACCTATCCTCATAAATATAAACCATTCAAATAAATAATTAGAATGGTATACTTGTATCATATACCCAATTAAGCATAATCTATATCAAAGGATTTCATATTAGATGGAGATGGATTTTTAAATATCACATGGAAATTTTCTTAAAGAAAATAATATTTCTTTAAAAATCACTCATGAAACATTTTCAAATTAATTTTCCTTAAAACCAAATATAAATAATTATAAAGTAAAATTTTGAAAATCATTTAAAAATTATCTTAATAAAATATCCTTTCCACATTGAAAAATGATTCTAAAATCAGAAAACATTTTTAAAACCTTGGTCTTTTAAAATAACTTTAAAAACTTATAAAAGAAGGTTTATAAATCATTTAAAACAATTTTTAAAGATAAAAAAAAATTCAAAAAAAATATTTGGATACTAATTTAAAATAGTGAATTTACACAATAATAGGGAAAAATCAATTAAAATAACCATATAAACTTTTAAAGTAAACTTCAACGAAATTATTTTCAGGATGACAGGTAAATCGGGACATGTCAAACATTCCTTTTGCACCATAATTTTTTTAGAAAAGTGAATTGATAAGAAAATTATAATAAGATTCATTTTAAAAACATTTTTTATTAAAAAAATTAAACATGGGTAAAAATTCCTTTTAAAAATCATAGGAAAACTTTTTTATAAAACATAGTGTTGGGGTTAAATAGATTTCCAACTGAAAATATAAATAGAGTTGATTTTTAAAAAAACATTTTATTAATTGTATTTAATAAAAATTAGCGTAAAATGGTAATATTAGATGAATATATCATGAATAACCATAGGATAATAAAATTTGTGAGAATTATTAAGATATGGATCATAAGATTTCATCAATGGAAGCGTAATCATAAATAATCCTGATAAATGATGAGATTGTAGAAATAAACTCTTACCACTTTGGTAACTTTGAGTCATAATACTCATGAAATAATAACATTAATTGAAGCATATAATATCATGAAATTAAGGATAATCATGATATGACATTTCAAATTGGTAATTTACACACCAATTAAAATATTATAGGTGTATGACATAACATGTGTCTCCAAGAAGGAAAAATGAGGAAAAAATTATTTACCAATTTTGTAACTTTTGAACCATAATACTCATGAAATAAATATCATAAAATGGATATGTAAATAAAAATTAATGTAATGATAATAATCATATAATAAATTCATGGAAATTATAAATATCATACAAAATAAATGAGTGGTGAACATGACATAAGTCTCACGGAAATAAAAGTGAGACTAGATATCCTCTCACTACATGAGTAAATTTTGAATCATGATCCCTATGAAATAATAACATAAATAATAACTTTTAATATCATGAAATAATTTAAACTCATGAAATATCATTTCATAGGTCGGTATATAAACCACATAAAAAGAATAAGTAGTAAATATAGCATATATCTCACAGAAATAAAAGTGAGATGAGAAAACCCTTACCTTGAGCCTTGACTTCATTAGTACATGTTCAAAAATACTGTATAATAAATATAAGCTATTTATAAATCTAAAAAAGAACCTAATTATTATATATCATACCATATATGATTTTTTATGACTTTATATTACCCATTTATTAACAATTCCATGTTTGTGTTATGTTTCAGGTAATATCCGCTTTGTTTTTCATATATGTTTTGACTTATTATTCTTGATCCTCTTACTTAGATCGTGATTTAATTATTTTGATAATTTTAAAAATTATATTAATATCATATATATTCATTATATTATTATTTATAATAATCTATTAAATATTTAAATATGAAAAGGAATATATTGTTCATGGAGATGGTAGGTCGTGCGTACTCATGAGCGATGTTTCCATTTTTTCATATTGAAAGAAATAAATTAATTGATATATATATATATATATTATCATTCTAGTAGAATTTTTTTTCATATGTATCATGTAAATTTACTAAAACCATCCTTAATACATTCCATGTAAAGTGTTAACGAATCACATCACTTTGAGGAGGTGGTAGTCCACAACATCCACAAACGAAGTTCTCATGTTTCCAAAAAATGGAAAGAATAAAGGTATATTTCATATAATAATTCAATAATCATAAATAAATCATAGATATAATTTATAACATAAAAAAATATTAATTTAATAATTATTTCCAACCTTGATAGGTGGTTATGGAAGAATAAACGTCATCAATTCATGAGATGGTAGTCAGCCATACACATGAACGATGATTGTGTATCTCATTTGATTGAAGTGTGTCTGAGAGTAGGTCATAACCTTAGAATAAAAAAATAAAATATATTTAGGATACCGTGGTTATTATATAATATTTTAATAATAATAATTTATGAGGTGGATAATGAAATAAAACAAAAGTTCTTGTTGAATGATGTTACCTCTTTTTTGGGCACCTCCTTCTGGTTTTCACTGAAGGGATTCCTTGGTTGGATTTATTCCCAAATTGGGGACTATATAATGAAGGGAGTGAATTTGGGACGATATTTGAGAATGTTTTATCTAATTTAAAGGGAAATATAGGTTTTAATCGAGGGTAATATGTGGTGGCCTTTATAAGTGTGGAAAAGGACACACATGGTATTTTTGAAAATAATTGTGTGCTCCCCACATTTTACTTGTCCCCCGAGGGTCAAAAATGGACCATCATAGATACTTATAGGTTTAATGGTAAAAATTTGGAAATAAAATAAATTTTAGACATGTTTTGGGTCATTCATAAAACTTATATTATTAGTTTAGTAAATTAAGCTTCTTTTTACCTTAATCAGTGTAAATAATTTTAATTACTTTCACTAATATTTTTGGTGAAAAAATAATTTAACTCTATTAAAAATTATAAAATATAAATAATTATGATTAAAAATATGAAACCCATTTTTCCATATTATAATTACTTAATTGGTATAAATTAATTTAATATTAATCCCACAGATGGGATGAAACAACAAGGTTTTAAAGTAAAAAAATCTCAAAAGTATTAAATGTTTTTTATATCCAATTTCAGTTTGAAAGAAGTCCCAATGAACTAAATTGGATAAATTTATGTAAAATTTATCAAATTATACTTTAAAAAAATTAAAATATAATTTAACGACATAAATAAATTAGATGAAAAGGCAATTTTAATTAAAATTCAGTGTTTTTCACTATTTATCAAAAAATGAAATATTTCAAACAAATACCCAAAAATTACCATAATTTAATTTTGAACTTCATATTTGAAAAATGATGTTTATTTTTTCAAATATTATTTATTAAAGTGTAAAAATTTTGATTGAGAATTGGTTCGCTATTAAAATAATATAAAATTAACCTTTTGGAAAATAAATCTTTTTATTCATAAAATTGAATTTATTCTTATGATATACCTGAAAAATCTATTGGATAAGTGTAAAAAAATTGATTGAATATATAATATATAAATTTTATTAAAAAAATTCAATAAAATTGGTTTGTTTAATTTGTTGAGATAAAATGTGTTTATACATAGAACAATAGGTTTCCTAGAAAAATAATTTATTTATTTTCAAATAGTTCTTTCATTAATTTATAAGTAATTGATAACCAAATTGTTCATTTTATATATTTGTGTAAATCATATTTTCACAATTTAGTTAATCTTATTCATAAATTACATTACAACTTCTATGTGGTTACTATAATAATATTTTAATAATAATATTAATAGTATATTTTAATTCCGTAGAAATCAGTCCTGCGTGTAATAGAAGCTATCAAAGGAATATAGAACTGTGTGTAACACAATAAAAATGTGATTTCTCATATACTAAATTCTAATATATGGGTTCTATTTATTTCTAGATTAACTTGGTGTTATGTGAAGTGAAATGTAATCTTAATGCTTTCAAATTACACAAGCTATATTTAGTGTTTTGTGAAATGAAGAATATTGAAATGATTAAATTAATTTGAAAAAAAATCATACAATCTAAAGGTTGTAAAAATAATCCACTAATTTTCAAGGATCATAAAAAATAATGAATTTTTCTTGATGATGAACAACCTACCAAGGAAGTTGTTCTTTCCCACCATTGTGATGGACATTAGAAGCTTATTATATTGAGAAGGTGAGTACTCTTGTTACTACTAAAACTGAATTGATTGGGGGTCAATCTGTTTATTTTATTTAATGTTCTAGTAAATAGACTATATAAGAGAATTTATAAGTCATAGAAATTTTTGGAGATTTGACTTCTCGTTTAGGTAAAAGTGTAATAGTTTAATCACATTAGTTGGTTGAAACTGTAGAGACTTTCTTAAGGCATGAGAAAGCATCATCAGATGCAGATTATTTTTCTAATTTTATGGATCATACTCATTATTTTTATGGGTATGGTTTATATGTTTAATAAATTAAAGGATGAATCTTTAGATCATTAAGGAGTGTTTTATAGTTCTTTAAATTCTTTTTAAGAATTAATAAAATTCATCTATTTCTAGAAGAGAGTTTGAGTCTCTCCACACTAAATATCAATTTTTTCAAGAAACATCAATTTATAAGAGATATGTTGATGCCTTTATATAACATATCTCTAACCAGTATAGAAAAATAAAGGTAGAAATTATTTTAATATTTTATTTTGGTAATTCTAAGAGGTTATTGGTAAGCCAATTTGAAAGTGTAAAGGTTTTAAATTTATGTTAGGAAATGGATTCTACTTTAGTTAGACTATGATCTATAGATGTGTTGTGAAGAATAGAGCTTATATATTTTAGTCTTTTATACCTATGTTAAAATATTCAAGGTTTTCAGTGTGATAGTGTTCCCCTACACACTCTTCTAGAACATCATAAATAATTCATTGAAATATTGATTTAAGTAGTTCCAGGTGTTAGAAATGTGGTTAACTAGTTGAGAAGTCAGATAGAGAAATATATTAAGTCTTCTAAAACTATTCTTAATTTTATTAAGGTGAATCTAGTTTAAGTGTATATAATGTTTCAAGAGTTGAGGTATCTGATGAAGGACTGAATAGGTCTAATGAATCATGATTTCAAGGATTTGATGGTGGAGATGAAGGCTATAAAGAAGACTCTCAATGATTCCTTAACCTCTGAATCCTCTTCCTATAAAAAACTTGAAGTGACTCCTTCGTCCTATATTACTTCACAACCCATTGACCTTTGAGAAAATGTTCATCATACTCATATATAGTTTATAAATATGTGATTCTTTTTTTTATGATCATTCTTTAGTTTTTATTTGCTGTTTTTTTATTTCTTTGAGCCTATCTATTTTCATAATGCCTTTATTTTTGTCTTAAATGACATTCACTTATAGTTATTTGATAAATTAAATCTATTTTAATCCATATTTATACTTTATTTTCTTAACTAAAAAAAGGGGGAGAAATCTGGATAAACACACAATCCAAAATCATTCACATATTATCTAAATATTTTGTTTACATAATTCAAATATATATGTTTATAATTATAACCGATAAGACATTTTTTATGTTTATTTAAATTTTATTTAATTTGTCATCATCAAAAGGGGATATTTTTTGTATATAGATATCAATACAATGATTTATCAATAATTTCTCATTGAAATTGATTCTCATAAACACTCTCATTTTCTTTACTAAGAAATCTACATTAAGTGGATTTTAGGAATTTACTTATCTGAATATTTATTTAATTACCTAATAAATCTATAGGTTCTTTAATTATATTTTGGATGAAATATTATTCTATAATATATTTTGGAAGTTCAAAGAAGCTTTTAGTCACTTTTCAAAAAGTGAGGTTGCAACCTAACATTGGTATCCAACCCTACTTTTGGAACAAAATGTTTAAACTGAACGTTTGGTTTGGGAACCTAACATTCATGAAGAAAACCCACAATTGAGAACTAAAATTTGGTTTGTTAACCTATCATTGGTATTGAACCTCACTATATAACATTGTATTTTTGAAATAAATTGTACATTTTGAACTGTATTTTTGGAGTTATCCTCATTCAAAGAAAAACCATGTCAAATCATTCATCTGTGGGAATTTAATTTTGGACATTTTGAGATTACCACTATGATTTAATTGGAGGAAATATCACAATAAATTGATTTAAAGACTGTTTCAGAGTCTCTTCATTAACAGATTAATTTGTTCTTATTTATATGGGAATTTATGATTTTATGGATTGTTAAATTACAATTTCAAACACACTGTGGATTTTGAAGATCAAGATTTATCTGTATCCTTTTTCAGATATTTTTTACCACAATTAAATAAGGCTTCTTATGTAATTATTAAATGTATATATCTATTATAGAGAGATTATCCTTTTTCTTAACAATATGTTTTCTCAGAATCTTGATGATCTGAATCTCTTTCTCAGAACTACATCAGGTTTTCCATTTACAAAATATATTTTACTTTATTCTATAGCTATTGTATCTACTAGTGATTCATCTACTAAAATTAGTTGAATCTTTTTAAGGACTACACAATAGGGACATACATGTTATAAATAATTTTTTATGTTCATCCTTATACTGAATTTTTTTCTTATTTCTTTAAGGATATTTGATATATTTTCTATATAAAATTTGAAGATTTTTTAGATGAACTATTATTTAAAGATAATTTATATTCCTCTAAGTATCTCTTATTTTGTCAGTTTCAATTTCTGTATCTGAATGTTTTCAATTATAATCTTTTCAAAAAATGTATTTTATTATTTTTTTAGAAATACTCAGGTGTGGATTATTTAAGTTAATATGGATTATACTATTTTTAATCCTTGTAAAATCATTTTTAATAATTCATATTTTCTTGCAATCAACTATTGAGATCCCTTGGAACCAGATCTGCTAGTGAAAATGATCAAACTCGCAAAGAGAATGTTGGTGAAGTGGGATGGGGATCTTTTTCCCTGAAGCACTATAAAAATTTATATGTTCTTTTCACTACATTTCACCACATAATCTATTTAAATAAAATAGAAAGACATAAATTTACCATTTATAAATTTGTACTAGTTTTAAATTATTCAATTGTTCTTCAAAAGAACATAATTCAGCCCACTTCTGTGTCTTTTCCACTGTTTATACATAATAATTTCTCAATCATTTCTTTGCAAACTTTAGAATTATTGTATATGTTTCTTCATATAAATATAACCTCGTCCTATTATAATAATTTCCACAATATAACTTTCTACTAATCTATATTTACATATTTCTTAACTAAAAAATATGTTTTCCCAAATTTTATTGGGAAGTATCATTATTTTCCAAAACTAAACTAAAATAATGAAAATTACAAATGTGTGTTAAATATTTTCTAATATTTCTACATTGTATCGTCATTTTCTTACACCATTTTTTTGGTTGGTGTATACTGTTTTCTCTCAAAAATTATTAATCTCTTAGTTATAAAATTCAACTTTCTAACTCATTTTTAGATTATAAGGGGATATAATTTCATATTATACTCATTATATCATGATAAATCAATATAAAATTGGATTTCAATGTGAGATAATCAACTGATAAGAAGTATCAAATTTATTCCAAATATATTATAATTATTATTCTTCTAAAATTTTATCATGATACATTCTATGTTTTTATATGATACCTAAACTTTTATTCATTTAGAATGATAAAAAGAATATATTTGTTTCTAAAAGGATTTAAAAATGGGACCAAAATTTAATTCCCACTTCATATAAATGTTTTAATTTAAGAATTAGGTATTGATGGACCTCATTCCCTTCTAATGATCATTGCTTATTGGAAATGATCACGGTGTCCTATAAAATGAGATGAATGAAAAAAATCTAGAATAATCTTCACCACTAGTTTAGGAACCCAACATCTAATGATTCCATATTTATATTTTATTAATCAAAATGGGAAATCCCAATTTAAATGAACAACATTAACTAAAAATATTTTCCTTTTTTGATAAATTATATAGATTTAAATATATATTTATTATAAAAAATGTTCATGAAGTTGGTAAACTATGAAAATGTATGAAAATATGGGTTAAAAATTTACTCTTCTGGGAAATCAACATATATTTCAATCTACATTTCTCTTGCACATTATTTAACATCATATTTGAAAAATGACGAACCACTATGTCCTCCAATAACTTTTTTTCTTTCATAACAATATCAAATTATTGTACCTGATGAATTCACCAAATCATCAGTGGTTGAATATTATTTTTATTCAAAAAATGACTTAGAAGTGGGTTGATACATAAATATAACTACCATGGAGAAAAAATGGAATAACCAATACTTAAGGAAGGAAACTATACTTCAATATATTAGAGTAATTTATTTTTCCTTTGTATATTTGTGTCTTATTTAATATAAAGGACAAAAGATGTGATCAACCCATTGATGTAGAACTGATATGAAAATGAAATCTTTAGAATCACACATGATCCCATATATATTCTCCTAATTTGAATATATCATGATTGTGAATCCCACTATATTCCTTTAAAAATTCATGGAGTATTATTTTCATACCTCATAAAATATAAATAGAATTTACTTTGATATTATATGAGTAAGTAGCTTAGTTATCTTGTAAAGGTCTTTGATAAATTATTTATAAAGTATTATATGTCCGATAATAATATAGATCTCATTCACCATTTCGGGATTGTGAAAATATTTTATCTACTAATCATAGTTATATTAACTTTAGTTTTATGTTTTTATATTCAGTGTATAAGGGTTTTTAACCATTAAATTTATAATTTCCCAAATAAGTGTTATATGTATGTCCACATCATTTAAGTAAAAAATAAAGGTTATTAAGGAATACATCAAAATACCTCCTATACACTATTAAATAGACAAATATGATTTTTATAAATAACACTACCACATCATGTAACATATATGACATGCACCATTAGAATTTCATCAATACATTACCTATGCCCAAAAATTACAATGATTGAAAAAAGTTTTATATAGACATGTAGATTTAATTATTTTGGACCACATGTTCTAAAAATATATTTTTTATAAAATGGAATGACTATAATGAATGAAATAATACTCATGTCAGTAAAATATCCCAATCATTTAGTATGTGAATAGGAGAGACCAATTATTCTTCCCAGTAGTTGAATTTAGAATGTGATAATCTAAAAACACTCTCTATCCCATGACTATTTTATTATAAATTTATTCATTCCTGATTACCTTTATATGATGTTTTTGGAACAACATAAAGGGAAAAACCCATGTACTATTTTTAATATAAAAAATTATTCCCAAATTAAGTATCTTTAATACATCCATTTACAAAATATTCATTATCAAGAGGGTATGTTTCTATTTTGATTGATGGATAGTCTTTATCATGGATTATGATAACACCCTTTATATATAAATCTGGGTTTTAATTCCATTTATATTGAATATACCACAATCTATAAACAACTTTTTATTCCATAGTATTATAAAAAATTATTTTATTGTTCCTTCAGTAATATTGTATTTATGATTAGTAGAGAAGTTCTCTTTTCTCTTAAAATGAATAAATTGGTGTATATAATATATTTAGCTCAATATTAAGGGGATTCAAAGTGTATTGGATCAACTTCTAGTAATAATCCATGAATTAGTGGTCTTACCACTATGTTTTTCTAGATTCCTTTTCATCCTTTGAATATATGTTTTCTTCTTTGTTGTTCATTATATTCTTTATGAGTTTTATCATGTCTCTCTCCTAATATTTCTTCAAAATAATGATATATGAGTTATTTTAAGTAATAAATGTAACAAGTATTTTCTTCATATTTACTTCATGACTGATAAATTTCATAAGATCAATGGTGACATGTTCATTAATACAACGATACATATATTATGTACGAAATCTCCTTTAATATTTCTCATGTGTTGAATAAAATGGATTTAATGAAATAATAAGATAAAATGAATAAATGATTTATTTCATTAATGTATATTATTATAATAAAAAACAACATTAATATATTATAAAAATTATATATGAAACATAATTATGAAAATTCAAAGATTAATAAAATTAAAAGAAGATAAAAAGATAGAAATAAATATGTATTCATTATTGTGGTCTCCAATAAAGATAATATCACTTATTATATATATGGAAAGAAATAAAAAAATTATAAACTTTGATAAATGAATAGGATGAGTAATTTTTAGAGAGTTTTTTATAGTAATATAGTCTAATGTAATAGGGTAATATGGCCATTATATGACCATGGAAAATATATTATTAGTGGGAATATATGGTCATTGAGTATAAATAGTCGTCAAGAATATGAATATGTTCGGTATATTGACATGAATCATGTAAAAGTTACTAATAAGATCGATGCTTTTATTATTATTTTAGTTGAAAGAGTATTGGATACTCAATTAAAGTTGTCATCAATTGTGAACATTAAAATATAGTCATTTTTACAGTGATTATAAATAGATCTAATCACATTTTGAAAAATATATTGAATGGGAGAACCTACATTATCATTTAATATAATTTATATATATATTTATTATTTATTGATCTTGATGTAGATGTAGCATCAATATAATTTTCACTTAACCAACCCCATGCTTAACTTGTACAAGTATGGCTAGAGTAAAATTTTTATAGTAGAAGTTCAAGATCATAGAAAAAACTATGAGATCCATGATAAATGAACCACAAACCATGACTAACAGCATTTCATAGATTACCATTGGGGTTTATTCATATTTATTGAGGGTTTTTTATATGTGTATGATAGAATTTTATAAATTTATAATCAGTAATTTAATATATTATATTTTCCAATATTAATTTTAATATTAGTGGTATTATGTGTATTATTTAATGATAAGTTTTTTATTAAATATACCATGTTAAATGTATTATTTTAATGAAATTTAATATTTATATATTTAAAAAAAGATAATTTACTTCTTTTATTGACTAGTAATTGGTAAAATATTAAAATTAAACTATTTAATATATAAAAGACAATTTTCTAAACAGTCATTTTTTTTAATATGTTTATTTATTAAGGAAATTATTTATATTATTTGAATAAAAATTTAATAAAATTTATTTCATATTTATAATCAGTATTAAAAAATTTGGAAATTGGAATAATTTTATTAATTAGAAAATAAATTACCGAGGATACAAAATGACTTATGACGATAAAATATAGAAAGAGGTAAAATTTTAAAATAATGAATGATGTGATAAAATATCTTTATAACATATCATTTAAATGTATGTATATGAAAATTAAAAACCTTTAATAAACAATTCTCTATTTTATGAGTGTTTTCTATGAAAAAATACATTCCATAAACATTAAGGCATGAAAATTTATAAGAATTCCACTCAAACTCATTTATAAACGGGGTATTCCTCTAATAATTTTAAAATATAATTAATGTTTATTTATATATAATATCAAGATTACCTCCCTATAATTCCTATTTTCATGACTGGGTTTCCTTGCAAACTTGAAAGATCGCCAAATCCTTCAAAAAAAGAAGGTTTTCACAGGAGGTCAAGTTTCAACAAAGTAAAAATATTTTCTACTGATTTTACTTTTATCTATCATCCTTCAAATTATTGTTAAATATTTACCACACACATGTCATGTATAGTATATTATAATTATTATGTTATAAATATATTATAATAAAATAATTTTTTACACATGCATTAAATGATTATTTTTTCTTGTTTAGGTCTGCTTTACCACACATATGAAGAATGCCATAATATTTTAATTATAAATTATTATAAAATCATTAATTATGGTATTATAAAATTTTAATTATTATTATTATGTTATGTTTACAATTATAATGTCAAATTATATATAATTATATTCATTAATAAAATTATTCATTGTATTGATTCAATAATCACAAAAGAGATAATTTTTAACTATTTTTAATAGTTATTATAGTAACACCCAAGAATTATCCATGAAATTTAAGAAATATTTAAACCAAGAAACAACTAAAAAATTTCTTCTATTATTAATAATATAACTCATGTTTTATAATTTTTATTTTAATATGTTTTACAATAGATGCACATAGAAAACTATTATAGTTTATCACACATCAAAAATAATATTACCTATAACAGATAATAATAGTAAAGTAAGATAAATAGAAAATAATAGTGAACAAAAAGGGTAAACTCTATAGGTATAAATTATCTCATCATGATCACTCCTGTTATACAAAAGGTATAAGTAAAAATAAGTATTAGGTATATAATAAATATTATTAAGGTGAGTGTAAAACCATTGTAAATGAAGTAAGGAGTGATAATTTATTAGAATAATGGAGTTTATATAGTGTTTAATGGGTAATGAGACCATTAAGATTTTACTTTTGGGCATTATAACAATTGAATTATGATATTTGGTAATATAGTCTTTGTAATGTGACTATTGGAGTTATTGTATATTAAGGGTAATGAGAAGATATAATTGATAAAGAAGGGAGGAACAATGACCTCAACTTGTAAGATTATTCTTTATGAATCCCATTTATTAAATCATGGGAGGAAGGTATCATTGTTGGGGTTCACCCTTTACCAAGACTAATTAGAGATTCAATAATTGAGACTCATAAAAAATTGAACATGGAAGATGTTCTAGTTAGTGTAGATATCTAAAAGATTACAGTTAGATGAACCACATCATGAAAGTAAAACCATCCCACACTTAACACTTAAGGTGTATATGGGGTGATCAGTGGTTAAGTATCTAGAAATTATGTTGTAATAAAGTGTAAAATTATTTTAGAAATAACATAGTGGTTACACCAATCATTTATTTTTATTTAATTTATCACTCTTATACAAAAGATAGAATGAGCATGATTATTAGATGGATATGATAAAATATATTTTTTATAAAAAGAAACCATAATTAAAATTTTCAAAAACATTTGTTTCCAACATGTATTAAAATACATTTCTTATGATGAATTAAAAATTTTAAAATAAAAGTTTATTATCATAAAAATATTGTAAATAAAAATATTCATTCATATATAAATAAATAATTAATTTCAAGAAATCATGAATAGTTTATCAAAGGGTTAGAAATATGATCAAGTTATAAAAAAATGATTTTTTTCAATAAATTAGTATTTTATTTAAAAAATTAAATTTATCATGTTTGATCAATTATTTTTATAAAAAATAAATTTGTTTTTGAAATTATTATGTTGAAATTAACCAATTTTGTTTTTATAATTTTCCATTATTGTCAATTTTTTTGTTAAAAAGTAAAATACAGTATAAATGTATGGTAATTATTATAACATCATAATTATTTACAAGTGATTTAGTAAATAGTATAAAGGATTTATTAACCAAAAATATATTTTCTATTTTATATAATGTGTTTTAAAGTAAAAACATTTATTCTCCAAACTTATAATGAATCTTCCAAAACCATAAGTGTATTTTTAGTTTCTAAAAATTATTCTTCATGAATAACAATATTCTCCACATCCAAAATAATATATATCCAAGTGGATTATACTCATATATTATTAAAATATTAAAAACCACTCCTCATTAGTATATACATAAAACCATAGTATGGCTAATGGTTTTTCATTTTTTATAACATAGAGTATAAAGCACATGTTTCGAAATTAAAAATCAATTACACCTATTTTTCTATAAATACCAACATATTATCTCATTTATCTAAATTCCAATGCCTTTGGGCAAGAAGTTACTCTCATTTTATCTCTATATAGTCTCTAAAAGTAGTTTCTATGGAACCAAGAAGCTTTTATCAAGTATTAAGAATCTATATTTTATGGTAAGGGATTTTATTCCTCTCTGCTTTTATTCAAGTACTTTATTTGTAATATGATTTTTTTTATTTTCAATAGATTATGTTTTCATGTGTTTATAATCATTATTTTTTTATCTAAATGATTCCCTATTAATTAGATAATACATTTCTCTATCATTAACACCATTCTATTAACTATTTTGTATACCTGTTATTCTTCTATAATGAACATTTTATTTTCCATGCCATACTTTTATGTTGTTAATATACATTGCTAATTTCATTCATAGTTATTCATATATATATATTACTATACTTATTTTATTGTGTACTTACAGAGATGAAAATCCACTCTCCCTACTCATGGGTTAAAATGATGAAATACCTTCTTATGATATATGATCTATGTGGCATACATAAATCTAAACATATGAAGAGTGAAACTTGATAGTGATCTAATGAATTGGGTAAATAATTAATCTCTAGAGATATCATGTTTAAGATATATTTGTAGTATTCCATGGTAATGTTTCATGATACCTTGGGGAAAAACCATGGTAATATGTTTTATGACACATTAGTGATGAACCACAATGATATTCTTAAAAATGTATCATTTTTATGTAGTATCAACATTTCCACATTGTCTATCATATAGTGTTTCCCTTGGAATTCAGGGATGACCTCCTTGATGGGAGGTTCAAACGTTCCAATCGGTTTCTAATGGGTTTGTTCGTAGAACCGGAAACATCCAATGATTTCACATCCATTTGGACCTACTTTCCAAAGGTAGGCGCGCATTAGTTTGTGGATTGATGAGGCTTAGGAATTTGCATTGGTCGATAGGATGGGAGGTCAGACTCATCACACCTTTTTGAGGGGAATTATTGTCTATTCTGGGACTCTCTTTATAGATTTAAGTTATGTTCGTGAATCCTTATTACATTACCAAGTATAAAATGAGCTTTCCTTTAAATCTGACAATCAATGATAAAATATGTACAAAATTTAGAGAATCTTTTATATGTATTCGAGGTTCTTCATCGATAGATAATCATCTGTATTTATTAAAGATTATTGGTCAATGGTATCCTTCGGCATATTTATATAAAAGTATCTTGGTCATTGTGATGACCATGCTGGTTTCAAAGCCACTCAGTGGGGCATTTGAAGTTTATTGTCATTCATAAGTACATGAATTATTTCAAAGTTGGGATCGAACCCGCAGATGGGATACCTACGTATCCTTTGTTTTGGAAAAAGAATCAGAACCCATGTATTTAGAGTGGCGAGTATGATGTTTATGATTGATGGATCAAAGAAGGACATCATAATTACTTTTACCCTCTAAGCTCACGTGAGTCATGCTCGGTGTGAGAAACAAGAGGTATTGGTAAAAATTAGACAATTGTGCCATGAAAGATGCAATCATAAGAAATGATGTGGGACTTATGTATGTATGACAACCCAAAATAGATGAAGATTAGGATTAACTTCAGAGAAGAAATCCAAGAATAGGGTCCATAAAGGTATATGTGCTTCATGGAGATTTGAATACTCTAACTTGGGACTTACTCCTGGAAAGGAGTCCCAAAATTAGGAGAGGATTGATGATTAGGTTTTACTCCTGAGAAGGAATCCCAGATCAAGGGTAAATTAATATTGATTAATAGAAATTAAGACTAGGGCTTACTCTTGAGAAGGAGGCCTAGGTTTAGGGGACTTATAGTTGGGGCTTACTCCTGAAAAGGAGGCCCAGGTTAAAGGAATTATGACTGAGACTTACTCCTGAAAAGGAGGCCCAGGTTAAAGGAATTATGACTGAGACTTACTCCTGAAAAGGAGGCCCAGGTTAAAGGAATTATGACTGGGACTTACTCCTGAAAAGGAGGAACAGGTTAAAGGAATTATGACTGGGACTTACTCATGAAAAGGAGGACCAGGTTAAAGGAATTATGACTGGGACTTACTCCTGAAAAGGAGTCCCAGGTTAAAGGAATTATGACTGGGACTTACTTCTGAAAAGGAGGCCCAGGTTAAAGGAATTATGACTGGGACTTACTCCTGAAAAGGAGGCCTAGGTTAAAGGAATTATGAATGGGACTTACTCCTGAAAAGGAGGCCTAGGTTAAAGTAATTATGATTGGGACTTACTCCTGAAAAGGAGGCCCAGGTTAAAGGAATTATGACTGGGACTTACTCTTGAAAAGGAGGCCCAGGTTAAAGGAATTATGACTGGGACTTACTCCTGAAAAGGAGGCCCAGGTTAAAGGAATTATGATTGGGACTTACTCCTGAAAAGGAGGCCCAGGTTAAAGGAATTATGACTAGGACTTACTCATGAAAAGGAGGCCCCGTATTTGATTCTATCATCTTAAAGGATTAGGTTGAATGAATGAAATCTCAATCTTTAGTGACATAAAGATGTGTAAATCACTATGTTTTGAGGGATATTCCACAGAATTCCTTTCAGATAAAGAATTCAAATCAAGAAATCACATCATAAATGGCTTTGAAGAGTGTCTTGAAGACTAAATCTTTAATAGGAGAGGTGGAATGGCTTAAGAGGGGGAAAATGGGCAAGAAGGGCACCCAAAAAGGCAGGGTCACGCAAGTCCTGGCAGGCACGCAGGTACTGCGTGGGCGCGCAAGTCTTGGTCGCGCAGGTATACTTGCGCAACACATTGGGTACTTGCACGATGTTCACCCAGCAGGGTAATACTTGATCAACTTTTGGTTAAGGCCTTTATAATCCTCTTGAGGTTCTTCCAGGAGAGGGGCGCGCAGGTTCTATTGAAGGAGTAAGGCGGCGCGCAAGTGTGGCCATTTCCCTTAAGGTCTGGCCAGCTAGGCGCGCAAGTGTTGATGAGTTTCAACACTTAGGCCTTCCTCCCCCTCTTTAGATCTTCCGTTCTAGGTAAGAAATTACCTTAGAAGTGTTCTGAAAGCTTTGAGAAGATACTAGGGCGCCGTGAGCTCAAATCTGAGTTTCTGAAAAAATTCCTCCTCTGAAATGGGGGGCCCACAGGGTCTATTTATAGGCAGGAGAAGACCTCGGGCGGTTATCACTTAGGTCGCACAAGTCACTTGCGCGACCATAATGCGTCGCGCAAGTGGACTTGCGTGGCTATGAGGAAATTTGTGCGACTTATGGTCAATCTTCTCCTTGTTCATACCTTTGCCGATTTTTGATGTTTTCTTCAAAGGATGAATCAATTTGTGCTAATTCATTTCCCTTTCCATTATTTTAGACAATGTGACGAAAAGGAGCGTCAACAAAAGTCCCCCCTTAGAGTTGGATCCAAAAGAAATGTGGATTTGACTCTGAGGAAAAGAAGAAAACCAATGGAAAGGTGGTGCACAAGTTTAGGAACGCAAATGAGCTTCGGGTGCGCAGAATCCAGCACGTAGGGGTATGGCCTTTAGTCGCCCAAGATACGGCGCGCAGGGTTTGGGCTGCATTTATAAATAGAGGGCCTCCCTTCTGTACAAAGCATCCGGATTTCCGTATTTCAAACCTTCGAGCTCTCGCCGCACAGGTCACCTTAACCGCGCAGGTTGCACTATTTTTCGGTGTTTCCTTGATGGCGTGCTGCTGTCAAGGTAACTTGACTTGCGCGGTGATACCTGCATGCAAAATATTTGTGCGGCATACCCATACTTGCGCGCCAATTTTTATACTTGCGCGCCTTAATGCCTTTTCCATTTTTCTGAATTTTATTCACAAGTTTTATGAAAAATAAACCCATTTAAGAGTTAGTTTATTCAACTTTTGTGCAGATTCAATGGCTCCCAGGAGAATTGGAACGGCTGATGAACTGGCTAGCAAGCGGATTGATGACATGATGAACGTTGTTGGCCATGATTACTATGATATCTGTGACAGCACTTTCCCAGATTTGGCTAAGTACTTGAAGAAATATCATCTTAATTTCCCACAGAGAATATACCTCTCCATGTATGGTCATGGTCATCTACAAGGATTCAATGTTCAAAATGCAAATAACTATACACCTGAAATGCAGCTGCACTGCTACTCCTCTATTTTGGTTATGTTGTGCATTAAGAGCAACAACAATGGTGTGAACTTTCCAATTCTCCATCCATGCCATTTCCTTGCAGATATGAAAATGGAAAACCCATGGGCTGAAATGTTTTCCTCTGCCGGTTGGTGGAGAGAAGACAAACATGGCATTAGAGCAATATCTGAAAAGAGTACTCTCTCCAAATGGCTCTTTACTTCCAATTCTCCATTCTCAAATCCATGTATCCATCTTCCAAGTCTCTTGGACAGAAACAGAGTCATTGTTTGATCAGTAGAAAATTTTCTCAAACCGCACTCAAGAACATTCTTTTACAATTGTTCCAAGAAGAGCTGGTATCACTGCATCTCTTATTGTATCCAGTTGAATGAATGAATTCTAGGTGGTTGCTGATGAAGCTCGGGATGCCGTCAATCAAATGAAGAGTTATGTTGAAGGCCTCTTGTAATTCTTGAAAAAGAGAAGATACTCTAGTCTGTGGATGTCCTTCTATCTCCTATGCATCAATGAAAAACACTTTCACCTTCACTCATTTGTACCTGCATTCTCTTTTGCTACATGCTTTAGATTTTACCTAAGCCAATGGGCCTAGTAAGCATAGTTTGATTTTTACTAGGATTAATGTAAATAACCATACAAACGTCAAACCTTTTAATTGCTCAATGTTACCTAAATCATACTAAATGCATGTTTAGTGAGATGGAACTTGACTTTTATTCAGAGTTCCTTTGTCTTTTGTGGGCAGTTTAAAGTCATCCACATCAGACATAAAAAGGATAATGTTTAAGGTCGAAATAGCTTTGAACGAAATGGATTAGAATTGAATCAATTCCTTGACAACTCATCTGAAAACATAGTACCATACTCAAGTATGAGGGAAAATATGTAAAGTATGACTTAAGAATATTTGAATCTGAGGAATGATATGAAAAAGATCTAAAAGGCATTAGAAGAAGTAGTTCCCAAGAATTAAGTTACCATTATTTAACAAACCCGTTAGGGGGTTGAATTATGCAAGGCCACCTAAGGGCATTGGCTGCATAGTTAAATAAAATAGAATCTTTTGGCTAACAAGTCTGTTATGTAGACTGTTTATGCAAGGCAACATATGGGCACGAGTTGCATAGTCAGGCAAAAGAACTCTCAGAAATTTACTTTCCTAGTGCTAAAAGACAGTGAAAGTTTATGGAGATCCAAATCTTCCAAAGTATAGAGTTTGTTGTATGGAAAGAGGCACTTGAATATGGAGAAGATATTTCCAAACAAGATTATCGAAGAACTGGATGAATATCACTCCTATGAAGGTCTGACCCAAACGTAAGGAAGAAGAATATAAACCATATACTTGAATACTTTCAGATCATGAAAAAGGATATGGGACAAATATGTTAAGGATGGCTATTTTTGTGGATCCCTACATACTGTCATTTAAGACAAATAAGGACAAAAGAGGCATTATTTCCAATAATGAAGTTACCACTATCCGACAAACTCGTTAGGGGGTTGAATTATGCAGGGCCACCTAAGGGCATTGGCTGCATAGTCAAATAATAGTATCTTTTGGCTAACAAGTCTGTTATGTAGACTGTTTATGCAAGGCTGCCTATGGGCACGTGCTGCATAGTCAGGCAAAAGAACTCTCATAAGTTTGACATTTTTGTGACTAGAAGTCATGAAAAGGGTTATGAAGATCTGAAAATATTTACGGTTAGGATTATGACACATAAATATGGATATTGTTCAATGTATACAGAGATACACAAATCAATGCTAACCATAATCATGTTGTGGCTGGGTCCTAAATTGAAATGTTGGAATTCACTATGTACCCCATAAGGATGAGAATCAAGCCATACATAGTTCTTAAACTACAGTTTAATGTCATGTGGGACAAAAGGATTAGAGATCTTAGATTAGGGTCATAGATCTTGGACCATTGTAAGAAATACACAGTGTGTGTTTTCATGGGGAATTTTCAGCCAAGGGACTGAAAGTGAAATTTGGGGCTAGGCCCAAAGACTTGGGGCTGGATTCGAGGGACACTCGAACATTCCTACGTATCCCATAAGGATGGGAATCAATCCCACGTAGTTCTAGAAATACCCTATGTACAAATTTGGTTCATAAATGTGAAGGGTGAAAGGGGACTTTAGTACAATGATGTTTTAACCCAATATAAAAGGTTTGGGCATTTCCATGTATGCACGTAGTCTTTTAAATGAAACTTGATTGAAAAAAATCAATGTAAATAATGGTTCCCTCTCAGGTGAGGGTATCAAAGAATATTGTAGTTTATTATCATACTGGAAAAAAGTGTTGTATAGTTTAACGTTGTATAACAAGGAAGAAAGTGAACCAATGTAAAGATATTGATTCTAGGGGTGGTTTCACGAATCAACATCATATCAGATGGAGGTGAACCGATGTGAGGAGATTGGTTTTGGGCTTGAACCTTGGGATGTTGCCTACATACCCAGCCTAGAAGGCAAGGATCAAAGTCTGTGTAGTTCAATTAAATAATGAATTAATTATCAATTTTTCTTGGGGACAATGACCCTAAAAAATGTTGTTGGGACTTACACATGGTTACCGGCCTAAAGAGAGTGATATAGTTGAGGTTTTCTCTAAGCTCGCGTGATTCATGCTCGATGTGAGAAACAAGAGGTAACAAAAACCTTAACGATGCATAGTTTAATGTCATGTAGGACATATAAAGGGACTATGCTGTTTAGAGTCTTGCAATTAGGACTATTGGTGCTCCACAGTTTAGTGTCATGTAGCAGGGACAAAAGTACAGTTTAATGTCATGTTGGCCGTATCGCAGACTTTCTTTACAGTTTAGCATCATGTAGTTAGGACGATGGGGACAATTGAGTTTAACGTCATGTTGGATGAAAGGGGGACTGTGCTGTTTAATGTCATGTAGTGAGGACAAAAGAGTACACCATTTAACGTCATGTTGGATGCATTGGGGATTTTTTCCACAGTTTAGCATCATGTTGGACGAAAGTGAGAATAGTTTAAGGTCATATTCATGGACCGTGGAAGGTGCAGTTTAATGTCATACTGGACAAAAGTGTAGTTTAAGGTCATACATAACCTTTTATGTTTATTTAGTTTAACGTCTTTCCGGACGTAAGGGACTTTTATACAGTTTAGAGTCATGTAGTAAGGACGTCACAGTTTAACATCTTGCTAGACGTAAGGGACTTGCAAATAGTTTAGGGTCATATGCATGGACCGTTGATGATGCATTTTAAGGTTATATAGGACCAAGTTGCAGTTTAAGGTCATACTGGACCATTTTGGAGACACCGTTTAACATCATGTTGGACCAAGTTGTAGTTTAAGGTCATACTGGACCATTGCTGTATATTTTAACGTCATATATCAAGGACATAGCGCGAATAGTTTAGGGTCATATTCATGGACCGTTGATGATGCAGTTTAAGGTCATATTGGACCATTTCTGTATAGTTTAATGTCATATAGCAAGGAAAAATTGGGTACTTTGCAGTTTATACAAAATACTTCTTCAAAAATCTGGCATTGGTTGGAGTAGTGATGAATTCTCCATCCATAGAGATTAATGAATAAGCTCCATTAGAGTAGACCCTATGTATTGAATAAGGTCCTTCCCATTTTGGTTCAATTTTGGGAGGTTTCTTTCCTGGTATCACTGGAGTTCTAAGAACTAATACCAATTCTCCCTGAGTGAATGAACGAAGACGAACTTTTTTGTTAAAAGCTCGTGTTATTCGATTCTGATAGACTTCCAAGTGGTGCAAAGTGCACAATCTTTTCTCATCTAACCATTCCAATTCATTCAATCGATTTTTAGATTGCTCATCTGTAGATGACTGATTGCAAATGGATACTCTGAGTGAGGGTAATTGAACTTCAATGGGCAAGACTGCTTCCGTTCCATATACCAATGAATATGGAGTTGATCGCGTTGCAGTGTGGGTGGTAGTCCGATAAGCCCATAAATCATGAAATAGTTTATCATTCCATGACCTCTTATCTTTATCCACCATCTTTTGTAGTATATTTGAAAGAATCTTGTTAAAGGCTTCTATCTGGCCGTTGGCCGCTGCATGATACCGAGATGAATGGTTGGATTTGATGTTGTATTCTTGATACAACTTCTTCACCTAGGATGAACAGAAATTGGTGTCATTGTCCGCAAATATGGTATGAGGGACACCAAATATGGTAATGATGTTAGACTTGACGAAGCTAACAATGAATTTAGAACTAACTTCCTTGAGAGGTATTACCTCTGCTCATTTGGAAAATAAGTCAGTAGTAGTAAGAATGTATTTAAACTGCTTGGCCGTAGCCGAAGGGTAAGGTCCCACCACATCCATTCCCCATGTGGCAAATGGCCATGAGTATTTAGCTGTATGAAGCAACTCTGGAGGTTTATGAATGAAGTTGGCATGTACTTGGAATGAATGATACTTCTTTGTGAAATCAACACAATCTCGTATCATTGAAGGACAAAAGTATCCAAGCCTTCGAATTTGATCAGACAATCTATGTCCAGACTGGTGGGCACCACAGACTCCTGCATGCACTTCCTTCATGACAGCCATTGTCTCTTCACCATCAATGCATCTGAAGAGAACTCCATCAAAACCACATTTGTAGAGAATTTTCTCTAGGTGATCTGGGCTATCAAAAAGAGTAAAATTGACCACACATCGTCGGATTTGTTCTTTCTCAGCTCTATCAGGTGGAAGTGTTCCATTTTGAAGGTATTCCCGGATAGGTGACATCCATCCTGTAGTATGACCATATGGTTCAGGAATGGGACTAATTTCATTAATTTCCTCTGTTCTGATTCGAACATAAGGTGAAATTGCACGAAGGTGGGCAATACTGATGGTTGTCTCGTCCCGATTTGGATCTGTCAGAGCTGTAGCTATATTATCCAGCGCATCAGCTTGAGCATTTTGTGATCTTGGGACATAAGAAAATGTCAGTTCTGAAGGGAATTCAGCCATTAACTCTCTGACATAATCATACAAAGGGATTAGTTCTTCTTTTCTGATGACATAATCCCTATTGACTTGTTTGATTATTAGGTCTGAATCACCCTTCACCTTTAAGTGATTCACTTGTTCTTGAAGCGCTAATTCCAAGCCTGTGATAAGAGCTTGGTATTCGGCTTCATTATTGGTACCACCTTCCCACAATAAGAAGGAATAAGGTAACACTGCCTTTTCTAGAGAAATGAGCACAATTCCTAAGCCAACTTTGTTGAATTTAGGATTTTCCATTTTCTTCCCTATTGTACTTATGGAAGCACCATCAAAATACATTTCCCATGCTTGAGTACTTTCTTGAATAGAGAAGACTTCCTCATCAGGGAGTTCAATATCTGAAGACGTGTCTTCCACTGAAGGGGGTTCAGCCAAGAAATCAGCCAGAGCTTGGCCCTTTATCGCCTTTTGAGACACATACTGAATGTCGAATTGCTGCAAAATAACTTCCCACCTTGCTAGACGTCCTGTAAGCATTGGACGACTAAGGATGAATTTGAGCGGGTTATTGCGAGATACCAATTGGACCTCGTGATGTTGCAGGTAGTGTCTCAACTTATGAACTGCAAAGATTAATGCCAGGAAGCACTTCTTAATACTTGAATATCGGGTTTCTGCTTCAAGCATAGTTTGACTGATATAGTAGAGGTTGTTTTCATTCCCAGCATCATTCTTTTGAGCAAGAAAGGGACCCAATGATCACTCTAAAGCTATTATGTAGAGGATAAGTGGTCTTCCTTCAACAGGTGGCATAAGTAACGGTGGACTCAAGAGGTATTTCTTGAGAATATCGAATTCTTCTTGACATTCTTCAGTCCACTGGTAAGTAACTCCCTTCTTCATCAATTTGGTAAAGGGTAAACGTTTGCCTGCCAAATTGGTGATGAAACGCCGAATATAGGCTAAGTGTACTTGAAGTCCTCTTAATTCTTTCAAATTTTTAGGTGGTGACATACCAAGGATTGACTTGGTCTTCTCAGGATAGACTTCAATACCACGATGGCATACAACAAAGCCGAGAAATTTTCCTGAGGTTACCCCAAAAACACATTTTAAGGGGTTCATCTTCAAATTATGTTGTCGAAGCTTGCAGAATATGACTTCCAAATCATCCAAGTGATTAGAACGTTGTTTGGATTTAACCACCAAATCGTCTACATAGCATTCAACAAACTTCCCTAAGAAGGGTTTGAAGATACGATGCATGGCATGCTGATATGTTGCACCTGCATTCTTTAAGCCAAAGGGAATTACCTGGTAACAAAACACACCCTGAGGGGCACTAAAGACTGTGGATTCCTCATCTTCTGGGGCCATTCGGATCTGATTATATCCAGAATATCCATCCATGAAGGAAAGTGCTTCATAGCCATCTGTTTCATCAATTAAAAGTTTTGTAATCGGAACTGGGAAATCATCTTTAGGAAAATGTCGATTAAGATCTCTGAAATCGATGCAAAATCTAATTTGTTCGTTCTTCTTCTTTACAGGAACAATATTATCCAAACACTTGGGATACTGAACTTCTATGACGAATTTAGCTTTGATAAGATTATCCATTTCAGCTTCAATTTTAGAAGCATAAGTTGGGTGTGTTCTTCTCGCGGCTTGTTTAAATCCTTGATGTTCTTCTGGTAAACCCAAATGATGAGTAGCAACATCAGGATTAATCCCGGTCATTTCTGTATAGTTCCAAGAAAAAATATCTCTATTTCACTTTAGAAAAGAAATATACATCTCTTGCTCTTCAAGGGTCATGGCCGCACTGATTAAAGTGAGGAGTGGATATTCCTTTGTATCTAGATTTATTTCTCTGAGTTCATCCACAGTGGTAGAGATACCCTCTTCAAATGCTGGAGGAGCATCTCTGAGATCTTCCTCTTCTTCTTCATCATGTGTTATTTCTTCCATTTCTACTTGCATAGTAGATGAAAAAGCAGAATTTTCATGATCAGAAGAGATGTCAAAATTTTCACATTTTGAAGAGGAAGCTTCCATTTTTGACCCTATTGATGATGAAGAGTTTACTTTGGGTAATAAAGATGAAATGATGAATTGAGAATCGACATCATTGTTCACCTCTAATGTTTCTATAACTCTTTATGGCCTAATTGGAGAAGTATAGACTTGTTGTATTTCAGTAGATGAAATGAAGACGTCACCATTTGTGCTTTCATTACTGCTTGGTGGGTTACCAATTTCTCCCATATTGTCTGGCTCGATTGTCGTAATTGACATTACAGATATTTCCATAAGAGTATTTTGATTTGAGTATTCCTTGTCAATTTTGCTGATAGGCAACACATAATCTGTACTCACATGTGTAAATGGATTTACTGGAATCTTCTCCAAACCATATGGAGCATTAACTTTGGTAATTTCCTTTGTTGTGGATTTCTCATTTCCCTTCATGTGATAGAATTCTGCCTCAATGTATTGAGACTCACATGTATTTAATGGGGACTTATCACCATATAATGTTCCAACTTGACCATTGAAACAGTATTTGAGACATTTAAGTATGATGAAGGGATAGCCGCATGCTGATGTAGCCAGGGTCTTCCAAGAAAGACGTTGAAATCTAAGTCTTTATCAACCATCATGAAATCAGAATTGGATACAAGATCTCCAAACTGAGTTCTGAGTGTAACTTTGCCCAGTGGTTCTTGTTCATTTTTATCATATCCTTGTAACATCATGGTAGAATGAGATAAATCATATTCTGTGAGGCCCAATTGACGAAGTGTACGAATGGGCATGAGGTTGACTCATGAACCATTGTCAATGAAAGATCTTAAGACGTCTACACCATTGACCTTTCCAGATAAATACAAAGGTCTGATATGCCCATGCACAACATCATCTTCATCTTTAACAGTAAAAGATATTGTTGTATGGTATTCTGCAGGATTATTCTCTATGTGATAGACTTCAGCTGCAGCAATTTCAGTTTCAAACTCCTGAGGACTTGGCAAAGCCTCGATGAGTGCTTCCCGAAGATATTTTGATAGATTCAAAGCATCCAGAATTGATAACTTGGCTGGTACTTGGGCCAAGTGTTTCAATATATCATATTTGTGATCCAGAGGTCTGCGTTTCCCTACAGGAATATGTGGTTTAGCAGGTACCTTGGAAGCAGATGCTTTGGAAGTTGATGCATCTTGTATTGGGATAGGAGTTGGAAACATCCTTGGTTTTGGAGTATTAGACTGATTAGATCCATTTACTTGCTGAGAGGAAGAAGATGGAACCTTCAATCGTTCTTCCAAAATAACTGTGCTAGGACTAAATTTTCTATTGGTAGAAGAACTTGATTGTTCTTGCTAAGCTCGCTAAAGAGCTCTACCATGAGTTTCTGTTGCATACACAGTTCTAGCAGGGGTAGAATTGGGGTAGTGGCTTCTGAAAATTCCACGTCTTCCCCTGTATTCTAAACCACTTGAACTTCCTCTGATTCCCTTGTTTGATACAGAGAATTCAGGCTCATCAAAATTGAAACTGCGACTGACATATGGATCTGTTAATTGAATCATATTAACAGAACCGAAGATTAACTCTTCATCTGATGAAGACTCTGCCTGATTAGCCTGTTTAGGTTGTGCCGTTTGGTGGGGCGGTGCCTGTGGATTTGAAGTAGATGGCATGAAGTCCTCCAAAGTCAAAGACAACTTAGGCTTTGACACATACTCATCCTATTCTGATTCTTTTTCTTTCTTTGAATCATGTCGTTTCTTTGAGGAATTTCCCTCTGACAAAGAGGGTTTTGCCGCAACATTCATGGCAGAAGACACAATTGGTTTCTTTAATTGTGTTCGCAAAATAGCACAAGTTCGATTGATTGTCTTTCTGACCATCCAATCATTATACTTCTGTGCATTTTTGCTTTTGACTTTTTTCCATTCACCTTCCTCCTCTGGAACTGTAGCAGTAACACATGCTACCTGAGCTGTAGAACCTTTCAATTTGACTTTTCCTGAGTCGATAATCTTTTGCAGGAGGTCTTTGAAGACAAAACACTCCTGGATGGGATGCCCCAACATTTGATGAAAGGGGAAATAATTGGGACGGTCTTCATCTCCTTCCTTGTTTGGCTTTTTGGGCATTGGAAATTGAACCAGATTATTTTCCAGAGCCGAAATGAAGTAACTAGGAACTTGTTCATTTCGGAAAGAGTATGTTTTGATCTTCAAATCCTCAAATTGTTTTCGTAATTGATATCTTTGATCATATGGACGAAACGGCCTTTGTTGTTGGCACTCAGGAGGTGGAGCCCTTCGAGAAGATGACGGTTTTGAAGTAGAAACAGGTACAGGCGCTTGTTTAAGCATAAATGTAGCAGTTTCTGCTTTACCCATTCTCATTCCTAGAGCTGATGAAATTACATGAGATTTAGCCTTAGCCTATGTAAGGGAATCTTCAATTTGCTGAGCGATTAAACTAAGGTCTCAAAACCCTCCTGTGTATTTCACAGGGATTAATGGCGTGCGTAATTCGTCATGCAGATTTGCCACATAGATTGGCAACAATTCTTCTTGAGGGAGTGCTAAACTCAAGGAATATGTTAATCCCTTTCAGTGAGCAATGAAATCAGAGACTCTTTCATTCTCCCTTTTCTTACAGTTTGTAAGATCGAAAACTGTTGTCTTTGGAAAAGTTGATCTAAACTGAAGGAGGAATTTTTGGCAAAGATCCTCCCATCCGGTAATTGACCGGGATTGCAAGATTGTATACTAAACAAAAGCTAGTCCTTGCAAGGTTTGCATGAAGAATATGAGTTTCACTGCTTCTTGCTGCTCTGGAGTTCCCATCATAGGATCGCAACAAGACACGTAATGCGTCAAATGTTGCTCAGGATTGCCTAAGCCATTGAAAATAGGGAATATAGGATTCCCAAAACTGGATGGAGGAGAAATTGAATCTACCCATTCAGGGTAAACTTTCTTTTCTAGTTGAACTTGCGCATGTTTCCCTTCCATAGTTTCTAACCGAGCTGTTAATGACTCAATAGTAGTTATTAACTTTTGAGAAACATCTGGTTGAACTTGGACTTGGGTAGGTGCAATGACTGGATATTGGACAGATGTGACGATTGGTGCTGCAACTGATGGTAGCACTGCCAACTGTTGTTGTACTTGACCCGTAGGATTAGACCTGTGAGGGTGTACTGAAAGAGGAGGATATTCTTGATCCATCTCAGTAGCTGCAACAAATTACTTTGGCTGACTGACTCCAGCATGCTTAAGAAGAAGACTACTCTGAAGTAGTTCTGCATTCAACCTTCTTAATTCCTTCATTTCTTCCTCTTGTTATGCAAACCTTTTCTCTAGTGAGAGTGATTGACCTTCTCCAGAGGAAGGATATGTAACCTGGTTCTTTCTCTTCCCTTTTTTGGATCCTTTTCAGAGAGGGGGAAGTGGGTTACTCAAAGGATTACCTAGGTTCTGAGTAATCCTTTGACTTCGTGTACGCACACCTTCTTCATTTGTGTCGGTATGTACATCTTCTTGAGTAGGAACCTCTTCATCTGAGTCCCCTGAGTGAGCCTCATTTGGTGGATTAGCAACAACGGCATTGATGACATTGATTGATGCATAACTCATCGCATCCCTTCTATCAGCATTTCTGTGATATTGTCTTCTTCCATGTCTTTGATGAGACATTGCCTTTTGTTGATTTGATCCCTCAGGAACTTCTTGACGAACCATAATTTGGAGGGAATCTCCTGATAATTTGGCTCTTCGTTCCTCTTGAGGCTTCTTCCCCAATCGAGAAAAGACCGACGTTCTTTGAGGAGGGGATTGATGATTTGAAAAAGTCCCCAGTCTAGTGGAATGGGGTTGTTCCTGCTATTCCCGTTCAACTCCTCGGAACCTATTTGTTGATTTCGAGGGTTGGTTTAAAAGAGTCCCCAGTCTGTCAAGCTGGGGTGGCTCTTGACATGCTATGTATGAGACCTTCTTAAAAGATCTCTTGATCTTGCGAACCTTAGTCCAGAAATTAGCTGGATGCATTAACCTATATCCACTTTTATCACCTGGTTCAAAAGACCGTTGGATGATTTCTGACACTTATGTCACTTGATGATGTGCTTGCTCCATACGAGAGGCCTATTCAATATTCTCGTTTGCCTGATGTAGGAGTAATTCAACAACTTGTTCTCTGTATGCTTGATTTTGATAGGAACTAGTTGAAGCCTGTTCTTGGGAAAACTTTTGATTACAAACAAAGCCTATTGACTGTGGCCGGTTATGGTCAATAACATTACATGAGACCATTTTCAGTGGGCTTTGTTGACTGGAGAGCACTGTGAAATGTAGTGCTCCATGAACACCCCACCCTCTGACATGAATACCAGATGGGGCATTGGCAATTAGGTGACGCAATCTTCTTAGTGCACCAAGGCATGAACGTTGAAGGGCTCTCTGCTGCTTTTCAGCCTTCGGATATCGAGAGACTGATAGAGATTCCAAATCAATCTGACGTTGTAACCCTTCTATTATCTTAAGATGATTTTCATATTTATGATAAGATAATACCTTCTTCTTCAATTGAGAAAGATTTTTCCATATGTTAAGACGAATATCATGGATTCCATCTTCCGTCAACATCTTTGGAATGTCATACTGAGAGTCAGCCAGAGGCCAAAACATGACTGGTACTTCACCTTTTTCCAGTTGTTTTCTCATGTTCAGCATTTCCTCTTTATCATTAAATGAAGATTCTTCTACCTGTTTTGACCAGAGTTGGTTTTTCCTTGTTGCTTCATCAGATTCAACAAGATTGGTAGAGAAATCATTGATCAAACTAGAAGATTCATGACTTAGGGGTGGTTCAGAGAATGACCTACACCCTAGGCTATCTTCTGATTGAGAAAGTATTTCACCTGCTAGCGATGAAGCATCAGACATGACTGGTTTCGCATTTGCAAGTGCCTGAATATAAGAGGGATTTCTTGGCACTACATTGTCCACTGGATCATTTTCCAGGCATTGTACATCACTAATGCAGAGAGGAATTTCACAATGAAATTCATCATCATGGGGAGGACCACCATAATGGGTTACAGAAAAAGATGAGATCTCTTGATCCTTGTTCTTTTGACCACACAGAGGGTTCCTGTGGCTTTTATCTGAAGATGAAACTTCAATATTGACTGAATTGTCATGAATCAGGCCTTCATGAGGAAGTTTCTGTTGAAAACCTTTAAAATTAATGTTCCCATTATTGGTAATTGAGTGAGTAGAATCTTGAATTCCAATAGATAACTGTCTGAGGGCTTCAAGAACTCCAGCATCGAGCAAGGCCTTGTTACAGATTGGCCCTTGATCTCCTGACTGTGTTGGGAGGGTCTTTTTCTTAGACGCCTACTTACTCGCTTTGGAAGCCACTTTTTGATGAAAGTGGATGCTCTGAGCAGGTGTATGTGCCTGATCAGGAAATATGGTCAGGTTAGACTGACGATCTCCACTCAAATCAGGTGCATGTGCCTGACTTGGTTGTTCGTATGATATGGGGGAGTGTTCCCCACAACCCTCTTGGACTGGAACAGATGTGTGTGTCTGTTCCGGAGTGAATTGTTGATGTGTCACTCCATTGGCAGGGATAGATTTATGTGTCTTTCCCTGAGATGCCACTGAAGTTGTTATAATATCCTGGCAGGCATCCAGAATATGAGCAGGGATTTTCTTCTGATCTTTCACCATTGATAGAATATGCTTGGTGACTTTAGCTACCAGAATGGGAATATACGTCCATTCCGAGCTTGGAGCAGGTGTATGTGCCTGCTCCTGTCCTCATTTTCTTGTCAGTGAATCCTGACAGTACTCAAGTGTGGGGGCAGAGAGTTGAGTCTACTTCCTATTTGTTGTTGGGGCTTTCCAACTAACTTCTTTGAATGCTACCAAGCGAGACTGTTGGTAGGCTTGATTAATACCAGCAGGTGTATGTGCCTGATGATTTCACTTCACCAAACGTGGTTGATGAGATTCATCATATGTAGTCAGACGAGCCTGCTGACTAGCTGATGATTGAAACACGTGGTCGATTGTCACCTATCGACCGGTCAAAATTCCTGTGCTCTGCTAATGTGTATAGCAGCACTCGGGTTGAATCCTCGGCGATGATACTTTGTAATAGTCGTTTGTTTTGAGTTGATTGTATTTTGACTAGGGGGTTTGTTTGCAGAGCTTAATTGCAATGATTTATGGATGATGTTTGATTTACCAAATTGATAAAGATTGGGGTGAGTTCATCATTGGGGAGTTAATCATGTGATATCCTTGAGCCTTACTTTGTATTGCATTAAATTAACACCCATTTCATAAGTTGATGTTGATTGGAATTCCTAAGTGTGAAGGCTTTAATCCAAGCCTTAACTTAACTTAGGGTTCTAATATCAATCAAAACTTATTTATGGTAGTGTATTTATGGTTCCAATAATCCATGGAAACCACTCGTTAAACAAAACATATCATTAATCCATGACATATTAAGTTTAACATACACAATATTAATTTAAAGAATACTCATCGAGAAAAACTCTCAATCACTTAACATCCCCGAATTATAACTCACCCAAATGAGAGATTTACTCAGCCATTTGGATGTTTAATATTCTGGTTAAAATAATTATGATGATAAATTAAGAATAGAATAAAAAGAAAGGTATTAGAAAAGAGTGGTACGTTGACACACACACACACGAACGATGATGATAATTAAAAGCGGATTTTTGATTGAATGAGGAAGCAAAATAAGGGAAGGGGATTCAACTGAATTTAAACTATTTTAGGAACATAAATATTAAACTACAGAAGGTGGATGAGAATAAGAGATATTGAAGAAGTAACTTGCATTAAAACAGAATTACAAAGAAAGGACTTACAAAATTACAAAAACAAAGAACACAAAAGTAAGTGAAAACAAAGAGAGGAGGAAAGGTCTATAAAGTAAAAACTTGAGTATGGAAGGTCCTCCCAAGCCTTTGGAAAAGCTTTGGTCATGCCAATATTATCTCCTCTCTTGTGAAATGCCAACCCCTCTCAAGGAGAGAAGGGGAGAGTATTTATAGCCCAAGGAGTGGACTGTTTGCATTCCCAATCTTTCCCTCCACTTTTATCGCAAATTTGGCTATTCAGACATCTTAATATTAAAATATATCCTTCTTAAAAGTTGTAGACAATAATGTTGGACGACTACTATCAATATTTTGAGTCATTTTGACTTAAGGATAAAAAGTTATGGCCGGTTTATTAAACAAAATTAAAATGTCCATTTCAATCCAGTCTTTTTGAAGTCTATAATGTGAAAGGGTTTTTGAATATGAATATGCCTTCAAATCCGAATGGTTTCTTCAAAAATGTCGGCCGTCTATATCTCCTCTTTCACACTGAAAAATCTCAGCTCGATTTGATGCTTACATCATGAGAGATGCCATGCCTACTATACTGATTTTAATTCTCGGCCAGAATGGTGGGCTGGACTTCAAAGCTTTATTTGGGCCCCTTGTACTTGGATTTTGGCCTTTAAATTTTTATCCAAGATGACATGTAGTGTCCCCCGAATTATGGTGGAGAGTTAATGTTTTTGGACTTCTGTATTGAGACCAGTAAATCAATCTTCAAGTCTGATCCAGTTTGTTCACAGATTCTTTGGTCTTGTTTGAGAGGACCATATGACCCTTCAAATGGAAGAATTGGATCCTGGTTCCTTCTACTGAAATATTGTATATTGAAAGGAGAATCTTCAAAAACAAGAACCACACAATTTGGATCAGTATAGTGACAGTTATTATTAAAACATTAAACTGACTCAATTGGACTACTTCTAAAAATGCTCAAAAATTATACTTAATATTAAAACATTAATATTTCACACAAATTATGCACATTTCATATAAAATCAGTAAAGGGGGAATATAATAAGTCATGAAAATATTAATAACATCAATGATGTACAAACAGGTGTATGTTCTTGCCTATAGTACTCCACCGAAATTGCTGGGCGGGATTGGCATGATGCTGCCAGACGAGTCTGCTGGATAGCGGAATTAAAACAGGAAGGTGTATGTGTATGCTCGTTACTTTCCACCAAGTTAGGTTGGTGGACTTCTCCGGATATTTCAGAGATGAGAACCTGCTCACTGTTGACCGGATTCCACCTCTGGTGGTTCGTCTTGCCTGCTCGGGTTCGAGGAACCTGAGCCGAACACCTGGAGTTGGTACCCTCATCATGTTGAGGGCGCACTGCCAGACGAGTCTGATGACGATTGTTGGTGGGAGCCTTCAGGAAGGACTCCTGTCTTCTTGAATTAAGGCCCTTAGGGACCTTCTCATTCACTTCCTCAGAATAAGGGAGTGAATGGTGATTGCATTCCGGGGATAACGACCTGAAACAGTTGGAGACAGTAGTCAGCACCGCCTGTTTCTTGATCATTGGTCATCATTGTCCGGATAGCCGGTGTGAGTTGTTCGCTTGGAGGGCTTGTTGGGCAGCCTCCAGAGTTTGGATGGTACCGTGTTGATGGTACTCCTTAACCAGCGCATATGATACCCAGCGTTGAAGACGCTGAGTAGGTGACATCGTCCTTAGAGCGGATGATGATCCAGCAGGAGTAGCAGCAGTGGCATTTGCAGCAGCAGTATTCACAAGTGTGAATTTGAGAGCGGCCATTATGGAAATGCAAAAGATCTTGGAAAAGAGTGTCTGTTTCATATAACAGACGTAATCAAGATAAATTCAGTTACTACATCTTTTGGATGAGCACATATGTTATTGACTATCTTGTGGGCCCTCTCATTAAGTTTAAATAGGGGCCTAACAAATTTGTAAAACATCATTTTAATTTGGTTAAGGATTAACGTCGGGTTCACCATTTTTTGTTTCCCTCAGAATTCAGGGATGACCTCCTTGATGGGAGGTTCAAACGTTCCGATCGGTTTCTAACGGGTTTGTTCGTAGAACTGGAAACATCCAATGATTCCACATCCATTTGGACCTACTTTCCAAAGGTAGGCGCTCATTAGTTTGTGGACTGATGAGGCTTAGGAATTTTCATTGGTCGAGAGGATGGGAGGTCAGACTCATCACACCTTTTTGAGGGGAATTATTGTCTATTCCGGGACTCTCTTTATAGATTTAAGTTATGTTCGTGAAACCATATTACATTACCATGTATAAAATGAGATTTCCTTTAGATCTGACAATCAATGATAAAATATGTACGAAATTTAGAGAATCTTTTATATGTATTCGAGGTTCTTCATTGATAGATAATCATCTGTATTTATTAAAGATTCTTGGTCAATGGTATCCTTAGGCATATTTATATAAAATTCTCTTGGTCATTGTGATGACCATTCTGGTTTCAAAGCCACTCAGTGGGGAATTTTAAGTTTATTGTCATTCATAAGGACATGGATTATTTCAGAGTTGGGATCGAACCCGCAGATGAGCTACCTACGTATCCTTTTTTTTGGAAAAGGAATCAGAACCCACGTAGTTCAAGTGGAGAGTATGATGTTTATGATTGATGGCTCAAAGAAGGATGTCATAATTACTTTTACCCTCTAACATCACGTGAGTCATGCTCGGTGTGAGAAACAAGAGGTATTGGTAAAAATTAGACAATTGGGCCATGAAAGATGCAATCATAAGAAATGATGTGGGACTTATGTATGTATGACTGTCCAAAATAGATAAATATTATGATTAACTTCAGAGAAGAAATCCAGGAACAGGGTCCATAAAGGTATATGTGCTTCATGGAGATTTGAATACTCTAACTTGGGACTTACTCCTGGAAAGGAGGCCCAAAATTAGGAGAGGATTGATGATTAGGTTTTACTCTTGAGAAGGAATCCCAGATCAAGGGTAAATTAAGATTGATTAAGAGAAATTAAGACTGGGGCTTACTCCGGAGAAGGAGGCCTAGGTTTAGGGGACTTATAGCTGGGGCTTACTCCCAAAAAGGAGGCCCAAGTTAAAGTAATACTTGAGAGACTTCTGGTTAAGGCCTTTAGAATCCTCTTGAGGTTCTTCCAGGAGAGGGGTGCGTAGGTTCTATTGAAGGAGTAAGGCGGCGCGTAGGTGTGGCAATTTCCCTTAAGGGCTGGCCACCGAGGCGTGCAAGTTTTGATGAGTTTAAACACTTAGGTCTTCCTTTCCCTCTTTAGATCTTCCATTCTAGGTAAGAAATTACCTTAGAAGTGTTCCAGAAGCTTTGAGAAGAGACTAGGGCACCGGGATCTCAAATCGGAGTTTCTGGAAAAATTCCTCCTCTGAAATGGGGGGCCCACAGGGTCTATTTATAGGCAAGAGAAGACCCCGGGCGGTTATCACTTAGGTCGCGCAAGTCACTTGCATGACCATAATGCGTCGCGCAAGTGGACTTGCGCGGCTATGAGGAAATTTGTGCGACTTATGGGAAATCTTCTCCTTGTTCATCCCTTTACCGATTTTTGATGTTTTCTTCAACGGATGAATCAATTTGTGCTAAGTCATTTCCCTTTCCATTCTTTTAGACAATGTGACGAAAAGGAGCATCAACATATAGTTATTATTATGCTCTCATGTTATGCCTCTTTTATCCATGATGATCACTCACATTACATTTTCATTCTTAATACCTTACTAGGAATTATGATCACCCTTTTATATTGATTTATGTTCCAAAGAAATTTTATGTTTTTAGGTGACCTTGGATGGATTTATAAAGGATTCATCCAAGAAGAATAAATAATTTTTATGTTTTTTTATGATCCATGTACTTCATGTATTTTGTATTTAGTTTGACATGATCTTATTTTTTTGAGTTATATTCATTACCACCATAGCTATATCCTTTTAATATTGATAATTTTTATCCATTAAACACCTCATATTATATTTAATCATTTTTATATGGAATTTTAATTTCATTATCATAATATATTTTGTGATTGATTTTTACTATATAAAATATGAAATTGAATGTAGAAAATTTCCACACTCTATTTTCATTATTTCACTTTCATGCCCTTATTATCTCTTACCAAAACTCGATATTTATTTAAATTAAATGTAAAATATTTATTTTCTTCTACAACATTCATGTTTCTAATTTATCATATTTAAAATTATATTTTTCTATCCTTTTAATTGATGCCAATTCTTAAAAAAAATTATGAAAATTCTAAAAAATAATTATATCAATTTTTATACTATTTAATTATTTTATCTCAAATTATCCTCTAATATACCATTATTTATTTTTAAGTTTCCTTATTTAGAATGTTTATTCTTCAAATAATTTTTAAATATATTTTTTTGAACCTTTTCAATTGATTTTTAATTCGATATATAACATTCTTTTTATAGTGAAATTGATAAAAAGTTAATAAATGTATCTCTATTATTTTTATTAATTTTTCCTCTATCTAAAGAATATATCAAATATAACTATTTAATATAATTTATGTATAATACTTGATAATATTTTATGATATTATTATTTAACTTGATTGAATTTTTGTATCTTTTGATCATAATTTTACTTATTATTTTATGAAACCTTATAAAAATATTACAAAACAAATTTTATTTTTATAGGTTAATCATGCCATGAATTGAATGGATGTGTGAATTTTTTTCTTGTGGAATAAATATGAAATTATTTAACACTATGTGATGGGTATACCTATAATTATAAATCCATATAAGGAATTGGGTATTGTATATATATATTAAGGTGAAATTAATTGGACGTGGGATGCTATACTAGTATGCTATATTATGTAAAGACATCAGGATGTTAAATTTTTCAACCATGTTATCATGACTTGGATAGTGATCCCTGAAATGTGTTAATTCTTTCAATTCTTATGCATATACAACATTAATATTTTTTATTCATGGTCTATGATTATTGATTATATATTCTTATGAAATGGTATGTATTATCCTTCAATGATTATAATTTTATGAATCTATAATTCATTTAAATGATCTATGATTATATTATCATACCTTAGGATTACTTATTATGATTTTATTATCTTATTCCATTAATTATACCATTTCTTTAGTGATCATACTTTTTCCATGTTTATGATCTGATGATAAATCATTTATGACTCAATATCGTTTTACCCATTACTTGACTATTAGCTAACCCTTTTCCTTTATCTATAATTTCCATAGTATTTAATATATAGTTATGGGTATAAAATTTTGTGTAAGGAATGTACATTAGATTATGAAATATTATGGATGTGTAACTAATCTCCAATAATACAAAATCATTGGTTTTTAAGAGTATCATTTAATTTTGAGTTTTAATGTTCAACAAAGTAAAATAATTTAAAATATATTTATTTAATATTTGGGATATCTTTATTGGTTTTGGAGTGAGGCTTAGTAAATTTTTTGGATTAGTTTAACAAGAATGAAAAAGAAACGAAGGTTAATTTGTGAGTATTCTATGTTGAAATAAAAGTGTCATTGGATAAGACATCGTAGGATTTTTTTTCATATTTATTTGATCATATAATTTATTTTATTAAGATATTATGGTTTATTATTAAAATTAACATTTTACGACTCATTAAATCGTAAAAACCAGGAGAATTTGAGTGAAAAAAATTCAATAGAAATTATTATTATTGTCTCATTGAATAATCGAATGGGATCATAGTTGGTGTGAAAAATATAATGGAAATATTTTACCGGATATATTGAAATCCTAAATATATAAAATAAGGATGAACTCTATATCTATTTTTTCATGTGAAAAAACAACTATTATTTAGTTGATCCAATAATCAACTAATTACTTATCGATGGATCAACAAAAAATAAAATATATTTTTAATTATTCAATATTCATAGCATAAAAAAGTATATTTAGTGGTTTATTGTATAGATGGTAAATCAGACCAATGCTAAACTTTGATGAAGAAAGTAAAGAAAAAGGATAAAATTGAATCCATGGGATGATTGGAGTTTATAAAAATATATTTGGAGAAATATTTTCCTAAAAATAATCACAACACAATTGAGTTGGAATTCCTTAAGATTACACAAAATTAGGATGAATCTATTAAATATTGTGATGTAAAAATCACAAGACAATAAAGGGAGACTTATGCTGTTTTTATTGATCCAAAAAGTAAAATTGAATAATCTAGTAGTGGAATAAAACCAAGCCTCCTAAGAGAATTAGTGAAAAGATACTTTAGTATCTATAATGAAATTGATCGATGTTATCTTAATATGGAAATATAGATATGATAATTTTATTATACTCAAGCCTTAAGATATTCAAAAATGAAAATAGAGTTTTATGGAAGCTGAAATAAAAATACTTAATGAGGAAACAAGATTTGAGAACTTACACTCAAATAATATAGTAAGGAGCAGTCGATGAATTTAATTTTTTGTGCCTCAACCCTTTAAAACATAAAATTATTTTACTTCAGATCCTTATTTCAAATTTATATAAACTTTAAACCCTTAATATTAAAAGATAAAAACATTATACATTTTATATCTTTTTTACTTATTTCTACAAGCATTTTGGATAGTTTTTTCACCAACAATATGTGATGACTAACCATAGACTAAAACCATGATTTCTCATGATTTGATGATTTGTAAAAAAATCAATAACCACGTAATTTTTAATGATATTCCATATTTTATTAAATTATTTATTACTAATAATTTATTTAATTTATTTATATGATTTTTTATGTCCATTTATTTGTTCACCTTAATGGACACTTCATCTCCATGTATCCTCAAGAAAATACATGTTTTTTATAACTTCAACATGATACTTCATCGATTATAGGGTAATAATCATTATTCATTCAAACTATCTCCCCCTAAAATCAGAAACTATTCTTATCTTAGGAACCAATATGTTTTACCAAAATAAAACTGATTTGTGTCTATATACTCTATAATAAAAAATTATTTATTCAAATTAAAAATTCTATTTAATATGAACATACAATATATTCTATCTATATTACTATTTTAAGATGTTTTAAATACTTCGATGATCTAATTTTACTGAAAAAACTTTGACCCTCCTTCTTTATACTAGTGTTTACTCCCATCTTTTTTATTTATTATAAAATAACATTTTTTCTTTTCATTAATATTTTCTTATATAATAATAACCTTTTTTTATTTACACTAAGAAACATGATCCTACGTTTATTTCCATAATACGTAAAATATTTAAAATCAATATTCCTAGGTCCATTTGTAACAAAAGAAAAATATATCAGTTATTAAATGAAAATTTTAATTTTTTTTATATTAGTGAATTGATTTTCCATTTATTTTAATATTTCAGAAAAAAAAATATATAATTTATTATCCTAATATAACTTGAATTTCAATAGTTAACTGTTATATTCAAGAAAATTCTATTATAGAGTGTGGAATTTATCCACTTCAGCATCTAAACATGAAGTTGCATAATATACAATTTTCAATATTTAAAACATTATGAAATTAAAACTCTTTATCATCACCATGAAGGAATCCCCCCCTTTGGTAAACTATTTCTCAACTCTATTTAATCCTCAATCCATATTTATTGATGAATTTTACTAATATAATTTAAAAATATTTTTAATTATTTCCTCAGGATAAAATTATGTCATGAAATTCATAGATTCCTCGTCCTCATCAACTTTGGAACCTTTAGTCTCATTAGAAATGTCCATGTATATATATTCATACACATATTTTAATATTTATTCCTTAGTTTCACTTTTATTGCAAAAAAACCATCACCATCCTTTGATAAGAGAGCTATTATCATAGGTCTCATAATCATATTTCCATTTCAATTAGTGAATCTCCTTCCATTTCCCATGACATCACATTTTTTGTCCTTATTTTTGAATAAGTTTTTTTTATCATTTCTTCATCATTCCCATTAGATATTTTCATTGGTTAAATTGAAATTAAAATTATTTAATTCCCACCATTGAAATATTTAATGGGTAAATTTATGTTATACTTTCCCTTTCATGTCTTCAATATTCTTGATATCCGAGAAGCAATTTCCATAGGTTCATGGTTTTATTTTCATTATCTAACACCTCATGATTGTTCTCCATGCTTTCATAAAATTTTAATCCCTTAAAAATCTTTAATTAAATAAATTTACCACCTTTACTCTTCTTTTTTAGTTCATGTTCTCACTTCATTTTATAGTTGATCAAGATTTTATAATATCCTATAATTGAAAAATAATACATATTTTTATCCATTGATATTAAAATATTTATATTAAATTTTATGTAAAATTATAAATAACATCTTGATGACCATTTAATCCTCATGGATATATTCATTATCTCAAATGTTTCTCATGATGATATTAATAATGGTAAATATTTATTCAACAGATTCATCCAATACCATTCATTAAACATCAAACTAAGTCCAAATATTTATAATTGAGTATCTATGATCTTTTTTTACCATTATAGATTCTATAAAGTTTCTCCTATATTGATTTATATTTTTTATAACCCAAGGAATTCATTATACCCTTCTACATGTGTGATTACAATATTTTTTTAGAATAAACATTTACTTCAAAATTCTATTGACCAGTTTGGTTATATGATTCATTCAAATCAAGGAGAATAAATAAAACATATATGGTCATTATAACATCAATCCCAATTAATATTAAATAATTATTCAATTATTTCATAAATCGATGAAATATTTTCTCCTGAATATTGGTACGTCCATTTTAATAAAAGAGTTTATATATTCCATGAAGAAGGTAAAATAAAAAAACTAATATAAGTAAATAATGATGAATCCTAGAGAGTGGAGTGTTATTAGATAACTATTTAAAAGAGTCTATTATTTGATGAATATTGAGAGGGGGTTAAATCCATTTTCATAATAATTTTTTAAATTTTTGTCTTAACGTATAACTTCCTTCAATGCCACTTCTGTGGTGGAGCAGTGGTAAAGGTGAGTGGTAAAAACACACCGTTCTTTGGTAGGTTAAGAGTTCAAATCCTGGGAGTCCGCTTTTGTGACAGGCCACTCCCCTATGATCCACCTGTCTTGTCGGGTCACCCGATCTCAATTGTGCGGAAAAAATGAGGTGTGGCCCACTGTGCTGACAGATTGCATTAACGAACCACTGCTGATCGGGTTGTAACCCTCCGGGATGATCTTCCATCTCGGCTAGAAACAGCTCCTTCCCTGTTTGGGTCTCTACCTCAGGGCAGTGACCTCTTCATGGAGGGGGTTTTTCATGTGTGGAGTGTCCGAAAAGGCCACACATGGGAATTCCTTTTATAAAAGGTATATAACTTCCTTCAAAATATTGGTGTGAAAAGGTTTTTATGATCAGTTATCTTCATGTTTCCGACACTAAATGAATCAATGAAAATTATAAAAAATCACATAAATTATAGGGGTTTCATAAGGTTTTAAACATAAGATGTGTGGATATTCCTTGGTTTAGATTAAAGAATACCGAACTTGACCATAACCGATTATCTCTTCAATAATAATCAAGAAGTAGAAACATTGTATTACCCTTAAACATACCTTACATTTATGTATTTTAGAAATTATTTCCATAATGAAAATTTTATAATTGATTAGAGAGAAATGTTTAAAGAAAAAGATAAAAAATGAAAAAATAATATAATATAAAACATCCCTCACGATTTTCTTTAATGTGAATATAATATCTTTATATAGAAATATAATCAAATTTATATTTAAAAAATATATTTAATTTCTCAAATATAATGTTAAATTTACCTCAGTTTAATAAAATTGAAACTAAAGTTGAATGATTTCAATATACCACTAAAATTAGTATCATGTCTCAAATATGAAAATAAATCAAAAAATCAATGTAGATTACATTAGTAATCATAAGAATTTTGATCATTTAATTCATGTGGTGTGAATAATATCTATTCAAAAGAGTGACCACATAATAATTAATTTTATTCTTAGAAATTAAACTGAATAAATAGTTGATTATAGGTCTGATGGATTATTATTGGAAAAAAGACCAAGATTTTCATACAGTTTTCATTGATTTATGAAATTCATATAATAATGTTTCTAGAGATTTTTAATGAAATATCATGGAAGAAAAATTGTGTTGGTGGTGTATATAAAACTTAATAAAGATATTTATGAAGTGGTCTTGAATCGAGTTAAAACTACAATAGGTAATACTATAGAATTACCTGTCTTGATATAATGGAATAAATGTTTGGATTTAAGCACACGCCTTTTTTATTTGTACTGATATTAATTTAAAATTTATATTGAATATGAGATTCAAAATTGCATGTTTTTTGGATAATATCATTTTCGATGTAGAATTTGAAGAGGCTATCATTTTAAAGTATGAGTTATGAAGAGATACTTTAGAATATAAAGTTTCCTATCTTAGTATAGATAAGAAAAAATATATGGAGGTTTTTTATAGAAGGATTTTGTATTAATTTTAGGGATATATGAATGGGAGCCCATTTTAATTCTAATGTTTATTGTTTTGGATATTTTGTCTCATTTATGAAATATGATGGATATATTAATGTTAATGTCTCTTATATGATTTAAACTAGGTGGATATAATGGAAAACGGCTTCTCAGGTTCTTTGTGATCATAAAATTACTTTTAAATTGAAGAGTAAATTTTATAATATTCTTAGTTGACCAACTATTATATATATTTTTGAGTTCTCACCTCAGAAAATACACCTTGTAAGAAAATAAGGGTAGAAGAAATGAAAATTTTATTATGGAAATGTGGGAATACTAAGATAGAAAATATTTGAAATGAATTTGTTTGAGTGAAACTTATAGTGGTTCTGATTGATGAGAAGGCGATTGAGTTTAAATTAAGATGGTTTGTACATGTTATAAGAAAACCTAGTGATACACATTTTAATAGGTCAAGATTAATGATATATTCACTTTTTAAAATAGGTATTTGTAGAAATAAAAGGATGATTATTCAAATAATTCATGATGATCGTGTTCAAAATAGTCTCAATGAAAATATATACTTTAATGGGGATAATTTTTTACATTTTATCTATATAGTTGACCCCATTTAATTGGATTTAAGGCTAAATTGACAGCCATATAATACCATGGAATAAAATATTACAATATATCTATACTTTATGGGTCTATATTGGATCAATACATTTTTTTAATAATTTTTAGGTGACTATTATAATAAAAAACAACACCATATTTATATTTACTTGAAGTAGTGAACAAGTGGAAGATATAAAAATAAAATAATTCTAAAATAACTCAGGTTAAGAGGGAATTGTTTAATTCCATTGATGTTGTATTATTATATCTTTCCAACTTCTAGGAAGCACTTTTCATTGGATATAAATACATTATTACTAATCCAATTTAGGTTATTCAAAAATAATGATAATCATAAATTTATGATTAATAAAATTTGTTTGAAACAAAACCTTTACAGGAATCTATAATGGTGGGAAATGCTATGAATGCAACTAGTGAAATCTATAAACAATTATTTCACTACTACTAAAAAACATCTTTTAAGGGTCATAAATTTTTACCCAAATATTATATTCAGTATATTAATATATATAAATAAATATTTACTCATGAAACGATATTAATTTGTTCATTTTATTTTCTTAATACATTATTTATAGGCCTAGTTTTTTTTCTAAAATTTATGTTATGTGCTTGATAATTGATAAAATATATCATATGTCTTTCACTGCACTTAAAAAAATTAGTAATAGTTATCCTTATAATTTTTAAAAAATTAAATTGAAATTTTTAAACATTTAATTAGAAATTTATATCAATCCTTTATGATTTATAACCACTAACCTATTTTTTAACGACAGAAAAAAAGTATTTTGGGTTGATAAAACGACTTTTTTATACTTCCATTTCAATTGATAAATTTATAATTCCTTCAAATTTTTTTGACAATTCCCTAATGGACCTCATAATTCTTCATAATCATCTTGGAAATTAATATTCATTATATAAATCCACCTTATTATAAAATACTTGAGGACAATTAAATAATAAGTTATGAAACTTATATATTGTGTAATGGTGTATTGAACATGTTTTGTCTTCCAAATTTTCAAGTACACAACATATCTTCACTTCATATCACCTAAAATATATTCCAGATAATCTAAAAATTCAATATAATCATCCTATAATGTAATATTTAATACACATCATTATTATTTAAAACTATTTGATAATAAATTGTTAATAACATAAAATAAATATACTCTATTATATGGTATGAAATACTTGTTATGTCCTCCTCTGTATCTCATAACCAAATTTAATGACTTATAAAATGAATTAAAATGAATTTTAATGATCGATAGACTTAATTTCAACCATCTTAAATTCTCTCAAAAGGTAATAATTCTCACTTTGAAAAAAAAATCAATATAAAAATCCTGAACATATTTCAAGGATATTCATGTTGAAAATTATTTTATTAAAATGTTTTCACACTAAGTTAGGGAACCATGATACCAAGTCCTAGGTCAATATTATATTTTTGATGAATATTTAACTATTGGGTGAACTTTTTAATTCAATAATTTAATTCTTCAATTATATTTACTGATAGACTCTTCTAGGATGTGATATAAGAAGAGTGATATAAATTAAGTAGATTTATTATTATAGTGGGGAGTGGTTCACTCCCTATTAGTATCATATGTAGACATGAAATATAGAAAATTAAAAATATTTCATAAGATTAAAATTTATTTAGAGAAGTTTGGAACTTGTATATTTTGAAATATTGGGTGATACAATTAAAAAAGAACAATATGACTTGAATACTCATCATTTTGGTCTTGCTGAAAGAAGAAAATGATTATATGATATTTAAGATGTTTTAGTTTTAAATTAATAAAAAAATATTTATTAGAAAAAATTTACTATTAAGTAGATGGTGTGTGTTAACTAGTATTTTTTTACATGAAAAGTGACTTTATAACCATTTCCACTATACTCGAGTTCCTAAACATTAAAAAACTCATGTTCTTATTAAAAGGATTATTATATCTAATTTTATTATCATTTTTTTGTGGGTAAATATCATCAATATATGTTATTTTTATCCTTTTAGTTTGATTCCTCATTCTTCATATATGAGTCAGATATAGAATAGTTCATTTAGTTAATTTATTCCACCTCTTTTCTCACACCTCTCTCTCTCTTACTTTTATTCCACTCATGTCTGATAAATTATTAAAGGAGATTATTCATATCATTTTTAGGTTTATTTCCTATATTCAGTTTATTTTTTTCTATATTTGTTTTAGTATTAGACCCTTATTTAGATTTTGGTATTTTTTTAGTTTTTTTTATAGCTTGATGTAACCCTTTTGAAACTAGAACATAATTCTAAAGAGTGGTTTTAGAGGTCATTATGAGTTACTTGTTTACCATTGGTGCAAGAGTTCATGTTTGAATGACATGGAAATGAGTAATTTTCATTTGATTTAATTTCATCCTTTGTGAAAAAATTTATAAATTAATTTTTTTTGTATTTCATGTGAATTAGAACATTTCTTTTGTAATTTTGGATATAATGAACAAGGATATTTTCCCTAGATATTTTAAGCAATAGGAGACCCTAAATATTATTTGAGTTCTTATGGTATATTTGGATAAGTGAGAATTTCATATGGGCTGATTAATATTCATATTTCTATAATATTAAATAAATAATTAAATTAGTATTCCTATTAATGAAAATTCATTAAACTAATAATAATTCACTTTATAATGATCTAAAGAAAAATTAAAATGTTAATTAGTTGGTGATTTAATATTTTTGGTGCCAAAAATGTGGCATGCACTTTGTTCTAATTATCATGCAATGATCTTCACTTATATGATGTGAGTTTAGTATATGATTAAAGATTGGCACACTCAATGTAGAAGATGGAAATGGGATATCCATGTTCCATATGCTAGCTCAAAAAAATTAGTTATGCAGTTCCTTCAAAAATATCTGGTAATCTAGTGATATATTAGTGGGAACCTTCTATCAGGATTTGGCTATGAATTTCATCCATTTTTAGACAAACACTTGACTTAATATTCAAATTTACTTTTTGAGCCTTTTTGGATCTCATTTGGCCTCATCAAACACATTTTATTGGTAAAACTAGATACCAGTGGTGAAGTTAATTTTTCAGTCTTAAATTTGACAACTCATGGAGTGAAAAAGGACAAATGAATCAAAAGTTATGGCAATTTTATGTTTGACATCAATGGATGTGTTTTTCTAAAAAATATCAGTTCACACCCAGAAGTGGGCCAACTTTTCCAGTTTCCACATTCATAAATAAAGTCTTATAAACCTTTTATAAGAGCATAGCATTTTACACAGCTTTAGGCATCATAATCCATGTTCTTAGATGAAATCATGTAATTCTTGTTGCTGCATGCACCTAGAAAAATCTATTTTCACACGCAGATGTAGACGAATAAATGGAAAGATGAATCTGTGTGTGATCAAGTCTATATATAGTTTTTTAAAGTGTTTATGGGTGGTTTCCACCTAGTTATAGGTTTCCATATTGTGGTTTGACTTTAAAATGGTCCTATAGCCTCCCATTTTTTGACACCAAGAACAACAAATGAAATAGAAGCAAAACCCAATGCACCCAAGAATATCGTGCATTGGCCTATATGCCCAAGAATCCCATAACACTCATTCTAGTAATTTTTATTCAAAAGATTAAGTCGTATTGAAAATAAACCTTTTATAATAACTAAAGGACTAACATAGGTGATTAATACTGGAACCTAAATTATTTTAATGTGTATTTTCACAGAGTACATCTCAAAGTGAATCCATACACAACCTTCAAGGTAAAATTTTGGAGTCCATTTATCTAGGCTATACCAGGGAGATAACTTGCCCAATCTACCTGAGAACCCATTAAACCAGGACACCTACATGGGTTCCCATTCACCTTGTTCACCTATCAATATGCACATTCTCTTTATTCTATATAGTGGGGTATCTACCTATGCTATCATTATTTACCCCATAAAAATCAATTAAGTCACTATAAACTTTTTGGGGTAGTTTTGATAAGATTTGGGTCACAATACATATAACCCCACATTGATTTATTATCCCATAAATTTCAATGTAATATTTCTTAAAATTATATGGGATTATTTCAAGGCCAGGTGTCGCGATGGCACGTAATTCTGAGGCATGGTGATCCAGGAATAGTGGTTTGAACTTTTTTATGTTATTTAAAATAGCACATGTGCATGGTTTTGGAATCTTATAAACGGGGGTAAGGATTAAAAATCTGAGGGGACCATTGCATTCGGAATGAAGAAATTACCTAAGTATGGACCTAATCTCGACCGGTATAGGTCAAGGCAAAAAGTTAATTTCTGGTATTTTTAAAATAAAATAAAATAAACTTCAAAGTTTATTTTATTCAAAAACTTTCGCTACAACGCAGTGAAAGAGAAGTTATTTCATTTAATAAATAAAAAATTGTGACGTCTCTAAAATGAAAGCAAAACAGTAGTGTTATTTCATTTCATAAATGAAACAGTGTAACGACGTAGCGAATCAGTGTAACAAAAACGTTGAAATGCGTTCATCGCGTAATAACTTAACAAGGATAAGGATCGTTAAAAGGTTATGGATTTTCTCAGAACCTCTGAAGGAATTCCATGGGCAAGGGATGAATGGCGATGAATGATGGATCATCTGTGACGATGAGCAATCTTAGTCCCTTCCACCTCCTTTTAAGGATCACCAACGATAGGAGAGAAATGTATATCAAGGATCGATGAACGATGGTGTACGACTCTGTTCTCCATCTCTGACCAATCTTGTTTTCTAGGTAAGGGGTTATTTTTAAAGTGATTAGCCTTTACCTATTATTCCATTATAAATGAAGAATTCATAGAAATTAACAAACAAATTGATATGGGGGTTGATTGTGTTGCGGGGTTATTATGGGTGAACAACATTGTGTTTTATTTTGGTTTACAACTACCGATCTAACGGTGATGCACCACGATCGAAACTAATATCGATTGAGGCACATCCATATTTTTTTTGAATCATGTATTTCCTCCCTCCGTTCTACGTTCATCGTGGGAATTTCTTCCATTGGCCCGTGACTAAACATTTGTTGATTGACTGATCATTGTGCAATTGATCATTTGCGCAATAATTAGGTATCACAAATCCAGGAGTGACACGGCATGACAGAGGTGACATGACGATGGTGGAGAATAGATCAAGACAGTGCGAAATATACTGGCATTCAATCATTTTCTAACAAAAGGGGTTGCAATGTGGATTTGGACACTAGGCAATGAAGTGCGTGACCCGAGGATCCCGTAACCTCTTCCAGTTCAAAAAACGGACCACCGGAGTGCGTTCAATGGTCCGAAAAAGGGTTGGTTAGCACACCAGCACAAAGGTGGTGGTTGCATGGTAGACAAAAGAGGTGTCATGCAGCAGAAGCTATAACAACCTTTGTGGAATCACACCACGACAGGGTGACTTGGGCTCGTGGCTCAAGTCGTGGGCGCGTGTGGAATGGTGGTCGGTTGAGCCGGCCGCGTGACTTGGGGTGGGACGTGGTTCTTGAGACGTCTTGGGTGTATCATACTGGACCGCATCAAGTGGTTAAGGTTGAGAAGGCGGCTAGGACCAGGCCTAGTCTGTCCAGGCCGGGCCAAGAGGATCGGGTTGGACCGGACCCGAACCCGACCGAATCCTTTTTACTAAAACAGGCATAACTTCCAAAACGTACCTCTGGTTGAAGATATTTTTATAGTTTTGGGACCCTCACGATGAGGTGGTATTTTTTATACACTAATTGGACTTTATTGAGTGTTTATTTGTAACCAACTGATAGAGGAGTAGACTCTACCGGAATCAAGTACGCTCCGAGTTAGAATCCAGTGATTATCTGTATTGAGAATACTATGATGAGTGGGTCTAACTGATCTAACTATCCCAATAGATGAGAGGGTATAAATATTCCAGCTATCCAAATGTGTGAGTGGGTCTATGTGATCCAGTTGTCCCAAGAGATGATCAGGTCTAAGTGATCCAGCTAGCCCAAGAGATGAGTGGGTCTAACTGATCTAATTGGACCAAGATATGAGCGAGTCTAAGTGATCCATCTAGACCATGTGAAGAGTAGTTCTAGGTGATCAAGAGTCCCTAAGAACTCATTAGGGATGAGTACTTCAGCAGTACAAGGTTTTAAGCATTGCGAATGTTATTCTTGTTTTTCTTACTTTAGACTATACCTACGTGAGATTATTATACCTATTTGTAATTTCCTTTGTGGTATTACCATTGTGTTTTGGTTTTATTAATGAGTATTGTGTTACTCACCTCTGAATAGGATTCTCCCACATGTTTTGTGTCTTATGAAGACGACAGACGCTTCAACAGAGACCTTGTTATTTTGGGACCTAGAGGTGCCCAATGAGATCTGACGGACGAGGCGTACTTCTACGAATTCAGTCGACAGCCCCATCACCTACCCTTCAGGTAGGTTTCATTGCAGATGGACATCAGGAGTTGTTCTTGTATTTTGTGTGCTTGTATTATGGCCCCCTTTACTTTTGGTTTTTTTACTATTACACTAAGTGGTTGTCTTAGTGGAATGCTTGTTTATTTTTCTATATTGTGGGTTGGGGTTGTGTGTGTGTGTGTGCATACATATAGTTACTCAAGAAAATTCCTCACACTTCTAGGTTAATGCCTAAGGCAAAAGTTTCCAGCCCTTGTCCATTGGGAGGCGGGCTTGGGGTGGTCACGACATGGGCCTCAGGGGACAGGTCATGAAAACATGGTATCATAGGTGGTCTGTTCTACCTTAAAGACTCGATGTTTGTGATTATTTTTTAGAGAAACAGTGTTCAACGTTTCGAGTTTGACTTTCAGACTCATGGAGTCAAGTTTTGGTGTGAAGGTTGATGTATCCTTACACCAGGACCTTGAATTCTACTTTTCGACTTGGTACATGAAAACACTAATTGAAAGCATCATATAGGAATTGAGAGTGTTCTAATGTTCTTATTGAGTGAGAGTCAACTCAGTAGGTATAATCTATTGACTGTGGTTTATATTGATCTGTTTTAGGATTCCTTAATGCGTACTGCTGGCTATGATTCTGGTACGTGACCACGAGGATGGTACACCAAGAGATGAGGCATCAGTTTTGGGATTGGTATTGGAGATGACCCCACCGGGTGGTGAAGCTGTGTTACCACCACCTATCGATCATCAGTTCCTACCATTGTTACTAGTAAAAGATGCATGAAGGATCAGTGCCTTACATGAGTTCCATAGGTAGAGACCTCCCATATTTATGGATGAGACTGAACTCCAGGAGGCTGAGGATTGGCTTGAGATAGTTACATGAGACATCCATCTAGTGAGGACACCTCTTGACCAGATGATGATCTTAACCGTGATCCTTCTTGAGAGCTCGGTGGGGAGATGGTGGAGATTGATGATCCAGATGTATGATATTGCAACCCTCACCTAGAAATACTTTCAGAACCTTGTCAGGGAGGAGTTTTTCCTAGTGATGTTATGATCTGTGCGTTTACTAGAGCTACTGCGCCTACAGCAGGGTAGCATGACAATAGTAGATTACTCAGTGAGATTCGCCAAGATTTCTCACTACTCTATAGACATGGTTTGAGACCCTTTCTTCTATGTTCAGGCTTTTGAGAAAGGACTGTGCTGATAGATCAGAGCACCCATGGTATCTCTAAGCATCCCTACTCAGATTGGGGTGCTAGAATGAGTTCTACTTATAGAGAGCTTCCTGGCAGAGAACACACCAGTAGCAGGATCTATTAGTGGACACCAGGTGGTAGAGTCTTTATAAGTGGGTATCATACAGATAACAAAAATACCCAAATAGGTCAAGACTTTCATAGGATAACCCCAGGACATAGGGTCGCTAGTAAGAGGCCCCCAGGACAGTGGGAATTAGCAGAGGAGTAGGGTGTGCTACTCATGTGGTGGGCAGGAACACATGGCTCGTCAGTGCCAGACTCGTCGTGCAGATGATCAGCAAACAGTTGAGGGACCACCGAGGAAGAGGCATAGGGTCAAGCATGGTGGTCTGTAAGGAGGTAGGTGTGGAAGGGGAGTAGGTAGAGCGGCAGGCAGTGCACATATGTTGGTACTACCACAACCTCCCATAGGTGGTCTACCACAGGCTCTGGGAGCTGGTGGATAGGGGTAAGGCCAGCTTCAAGAGATGGAGGCTTATGACCCTGGTGCTCTAGAGATGATCATAGACATGATATGTGTATTCTCCACCTTCGCTGGAGTTTTTATAGACACATGTGATAGTCACTCTTTCCTTACCATAGACCTTGTTTGGATCTTAGAGATTAGGGTGGAGTAATTGGCTCGATCCTTACTATTAGAGACTCTTACGGGAGGTTATTCAATGATCAGACACTAGTACCGACAGTGTGAGATTACTCTTGTAGGTGAGAGCTTCAGTTGGGATCTCCTAGTAGCGACGTCGAGGCCTTACGACGTCATCCTGGGTATGGACTGGTTATCCATAGTCCATGATCAGATTGACTATTTTAGGCACAAAATGTGGTGTTTCTATATATATAGAACCAATTTCTCCTTTTCCAGTGAAAATAGAACACTTGTAGCATAGTATAAATATTCACGGAGGAGGTTGTACCTGATCACTCAATATTTGGATAGCCTAACCCTCATTATGGTGGATGAGATGAGTCCCTAGTTTCCTGCAGTGGTGGAAGAGTACAAGGACATATTCCCAGAGGATGTTCCAGGATTACCTCCTCATATATAGGTTGACTTATTCATTGACATGTACCCCAAGATGGCACCAATATCCACACAATCATATTAGATGGCTCCCACAAAACTTCATGAGTTGAGGTACAGCTAGAGTACCTATAGAAGAAGGGATTTGTGGGGCCCAGTGTATCACTGTGAGAAGCCCTAGTATTGTTTTCCAAGAAGGAAGATGAGATTTTGATGTTGTGAGTGGACTTATAGCACCTGAATTAGGTGACTATGAAGAACAAGTATCCACTGCCAAGGATTGATTTCTTCTTCAATCAGCTGAAGGGAGTGAGATGGTTCTCAAATATATACCTCATATCATGCTATCATCAACTTCATGTATGGGGTGAGGATATACTGAAGAGAACCTTTAAATGTCAATATAGATACTATGAGTTCTTGGATATTCCATTCAGTGTGAACAATGATCCATCAGTGTTAATTGTACTCATGAACATGATCTTCCATCCTTACCTTGACCAGTTCTTCATGGTCTTCATTGATGATATCCTAGTGTACTCAATGTCTGAGGAGGAACAAGTGAAACACCTGAGAATAGTCTTGGATACACTCTTAGAGCACCAATTTTAATGGAAGCTATCAAAGTGTCAGTTAGGGATTTGATTGGTCCAATTTATTTTACATGCCATTTTGGAGGCTGGAGTTGCGGTGGATCTGACAAAGATAGATGAAATGCTTTCTTGGGAGACACCTAGGTGCATGACTAATGTGAGGAGTTTATTGGGTTTGGATGGATACTACCAGAGATTCATGCATGACTTTTCTAGGTTAGCATCAACTTTATCATATTTGACTTGGAAGGGACATCCCTTCATGTGGACAAAGAAGTGTCTAAAGATTTTTCAGGAGATGAGAAGAGACTGGTGAGTTCCCCCATCTTGAGACAACTAGAGGAGGGCATTGGGTATGTAGTATTCTATGATGCATCAGGGACCAGACTGGGTTTTGTCTTGATGCAGGAGTAGGTAGTGATATACTAAGGTTCATAGCAGTTGAGGAAGCACAAGAAAAATTACCTGACCCATGACCTGGAGCTAGCAGTAGTGGTCTTTTCTTTGAAGATGTGGAGACACTACTTGATGGGTGAGTGGTTTACCATTTACTCTGAGAACAAAAGTCTTAGGTATATCTTATCCTAGAATGATTTGAATGAGAGTTAGTGGTGGTGGCTATAATTATTCTTGGAATATGACTTTTAGATAGTCTATACTCTTGGGAAGGGGAACATGGTGGCATACATGCTCAAAAAGAGATCTGATTTGTAGTTTCTGAGTGAAGAGTCAAATCAGTTAGTCGCGATGCAAATATCCTTTGTGGATGGTGATGAATCATCTTATCTTTATTCTACGGATATCACTCCCACACTCTTATAGCGTGTTAGGGAGTCACAACTTGTGGATGTTGACGGCGAGGCCCGACATGCTCAATTATCCTCAGAACAAGCCCTTTATGGATATTTTATAGGTAGGGATCACATTGTCCTTTTTAGAGGGTTCATCATTGTACCAGTTTCATCGCGATAGGATATTCTAAGGGAGTTCCCCACCTCCCCCTTGGCGGTTCATTTATGAGTGGTGAAGATGTACCAAGATCTACAACGTCAGTACTGGTGGTTGGGGATGAAGAAGGTTGTAGCTGAGTTCCTTTCTCGGTGCCTCACTTATTATAAAGTGAAGGTAGAGCATTATATTCTAGAAGTCTTGACTCCTCCACTTGAGGTACCAGAGTGGAAGTGGGATGGCATCTTGATGGAATTTGTGATGAGTTTACCCCGCACATCCAGAGGGAACAATACCATTTGGGTAATATTTGACCGACTCATCAAGTCAGCCCACTTCCTACCCATCTGGGAGCATAGTTTAGTAGAGGGATTGATATGCCTCTACTTGTAGGAGATAGTTCGACTCCATGGAGTCCCATCAATGATAGCCTCGGATCAATACACATGATTTACATCCTGATTGAGGAAGGGATTGCAGGAGGCATTTGGGACTCAGCTATGCTTGAGAACAGGTTTCCACCCACAGACAGATGGTCAGATATAGAGGACTATCTAAGTTTTGTAGGACATGCTTTGTGCTTGCATCTTGGACTTCAGTCGAAGTTGGGATGACCACCTACCACTGTTGGAAACATGTAAAACAATATCTACCAATCCATCATTGGTATGGAACTATTCAATTCACTTTATGGGTGACCCTGAAGATCATTATTATGTTGGACAGACCCCGAGGAGTCAGCACTCATGGGTCCATAGTTGGTATGGGCTACCATCAAGAAGGTGCAGTTCATCCAGGAGCGGATGACGAATGCACAGAGTAGGTATAAATCTTATTCTAATTATAGATAGAGGTCCTTGTAGTTCGAGGATAGAGAACATATGTTTCTTCATGTCTCACCTCAATGGTTATTACGTAGATTTGGTCAGGGAGGAAAGTTTTCTCTGAGATTCATCATCCTTTTTCAGGTTCGGAGCAGAGTTGACAAGGTGGAGTACCGCATAGCTCTTCTCCCACAGATTTACCGGGTGCATAATGTCTTTCACGTATCGCAGTTGAGGAGGTACGTACATGATCCATTGCATGTCATCGACTAGGGAGAGTTACACATTACGGATGAGGTGAAATTTGAGGATTTCCCAGTAGATATTGAGGATCAATTGGGGTGGGTCCTTTATGGATGATTGATTCCTCTGGTGCACATTCAGTGGCGGCATGGGAATCTCCAAGAGATCACTTGGGAGTGGGAGGCTCAGATCCATGCTCAGTACCCCCATTTGTTTGTTTAGCACTTATTTTGGATTACGAGGACATATATCCTTAAGGTGGGAAGAATGTAATGTCTCAAAAATTTCCATGTAAAATGTTTGGAAGTTATATGGGATTATTTCTTGGCCAGGCGCTGAGACATCACCTAATTTCGTGGCCCGGTGAGCCCAGAATAGTTGTTTGAAAATTTTCTATATTATTTAAAATAGCGTGTGTGTGTGTGTAGTTTTGGCAGCTTCTAAACATGTGCCGGATTAAAAATATGAGGTAAATGTTGCGTCTGGAATGAAGAAATTACATAAAAATAACATAACCTCGACCGGCGTGGGTTGAGGGAAAAAGTTAATTTTATGGATTTATAAAATAAAATGAAATAAAATAAAATAAACTTCAAATTCTATTTTATTCAAAAAACATCGTTGAAATGCAACTATGGAGAATCTATTTAATTTAAGAAATAAAATAGCATGAAGACTCTGAAAGGGAAGCATAACAATAACACTATTTCATTTCATAAATGAAACAGCATAACGATGTCGCGACTCAATGTAACAGAAACATTGAAACGTGTTCATCGCTTAATAACTTAACAAGGATACAAGATCATTAGATGGTTTTGGATTTACTCAGAACATTTGAAGGACTTGCGTTGGTAGGCAATTAATGAAGATGAACAATGGATCGCCTACAGCGATGAGCAATCTTCCTCCCTTCCTCCACCTTCAAAGGATCTCCAACGATAGTGGCGAACTGCAGATCAAGGATCGATGAACAACAGCGTGCGACACCATTATCTATATTCAATCAGTCTTGTTTTCTAGGTAAGGAGTTATTTTCCAAGTGATTGGACTTTCCCCATTCTTCCATTATAAATGATGAACGCGGACTAATTAACAAACAAATTGGTCCGTAGTTAGACCGTGTTATAGGATGGGATTACTCTTGTGGGGTTATTATGGGAGAATAGCCTTGTGTTTTATATTGGTTTATGACTACTGATCTAATGGAGACGATCCACAGTCAACACTAACATTGACTGAGCCCCATCCCTATTTTGTTGAATAATGTCTTTCCTCCCTTAGTTCTATGTTCTTCATGGGCATTTATTCCTTTGGCACGTGACTCGACTTTTGGTGATTGACCGATCATTGCATAATTGATCATTAGTGAAATGATCTGGTATCGCAGATCTAGGACAAAAACAGAACGAAGTAGGTGGGATGATGATGTTGGCGAATTGATTGAGGCGGTGCCAAAGATACCACCATTCTAGCATTTTACGGCAAAAGGAGTTGTAACACATATTTGGGCACCAAGTGATGAAGGGAATTTCCAGGATCCCGAAACCTCTTGTGATTCAAATAAATGACCACTGGAGCCCATTCTATGGTTCGTGGAAGGTCCTAGTAGCACATCGTAGTGGTGAGTCATTGAAGGGCTGCAAAATCACGTCACAGCAGGGTGATCGGGACCCGCGACTCAACCCATAAGCATATGCAGAACGATGGCTAGCTAAGCCGGACATGTGACTTAGGGTGGGATACGGCACCATCTGTGTCCTAAGAGAATCAGATAGGCCTACAGTGAGTGGGTTGGGTCAGACCCGGGTCGAGTCAGTCAGACTGGGTCGGACTAGACTCAAACCCGATCGGTCCCTTTTTACTAAAACGGGCATAACATCCAAATCGTGCATCCAATTGATGAGCCGTTTATAGCATTGGGACCCACGAGATGAGGCGGTCCTTTTAGTATACACTAAGTGGAATTTTTTGTAAGTCGATATGTGATCGATGGATTGAGGAGTAGACTCTCTTGGAATCAAGCATGCTCTGAGCGGGAATCCTATGACTGGATGTATTAAGAAGACTATGATGAGCGGGTCTAAGTGATCCATATGGTCCAAGAGAGAAGTGGGTCTAAGAGATCCAGCTAGCCCCAGAGATGAGCTGGTCTAAGTTATTGAATTGTCCCAAGAGATGAGGAGGTCTAAGTGATCGAGTTGGCCTAAGAGATGAATAGGTCTAAGTGATCCAACTCACCCAAGAGATGGGAAGGTCTAAGTGATTTAGTTGTCCTATGTGAAGAGCGGGTCCAAGGGATCCAATATCCCTAAGCACTCATCAGGTATGAGTGCTTCAGCAGTACAAGGTATTAAGTGTTACAACTATTAGTCTTTCTTTCTATATGTTAGACTATACCTGCATTATCTGACTATGTTTGTGGGTATTTTCCTTTTTGGTATTACCTTTGTGTTTTGGGATCCTTATTGAGTATTGTGTTACTCACCCCTGCATGGGCTTCGTCCGCATGTGTCGTGTCTTGTGCAGATGATAGACACTTCGACATAGACCTTGGTGGTTCAGGACCTAGAGGTGCCCAGTGAGATCCGATGGATGAGGTGTACTTCTATGACTTTAAGAGGTAGCCCCATCATCTACCATTCAGGTAGGGTTCATCACAAACGGACTTCAGGATTTGTACTTGTCTTTTGTTGGGACAGTATTATATCCCCCCTTCACTTTTGGTTTTTGTACTATTACACTCAGTGGTTGTCTTAGTGGCTTTCTTGTTTACTTTTCATCATTGTGGGATATGGTTGTGTGTGTTTGTGTGTGTGTGAATTCATATAGGTAATCAGTCAAATTCCTCTCACATGTGGGTTAATTTCATCAGTGCTAGTCGGCAGCCCCTGGCCATCGAGAGGTGGGCTTGGGGTGGTCACGAAATGGGCCCCGGGGGACGAGTTATGAAAATTGATCCCAATAATACTTTGATTTGAGATACCCATATTGGTTTCCTAAAATTACATTAGTTAATATTATCCTCTTGGATTCTTAAAATATCACGATTTTATATTCTTCTCTTGGTTTCCTTAAATACTTTAATTTTAGATCCTTCTCTTGGTTTCTTAAATTTTCTTCATTCTAGACACTCCTCTTGGTTTCTTAAAACACCTAGAGTCATGTTTATTCTCTTTATCTCATAAAATATCTATATTTGAGTTGACCCTATTATTTTCTATAAATAGCTTAAGTCAATATTCTCTTTTAGTTTACATAAATACCTTGATTTGAGATCCTCCTTTTAGTTACTATAAATTCCTTCAGTTTAGATTCTCATTTTCCCCAAAACTCCTTGACTTGTGATCTACTCTTGTTTTTTTAAAATCCAATTAGTCAATATTCTTCAAATGGTATTTTCAAACTCATTGAGATAACATCCTCTTATCATTTTTTAAAATACCTTCACCAAATACATATTTCAGTTTAAGCTAGATAGGGATTTTCATGCATAATCCCCATACCAATAAATTACTAGAAAAATTTCACCTATTATTTCACTTTTTATGTATTTTAACTACTTCTAAGTGGTCATAGAACTTAATTTTTACCATTTCAGTAATTATTACATGAACATAAATGGTACAATGTGCCTCGTTGAATTGCATCAAACTACATGGGTTGTGATTCCATTTATATGGATACAATGGAATTCATTTTTGTGGGTGTGATATAAACTCAAAAATAGCTCGTTCATCCTTCCACAAGAGTCCAACACCACCCTATATAGAATAAATTCCAAATTTTCTTCCCACATGACTTTAAACTATAGATAATAAAGTAGTATGATCAAATGACAAACAATATACTTCCCATGTTCTATGTCCTCTAACATTCATATTGTCAATAAATCAATTCCACCAAAGGGTAACAAATACTTTTATCAATAAATATTCAAATAAAATGTATTAAATCAATAAAGGAGTCCCTAAAAAGAAAAAATACCCCATATGGGATGATTCATCCTCTCATCATCTCGGATGATAAAAAGGGATGTCAATATAACTTGATTCCTCCTATATTTGGATAGTGGGAGAGTCACATGATACCCAAATGAACCAAAATGTCCCCATAATAATGGAAATATAAATAAAAAATATTTCATTTGATTATTAATTACATCAATTATATGATAATATTTACAAATATAAAAGTGTATATTCTATAAATATTTATTAATATTTATTTCTTGACTAAAAAACATGATTCTAGAAACAAGTTTTTGAGGATAGTCTTTTAATATATAGTCATCTTCAATATTATAGACTTACTAATAAAATTATATATATTTTAAATGGATGTAATTTAATTTTTTAGTTCTTCAGTTTTTTAGTGACAAGTTTTAGATGGAAGGAACTTGGTTGAAATGAGTTGAGATATGAGGTTGGATGGAATATAGGTTGTCCAGGATGGGTTATAGTCTAGGACTAGAGATATTAAATTATTATTAATAAATAATATACTTTTAATATTGTATTTATATCTCATTACAACTAAAAATAACTACATGACTCACTAGTGAGAATCGTTGAGATTCGATTGGTTTTACAACAAGTTTCTATGATGTATTTGGTAATAAGAGGAGATTGTGTTCAAGTTGTTGGGTTATCAATTAGGGAATTGTGTGAGAAATTATATTTTTTATGATCTGTGACTTGAGTTGTTCTTTAAATTTATTAATGGTGTAATCATTGTTTTTAAGGTGTTCGAAGGGTGAGATTTATTTTTAAAAAGTATATTGAAATATAAGAAATGTACTTTTTAAAAAATTATATACTTTTAATCACTTGGAGATGGATGCTAAGAATGTATAGTTTTATGAAATTTTATTGGGATTATTTTAAGGGTAATTGAAGTGTATTTTCATTATATAATGCATGTAATTATAAATGAGGGTGTTTAGGGGATATGTATATAGGAAATTATTTGACAATTTATTTATAGGGGCTTAAGGGGTTAAGAATTTTAATTATATTTCTAGGATTGATTTTTCAAAAAAAAATACTTCTTCATTTTCATGATCCATAATATTATATATCAAATTTTTTGTGACTTATTATTTATATCATTAGAGGTTAGGGTATAACAATTCAATGTATGATTGATTTAATATTTATTATCGATATAGGAAATGGCTAAAATATTTAATCTTAAAATATTTATTTTTCATTATAACTATGTCATGACCTAAACTTCTAAGGTCCGGCCCATGACTACCCAAAGCCTACCTCCAATAGCCTAGGGGCTGGCGACCATTGTTGAGTAAGATTATCCCACAAATGGGAGGCATTAACCTGAGTTATCTATACACACACACACACACATTAAATCCCACAAAAATCTGAAATGTAAAACAACTGAAATAGTGCATTAATACTTCTATGATCCCGCAATAGGGTATGATAGTGAAAGTATTGAAAGTGAAAAAAGGGGAAAAATAAAAGCCCAACAAAAACACTATAAAGATTCTAACCTACCCCTAGGGTGGGGTATAATTAAAATGAAATATCTAAAAAAACACCTTGGTCTTCCAATCTATGGTTATGCTCCACCCACTCTCTGTCCTCCCAAGACACTATCAAAAAGGTTTTCTTCTGCATAAGCCATAACGTGTGCGGTCAAATCCCATGTATGGGGTGAATATAACAATGCTCATTAGGACACCCCAAAAACACTAAATGTGAAACCCTAAGTATAGTCTACTCAATAAAATATATAAAAATAAATGTATAATAGAAACACCTAAATATACTCAAGAAAGACACCATGCCACCAGGTGGTCAAAACCAACTTCTCTCCATGGGATTCAGCTTGATGCAATGCTCATTCCAAGAGAATCCACTCAACTAGAAATTCTATCATCATAGATGCTTGAATAAGAGGTATAGGACATTGGTCCCTACCCAATGAAATCTTATTAGTCAAATAATACTCTAATACATAGATAGGGGTCACACTTAGAACTATTGGGGGACACCACAAACCCAGTGTAGATCAACCAGCTACGTAGGTGATCATATTTCAACAATACCACAAACACTACCAATATGGCCTTCTTGATGGAGGAATAATTCTCTACATAAGGAAGTCACTCCCATTCTATAGACTTCACCTAGGTAATAAAGGGTGATAGAGGATCACACTCTAGTCTCACAGAGGTACACCAAAACTCTATCTAAGACTCGACCTATAGATGGGATCACAATCCAATAATATATATGTAATTCCACATTGTACCCTCTATATAAAGGAACAATGGAATGTAATTAACCAATACTAGTCCAAAAAAATAAAATAGAGTGCTACAAATACTCTTGAAGGGGACACATGACATGTACCTTGGGGTACATGGTGTGTCCAGTTATCCCTGTACTAGTCTATCTAGAAGATCCTCACATGACATATAGTATCAATATAAATGGTGTATATAAGAATAACATAGCATGTAGAGACACATGGTATCCTACCAGTTTCTTCTGGACATGTCTGTGTACCGAGGTCGTGTTCGTGTACCAACCCATGTACGCTAAGCTGTTTTTAAGTAAAAGTACATGATGTGCCACCTAGTCATATACTTTTACCCAGGTTTGGGTAATCTACAATGTAAAAATTGATTCACACAGATGGGGGTCACACGCCGTGTGATAGGGTCACACATTGTGTGATTATTAACTCCTTCCATAACCCCAGTGTCATATCTAGGGGCCCCATACAGCCTGTAACCTTAAGTACACTCTGCGTTTATCAGGATTTTCTCGATCCACTGAGATCTCTTCTACATCATCCTGCATGTCACCGAAGCTTACACCCTCACTGTAACTTGTAGATCAATGTTCTTCTAGTCCTTACCAACACTGCTTGATGAAAAATCAAACCCGAATTTACTTGGAAATCAAAATGTCAATCCATTTGTCCTCATTCATCAAAAATAATAGAAAAAACCTGAAAAATATGATCTAATCCACCATAAATCATCCACCATCATCACCACACCTTGGTCATACCACCAGTCATGAATTGGACCCACAATACTGATCCATTGCACTAAAGAATGGTCACACAATGATTGAATACTAGGAATATATCAAACTATATTCCAAAATAAAATTCCCATGATGAACGTGTGAAGAATTTAGGGTGAAATACATAAGACATAAAAGTGAGGAACCAACCTCAGCCGCTGATCGTTTGGACTCTATTTTTTATCATAGAAAGCATAAAAAAATAGGGATAAATCAGAACAAATAGATAAAATTATTCAATCAAATTAAATCTACCGGTGATTAGGTAATTAATTATGTTTATGGAATTGATCTGAATTCAACCAGGATTGATGAAAAATATGTAAAATCAAAAAATACAATATCCTATCTGGAGTTTGGATCGATAATTAATGAAGAATAGTTGTGTTTTCATCATTGACAAGATCCTCTAACTTTGTTGGCATGATGATCCTTGATCCAAACTCCAATCTTTCATTGTCTTCTAGAAAATATCTCCTCCAATGAATCCTAGGTATTTATGGTATTAAAACAAACCCTGAGATAATTTTCATAGTTGTACATTTAATGGAGAAATAGTAACTACATCATACCTAAACAAAATATATTATTTGTTAAATTATTTCATTTAATTACACCTGTGATTAATTTTTGATGAACGTCCCACACCGAAAAAGATGATATCACACCTAGGATAAATCCCACATTCTAAACCCAATGGTGCCCTTAGAATTTTGATTTGATTCCCCGTTCAGGTGTTACTCTACTTTTTTAGGAAAACTTCTTGCATGTTCTATTTAATATATTTAATATATTTCAAAAATTTATTCTGGGAACATCAGGCCATAAAATCACACACCTTCTCAGCACCTATTCTTAAAAATAATTAATATAATATCCAAAAATAATACACAGAAAATACGACACATTAAATTCTCTACAACATAGAGATTTTCATTTATTAAATAGAAAAAACTACTCAAAAAATGAGGGTACAGGGCTCACATCTGGATATCCTGCACCCAGGTTTTCTCATGAAGATTCCCATTACTCCACCAAATTCACACAAGGGGAATCAAACACCCATGAAGCATTATATCTTGTCAATCCTCAGTCTTCACTGGGTACTCTACAAAGGTAGTTCCAACATTGATTTCTATATTCTCCTGGTTAATAATTTGTGATGGTTCATGCATGTTTCCCCTCATATGTGACATGTGGAAGATGTCATGTACCTTATATAACAATAGTGGTAGAACTTAGTGTTATGCCCCCTTATGAACTCTATGTAGGATATAGAAGGGATCAATGAATCTCAGAGATAACCTTCCACCATGGAAAAATATCCTCAATGCATGTCAAGGTGAGACCCTCAAGAACATATGGTCTCCCTCCTCAAACTCTATAGGTATTTGTTATCATTTTGAATAAGAATTGTGATGGCTATGTGTAGTACTCATCTTCTCTTGAATGATCTTCACCTTCTCTATAGTATCTCACACCAACACTGGATCCATGAGTGCTAAGTCTCTTGGATCAATCCAACAACATAGGGATCTATAGTGTCACCCATACAAATCCTCGAATGGTTTCATACTAGTGGTGGAATGATATTTTTTGTTTTACATGAACTCCACCAAGGGTAGGTGATCCTCCTAACTATGAACAAAGTCTAACATGAAAGCTCATAGGATTTCCTCCAAGATTTGGATGGTCCTCTCTATCTGGTCATCATTTTGGGGGTGAAATGTTGTGATCAATCATAAATGAGTCTCAAAATCCTATTGTAATCCCCTTAATAATTGAGATGTGAAGTGATTATTACGGTTCGAGACGATCATCGAGGGAGCTCTATGGAGTCAAAATATCACCTACACATAGAGGCATCCCAATAAATCTACTGAACTATCCTCTGGAATATATAGGAATTGTGATGACTTGGGGAGTCGGTCTATGATCACCGAGATGGAATCATTTCCCCTAGACATACATGGTAATCGCATCATTAAGTACATGGGAATCACATCCTACATTCACTCTAGAACCTCAAGGTGTTGATTTAAACCAATTGGAACATGGTGCTTATCCTTCATCTACTAATAAGTGAGGCATCTATGGACAAATTATGCAACTCTATTCTTCATCCTCAATCACCAAAACTAATGTTCGAGGTCCTGGTACATATTTACCACACATAGATGTACCTAGAAATGGTATGTATGAAACTTCTGCAACACCTCCTCCTAAAATGTCAAAGGTACCATCATCTATCCTCTAAAAATTATAATGTTCTACCTATATTTAGAATGTCCATCAAGAGAATTTTCAGTGGATATCTGAGTCTTTAAGGTCTCACAATCAGTATCTCCATGCTGAGCATCCCTGACATGCTGTAAAAGTAGTTAGGTAATAACCATTGACTGAAGATATGAAACACTATCCTTATCCACGAAGGACAACTACAATGAGGCTAACTTCTTTGAACCCTTGACCAACAACTGAGAACAAGATCTCATACTGAGAGAATCTGCCACCACGTTCCTCTATCTAGTATTATATGAAATTACAGAATTCATAGTCTTTGAAAAACTATATCCATTTCTTATTTCTCAAGTTAATATCCTTTTTTGAGAAGATGTACTTGAGACTCTCATGGTCAGATTGAATGATAAACTACTCTTCCATCAGGTAGTGTTGTCACATCTTGAAAGAGAATACTACCACTACTAATTCAAGATCATGGTTCATATGGTTCTACTCATGTGGTCTCAACTAGCATGAACCATAGGCAATAACAACCAGCCTCTGCAATAGCACACAACCAATTATGGTTCCTGATGAATCATAGAACACTACATACTCAATAACCATATATGGAAATTTCATGATGGGAGAGTTCTTCAACCTCTATCTCAACTCTTAAAATCACTACTAGAACATTTTTGTCCACATAAAAGTCTTCCACTTCTGATCCAAATCTTTGAAGGGTGATAAAGCATTAGAGAAGTATGGTAAAAACCTCCGATAGTACCCTTCAAACCCAATGAACTCCAAACCTTGGTAACACTCTTGGGTGGATCCCAAGAAATCACTACATCAACCTTCACTAGGTCTAATGCTAGTCCAGCTTTTGAGATGACGTGTCCCAGAAATTTGACTTCTCAAATCCAAAACTAACACTTCGAGAGATTCATAAAAAGACGGTTCCCTTGAATTGTGTCCCAGGCCAACCTTAAATGTCTTTAATTCTCCTCCTTGGACACAAAATATACTATGATGTCAACAATGAAGACTACCATGAACGATTATAAGAAATACTAAAAGATATATCTCATGAGTTCCCTAAACACTACTAGGGAATTCGTTACTCTGGACAACATCACCATGTACTCATAGTGAATGTAGTAACATTTTAATGACTTATTGGGTATATCCTCATTCTGTACTCATAGATGGTGATAGCCTGACGTGAGGTAAATCCTTGTGAACCATCTCTCCCCTATCAACTGATCAAAGAGGTCAGCAATCCTCAGTAGTGGATAATTATTTTTCACTATCACCTAATCAAATTTACTGTAATATACAAATAACCTTAATATCACGTCCTCCTTGGAAAACAACACTAGGGATGATTAGGGGGAAACAGTGGGTCTCAAAAATCCATTCTCATGCATGTCCTCCAACTACACCCTCAGATCTTTAATCTCTACGAGAGCCATCTAATATACTAGAGAAGATATCAGTGTCATCCTAGGATGCAAGTCAATGGATAATTATATCATTCGATGGGGAGGTAAACCAGACACGTCCTTAAAAAATACATCCCCATAATCCACCACCAATGTAAGAGACTAGTAGCCCAAAGAATCTACTACTCTAAGAGTGATTATGTCCAACAAGTGAGTAATAAGTTGTGATCTCCTATGCCTGAGCTCATCCTACTCATCCAATGTCTCCTTTTTACCCACAAAGTAAAACCTCATTCTGTTTTAGCAGACAAACCACATCCTCCAATTGAAATAGTAAATCTAGTCAGGAACTGTGGATAACCATTCCATAACTAAGATGGCATCATAAAGCCTCATTGATGCAACAAATAAATCCCATAAAAAACTCTCACCTCCAAGTGTCAGAACACTCTATCGACACAAGTGCGCAATTACTGAGTCACCACATGTTGGAGTCTCCAACCGAAAGGGTCGAGCTAATGGATAAACTGAGAACTCTAAGACTCAAACCAGAGAATTGGAAATGAACGAATAGATAAAAAAATATGTCTATAAATACTATAGATAAATTATGAAAGACATAGATCATACCATGTATCATCCCTAGAGACTTGGGGTCATAGGACTTCATAGCCTACAGTTGGACTCATCCATGCCCACCAGTTTCCTTAGCCTGGCATGAACTACCTAGGGGTGGTGGTGGTAATAGAACGAACATACTAACACCTACTTATGACTTATTGACCCCTCTTTCATGTCCTCCACCTTACGTACCACACTTTTCACGCCCATGCCTCTATCTCAATGGTCCCTTGACTGTCTCATAAATTGCTATATGACGTATTGGACAATCATGAGCCCAATGTCCCCAACCATTACAAGAGAAACACTGCCTCTCCCTCAGCCTATTCAAGCCACCTTGAGAGCCTGGAACCACTAGCCCTGAGTCCTGGTATCACTTACTGAATCATCTCACATTCTTTGATACCTAATAATATCATCAGATTCCTACTACTGAGGTCTTAGCTACTGGGTTCCAGTGCCAGCTCCTACTACCAATATTCTATTCTAAAATGTGCTCCACCAACAATTCTTTATCAAGCACCCCAACATAGGTGGGAATACAAAGGGATACTACAAAATCCCATATGTCCTAGTCATGCCCAGTTCAATAGTCCAAGATCTAAAGAATTAGTCCCACACCATATCCAAGGAATAATCTGAGAGATCAGTAAACCTCACTGAGTACTATTCCATGGTCATACTGCTTTTCCATGGGTGACAAATATCCTATATGCCTACTTATCACAACATGGTTTGATAGAACTACTATCTAAAGAGACTATCACATTCTGTTCCAGACAGAGATGTCAAATTTTGTGACTAAGTCACCAAACTCCGCCATCATCCAATAGATCTATGAATAAGACTATACACAAGGACCGCCAAATGATTAGATAGCATCCTCACAAGGTGGAAAACATGAGTGACTACCTCTAGCTAGTATTAAACTGCTTAGGGGTATGACTCACCCCAAAACATGGGAGGTTTCTACCTCTAAAACTTGTGAAATGCACTCAACATGAATGCATCCTCAGCTGGTACATTCATAACTATCTACTATTTAACTGGTGGTGATATAGCTGGTAAACCACCTGAAGGTGCTATCTTCAGCACATGCCCCAACACTGATGCCTCGTCACTATGAGGACCAACCTCACAATCACACAGTGGAATCATAGATGGATATGTTCTTGGAGGAATCCTAAAAATAAAACAAGTTGTGCCACAGTCAAAAGATTATATCTAGGTATCTGAATCAAGAAGGACATAGATAACACAACCATTACTATATGATGCATGTACCAAAATATTTCCCTACAACCAATTTTTATATATACTTAGTTTAAAGGTAATTGATGAGATTATTGGTGTATGGATATGTATGACACTACACTAACAATGGAGTCCATAGCCTAAAAGCGGAACTCGAAACACTAAACATTGTTACCCTAAACCAAACTCACTGACTATAGTCCTAAGGTAGAACTGACTACTCTGATACCACTTTATCACTACCCGACTAGTCGAGGAACGACCCATGACTACCCCAAGCTCACATCCAATAGGCCATAGGCTAGCAACCTCGCCGAGTAGGAATATACCACAAATGGGAGACATTAGCATAAGGTATTGGTACACTTGAACACATCTCCAATCCCACAAAATGCTGAAATATAAAACAACTAAAACAGTACATGCATACATATAAGATCCCATTATAGAGTACGATAGTGAATTTACTAAAAGAGGAAAAGGGGTCCAACTACAAGCCCAAAAAATTGAAAATAGCACCACCTTCTCAAAGGTGAGGACTAATTAAAATGAAATATCCCGGTAAAAACACCTTGGTATTCAAAGATTTAGATATGCTCCACCTGCTCCATCTCTTCCCAAGACACTATCAAAAGGGTCATCGTCTTTATAATACATGAAAAATGTAGGAAAATCCTATGTTGGGTTGAGTATCACAATACTTAGTATGATAACCTGGAAGCACTAAACACAAAGCACCAAGTATATTCAGTTCAACACAAGATATAACAATCAATTTATAACAGAAACACCCATATATACTATGTAAAGACAACATGCCACCAGGTGGTCATAACCAACTACTGACTATAGGATTCAATTCAAAGAAATGCTTGTTCTGGATGAATCCACTCCACAATCTATGATATCATCGGAGATGCTCGACGAAGAGGTTTAGGTCATTGAGACCTAACCAGTGAAATAACGCTAGTCTAGAAAGGATCTGATACATAGATAGGGGTCACGCTTAGAACAACTAGGGGACACCATGAACCCAATCGGGATCAACCTGCTATGTAGGGAATTGTTTGTCTATGATACCACAAACCCTATACGGCCTACTAGATAGATGGCCAACACCCTACTCAGGGAGTTCATTCCGATTCCACATACTCCAACTAGAAAACAGAGGGTGATAAAGTATCACAATATGATCTCACAGAGGGACACCACAACTTTATCTAAGACCTAGCCTCTAGAGGGGATCACAATCCAGTGATATGGATGTAATAAAACACTATTCCCTCTAGGTAAATGGCCAAGGGAATTTACTCAACCTATATTGATCCAAAATAAGAAAATGAAGAGCTACAAATACTCTTGAAGGGGGTACATGACAGGTACTAGGGGGTACATGATGTGTCTAGATATCTCTGTGTCTGTCAATGTGGAAGAGCCTCACACAACATGTAGTCTCCATATACATAGTGTGTATAAGGATTAAATGGTATATAGAGAGAGATGGTATCTGGACCATGTCTCCTAGCCATGTCCGTGTATGGAGGTTATGTCTGTGTACTAGCTCATGTACGCCAAGCCATGTTCGTGTACAAGTACACGGCATGCCATCAGTCTCTGTACTTTTACCCATGTTTATGTACTCTCTGAATTACACGTCGTGTCACATGGAAGGGGGTCACACAACGTGTGATAGTGGCCACATAACTTATGATCCTTAACTCTGGAAAAACCCCTAGCACCGTAACTAGGGGGCCCACATATGTGTAACCCAAAGTACAAACCATATTTCTCTTGATTTTCCAGATCCATAAGGATTTATTCTGTTTCATCCTTCTTATCTATGGAGCCTCCTTTCTCACTAGAACTTGTATATCAAGGTTTGTTCAGTTGTTGACAACACCGATCGACATAAAACTAGACTCGAATCCACTCGAAAATCAAACTGTAGATTTTTTCATCCTCATGCATATAAACTGGGAGAAACAGAAACAACAAATCAGATATGATCCTCCATTGATCATCCTCCACCATAATCACATATTGATCACACCATCGTTCATGAACCGTACCTGTGGAATCGATTTGTTGCACTGAACAATGGTCGCACAATGATTGAATATCGATTATTCATCGAACCATGGACTAAAAGAAAAAACCCACGATGAACATGTGAATAATAGGGGGATAAATTCATAAGATATAAAAGTTAGGAACAATCCTTAGATGTTGTTTTTTTTACTCAATTCATTATCATAGAATTATAAACGACGAGGGATCAATCAAAACAAACAAATTAAATTATTCTATAAAATTAAATCTATAAGCGATGCACGAATAAATTTTGTTTGTGGAATTCCACAGAGTTCACATGATATTTTAGAACAGTATGGAAAATCCCAAAGAAGAACAACCTACCTAAAGTTTGGATCAATCATTGATGAATAACAGTTTCACTTCTATCATTGATGAGATCCTCCAACTCCGTTGGTGAGATAATCCACGATCCAACCCATAACCCGCAATCGCCTTCCAAAAAATCTTTATTACAATGGATCCTAGGACTCCCGGATTTATCAGCCAACCCTAAGACAATTTCCATACCCATTAATTTAAAATAGAAATAGTTATTGCGTCAAAACCAAAAAAAAAATATTTATTTAACTTATTTAATTTAATTACTCACACTATGAATTTTTCACAAACAACCCACATCAACATAGATTATTTTACACCTAGAGAAAAACCTGCATTCAGAAATCAATGGTTCCCTTATATTTTTTATTTGTTCTCCATTCAAGAGTTATTCCACTTTTTCAAAAAAATTGTGCATGTGTGCTATTTAATATTTTTAATATATTTCAAACATTTATTCTGGGCACACTAGAACTCCAAATCACGCATTGCATCATCTACTAGTTTTAAAAATAATCTATATAATATCCAAAAATAATACACAAAAAAACTGAACCATTACACACTAGGGGAAAGAATCTGGTGAACAATATATAAGTCGAATTATTATATACTATCAGTAGGGTCCTAAGGATAATGACCCCAATATTGGATGAATTGTTATTTATAAACTTCAGGGGCTAGGGGAATATATTATAGAGCATCTTAAATTTAATTTTTATTATCACCTTGGGATAGGGGATGATATTTCATATCTAATGTAATTTAGTTTTTTCTATCCCCTTGTATTTAGTGTTGATGATGTAACAATCCACATTTTATGTTGAATATTCTTTGAATGTTTTGAATAATCAGTTACACATGAAATACCAAATGAAAATGAAAAAAACATTATTTCATTAGTATATAATATTACAACGTGAAATTAAATAAATATAAATATAATTTATATGGAAAATAATTAATAATATTACAAAAGGAGTATAACCATAGGTGAATAAAAATTTCATATTCTTGAAGTATTGATCCTCGTAGTCTCTTAGGAAAATCATATCATCATGCATAAATATATAAATAATGTAAAATAATAGAAATACATTAAATTTTTTTTAATAAAAATGAATACATTAGATGAGTGGTTTTTATAGATGTATGTATGGTAATATATAAGAATTAAAAGGATAATATGACTCTTATATCATAGTTGGGAATATAAATGACCATTGGGAATAGATATAGACAATGGGTATGTTGAATCTTTTATAATGGGAATAAAATCCTTTTTTAGAAATAAATAATTTATTAAAAATAATATATTAAACATGTAAACTAATTATTTTTATCTATTAAATAACTATGGAATGATAATATATTAAATTTAAACATTGATTATATATAGAATTGATTTTTATTCAAAAATGTTTTTTTAAGAGTATTATGTATTTTAAATATATATTCTTCACATATAGGGATTGAATTTGAAAAAATATATTTCAAATTGGGAATTTAGACATTGAATTTAGTTAATAAGATAAGTTTTGTTTTTATAGGGAAAAATAATTTACTTAGGTGATTAATGAATTAAACTGGTAAATATAAAAAATGATGAAATAATATATATATATATATAAAGTAGTGTACAAAAATATAAAAAATAGAAATATATTTTAATAATTAAGTTAATATTTACCACTTTTTTTCCACTCATGGACCACTTTACGACTAAAATGACTATCTTTAACCATTAAGAAATTAATATTTGTGAATATACCATCCAAACTAATATATAATGGAACACCTCCTAAACTCATACCAAACCACATATATTTTTTATTTTCCTATTTAATTTTATCCAAATTTCTTTCTATAAAGACTTCCCTCACTTTTGGGAGATTCTGGTCACAGAAAAGAGGCCAAAATCCTTCATTGAAAAAAGATCTTATGAGAGGAAGAGGTTTTGAATTAAGTAAATAATCATTCTTTACTATTTTTTATTTATCTTATCATATTTAATATTATTAATTAATTTTATACACTCTAATGAGGTATTATTATCATTATTATTCTTTTATAAAAACATATAACATCATAATATTACACATTCTTTCATTACAAAATGTTATTTTTTTTATTCAACCAAAACCTACCTGAATATTTCTATATTATATTCATAATTTTTAGAATGGATGAGTTCAAAAATAAGATAATAATTCATATTGATGAGTATTTAAGTTTATGGTTTTGTTTTTTTATAAAAACCTATCTAATTTTAACTATAATATAACTAATTATTATTGTAAACATTACATGAAACAATCATATTATTATTTTATCCCTTGTGAAGAATACATTTACTATCTATAAAAGAAATATTTAAATCCATAAATAATTATAAAAAATGATTCAAATATCCTAACTATTCAATAAATTATTAATATATGAACAATTAACATTAAATTTTATCACATTACAAAAACTAGGTTGGAATAAATAAAACCTCACAAATACGATCATTAAAATAATCTATAATTAATAATTAAATATAATTAAATTTCATAAATGGTAATAAAAAAAAATAAGGTTATGTAATAAATTATTATGATGTTTATGATCATTATAATGGGATTTAGAGTATGTTAATGAAATTTAGGAATGAAGTTAAGGGGAATTTTTATTATATCTCATTTGAGTTAGAATCATTATCTTCTTTTTACATGTTCTTAATGATGTTTCACTATTATGCTATATATTTTTTATACTATTTTTATGATCTATTAATTTTTCTTTCTAATGATTTTAACTTATTTACAATAGTAGGAATGAAATCTCTCTCTCTCTCTTTAAGTTTCCTTCTCATTCACTTTCTCCCACCACTTTTTGTTATTTTCCATAAAAACATACATTTAAAAATTTCTCTTCGATGATTCTTTAAAATAAATTTTTTTTCCTTTATCATTAAATTTTAAACCAATTATTCATTATTTATTTATTTTAAATTGAATTTTTTTAAAATACATTGAATATTTATTCTTCATTTTCACACAATTTCTTATTATACCTGAAAGGTTTTTCATTTGGACCAATTATATTTTATCATATACTAAATACTATTTCATATATTTGACTATAGATATTACATCATAAAATCTTTCAATTTCTTTATATGGTTGATTAATTTTTATGTCCATTGAAATTATTTTGGAATATTTTTTATTTTCATGTATTAATTATGTTATGTTGGAATTATGATTATTTTCATGTTCATGTGGAACACATATAAATATTGATGTGACTCAAACATATAATACATTAATTTTACATGATTTTACTAAGTAATACATTATATCACTATTAGCATCAAAAAATTCATGCCACACACATTTCCATATGACCCATGATATAATCCTCACTTAAACAACACATGTCGAGTTTGAGTAGAAATGTGTCTGAATGTTGGAATAATAAGAATGTTGGATTTACATTTGACTTAAGAATATTAAAAGACTGAGGGATATATATTACTTATAAACTTTACACAATCTAGTGGAATGGTAGTGTGAACATTAATAGTGACCCTGTCTCTAGTAGCCCAGAGTTGGTGCCTTACTTTATTACATTGGCATAGATACAAAGAATCAAATACCAAAGGAATAATCAGTTTAGAATTTTTGGAGAACTGGATAAAAACCTGAAACCCATTTTACATTAGGAATATAAAATAAAAAATAATATTAAAAAATAAAACAAACTTCATCCTTGAAAATTCATTCAAATATTTTTTCTTTATGCCCTAGTGAATGAAAATAAAGTAAGGGTGATATCAAATGATCAGTAAGGGTTAAGTAAAACAGAATTTTTCATCAATCAATAATCACAATTATCCATTATAGGTAAATAACTAAACCCAAATTCCATTTAAATAACTTTAAAATAATATTAAGATAAGGAATAATCTATATGGCATGGTAAATAACTAAAATCAAATTCCATTTAATCAATAAACTGGGAATGAGATATATCCATAGATAATATCATAGTTAAAATATCATGGATAATAATAATAACATAATTCTCAATGAAGGAAATGATTAATTTATGGATGTCACATCTTAGGAAAATGATACCTCTACAGTCAATACCATTCACATGAATATTTAACACTACTGGTTATAAATCGATCCAATTTGGAAATGATACTTATCCTATCAAGACCTTTTACAAGACTTTTTAAAACTACTAGGAATAAAGTCATAGGGTTTATCCAACTAATTTATCTCATGATACCTATCGATGCATCGATGAGATATCATTAACTATTCCCCACACGTGTCTGGAATTTCTAAGTCAATCCACATATATCAAATAATCAAATTAATTCATAAAAAAATGTGCCTTATCATCAAACATATTTAGTCAGTAAAGAATATTGATTTATCAATATTTTCCCAAATAAAAAAAATCAATTTCAATTTATAACAACATATATAAAAATTATATATGGTTTAAGAAATAAGAAACTCCATGATAAATAATATGTATATTTTTGGTAAATTTAATTCTCAATGGTCATAAGAAAGTTAACATTTCATGGGGATGTTATTAACTACAAAACTGAATCAAGGAAGTGAATTTAAATACTATCCTTATAAAAATAATTATAAACCATAAAGAGGTAGAATAATTGTGGTATAAATACAACATATCCCTAGGGTAGTATATCTAAAATTAACGGTTTTTGTCATTGGTGACTAAAAATACCAAAAAATATCTTTGAAAACATTCTTGAGTAAAATATCCTTTTCATTTTGAAAATCACTTTTAAGAACTAAGAATTTCTAGAATATTATAAAAAAATCTTCAAAATATATACCTGTAAAATTGAAAATTAAGCTTCTAATAAATGATGGTCTTGGTGGTGGTAAATCATGTACAAGTTAAAAAAACATTACTTTTGCAATGTAAAAAGTTAAAAAAGTGTTCTTATTTTGAAAATGATAAGAAGATTCCTTTAAGATTTTCAGTAAAATAAAAATGGGAATTATTATGAAAACAACATGATGATTACTTTAAAATAGTGTTTTTAAAAGTAAAAATAGGTAAAAATTACTTTAATAAATCATTTTTTAAATGTTTTAAAACATTTTTCAAAAACTTCATTTTGGAAGAAAATAGATTTTTTATTGAACAGAGAAATAGAGTCAGAATTTCTTAAAACAATTATCCAAAATTTTAAGTACCAAAAAGTGGTAAAATTTTACTATCACTTAAAAATATTATTAATAAAAATAAGAGAATAAAATTAAATGGGTTTATTTATAAAAAAATCAAATAAATTCCTTCAACTAAAATTCAAGAATAGACAATCTCGATTAGAATATGATTGTGAAACAAACCCTTACAATCCTCATAAAATTAATGTTAGAATTAAAAAATAGATATATTATGTTAATTAACTATATATACATATAAAAAAAGTTTAATTACAACATAATACAATCAAAATTAATTATAAACATCATCTTAGAATATCAATGATAATGAATAAGTAATATAACCCAATGAAAAGAAATCAAGTTAGGAAATTATTTACCACTTGGTAATTCTCAAGTAAAATATATTTGTATAAGATAATTAAACATAAAACTTAAAATACCATGAATAATTATATTTTCATGATATTACATGTCATAGTGGTAGTATATAAACTATATTAAATAAATTACGTGTATAACATTTCTATATACCTCAATGAAATTTAGATGAAATAACTTATAAAGATCATATAATTGAAGTGGGGATAAATGTATGAATTTATTATGTGTATAAAATGTAAAAAATAGTAATAAAAGTGAAAATTACAACATAAAATAATGAGATTTCATTACACACATAATCTTAGCATGATATAATCAATGAAGTAGAAGTTTAACCCAATGAATGGAAATTGAGTTATGAAATACATTACCTCAAACTTCATTTTGATTTAACATTGTTTAAACTCTTGTATAGTGGTTTTAAACATATTATTAACTTCAATAAAAACCATTTTAATTTTTATAATATCATATATTATCCTTTTGTAACATTTTATCACCCGTTCATTGACAATATTTCATTATTTTCATTGTATTGGGTGTTAATTGTGTTTTTTATCATGTGTGTTTTATCATTAAAAATATATTTCTTGTAAATATTACATAGTTTAATTATATAAATAATAATAATCATGAAATAATAATAATATTTATACATCAATTAAACTTTTAATACCAATCATGAAAGATGGTTTTGATCAATGAAGTGCTTTATGATAATGGAGACGATAAGTCATACGTACGTATGAGTAATGTTCCCATTTTACAATGATTATTGTGGAAAGAAGTTAAGTAATATATTATTTTTCAAGAATAATTATAATATAATAATTATCACATTATATAATTATATATTTTATCTACGTGGTGTGGTGATGAAAAGTGAGTCATGTCTCTTTGTGATGGCGATAGTCCACACATACCCAAAAAATGTTATCTTAATTAAGTGAGTGGAAAGGTAAAAAAGGAAATGATATATATTATCTTATTATAATGATAAATATTTCATAAATATAATAGGTATTTTATTTATATAACATATAATCATAAACGTTTTCCATATTAAATTCCATGTAAAGCGTTAGTGAAAAAGAATCACATTTTTTACGAGGTAGTAATCTATCGTACACATGAGTGACATTATCGTATACCATAAAGAATAGAAATTAAAATGGTATACATGATATAATGACTCAATAGGTATACTTATTTTATAAATATCACATATATACTTTATATCCATCATCATACTCAACCATGAGAGGAGGTAATGGAAGAACTCATGACATCGGTTTGTGAGGCGATAGTCCATCGTACATAAAAATGGTGATTTCATAACCCATTTGATGAAATTGGAGTTGTTTTTTTGTCATGAATTTATTATAATAACACATAAGTATATATAAGATACTTATGTCGTTACATCATCATGTTTTATTAAGAATTTAAGGTGGGGGAGAAAGAAATAAAATAAAAATTCTTGTTGAAGAACATTACCTCTTCTTCGGGTATCCTCCCTAGGTTTGCTCCAAAATCCTTCCTAGGTTTTATTTCCTACAAAAATAAGGATTTTAGGACGAGGATATAAAATTTGGGAAGTTATTTTCGTAGTAATTCTCTATAAAATTTTTTCTTGATGGTGTGAATAAGATAGGAGATGTGGTGACCTTTTATAAGTGAGGTGAGTGACACACTTGTAATTTTCTAAAAACAATAAAGAATACCCACATTTTTATGAAGCAAAAAGATTAAAAATGTGAAATTATTGAACCTATAAAATATAAAGTGTAAATAGTTCTAGACAATGGGTTCTGGAAAAGTTTTTAGGTCATTTTTAATCATTATCTTCTTAGTTTAATCCCTGATAAATCCATTTTTACCTTAACCATAAAAATAAATTTTTAATATTTTCAATATTAATTTTGATCAAAACTTAATTTTTTTTATTTTGAAATTATAAATAAGTATTATTAATAATATATAATCAATTTTTAAAATTTAATTCACAAGATTGTAAAAATTTAATTTAAAATTAGTCCCGCATAAGCAACGAGAGAGAGAGAATTTTTAAAGAGAAAGTGTTCAAAGGTTTACAATGTTTTTATATATATATTCAATATGAAAATTATTCCAATTAAATAAATTGGATTAATTGATATAATATGGATCTAATTTTACTTTAAAATATATTCAAAATATGGTTTTACATTATAAATTATTTAAACAAGAATGCAATTATCAATTGAAAATCGGTATTTTTCACTATTCATCAAAAAATGAATTTTTTTAGAAAAATAAAAAAACTGAATCCAAAGATAATTTTGATATTATTATTTCAAAAATAAATTTTATATTATCAAATAAATTTTATAAAATTTTTAAAAAATATTTTTTAAATTATGTGCGCAAAGCACGACTAAACTGTCCTTTAGAAAAAATGGAATTTTTCAGAAAACATTTCTTTTTCATTTAATTGATTATTATTTTATTTATAATCAACATATTACCTTAATTTTAATAATTTGGTGATTAATATTCATACTAACCAGTCAAATGTCTAGGTGATTACTATTATATTAAATATTTTTATTATTTCACATTTATTTAAACTCATTGTAGCGTGTAACACAAGCTGAACTCTATATTGCATGTAACACAAGCTAACATTAATGTTGCATGTAATGAAATATATTAAAGAGATTCTTTTTTTGAAAATAAATATATCATAAATTCTTTAGGTGCTATATTTTATTCAAATATTTTTATTTCATGTCATAAAAGATATCAAATTCAATGTTCTTATTTTATATTTTCAGGGTGGTTAATTCTCACCAACTTAAATAAATTGTGTCCTCATAATTTAAACTTGATCTCGGTAATAAAGGATATAAAAATTCAAAATACCATTATTAAAAACAAAATTCTAAAAAGAGTTAATAAAATATCCACTTGATAAGAGATAAAGGAAAGTACCAAGGTCATATGGAATAATAGATGACTAGGTTTCCAAGTAGGATAACATTGGTGGAATGTGAAGATATGAACATAAAAGAAAATAATAAATAATTATAGATAATGATTGAGGTCATTGATCACATGAAATTTAATTATAAATTTAAAATTAATGGCCTCAAAACCATAAATCTATGATGATTTAAAACACAATCTGATTCATCAGATATGGATATAATAGGATACTTTTTTTAATTCAATATTCGTTTACTATAGTTGAGGAATTATTTTATGATATATAATAAAATATAATATAATTAATTGATACATTTCTATTTAATAATCACAATTCCATATTTTTTTATTCTTCGATCAATTTTCCAATTCATCTACTACTCAAATAAATGAATATCCATAAATAAACTTTTTTGTTTTTAAATCACTAAATTCACTTTTAATGGATCATAATATCCATACAATAGTGACAATTATTTCCCTCTATCTCTAAATATTTTCCAATACCAATATGGTTAGAACAAGTTATCCAATATAATAAATTAATCTCTAAACCTAAAATGTAACACCACTAGTTCATCATTAATATTTATTTTTTAAATCATTTAAAGACAATGAAATATTAACCAAGACATCACATATAATAGTGGTAGGTATGAAGCCCTTATCATCTTTCGATTATAGGTTCGAGCCCTATGTCCTTGCTGGATTTGATGGGTTATCACCCAACATGTTGGTTTTATTTTTAATAACATTCACAAAAAAATATGATAGACATCCTTGAAATAAAATTAATAATTAAATAACCTTTTTACTAAGGATTACAATACATATTTTTTCTTAGAAAGTCCAATAATATTATTTGACTATTATTACAATGTAATTTGTTAACCCTACAGGTTATCAATGATTTTAAACTTATATCTATAAAATATAAAGGCATTATTCCTCAGATAACATTTTCACTAAAACATATACTATACCAATATGTTTTATTGCTATAAATTTCTCCCAAAATATCCGTAATATTTGTAGGCTCCTATCACATAAAATATAATTATGGGTGTTTAATACCTTGAACTTATGATAAATCTTAAAATCATAAATCTATTATGGAATCCATAACTCTTATGTTAATGAAGACACTTATGCTTCTAAAATTTTACACAATCCTCAGATGTTTCATGATTCTTATAACAATAATACAATAAATAATATAATTTTAAAACATATTTCTTGGATCAAAATAGGCAAGAAAATTAATCATTCCACTTTGGTTATATCAATAGTATAAGCTCGACCTTGATCCCATAGCTTTTTTTGAGTTATATTCGCATGAAGCTTTAGTAATTCATTTGCATAGTTCCCCATATCATAATAGTGGAATCATTTCACATTGTTAATTTCTTTCATTCCATCATAATCATGATCATGGTGGGTTTTCTCTCCACACATGTAGGAAACTCTCATTCACTTCAAGAAAGTACCATAGTGTCTCTTTCAAAAATTATCACAAGTTCGAAAATACTTCTTTCCATTCTCCCCTTTACCTATTTTTTTCTTTTCCGTCCTCTTATTATCTTTCTTACCTTCAAATCTATAAAAAATGGAGAATTATTTCTCTATCTTGATATCACATAAAACTATTTTATCATATGAAGAAACATTTTGAGAGACTAATTCCCTTTAGATACTTGGATTAACACATTCAATGAAATGTCCAATCTTGCACTCTATATTGCATTTGTAATCCATATATTACCTAGATAACCTTGTAAAGGTAGCTTCATACTATGAAACACATTCTTATTACTTTTTCTTTAAGTTGAATAACTTTTCATTCATTTGATTTTTTTCTCATGAGGGAAATATTTTTCAATGAATGTATCTTTAAAATATTTCCATTCCACGAGTTCTATTTCCTCTTACTCCCTATTATTATGGATAAAAAATAACCATTGATTAATATCACGTCTGAGGAAATTCACTACAAGTATAACCTTTTCAACTTTCACCACATCTTAATGCCATAAATATATTCCCCAGATACTTAATTTGTTTCTCAGTTAACACTAGTTTAGTAGTCCCACAAAATAATCAGGGATTCTTTCATATAAAGAGATACATCATAGGTGAACCTGTTTATGGAATAGGTTGCTATATCTATGAAAGGTTATTTTTTATAACTTGATTAAGCTACCCCAATATAGCCATAATCTGCTCAGTTCTAATACCATTTGTATTTGTTTCCTCAATAGTGAAATCAATAAATTGTCCATGGGTATTGATACCCTTCTTCTTTCTTGAATACATTTCAAAACAATGATATATACTGGATTAGCTCATAAAATTATGAATTTTAAATCATAATGTATAATTAAAAATATGGTGTAACACTTAGCATAAATTAAAATTAATTAATTTTTAATATTAGAATCATTAATTTAGTTTATTTCAGGATATATTTATTTTCAAATCCTTAATAATGTTTTATAAAGAAAATATAAATTATCCTAAGAATATACCATGTGAGTGTCAAACTAGGTTTGCAATATAGTTCATTTTCTTTCACTGGGTGACAATTAGGTTTAATCCAATGCACCATTTTTTGAGTTATTACCATTAAGTTTCTATGTTCTAGAACTACATCCACTTTTAGTATCCAAATGATGATGTATTTCTAGGAAAAACCACATAATCTATCCATTACCAAACATTAGGATATTCTTCTATACATTAACGCAATGTTTATCATAGGGTTATATTACATAATCTATATTTTCCTAAATATAGTTCCCATGTTTTCTACTAAAATTCCTCTAATAACTAATATAGATATCACATACCTCTTAGCATGGATCTCATGCCTTAATTTATTATATTGTCATAGATACAAGTAATCAAACCCCAAAGGTCTAATCAGTTTAGTATTTTTAGAGAAATAAATACATAAATGATATCCATTTTACATTGGAAATTAAAAATAGAATATAATACATAAAAAACACAAACAAACCGCATCCTTGAAAACTCATTAAAATATGTATTCTTTATACCATGTGGAAACGAAAAGAATAAGGGTGAGATCAAATACTTAGTGTGGGTTAAGTATAATGAAAGCTTTCATGAATCAATAAGAATAATTAAAATGGTAGGTTAAATAACTAAACACACATTATATTTAAATAAATTGACTATTATGGTATGATAAGTAATAATAAATATGTAATGATAAATAACTGAATACATATTCCATTTAATCAATAAACCAAGAATGAAAGGTATCCATAGATAATATCAGAGTGAAAATATCCTAGATAAAGATAATAAATGAATTCTCAATGAATATAATGGTTAATTATTGGATGTAATGTCTTAGAAACATGAAACATCTACCTCCATGACCCTTCAAAACATAGTTTAAAACCACTGGGTCCAAACTGATCTGGTTTAGACAAAAGTACTTATACTTTCAAGACCTATCGATGCATCGAGGGGATGTAATTAATAGGTCCCCACCCATGTCTTTCATCTCCAAATAATTACTCATATATATAATAATTGATTTAATTCACAAAAAATGTGCCTTATCATCAAATATTTTTATTAAATAAATAATAAATATTAATCAATATTTCCCCAGATAAAAAAATGAATTTCAATGTTGAAATGATATATGGTTTCAGAAATAAACATACCCATCCTAAATAATGTAGATATAGTGGAAATGTAATTTCCAATTATTATAGGAAAGTTAACATTTAAAGGGAAAGTTGCTGATAATAAAAATTAATCAAGAATTGAATTTTAATACTATCCTTGGTAAAAATAATCATAAACCATCTAGAGGAAGAATAAGGATGGTATCAACACAACATATCCCCAAAAAAGTATATGATAAATGAATGGTTATTGTTTTTTATGAATATAAATACCATAAAATATATTTAAAAACATTCTTGAGGAAAATATTCTCCTCAGTTGGAAAATTACTTTTAAAAAATAAGAATTCCTAGAATATTAGAAAAATAATTCAATTTTTAAATAGATCCTTGTAAAACTGCAAAGGAATATTTAAATAAATTATGATTATGGTGGCCATTAATTTTTTACATTTTGTTTAAGATAAAAATTATATTAATTTTTTACTATAAATTTTTTATAAAATTTATATTTTATAAAACTACAAGAAGGTTCCTTTCATGTTTTGGGAAAAATACAAATAGGCATTGTTTTGAAAATGACATAAATATTCCTTTCAAAACATTTTTTAAAACTAAAAAATGGGTAAAAATATCTTTAAGAAATCATTTTTAGAAGTTTAAGAAACATTTTTCACAACATTTCTGGAAAAAATCATTTTAGAATAAAAAATAATTTTGACCGAAGAGAGAAATGAAGTCGGATTTTCCTAAAAACATTCTCTAAAACATTTTACGTAAAAAAGAGTATAAAAATAGTGTTATTACATTAAAATATTATGAATAAATATATTATAATAGAATTAAATGTATTTATTTATACAATGATAAAATAATTTCCTTCAATTTAAATTTTAGAATAAAAATCCTTATTTGAATGAGATTGTGAAATAAACAATTACAAGGATAATAAGGTTGAAGTGAGAATTAATAAATGAATTGATTATGTGTATCAACAATAAACACACATTAAAAAAGATTATACAAAATATAAGATATTGAAACATCATTATACACATAGTATTATAATATCAATGATAATTAATAAGTAATATAACCTAAAGAAAATAAATTGTGTTATAAAATTATTTACTATTTTGGGATTTTCAATTTGAATCCCCTTGTATGAAATAATTAAAAGTAAAACTTGAAATACCATTAATAGTTAATTTTTCATGATAATACATGTCAAAGGGGTAGTATATACACCATATAAAAAAATTAGGTGCATAACATTGCCAAATGCCTTAATAAAATTGAGATAGAATGCCTTACAAAGAACATATCATTTAAGTGGGGATTAATAAATTAATCGATTATGTGTATCAAATTTAAATCCACATTAAAAGAAGTATAAATTAAAACAAAAAAGTAATAAAAGTTAATTACACACATAATCTTATCATGATATAATCAATGAAGTAGAATCTTGACCCAATAAATGTAAATTGAGTTATGAAATCTTATACTTCACGCTTCCCTTTGATTGAACATTCCTTAAAAATATATATAATAGTTTTAAAAATGTTATTAAATTTCAAAATAACCATATTAATATTTATAATATCATATATGGTCCTTTTATAACATCTTATCAGCCATTCTTTAATAATATTTCCTATTTTCATTGTTTCATGTGTTAATTTCTTTGTTTTCTTATGCGTGTTTTGTCATTAAATTTTTGGTTCTTGCACATATTAAATATTTTAATAATATGTAGAATAATAATTATAAAATATTTTAATATTTATACATAAATTATAATTTTAATACAAATCATGAAATATGTTTTTGAAAAATGAAGTATGTTACGATCATGGAGACGATTGGTTATACGTACGCATGAGTAATATTTCCATTTTCTAATGATCATTTTGGAAAGAAGGTAAGTAATATATTATATTTATATAATTATAATAATTTAAAAATTAACATATTATATACTTATATATATATATACCATTCATGAGGTGTGGTGATGAAAATAGAGTCGTATCGCTTCATTAAGGCGGTAGTCCACATGCATAAGAAAGATGTTATTATATTTAAGTGATTGAAAAGGTAAGAAAGTTAATGATATATATTATCTTATTATAATTATAAATATGTGATTAGTATCATAAATATCTCATTTATATCACATATAATAATCAAATTTATCCTTATCTCATTCCATGTAAAGCATTAGTGAAAATGAATCACATCGCTTTGTGAGGCGGCAGTCCGTCGTACACGCGAGCGATGTTATCATATACCATGTAGATTAGAAATTAAAAAAGTTATATGTGATATAATGAAATAAAATTTATAATTATTTCATAAATATCATATATATACTTTATATTATTCATCATACCCAACCATGAGAGGTTTTAATGGAAGAACAAATGTCATCAGTTTACGAGGATGTAGTCCACCGTATGCATGAATAATGATTTTGTAACCCATTTAATGGAACTGGAGCTGTTTTTAGGTCATTACCTCAGTCTAAAACCATATAATTATATGGAAGATATTTTTGTTATTATATTAAAATGTTTTAGTAATAATTTAATGAGGTGTAGAAATAAATAATATAAAAATTCTCATTGAAAAACATTACCTCTTCTTTGGGTGTCCTCCTTAGGCTTGCACCAAAATCATTCCTAGGTTAGATTTATGAAAAAAATAAGGATTATAGGATTATTATAAGATTTTTGGTAAGTTATTTGGGTAGTTATTGGACTAAAAAAATAGGTGTCAAGGTGTGAATAAGAGAGGAGAGTGGTGGCCTTCTATAAGTGAGGTGAGTGGCACACTTGTAATGTTTTGAAAATATTCAATCATAACCACATTTTTATCATTAAAAAAGCTTCCAAAATGGTCCCTTATTGAACCTATAAGAGTTAATGTATAAATATAGGCATCTAATTTGTGTTTTATATGTTTTTAGGTCATTTTTAACCCTTATCTTCTTATTTTAACCCTCAAAAATTTATTTTTACCTTAACCGAGATAATTAATTTTTATAGTTTTTACTATTCAAATTGGTCAAAAATTAAGTTGGAATTATTATAAATATAAATTATTATGATTTAAAATATGGAATCCATTTTATAAATTCAATTCCAATAAGTAGAAATTTCTAATTTAAAATTAATTTTACAGACCCGTTGAAAGAAGAAGTTTTTAAAGAGAAAATGTTCAAAAGTTTAAAAAGTGTTTATATATAAATTCATTATGAAATTGATTTTAAAGACCTAACTTTGATTAATTTATATAAATTGAAATTATTTTACTTTAAAAACATTTCAAATTATTATTTAACATTATAAATTATTTAAACAATAAGTCAGTATTTAATTAAGATTCATAATTTTTCATTATTCATCAAAAAATGAAGCATTTAAAAAATTCATAATAATTCACCCTATGATATTTTTTATATTATGATTTAAAAAATGAATTTTATTTTTTAAATTTTTCTAATAAAATTATTAAATATTAATTTTAAATTATGTGTACGAACCGCGACTAAACTATCCTTTAGAAAAAATACATTTATTTAGAAATCATTTATTTTGTCTTTTAAATGATTATTATTTTATTTCAAAAAATTTGATAACTGTAATTTTCATAATTTGGTTATTAATATCCATACCCTCTGTTCCAATAGATATGTGATAACTATTATATTAAATAGTAATATTTTACACTTCCTTTGAACTCGGTGTTGCATGTAACTCAAGTTAAACTCTATGTTGCGGGTAACACTAGCTAAAATTAATGTTCCTTGTAATGCAGGATATTTATGGGATTGAATTTATTTAAAAATTAATATATTATAATTTTTCATGGTGTTATATTTTCTTTTATGTTTGGTGTTGCATTCATACATGATATCAAATACAATGTTTTTATTTTATAATTATAGGGTGTTGTAACCTTCCTCTGGGAACAGGCCATCGATTTTGGAAATTACTAACAAAATGTTGTTGAAACCGTAAAATTGATTTTTGGGGGCCTTTTGAGAACTCTTTATAATTAGAAAAAATCTTTATATGGTGTATACATTTTATCTGGGGGTGTAGTTCACTTCACATAAATCAATTTTAATGGTCGTATATTCCAAACAGACTTATGAATAGAAAGTTATGTTTACCAGAAGTCAGGGAAATTGTATAAAGGAATTCGAGTTCCCATGGAATCCATTCACACTAATCCATCACATATATCCCTCACACAACTCCCCCACTCATCTTAAGTAGTTCCTTCACATATCCCCTCCACGTATGTTTTTGATCCAGCCTATAAATTGACCACCAACCTCTGATTTTTAGAGGATAGACGGACTCCTAGGTGACAAAGAAAGGTGATAGATCTACTAAACCAAATACTTTTCTCATGTAGTCCATCCCTAAATGGGTTAACTAATATGTCCAACCCTCTATGAGGATAATACCCCTAGTTCTCCATTACTTGGGAGAACCACCTGGGTGACCCACACTTGGGAGACCCTTGACCTAAGTCACTACACTTGGGCGTCCCTTACCCATGTGACTATACTTGGGAGACCCTTGGTATATGTCACTACAAATGGGTAACCCACACTTGGTATACCCACACATTTTTTACCCACAATTGGGGAGACCCTCACTTGGGTGACCCACACTTGGGAGTCCCTTTTCCCAAGGCACTCCACTTATAAGACCCTTCTCCCATGGCACATCACTTGGGAGACCCTTCACCCAGATAAAATCACATGGATGACCCTTATCCCTATTTTATTGAAATATGTATGAATATAGAACAATTAAAATATGGGGTTTATTGTAAGTTTAAAAAATTTCATTTTTAATCTTAAGGAAAACTTTTTTTAACAAAGTTAAACAAATCGGATTCACTAAACCCTATTCTGTAAGGTTAATTAAAAATACCTTGGGTCCTATAAGGATGATTATTTTAATTAAATTGATATAAATGTTTACTTAAAATATATTCTACCTTAAATTATATAGAATCTTAAATTATATTTTATTCAATAGAGAGGGTATAACAAGCAACACTTCCCATTTAAAAGAAATTGCAGCAGAATTAACGAAACATATAACAGAACATGTAGAATAATTGAATTGAAATATTTTAACCCAAAGATAATGGAATACAATTAATTTGGATAAAATTCCATTGATTTATGCCTTTAAGAAAGTATATCTTACCCACACCAGGGTAAGCCCTCGATCCGCAAAAGATTGGATGCAGCTTATATCTTGCTATCCCCGCAAGCCCTCGATTAAGCAGGTAATTAGAACATATGTCTTCCTTTAGCTAGAATACATTGATAAAAGCATCAAATGCATGAATAAAATCTTAAAGATACAACATAACAAGGTTTATTTAATATTGAATCTCTCTTACAATAGTTACAAACATTGTGAATAAGCAGTTTACAAGAGAGTAAATTTGCATCATGTAGACACACACGTAGTTATCAAACACTATTTACAAATGATGATGTGACTGGGTATTTATAGTCTTGGAATGTAGTTGTCAACTTGGTCACCAACGATCATATTTTTTTGAAAATTTTAGAGGGACCTTCACAACTTTATAACTGTCATAAAAGAACAGATTCGATGAAATAATTTTATTCATAAGGAAAAAATATCCTGAGAAACATTATTATTTAACCAGACATGAATATATGTTAGAATTAAATTATAAGAACAATAAGAAAATTTAGTAACTAATCAGTTTTGATAAAGTTATAAAATTATATTCTTAAAACAAAGAAAATGGGATTTTATAAAGTATGAGAATAATATTATATAAAGTGTGAGAATTAGATTAAACAATCTGAGAAAATAGGAATTGAGAAACCATTTGAATTATATTTGAAATTCTATGTGAATTAGAATTAAAATTCTATGAAAATAGAAATTTAGAAACTGTGAGAATCAGATTCAAAATTCTCTGTGAATCGGAATTGAAATTCTATACGAATTGTAATTGAAAATCTTAGAGAATTAGAATTAAGAAATTTTGAGAATCAGATTAAAACTATGGATCTGATTTTCATTTATTCTACTTTATATTCAGTCTTAAGAAATAGTTTGTTAGACTTATCTTTAAAATATAATAGAAGAGATTAAAGAACACGATTTTAATTATAATCATACTTGCATAAGTTTAGACAAAAATTCTTTAAATAAGGTAAGTAAAAATAATATTAAAAGAAATGGGTTTGTTATTTCCAAATCATAAAAAGGATGAGAAAATTCATAAGTAATCTTTTGACTCACCACTCCCAAGTAACCTCACTTGAGTGACCCTTCACCCAATTAACCACACTTGTGTGACCCTTCACCCAATACACCTCACTTGGGTGTCCCTTCACCCAAGTCATTTCTATTGGATGAGCCTTCACCCAAGGCACTTTACTTGGGTTACCCATTGCCCAAGGCATGTCACTTGGGTGAACCTTCACCCAAATAACTTCACTTGGGAGACCCTTCACCCAATTCACTTCACTTGTGAGGTCCTTCTACCAAGGCTCTTAACTTGGGTGACCCTTCACCCAAGGCATTTCACTTGGGTGACCCTTCAACCAAGGCATTTCACTTGGGAAACACTTCAATAAAATCCCCTATGTTTAGAAAAAACCTTCTAATGCTTGCATCCACTAGGGATAAACATCTTTGCAAGCCCAAACCAAGTCTTGAAATTTCCACTACCTCTCACTACGACTAAGCACTAATTTACCTTGGTCTCTTACTTGGGAATAGATTCAAGCCATATATACATAGATTTGAGATACTCATTTATGTTTAGGGACTCCTATTATGTGTAAGACTCACCCTTAAGAATATACCTTCCTTAAAATGTTACCAACAGTTGGTGGGGTGGGGGAGGACAATAAAACATGGGTGTCCTTCTAGGTGAAAGCCCTAAAAAATCATTGATTACCATGATTTGAAATACTCCCCATGGTTCCATAAACCTGAAAATCATCCTAGGTGTAATCCCCAACCAAACCCTCAATAACCATGAGTGAGGATACTACTAATGGTTATAAAAACATGGTCATCCTCCTAGGTGTAATACAAAAGAAACATTATCATTTACCATGAGTCAATATACTATTCATAGTCTCGAAACATAGGCATAATCATAGGTGTTATTTCCAACCGAACCTTCAATTTTCATGAGTAGACATACTCCTCATGGTTTCAGAAACATTTTTATCATCCTAGGTTCAATCTCCATTAAAATCATCAATTAACATGATTTGATATGCTCCTCATGATTCAAGAAACATGAGAATCATCCTAGGTGTAGGCCCCAACCAAACCTTAAAATCACCTTGAGTCAAGATCCTCCTAATGGTTCTTGAAACATGGGTTCCCTCCTAAGTGTAAACCACAACCAAACCTTCAAATCAGAATGATTTGAGATCCTCTTTAGAGTTATATAAACATGGGGATTCTCTTAGTTTTACACCCATACAAACAGTAAAACAACCATTATTCTAGATCCTCCTTATGTTTCCAGAAACATGGGAATCCTCCTAGGTGTATGACCAACCAAAACATTAGTTATCCTGATTCAAGATACTTCTCATAGTTCTAAAAACATTGGTATACTCCTTAGTGTATTCCCCAACCAAAATTTAAATTACCATGAGTTGATATGATTCTCATGGTTCTAGAAATATGAGAATCTTCATAGGTTTTATCCCCAAAACATATTCTCACCTAACCTGCCTACTAGTTTAGGAATCTCAGGAAGACCTTGATAAATTACACCTAATTTACTATTTTCTCCCCTTTCATAGAAAAATAATTTACTCAAGGTAGATTCAGTGCATAATCCTTCCTTTAAAATATAATGGAATTCTCTCATGAAATGTGACTATTCTTCTACTATATCTTGTTTATCATACTTAGCATAACTTTCGTGGGCTCAGTGATTTGTGATGATTATCCCATTAGTATGGTGAAAGTACCTCAACTATGGACATTCAATTAAGTGTGTTCTCTGTACATTCCACCAAACCATGTGGGATATGACTCTTATTACTAGTATGATATGTAGGATGCATCATTGAGGTCTGAAATTAATTTCATTTCTCTCTTATCCATTACATCGAGCAATTCTATTTTTTATTCCTTTTTTCATATGATATGTAGGACACCTCTTTGAGGTTCAATCGCAAATCTAAAACACCCACTAACTCTATAGATGATAATAAAAATATAATAATCCCAGATATTTATCTTTATACTAAATCATCATGAACTAATAAGATAAATATGGGAAATATATAATATATATAGAGGCTAACATCAAACAAATGGTATTGATCATATCATTGACACTAGGGAAAAAATTCTTATAATAAGACTTGGTAAGGATTAACAAATTTGTTTTAAATTTATAATATATTCCCAGAGTAGGAATTAGTCCCCCTAAAATGGGAGTGGTGAGTCTGACCTCCCATCCTCTCGACCAACACATTTTCTAATATTTCACTAGAAAAGTACTAGTGACCCCCTCTTATTGGAAGGTATATCCTCATTAAATATAAATGAGCGTAGGTATTAAATAAATCAAAAATAATCACATAATTAACATATAGTCATACAACCCAAATATTTAATGACTTTGTATATTAGCTATATAACAAAATTATTACACAATAGTTCTTAAATATCCCACAAAAAATTTCCTACACGTGATTTTTATAGAGATATATCATATATAATATTCTTATTCATTAACTAGGAAAATTGAAACATAGGATAAAATGGTGATCTCAAAATCTTAGTAGGTGAAATAAAATATTGATGAGCCATAGAGGGTTATATCATAAATATGTAATGAATTATGAACATGTTATAAATACCTAATTAAGATATTAAGATCATATAATAATAGTATTTGATCATAAATAATGATAACACTGCGATATATCATTACATGGGAGAATTAAACTATAAAAATATCATTAAGATAAAATTACATATACTCTAAAATAAGAATAGGAAAACATAAGACAATAATCATGATCCAGGGTGAGATAAATAAATAATATAACACTTGTATATACATTGAAATAATAACATATACCAATGTCTACCATTAATAAATTCATATCATTATATACTAGGATAAACACAAATTCCATAATATAGTGGAATTAGAATAACCACGTGTATCCCATAATATAGTGGTCTTAGGCTAACCACCTCAGTCCCATAATATTTTGGACTTCCGCTAACCACTTATGTTCCATTTTGATCTCATGAATTATAAATTTATACCTAATGCATAGGATGATTTTAAAATTTGAGGTCCATCATCACATAGTGAAAATCCATACATATGTTTTCCATATGAAAGAAATCATACGTCATAAATTGAAACACCCATGGAATAGAAATGGTTTTCAAGAAATTTCATAAGGTATTTCATAAGAAGAAACTAGGAGTTAGATTAGATGATACCTAAATTTCAATCACCCAAAATAGGCATTTAATATAAAATTTTAAAATTCGAGACATGAATGATATTAATTATTTAAAATTAAATTTAACCTTAATAAAAGTAATTGAAAACTAAATAGAAAACATGATAGGTTTTTCTATACATTTTTCTCACATTATTATATAAAATATGTTATTAATCACAAAAATCAAACTATTTAATGGGAGAAAAGGATATTTAAAATGATTATATAAATTCATATAAAATTTTTAATATCTAAATAAGGGTAAATTTAATGGAAATAAATTTAATATATAAAAAATGTATCATTAATTATACAAACTATCCCAGAAGTGGAAAAAAGTACATTGGAATAAATTTTCCATATTTTAGTTAAAAATAACCACATCGATGAATGAGATATAAAGTATCATTCTTAATAAAACAAAAAAAAATTGAGAAGATGTAAAATATTTAATGGAAAAAATAATAAAGGAATTCATTAATGGTATGAAAGAACAAAGACAAATAAGAGAAAAATCCAATATATAGGATGGGAATTATTCATAACAATGTCATATTTTTATAAAGAAAAAAATAATTAACAAAATAATATGTCAATATGAAAGTGTATTTAAAATAGAGATAAATAGAAAATACCATATTAAATAGAGAATGGTTAAAACATATAATTTTGTATAACATTATCATGGTGAATGATTATAACTTGGTGGTGTTTGGGAAGTAACTGATAGAATTTTTGAATATTGTATTTGTTTTTAACCATATATGTGTGAATAATTGGAATGTGATTTAGATTCTCTATGAGTTTATTTGATGTTTTATATAATTTTGATAGATAATTTTATTTTAGTTTAATTAATTATATAAAATATTGGTTTTAGTGAATTTGAAAAAGTCATAAACTCTACTAAACTTCATAAGGACGATCATGTGGTTTGGGAGGATGTCCATGAGCTATATAATTGTAATGAAAAATAATTAAGTGATTTTTCAATAGGATTTACTTGTATTTACTAGGAAATTAATATCTACTCAAGAAGGATTAAATATAAAAACATTGCAATTCTGTACGGGCAGTTCAAGTTTTCATAAGAGTAATTTTTACTCATGAATTAAAATTTTTCAAAGGCATGGAAACTTTTTAAAAATAATTCCTAATTACGTAAGGGTTATTTAATACTTCACAAGAATAATTTATAACTTAATAAGGATGACTAAATGATTTTGAATAATTACTTAGACTTTATAAGAGTTATCACCTAAGAATTTTTTAATGTAATAACCACTTCATAAGAGTCATTATCCATTTTATAAGTCATTTTATGAATTCATAAGGGTGATTGTAAGCTTTATAGGATAAATTTACTATAAATAATTTGAGGAGGTTTCTATAATAAATTATTCTAAGGAAAACAAAATTATTTTATTCTTTATATGTTTATTCATGTTTTAAACACCGCAATCATTATAATGAGTTGTGATTCAAGATAAGAATGAAGAATAAAACTAAAGTTGATTTTTTGATATGATTTTCAGTTATAACATGAAGAGGATGGACATGACATGAATCTTTATTAATGTAAGAATAAATATTATTTAAAATATCCATGTATTTTTTTAGTTTTTGAATAATAAAACATCAAGTGTTTCTTGGATGTTTAAATGATGATCACTAACGGTATTTGAATGATACTTAAATGAGATCAAATTAGATATATTTTTAGATGTTATCAACCAGATATGAATTAGAATATCACATTATAATAAATTAATAAGAGTTTCTATATTATATTATGGAAATATTATTCACATATTTATTTGAATATAAAATAAGAAAACAATGAAAGTAATTGTGTTTGAGAATTAAGAAGTTGATACTTCTCTATATTGGATAATTGTTATATCAAATAAAGAAGTGTAAAAGAATATAAACTAGTACTTGCTACTATATTCATCATTTTTGTTGAGGAAATATTATCCCATTGTTAATAAATATGAGTATATTAGTATAGAATGAAGAAGGCTAATATATGTGTGAATTCTCGCATATTTCTTTTCTAAAATCATGAGAAGGAATGTCGACATAAATGTTAGTCCAAAGAAACATCTATGGTAGTCAAATACCTTATCTATGTAAGAAGCTACTTTTTTATGGAGAAATCAAATATGAATTGAAGGCATAGTTGGAAAAAAAATTAAAATATATGTGGAATACTTGTGGTATCAATATAAATAATTTTCTTGATAGTTGAGAAGTGGATGATGACTACCTTTATAAGTTGATGATACATGCTTGACCATCATGTGTGATTTTTATAAACATATTTTTTTTAATTGGTAGGGGGAATTACCCCTTATTATTAGACCAATAAAACCCTTCTCTCTTTTTTCTTGGTAGATGGATCTCATTACATGACTATGTAGGGCCAAGGTCATTAAACCTCAATACGACTATAATATAGTCCCATGTAAAGTTATTATAATAACTAAAAATTTTAACTAGTGACATAATATTTTTTGGATAATAAATAGACAAAAAAATGATTATGTGTCTTTATTAAATATGAACCTTGTAAAAAATCATGCGTTCCTTTCATTGTTTTCATTTCAGTTGCATATGAGTTAGGAAAAAATAAAAGAGGAGTGGATTATAACCTTAAAAATCCACATATTTTTATTTCTAAAATAAATTATAAAAGTAAAGCATGTACTAGTGATTCACCCCTCACAATGGTGTATCTCTTGAACTTGGGAACTTCAAATGGTATCAAATCTAACCAGATTCCTTATGATTTCCTACTCTAATCAAGGTGAAGAAAAGAGAACCTAAATTCTATCAAAAGTAGAGGTTTTCAAATCATTTATGAGGAGAAGTATCATGGATTGAATAATAAAATGCTACCATATCTTTAACATAAATGTGTTTATGAAATTAATGTTATGATAATGGGTTTTCTACCCATTTAGAGAGATGATCCAATTTTATTTTTTGAAAAACTAATTCTATATATAGATAGTAAATACAAAAATCAAATTCTGTCATCTTTTTTTTAAATTCTATAAAAAAGTAATGGAGATCATGATATACAAGGAAATAAGGTATAATATTGAGAAAATGTATGTGTGGAATGTTAAAAATTGAATAATTAAAATTGAAAATACGAAGATCTAAATTTGAAGACAACAAGATGGTTGACGTTTAGAATTTTGATGACTATTTCACTATGTGAAGGAAATAGTAAATTTTATAATGGGATTTGGTGAATCTTTGGAAGATTCTACTATGGTCAATAATATTATGAGAAACTTTTTTGATAGATGTGATCCCTAGATATTGTCCCTATAAGAGAATGAAGACTTATCTCTAGATGTGTTTCATAATACACTTCTTGAAAATGAGATGATAATGGATCCTATATTTAAGAAAAAGCAAAAAGGAGGAAATGGGTTTCAAAGACAAGAATATACAAAAAACCAAGGAAGTGGAAGATTATTACTCTAGTGAATTAGAATATTATAAGTAATGTCGTAAAGAACACAAGATGATGATGGCCCTTATCACTAGAGACATAAAGAATGTAATGAGTACGTACAAGGGAAAACATCCACTAAAATTATTTAGCTATGGTGTTATTGGATATATTTTTCAATAATGTAGTTTTTGGAGCATGAAGATAAATAGAGGCCTCAAATAAATGAAATAGGAAGAAGTTATAAATAATACAAGAATTTTGGTTAGGATAAAAGAATGATTCAAGGAAGAAAGAATAAAAGTATGATGATTAAGAAATAAGGACACTACTACTCTTATTTTAGTTATTTAGTGGAATAATGTACTAAAAAAGTTATAAATTTTTGGGAATATGTTGAAATAAAATAATAAAGGGACAGTATATAAGTATAAGAAAGATAGAAACCTACATGGAGTACATGATGAGAGTTTAGTGAAAAGTTTGTATTAAAATAAAAAATTAACATAATAAAGAGATAAAACCACTTAATAATGATGTTGTAAAATATAATAAGTATAAATAATATTTACACAAAATATAAACTGATCACATAGAGTAAATCATGATTTTAAAGTGAATGCTTTTAAGAAGGAATGGCTTATAAAGGGATTTAAAAATGAAATTGTGAAAAAGACGGAGAAATAAACATGGTTAAGTCAAAATGTATTAAGGATGATAAAATAAGAGAAAAAATTTGAGATCATTAAGATAAGGAAATAGATATAATGGTAAAGTAATTATGAAATATAATGAAATGTTATAAACTAGTTCAGGTAAAATCTACACATATGATACTTGTAAATATCAAATATGTTTCAAGTAATATAGAACATTCTAAAAGTTATTATAGGAAATATTGGATTGAGAAAATTTCTTATAAGATTAAATTTACAACAAAAAATTGAATTTAATCTCGGAAATAAAACCACTTCTAAACCTTATCAAAGGAAGGAAGAATATGTTCCAAGAAAACAAGTTGGAACTCACAATGAAACTCAAAAGTTCCATAAAATAACTGTTTTTAAAGGGTACTATTGGTGATGTATAATTATTTTTAATATAGCATATATTTTCTAATATAACATTTAACTTCCATGAAATCATAAAAGAAATAATTCAAGGGGAATATATTTATAGAACATGAGTTCCAAAGCTGAGAAAAGGTATATTGTCAACAAAAATACATATTAGCTTCCCATATAAAATAGGATTAAATTTCTGGAGGTGATATATGGAATGTGTGACCAATATGGAGAATTTTATGAGGAAGGAATGACCTTACTTTCAGTTCATAATGAGTATATTGTTAGAAATAAAAGGATTTAGGAATGAGAAAATATATAAAATACAATTCTTATTGAAGTGTCTATCAATGATAATAAGAAGAGTGGGATATGAATTAATGAAAGTATTTTCCAAACACATACGACTGGGTATATCAATATCTCAAATACTATTCAATAAAAAATGTCCATATTGTTTATTTTGGTAATGAGATCTCCTTAAAAATAAATGGAAATGCTTCTGCTGAAATTGAACCTCAAAAATTGAAATCAAAAGATGTATTTTTTTATGGTCTCAGACATAACCTAATAGGTGTAAGTCAACTATGTGAGGAAGGTGATGAATTTTTTATAAATTGAAACAAATTATTCATCAAAATAATTATATATAGAGGGCTCATCACCCATGGTGAAAAAAAAAGTATTGATATTTTTCAGATTAGTAATCCAATTAATTATTTTTTACCTTATTATAAAAGACGAAAATGATATTTTTAATTGGAGACATGGACATATTGACTCAAATATTTTAGAAAAAATTTCAAGATAAAATCATGTCATATATCATTTTTAATTAAGAAGAGGTAAATATATTTTTTGGAGCCTTTCAAAATGGGAAGATGATTGAGGGAAATATAAGAGAGTGTAAATTAGATCAACCTAGATTCTTAAATTAATTCACTATGATTTATATATACATATGAGGTATTAATACACAAGAGGAAACTTATATATTATAATATTCATTGATGAATTTTGATAAAATAAAAATGTGTTATTAATGAATCACATGGAATAAGTGGTATGGATGTTCAAATTTCTTATAAGAGAAGTAGTGAAAGAGTTGGGGATTCATATAAAAAAATAAAAATAGATAATAAAATGGATTTTACTAGGAATTATATTGAATATTATATTGTTAAAAAAATATTAAAGAAGCAATATAAAGCTATTTACACTCTGAATTAGGATGGTGTCTCTAAGTGAATGAATATAAGACACGTTGAAATGGAAATAATTATACTTTCAGAGTTCAATACATATAAGTTTATCTAGATAGAAGCTATGTTTCTAGATATACACATTTTGAATAGATTTTTACAAATAAGTAACTCTATAATGAATTTTTATGAGATATTGTATAAAAGGATTCCAATTGTTAGTTAGTTTAATGTATTTAGAAGCACCTATTTGATGAAAACAGAAAACTAAAACATAGGTAATTTGATGAGAAGTATGAGGAGGGAATATTTTTGGGATACTTTACCAATTTTAAAGGATATAGGTTTTAGGGAGAAAGGTTACATAAACTTATTTATTTCTATCATGTAAATGTTATTTAAAATAAATCCTATATTAATGCACTAAATATATTTTATTTCAAATATTCTGATGATAAAAATGAGCATGTTATTTAGTAAAGTAGTGAGGAACAATCTAAAAATGAATCACATGTTATTTATATTTACTATTATTAGAATAGTAATGAAGGAAAGGATATTAAAGTTAAAAAATGAATAATCCTATGGAAACTAATAACATAAAGGGATATTATAGTAAACTAGTTCAAATAAGAATAAGACTAAGGATTTATGACCAAAAAATCCTTTTCTCACATATTAAACCTCATTTAGTGGATGAAGTTATCATGCATAAATAGTATGTTGTATTTATGATTGAGGAGAATTACCAAATAGGGAATAATTACACTTGGGATATTGTCCCTAGATGTAATAATAAAAATATGATTGTGAGTAAGTGGGTATTCAAATATATGTTGGATGATAAGGGAAAAGTCAAAAGAAAAAATGATAGACTTTTTTAAGGATTATCCATATGTTTAAAGGGTTGATTTTCAAGTTAACTTTTCTCTAGTTTCAAAAATGGATTCAATAAGGATATCCATAGCTGTTATATATCCTATGAAATAAAAAATATATCAAAAGGATGTAAAATCTACAATATTAAATGGTGATTTTGAAGAAGAGATTTATATTTATCAATATGATTGATTAATACTTGTCACTAATGGAGTTTTTTTTACAAATAGAATAATGTTTTTACTGGTTAAAATAAGTTCATGGATCCTAGTACATGATATTGTATAGACTATTGATAGAGAAGAAATCCAAAATTTAAAAAAATTACAATAATATTTATATTAAAAAAATTTAGGGAAGTAATATTATAGAAATTATATATGTTGATGATAGTATATTTACATAATACCAATAGATTTCTTGTAAAGAATTTTCTAAACAAATTAAGACTCATTTTGAGATGTTAATGATATGAGAGTAGAGATATTATATGAGTTTAGAATTTTTTTAAAAAAATTATTTTTTTTTCAAGAGATGTATGTAAAATAAATATTATAAAATTTTGGTATGAAGGAATCCAAACCAAAATCTACACCTATAAAAGTTTCCCTAAAAAATATAAATGAAGTTTTAAGGAAAAATATTAAATCAAATGTATTTTAGAGGATTTATTGGAATCCTAATATACCTCAATTCATCTAAAACTAATATAGTCATTTCCAAGACCTCATGTGCAAGGTTTAAAAGTGATCACATGGAGTTACATTTGATTTATATTGAGAGGGTTCTTAAATACATTAAAATAACCATGGGTCCTTGGATGATGTAAAAGAGAGGATATCACCTAAAGATTTCTGGTTTTACTGAAGAAAACTGGTAAGGTGATTGGGATGGAATAAGATCAACCAACAGTGGAATTTTCTTGTTAATATATAGCTGTTTAATATGAACCTATAATAAGAAAGACTTTTCAATATAAAATAAAAATACATGTTATAATTAAGGGATTCTAAGCCAACCTGTGTTCTATTAAATTGTGAACCACTTTCCAACTCAAGGTGACCTTCCTTAACCATTAAAAATAACTATTTTTAAATATACCACCCAAAATAAATAATTAAAGGACATTTCCCCTACTCATTCCAAAACACATATATTATGTATAAACATGATATTGTTTTATTTATTCACTATTTTATAATGATATTGGAAGATAATTTTTACATATGTTGTAACTTTTTATGAATATGTTTGTGATATATTCATATATTATTCCACATCCATATTTTATGAATGATATTAGGTTTCATGATTCTTATTGATTTCAGTATGATTTTATTATTATGATTTCATATACATGTGTTCGTTTTTTTCTAATTCCTTTATGACCACTTATGTTGATCCAAATGATATTGTATATGTTTTACCCTACACTGAGAGTCTGATCTCACCATTTTTTATGTTTCCAATTTCCTTAGGTAATAAAGGATAATATTTTGAATTATTTTAAATAAATATTACCATTTATAACTAATAATATTGAAGAAATATCTATTTTATGATGTAAAATAAAGTATATGTAGATAATCTACAAATACCATAAACCTATGGGTTATATGTGTGTGATTTATTTGTTATTTATTATGTTTAATCATGTAAATTGATAAAAAAACAAGTATGTTATTATTGTCTATCCCAGATGATCCATAGTTGAAGTGATATATTATAAAATAACATCATTATCTATAGATTGATTCTACTTACTTTGTTTTCCTAGTATATAATGAGTTGAAGTGAAAACCAATGTAGATCAATAAGGATTAAGTGGTTATGTTGATAAGATATAAGACATTATGAGTGAATTCTTCCCTATATAGGTATGTGATTACATAATTAATTTTTCTCAATTACAAGAATAATTAAAATATATCTTAGAGTGAATATTTTTCTTCAAAGAAGTTGATATAGGAAAAAATTAGGGGATAAGGTTTTGGAGTTAATCTATTTTTTTAATATAATATAGGTTTATTAGGATGTGTTATATTGACATGGATATTCTTTAAAAAAAATTCTTCTGTGTTTTTTAATTGATGCATGAGATCAGTTTTCTTATATTTACTTGTTATGCCTACTCCATATATTGTGGGATGGGTTTATTATTTTCATTATTAACCCTTATCAAGGTGGTGTGTAAAAGAATTATTATAGTTTACCTATGGAATGTTTTATATGGTTATTTTATTTCATTAATTTATTATATTATACATTCATATAGGGAGGGATATTCATCACATAACATAGACACTTCATGTGCATATATTATATCACACTCTCTTTATAAGAGTTGGGGAAACTTATAAAAATTTTGGGTAAGTCGTTCATAATCAAAACTTGTTAATTAATTATGTGTCTACCATATATTCATTGTATGATCATTTTTAATCGGTTTTATAGGATATTCTAAGGATATATTTTTTTTCATAGAGGTATCAAGTATCATGGAGGTTGATGATTTAGCAGGTTGTGTTGTTTTGTGTTATGTGTTAGAAACCTCATCATTTACATTGGTTATGAATAAAATATGACATCATGTTTTTTTTCTTGGATGATCCATTATCATTGATTTTAATTATTATTTTTTCATTTTATATTCATATAGGGATATATTTTTTTATGTATTATAATTTGGGGGAAACCAATTTTGGGTCCTTTTTATTTTTTCTACAAGGTCAATAAGTCTAATATATATACAACACATGCATGTTTTTTGGATAAAATTGGGTTGTATTTATGAATGGTTAAAAATTTTGATACTGATCCCCAATGATATATATTAACAATAAATATTTTTTACCATCTCTTAGTGATCACGGAATACAGTGATAGTTGGTTTAGTGACCCCAATTTTTTTTTGTATAATACATAGGTCATTTTTTAGTTCTGGAGGCCCGATTTATCAGGAATCGTAAAAAGTAAATTCCTCCTAAAAAACTACCTCATAAATATTTCTTGAGTTTTTTTCTCATTATGGGATGTTTAACATGAGGTTTAAATTTATAAAGATTCCATTATGAATGTATTTTTTTGGGGTATTTAATATTTATTAAATTAATAGTATTTATTATCATCTTTATGAATACTAATATCTACTAAAAAAGCACCATATTTAAATTTAAACTTCAGGGTTGAGTATATAATGAGTGATTTTACCCAGATGAGGTATAAACATCTTATGGGTTTTGGGTATCAGTTTGGGCCTTTAAGGGTTCTATATTTTAGTTTTTTTATTTTTTATTTCTTAACCACCCCTTAACCAATTCCTTTTCTCATTATGGAGAAGAGGATACTGCTCCTTTTTGAAGATACTAAACTTAGAAGAGGAGGGAGAGGGTGGAATAGTTTCTTCCATAGAATCTGATCAAACCTTGATTTGGATGTAGAGACCATGGAGTGCGGAACCGGACCTAAAATCTTCCATATTTTACTATAACCTAGGGATGATTATTTTATTATCACTAAAGATTTATATAAGGACATTATATTGAACCGTTTTTGGGTATTACTCCTACTGAATAGTAAACAACTGACAAAGGAGTGGATTTTGATAGAATGGGAATATTCGGGTGGTTCACATGATTTTTAAATTTTGAAATCCATCTTACTTGTTGTGCAGTTCAGGAACACATGTAATGTAGTTATTCAAATCAATGAAATGTGAATAAAATTTCCACATGATGTGTTGGACATGGACAAGATGTCTAGAGCCTTTGGGTATATAACCCTGGTTGTGGTCGTGTGCATATTTATACATCCCTTGAGAGGAACATGTGATGCAGTTTTTTGGAAAAAAACCCCTCAAGGTTTCCTCTTGGTATGTTTTGGGTGTGATTGTGTTTGTTGACAAAGATAGATAACCGAAAATGAGTATGGTTGGTGTTTGCTGGAGACAGGGTTTTAAGGTGGCGCAGTTTTCCAGTTTTTTCCAAATTTGTGGGCCTCAAAATCCGGAATTTTTGTGAAGAACAGTGAAAAAAATTGGAAAAGGAAGAGAAACGTGAAACTTTATACATAGTCCGCATACCATGTCAGGGAAGGGTAAATGTCTGCGTAACAGGCAGTAAGAATGGTATGCGAGAGTGGTTCGCAAAACCAAAAATAGTATGCAGCGAAAGGCAGTGCAGTATGCAGATGGATTGTTGTTGGTGGAGTAGATCGAACGTGTAGAAGCAAAGGAAGTATGCAGACCATTGTGGAAAAATGGTATACGAAAGGGTTTTGGTTCGTAGTAGGAGGATCAGTATGCAGTGGAGGCTATACTGAATCAAATATTTGGTAAATCTTAGATTAGCAGATTTTATGGATATCTTTGTCTATATAAGGAGAGCTAATCCCACCGATTAAAGGAGACCGCATATCATTATTGAACAACTCTTTGCTCTGGGAATTTAGAAAAGTATGAAGGAATTTCGTAAGGGAGGATTCCACAAAGGCTGAAGTGGTTCATCTGGAAAAAATTTCACTGATGTTTTTTACAGGAAACTGTATCCCTCAAAGGACGCAGCATGCGGTAAAAGAAGGTGCGGTACACAGGTGGTTTGTAAAGGTATTCTGCAAACAGATAACAGTTTTGGGACAGAGGGTGTTTCGTAGAGGAGGTTTGCAGAGTCGGTACGTGAAGGAGGTATGAGATAGCGAAGGTAGAGGAATTTCATGGGTGATGGGAGGTTTGCGGAAGTGGAAGCAGTACACAGAGAAGGTGATCCATGTACCATACCCAGTACATAGTACCTAGTGGAGCAAGGTAGTTTGCAATTTTCACAAGGAAGCTTGAAAAATCTTCAAATCATTTTGAGAAAGTATTTCCCAGAATCTAACAGTACTCATGAAGGTGGGATTTATTTGTGGGTGAATAAGGGAATTTAGTAGAGTATATACATAAATTTGAGGATGCAAGAATTCATGATAATTAAAGGACCTACATGTCTATAAATTGTGTTTGACCTACAAGTCCATAAACTGTTAGTGTATTCATTTCCAAGAGCAGTGGTAAAAGGAAGAGGAAGACAGTGACCCTTTCCACTGGTAGTGATCCAGAGAAAGTGGCATAGGGAGTTATCCTTGAGAATGCAGTGAGAAGACCCTAAATATTGTAAAGGCATTGATCCTAGGCATAGAAGATCTAGCCCAAGATTTTTACTCACTATTAGCATTGAGCCTTAGTGAATTTGGTACATCGTCACATCATCATTGTATTCTCCTTTGACATATCTTAACGAGGTTGAACCAAGTAAAAATCATTGTTTCATGTGCATGATTTTATATCTGTTCATATATTGCTACAGAAGGAAGAGCGAATTGAGTTTTTTTTACAACGAAACAAGATCTCAAAGGGCATAATTTTTAATTTTCATACCATGATTCACCCCCCCCCCCCCCGGGTATTCGACCTTATGGACCCAACACTAGTAATACATGTCATATTAGGTTATATAACATGTCATGATCCAGATTGCATGACTCAAGATATTATGTGGATTACATTCTATGCATACCATGTAGCATGTCATGTATTCAGAAAATTCACAAAAATATTTACTGGGGTAGATACTCGATTGGACTCCTCTATCATACAAGCCACAAAAAATACATGATGTGGAAAAATTAGTACATTAACAAATAGAGACTCTGGGTGTAGCCACTGTGTACACCATGGTACACACTATGTACATTCTATGTGATATAATTTTTGTCTTTTATCACATTGGAAATAAATTTTGACACATAGATAGTCTATTTAGATAATCCTTACATATAGAAAGTGATAGCATAGACCTTTTCATTATTAATATATTTTGGAATGATTTATGGGGTTTCTAATGATCCTCGATCCCATAAGGATAATTTATGGTAAATACAGGTATGGGTAACTCATTGTGGCCTTCGGATACCAAGGTATGGGTCCCATGTGTGTATTTGAAGCTTTATAGTTCTTTGAGGTCATTGAATTTTATGGGTTCTATGTTGTAGGATAGTGGAGTCATGAACATGGTTTGATCTATTCTTTGGTGGTTCCCTCTAAATAATAGGGTAATATGATGGGGGAAATTATGGAACTAAACTTGAGGATATTACCTCCTTCTCATGAACCCCTGTGATGAGTGAGAGAATGTAGTGTGGGTAGGAGGATGGGGAATTAGTTCTACCCTCACATTTTTCTATGGTACTCATGGAAAATTTCAATTATAGATAACATATGATCTTTATCCCTTATAAAACCCCATGAATTTACGTGGAATATATATTATAATACTGTAGAAGTATCTTAGTCGCCACATTTTTTGGGTCACTGGTTCTAATGACTATGAGCAAAGAACTGTATGGAGATGGGATTTGGGTACTTCCCTTTGGCCTGTATCACCTAGTGACATTTGGGTTATCCCTAAAATGTATGGATAAGGCTCTCCCTTAGAGATGAATAATACTTGTCCTCTATGCTAGGATATAGTTTCTCAAATCCCCATACATAGGAAATGGGATAAAATATACGTGGCTGGAGATCATTTGATCATTGATGGTTCTTTAACTTTGATAAGTCATGGGGTCCCCAGTGGTTTCAGTACTCACTTAACTAATTTATACAATATAGAAAGGTGTGGGATCTATATATGTTTATCAGTGATGATGTGATGGTTATGGAGGTTGAGTACTAAGGATGGTTCAAATTTGTAGGGTTGGTAACTCCCTCGATCGGTGTACATTCTTCAAAAAGTTTTGGGTTCCTCAGTTGTGATATTAAAAAGTTGGTTTGATGATGGTGGTTTCCATGCTGAGAGAATATATTCCAGTGCTTGGGGACTGAAAGTGCATAAGGATCTCTAGGTTCCCCTATGGTATGCCACTCTAGTAGATCTGGGATGTGTGTGTGTGGATCTAGTTTGCAGTTGTATTATCTCCCTCATTGAGCCTACTTGGGTTGCAATGCTTCATTGGGTCTTAGTGCAGTTGAGGGTGTGTGTAATCCCTATAGCAAGATATGGTTGGGAATTCATCCATGGAAGGGGGTATATATCAACCATTTATGGGTCCTATAGTCACTTAAACTCAAAATCATTATTGAGGAGTAGGTTCCCCACTTAGAGCATACAATTATTTCTGGGATCCAATTATAGGGTGTCAATGTGATTCGTTGTATCATGGGACATTTTTTTGGAATAACAATAATCTATGAGTTTGGATATTCTTTATGCAGAATAATAAGGTGCTTAATCTAGTGATTTTTGGGTGGCACATGGTCAATAAGCCCCCTAAATTTAGGATCTTTTGGAAATGGTGATTTGGGTTGTTGTTTTCTCAAGAAGACCTATGTAGTTTGATCGCCCTTGAGGTGGATGAGAAGAGTGGCGTTTTCCCCTTAGGTAGATGAGAAGGGGTGTTTTTACCCTATTTTGGGGGATTTATTCATAGATTCCTTATTCTACAGAATGAGTAGACACTTGGAAGTTACCCCTAATATTCCACATGGGATGGGGTTGGGTTATATTAGTAAGTGAATTCATAGATTCCTCCCTATCTTGTGTTTAACTACCTTTTATTGAGTCATGTGGTTTTATATTTTATCCCTTGGTTTTGAGATGACATATATCCCAAGTAACTTTATTTTTTTAGGTAATATTACTAGGTATTTTTATACTTAGCACTAAAAAAGACTAATGCCCATAGATTTGTTTTCTGTCTAGATGGTGCACATGTTTACGATGATTTTAGTGGGAGTGAACTTAGTGAGGATGAAGCTTCACATTACCTTATGGGATTTATGGATAATAGTTCTAAGTATTATAATCAGTAGGATATGGAAATTCCTATCTTTCCATTCATTATATTTCATTTAGATTTTGGGATGTTGTTCCTTGTATTATTTGTTACCTTTTGTACCTGTAATTATTTTTTTATACATTGGGTGTATATACAACGCATTTGGATGTATGTTTTTATTTATATTATGAATATCCCATGTTCATGTTGATGTATGTGTATATATTTTTTATAGGATAAGTCCTATTTTTATGATGTATGTTTTCTTGGTGTTATTTTCTAAGCCTTGGCCTAATGGAGGTGGTCTTTGGGTGATACGATCAGCTTCATGAAAGCCCTAGAGGGGACCTAGTGGTCCGGGTCATGTAAGATTGGAATTAGAGCTAGTGGTTCTAGGTATTTATTTTAGAGATATGTATCTGGGGATATTATTTTGGGATATATTGTGTATTAATTAGACCTTATAGAAACCCCGGTTACCCCGCAAACACATGTTTCCCCTCCATAGTAACCACCCTTGTGCCTGAACGGGTCATCAGACTAATGACTATCCCTACAATACAACACATGCTATTTGAGTGTTGTGTTTCCGCACACATACACATACCCTATGAAACTTTATAGGTGGTAACCCATTCTGATCACTACTCCATGACAAGACTCTTTAACTATAGAGTTTTAATCAGGTAGGATCTCGAAAAGAAAGTTTCACCTTGTTGAAATGGGTAATAACATTTAATATTTTAAAGTCTTTCTTTTCTATTCATGTTACACTGTATAGTAACACTTATCCATTTGACCCTTTAAAATTCTAGGGAATTACATTCGCCTCACCTTTAGAGCATAAAATTCTCACTGTGGGCCCAATTGATCAACCCAGATAGTTCCACTGCACTTCCGGATGGGTTCCTCCTCTAATACCAATATAGAAATTGGGCCCCACAAGCACCCCTATTTCCCCAAACACATGTTATCCCCTCTCTCAGTCCCACCCATGTTTCCAAACGGGCCATCAAACTAATGACTATCCCCATAGGACAACACATGTTATTTAAGTGTGCTTTTTCCTCACTCTCACAAACCCTAAGGAGATCACTGATCTAGATCACTACTCCAGAAAAAACATCCTTAACTGTGGAGTTATGATCAAGTAGGATCCCAAAAAGAAAGTTTCATCTTGTTATCATGGGTAGTAACTTTTATTATTTTTAAGTATTATTATTCCCTGGGTGGTATATATGGGGTTATAATGATTCAAGGTGTTTAGGTCTAGTTATAAAATTAGGGAACCCAACTAGGGTGTGGTATTCAACATATTCCTATTTAGGAAGTTTGATAATCTATAAACCAAATTTGGTAGTTTGGGTATTTTTTGCCAGGTATAATTGGTAGGTTCATGCATCATATATCAGTTAGTGCATTGTTTGTCTCACAATGTGACATCCTATATTCTAGGATATCATCATAAAATGAGGATTTTCATTCCCTCATGATAATGATTTATCTATAGGTGTGGAAGGAATGTTCTATGGATGGTCATAGAAATGATACTACTCACAGAAATGTGGGCTTCTGGGGTGTTTCTCTCCTGATATTTTGGTGGTTGATGTCTATATATTTTTCTAAAAATGATTTTAGTGATGGGATAGGGGTCCTATTCTCATTTGATGATTAGTATAGATGGGGTCGGTAACCCTATAATGGTGTAGATACCAAGGTGGGGATCCATTTTGTACATTATAGTGCATACATGGGATTGTGTACTCCCTCGTGATTTAGGGTGTGGGTCCTCCATTCTTAGGGTTAGCAACTCCTCTTGAGTTATGTTGATTCTAGGGTGTGATTACCCGTATAATATTATAGTGATTGTTACTCCCTCATGAATATTGGGGGAGAAGACTACCATCCATGAGGCATGGGTCCTCTATTTGGGATTATTGCGCTTCACTTCCATAATATCAAATAGGTGTGCCCCCATAAAACAATTTATGTAGAGACCCAAGCTTATCATACCTAAATATTACATCTTATTAGATGAATATTCAAAAGATTTCACAAATGTATGCCCAAGTACTATAAAGGTTTAGTGTCTTTGGAGACTAGATTCACTATCACATTATTTCCTGAAATATTTTTAATATCTCCCACAAGGATCTTCCCACTTAGTAATATTCAATGATACACCCTACATTAAACCTTTCTTCATAACCTAGGGAAATAAAACACAATAAAGATTAATATTCTATTCTTAATAAGGGTAAAAAATGGAGATATCAATATTTCATGATTATATGGGTATTATAACATGAGAATAACATTTTAAAACCATACTTTTCATATCATAGATTATAAACGTGAGTCATGACATAAATCTTGGAAATTATTAAGACATGAATCATAATGGGATCAAAGAACAAGATTCATGAGAACATAAAATTTATGTAAGAGATTTGGGGAATATATATAAGTATAGGAAATATTATGTCAAGGATACCCACCAATAAATTCATAACATATTAGGCTTGGGATAACTACCTATGTACCTACTTCAGGATTGGGATAAACTCCCATGTACCCTCTTTTGGGCTTGAGATAAACTTCGGTATACCCTCTTTCAGAATTTTTATAACCTCTTATATACCCTATTTCGGTATTGAGATAACCTCCCATGAACCCTTTAAGCCCATATAACATTAGTTATTAACCAATGCATTGGAGGGAGATATAGGTCCTACCCTTCACATAATGAAAATAATATATACATGTTCCACAAGATCATAAAAATTTCAATATTTCAGAACCCATGAAAAGAAATGGGTTTCATAAAAATTTCATCATATCACAATTTGTTTTAAAAGAAATAGGTTTTATAATCATTTCATCAAAACCCATGGAAAAAAATATGTTTTATAAGCATTTTATCATAGTATAACCCATAGAAGAGGAATAAGTTTCATATAAACTAATCATCATAAACATAAACCACTTAGAAAAATAATAAAGGTGGTATCATGGGATCATATCCCTAGTAAAGCTTAAGTAACATAAATGGATATCATTTTATATGGAAAATGATTTTAAAAGTAAAATCACATGAATTATTTCTTAAGGAAAATAAATTTTATTTAAAAATCACATTTTTTTAAAATAAAAACTCATAATGTATTATGTAAATCATTTTCTTTGAAATTTCTCTTGGAAACTTATAAATGAATCTTTAAAATATCATTTAAAAAATTTCTTAAGGAAGATATCCTTTCCACTTGAAAAAATTATTAAAACAGAAAACATTTTCAAAATAATTTTATTTTAAAATAAACTTGAAAACTTATAAAGGAATATTTAAAATATCATTTAAATCATTTATTGAATAAAATATAATTTCCACTTGAAATAAATTTTTAAAACAGAAAACAAATTCAAAATTATTTTCTTTGTAAATAAACTTGAAAACTTATAAATGAAGCTTTAAAATAGAATTTAAAACAATTCTTAAGAAAAATATCCTTTCCACTTTGGTTAATTTTTAATTGTAATATAAATTAAATAATAAAATCAAAATAAATTTTAAATATGATGAATATAATGAAATTCATGGTATAAAATATCAAAGGTTCTGTATATAAAACTCATAAAAGAAGATTTGGAAAAAAAATCCCTTTCCACATTAGAAACTTTTGAATCATAAGCCCCATGAAAAAGAGATTCTAAAATGGATATGTAAATATAAATAATTTTCAGTATAATAAATATAAAATACATTTAATGGGTAGTATATACATCACATAAAATAAATAGGTGGTGAATATGACATCTGTCACCCAAAAGCAAAAAGTGAGACAAAAATCCCTTAAATTAAGTATACACTTTCTTCATAAACATTCAAATATCATGTATGATAAATATAAGTTTATTATACATATATTAACAAAAAAAACTTATATATATATAATGTCACACCCTAACCCCAAAAATTGAATAATTTTAATTAGTTTAACTATTTCTATCCTTATTTTTTATTATGGCTCAGTCTAGGTTAAAGTTCAAAATTTTCAAGCAAGGAGAGGTCATACACACAGGATGTGCAATGTTAAGAGTAACTGTGCGACAACTGTGTATGAGGGCCTATCATCAGGATAGTTCCATTTGACATGGTTGGAGAATTGATTGTTCAACCATGCATCTAGCTACAGGTAACTGTGCTTGGACCGCGCAGTTTCCCATTATTTAAAATAAATAAAATGAAATAAAAAACGATTTTATCATAATAATAATGATAATATTAATTATGAATATTATTATTATTAATATTATTGAGTTTATTGTAATTATTATTAGGTTTATTAATATTTATTTAATTTTTGTTTTTTTATTATTTTTTCTCTTTTTTATTATTTTCTTTCTTCCTATTTTTCTCTATTATTTTCCACTCTTCTCCTCTAATCTCCATCACATGGCACCCCCTTCCTCCATCTCCCTACACGCATAACCACCCCCACTCGTCTGAAACCCTAAAATGTGCCACCTCCCCCAATGGAAGCTCCTCTAATGGTGGCTCTTTCGGTGGAGGCTCCTCCTCCCTCACCTCAAACGACCCAGCCTTCCCCCTCTCCTGCTTGCACAACCCGACCTCCCCACTCTCTTTCTCATGCGACCCGGCCAACCAAGATAACTCTAGTGCACCACTCCCTCCTTCTGACAACCACTCCACCTCTTGATAGAAGGTAAAAATCCCTCCATCGAGTCTTCTCCCCTATTATCTCCCTCATTTTGGCTGATTTCTATCATCCACATTTCCCCATTCGGTTTGACCAAAACCTTAGTTAAGGGTTAATCGATTTTAGTTCCTTCTTCTGAAATTAGGATATGAGATGTGCTCCTCGGGCTGTGTTCTTGCATATTATAGCATCTTCCATATTAGGCGAGGTGGATGGGTTATTTTGGTTTTCCACCATTTATTGGGGTAAGGTTTTAAACATGTTTCTTTGTTTCTCAACCTTAATTTGATAATATTAAGGTGTATTGAGTCTACAAATTTGATTATGGGGAGTTTTAATCATCCTTGGTGGTGCAAACACATGTATGTGTGTGTGTGTGTGTGTGTATATATATATCTTTCTCTCACATATTCCCCTATAGAGTAGGGAATATGTACATTGGATTAAGGGTATATATTAATATATAATAATGTGTGTGTGTGTACAAGTGTGCGGAATTTTTCGTCAAAAGCTTCAAGAGGTGAAGTGTCTCGGCTTAGTACAATTAATTTTTTAAGTAGGTTTCCTATGTCAGCACCTTTAATTTTGAATTCCCTGATTTCTTAGCATTTCAAATGTGTGTTTCTTTATTTATGTGGTATTTGTATATATATATATATATATATATATATATACATACCGAGGTGTTTCTATCCCTTTTTCTTTCCGAATCAATTTATTGATGCTTGAGCTATTTCAATTAGTTTTTAAACTTTATTTTCACATTCATAATGTATGTAGTTAATTTTGTATAGTGTATTCATATTTGTAGAATATTTTAAAAATGGTTTTTGTATGTGATTCTTGATTATTGCCTAAGTATTTGTGCTTTGAAAGTGTTTGATGAAATGCTATGTGTTCCTTAAAAATGGAATAGAGTGATTTTTGAAGTTTTGGACCTCTTTTGTGTTATAATAATATTTTTTGTTATTGATTTGGTGATGTGTTTATGTGAAATGAAGCTTCTTGATCCATGATGTCTACTTATGGTTTCGTGTTTTAGTTAGAAAACATGTAGAGAACCTTTATATAAATAGATCAAAGGTGGTTTTAAAAATGTTATGTTTGATATTTTAATTTATTTGGTATTTTATAAAAGATGTTTGGTTTTAAAATGATAATGTGTTACTTTAAGTGACTTGGAAATGTAACTTCAAATGTGTTTCTTAAATTTTGGCCGCTTGATATTAAAACATGTTTTGGTTTTTTGATTTAAGGACCTATTTGGCATTGAACATTTAAAAGTTATGTTTTGTGTTGATTTTGGAAAATAATGTGGTTTTGGAACTATGAATGCCCATTTAGAAACATAAATTGTTACATGAAATGGTTTAAATGTTTATATGGTGTGACGACCTGGTTAGAACCATGTGTGATGTGATGTGTGTGTGTGTGTCTATATATATATCAAGTGGGAACCTCTATAGGAGGGGTATCCCTTTATAGACTATCATATAGGGTGTTCATGTTTGGGGTAGGCAAGTGTGGTGAAGGAATGTAAGGTGAGTCACATGTGTGAGGGCCTCCAATTTACATAGTATATTATTACCATGGGCTTCCTAGGTGTATTTTAGAGGTTCGAGTGACAGTTTCTAATCAACCTTGATTAGACGGGTCGGTACCCCTTGGATTAGTTGAGAGGCTAGGTGGGATGTGCCACTCGATTAGTCAGTTTTGGGTGGGATTGTTTGTTATTTACTATGGAGCTTCACCATACATCAATAGGTGGTTCTGAACTAATTATATCCAGGGAACTCTCTAGGGATGTTTAGGAAACACCCATTATTTCATAATGTTCCTATTTATTATTTGCAACTTTTGGATATTTGATTTTAGGGAACCTCTACTTTTTTCATATTTAAAACAATCGTTTTATCACTAGTTGTATTTTTTGGGAATTTATGGAAATGACTTATATTCCTTGACAGTTATTTTGTAAAAATGAAAATTGAAAGGGGTTTCTCTTCAAATTATAATCATGTTAGTTTTTTTGGTAAAATAATGAAAACCTTATTTTTATATATCATATTTTCAAAATAGAAATAATTTATCTTACTTTAATGGTGAGGCATAGGGTGTGGTTTATCTTTTTCATCACTACTGAGCATCTCGATGCTCACACCTACTCTGTCTTTTCAGTTTCAGGTTCTCTCAGTTTTGTATTGCTCTTGGAGCGAGTGTGGTTCTATGGTTGGTGGTAACCCATGAGGTTATCTGAAGGTATGTTTAGCCATTCAACTTTATTTTCTTTCCACTTCTAGAGGTTTGTTTTGTTTTTTGTTTATTATTGTTCATTTATTTTCCTTTTATGGGACAAATAATTCCCAATGTATTTATTTTAATACCTGAAACTAGTTTCCAGCTTGTGGGGATCAGGAACACCCTTTGGGCCTTGTCTTGGGCTGGCTCAGGTGACCTATTCAGGGTTGACCCGGGTTGGTTCGTGGCAAAATCATATCAGAGAAAGACCTTATTATTTGGGGTGTCATGTATCTTGGAGATTAGGATTGTCATGACTTGAGAGGTAGGTGTGGGAAGGACATCATGAACCCTTTCCTGTCTTGATCCTCGAGTTTCTAGGGGTATTCTGGTATTTAAATTATTTTTTACCATGATCTCTGTGGATAAGGGATTAAAAAGGGAGTGATCTGGTGTTGCAATACAATATCTCATGGAGTAGATACCCATTTATATCCCAAGTACATAGTCCAAGATACTTCCTATGGTTGATGCTTGCTTAGAGCATGGTCTACTAAATCATGTTTCTAGGTTCGAATAGCCACTAGTTCCTTATTCTTGTATGTTTTGATGTGTGTTAAGTTTGGAATTATTTTTGGTTTACTTGAGTGGATTTTAAAAATGAAAATAATTTTTAGGAAAAAGGGGATTTAAAAAGGGAATATAGTTTTTGGAGTTGAAAATTGGTTTTGAAATGAATTTTTTTTTCTTTTAATGGAATGTGTGGTTTCGAAGGGAAAATGGAAAGTGTTTTGGAAATTGTTTTTGGATTTTTGAGATATATTTTTAAAGGTGAGATGAATGTATCTCGGGAATTTGGTATATAATTTGAATGATCTATTTCTGAAATGAGAAACATTTAAAATTGATACTTGGTATTTCTATGAATGATCACATATGTGGGTGTACGCATGTGGTGAGTGGATGGTAGGTGGTATGGGTGGATGGGTTCTTGAACTGACACAAATATATATGTGTGTGTTTGTGTGTGTGTGTGAGAGAGAGAGATAGATACTTCATGTAATTCCAATGGTGGATATTTAAGTTATTTTGTATTCTGAAAATTAGTTTAAAAAAAGGGCGATTTCAATGTTATGAAATGTGAGTGAGTAATTGTTTAGTGTTTTATTTCCACGTTTAGAATTATTTTTGTGGGTTCTTGGTTTTGAAATCCTTGAAATGGGGTTTAAATGATGATTTGAGTTCAAGTTTTGGTTTATTATTGAAGTGTAGAATTTTGGTTTATGATACGTTTTGATTCGGTTTCATGCTTATTGATTTTTAGTATGTCACCCATAAAATTCCCAAAGGTTTCTAGTGCCACTATTCTAGTTTTTTATTACACATAAACTCTTAAAGAGTGGTGGAATTGAGTTCTTCATTATTTTTTCCATCTTCCATGTTGATCATGATCCATTGAAGGTAACAGAATGGCTTGATGAATTTGTTGGTGATTTCAGGTTATTAGGAACTCCCAAAACTATGAGATTCCATACTGGTTTGGGTTTCTTTGAATGTTCAGCTTTGGATTAATGGAAGTGGATGATCCCATCATTATTTCATGATGGGATGTCTTGGAGGGTTTTTAAGTCGAATTCCATCTAGTTATTTTTTCTAGAGTAAGTAAAGGGGAGGAAGGAGACAAAGCTCATGGGTGCTCGATAAGGTCAACTGATAGTGAAGAGATATTTTGACCATTTTAATGATATAGAATCATTTTATTTAGAGGTAGCGTCGAAATGTGAATCTGGGAATTTGATGGATGAATCATTTTTATCTTAGTTGGTTTTCAAAGCATGAACAGTTGGAAATCTGGTGTTTCTTTTTTCTCATGAAGGTTGCCTATATGGGGAGAGGAGTGTCCCATTGGATCATATTTTGGAAAGGTATTTTCATTGGGTCTAGTCTTTAGTGTTTCATACCGTTTGATTGTTTTCCACTAGTGTGTCTGGTTTGGGCCTTCGAAGCCATATGTCTCAATTCTCCAAAAGCATGTTATTGTTGTGGTGGTCTGGGTTTTTTGGAGAATTTTTGAAAAAATTTATGCTTGAAGAAGGCATTTTGATTAGAGGTTTTCACTACCTGACTATGATATAGGATATGCTTCGGTCATCAGGGCTCCATCCACATGCCTCATATTGAAGCTCTGGCATAGTCAGGAAATCATATGGGGAGTAAAAACCCCTAGAATAATTTTTGATCTCCACTGTTGGAGTGGAGACATTTCTAGTCTCCTATTGTAATTTTCTTCTTGTTATGAGTTTCTTTATCTATATAAGAGACTTATAAATTTTTTTTACTCATAATCCCATCCTTGAGTTTTGAATGTGGACACTTAAATCATTTTCCTTTATTAAAAGTTTCCTTATCATTTAGTTGGGTTAGTTTCAGTTTTAGTTGTGCTCGTTTGGAGATGTGTGCTTATAGAAAATGATGTCTCTGGTTTCTGTTCGAGTTTGCTATCTGGTTTGAGTTTCTTTTTTTGGATTTATCCCCTTGTGTCAGGATTTTTTTCTAGTATTGGGAATTCTTGGTATTGGTTGTGGATTTGTTTCTTATGTGATAAGGATGTTGGATTAGTTCAAATTGGGAGTTCCCGAGCCTTTAGTCATGGTGAGAGAGTGTTTTTCGGTTAATGTGGGGAAGTTTGGGGTTAACTCATGTTGTGGGTTCCTGGTCTTGGTGGTGTTGTTTGAGTTTTTAAAGTTACCATGCTAGTTGAGTTATTGTGGTAGGGAGACCCCCACCCTTCCTCTTGTGTCCCCTCATTATTTTGATATCATTTCTTATAGAATGGTTGGGTGTAACTTGGGGAGTGAAAGGTCGCCTCGATGATCATGTTTTCTTTGGTTTTGATCGAGAATGGAATTATGTTTTGGGAAAATTTTGGTATGGAGACTTTCTGGGGGTAGAAATTGTTTGTGGTGGGGAGAATTATCACAACCTGAACTCAAAATTTTAATTATTTAAATTATTTAAATTATATATATCCTTGTTTTTTACAATGGGTCGGTCTGGGTTAAAGTTTAAAATTTTAAAGCAAGGAGAGGTCATGTGCACAGGTTGCGCACAATTAAGAGTAAATGTGTGATAATCATGCATGTGGGTATGTCATTAGGATAATGCATTTTGGAATGTTTGGAAGACGGCTTGTTCAGTCGTGCTTCAGGATGTAGGTAACCAATCTCAAACTGTGCAGTTTCCCAGTATTTAAAATAAAAAAAATTAAATGAAAAGTAAAAGAAAATAAAATAAAATAAAAATAAATTGATTTTATAATGATAATAATGACAATATTAATTATGGTGATGATTATGATGATTACGATGATTATTATTATTGAGTTTATTATAATTATTATTATGTTTATTATTATTTATGTAAGTTTTATTTTTTTTTATTTTTTTCTCTTTTTTTCTGTTTTCTTTATTTCTTTTTATTTTCTCTCTTCTTTTCCTCTTTTCTCCTCCCCAATCTCTCATGTGTCACCACCCTTCCTCTCTATCCCTATGCATGTGTCCACCCCCCTCAACCAAAACCCTATCGTGTGCCACCTTCATTGACGGTGGATCCTCCAATGGTACCTCCTCCTCCCACACCTCACACGACCTGACCTTCCCCTCTACTCACACAACCCAGCTTCCCCACCCACCTTCTCGTGCGACCCGTCCAACTGGAAGAACTTTGTCGTGTCACTCCCTCCTTTCGGTGACAGATCTTCCTCTTTATTTCGAGTGTGAATCCCTCCTATGAGTCTTCTTCCCTGTTATCTCTATCATTTTAGCCGATTTCGGTCCTCAACGTCGCCCCATTGGGTTCGGTCAGAACCTTAGGTAAAGGGTTAATGGATTTTGGTTCCTTATTCTAAATTAGGATATGTGACGGAATCCTCAGGTCATGTTCTTTTTTATTTGGGCATCCACCACTGAAGGTGAAACATATGGGTTTTTTTTGTTTTCCTCCATCAATTGGGGAAATTTTTTAAACCCGCTACTTTGTTTCACACCCTTAATTTGATAATCTTAAGGTTTATTGAGTCCCTAAATTTGATTATAGAGAGTTTTAATCATCCTTGGTGGTGCACACACACATACATGGGTATGTATGTAAATATATATATATATATATATATATATATCTTCCTTGAACCTATTCACTCATGGTGTACGGAATATGTACATTGGATTAAGGGTATATATATAAGAATGTATGTGTGTGCAAGTTTGGGGCATTTTTCTTCAAAAGCTTCAAGATATGAAGTGTCTTGGCTTGGTTCGCACCCTTTTTTAGGTTGTTTTCCTATTTCCACACATTTAATTTTGAATTCCCTGATTTCTTGGCATTTCAAAAGTGTGTTTTTATATTTATGTGGTATTTATATATATATTTATATACATACCAAGGTGTTTCTGTCCCTTTTTATTTACAAAGCAATTTATTGATTCTCGAGTTGTTTAAATTAATTTTTAAACTTTATTTTCACCTTCATAATGCATGTAGTTAATTTATTATAGTGTTTTGATATTTGAATAATTTGTTAAAAATGGGTTTTGGAATTGATTCTTTATTATTTTCTATGTATGTGTGCTTTCAAAGTGTTTGATGAAATGTTATGCATTCCTTGAAAATGAAATGGGGTGTTTTTTGAAGTGTTTATCCAATTTTATCCTATAATAATATTTTTTGGTTATTGATTTAGTGATATGTTTATGTGAAATGGATATTTCTTGAGGCATGATGTCTACTTGTGGTTTCATGTTTGAGTTGGAAAAGTCGTGATCTCCTTTGTTTTAATGGATTGGAATTGGTTTTAAAAATGTTATGTTTAAAATTTTAGTTCATTTGGTATTTTATAAAAGATGTTTGGTTTTCAAATGATAAGGTGTTACTTCAAGCGACTTGTAAATGTAACATCAAATGTGTTTCTTAATGTTTGGTTGCTCAGCACTGAAACATGTTTCAGTTTTTGGATTTAGGGGCCCATTTGGCATTTAACATTTAAAAGAAATGTTTTGTATTTATTTTGGAAAAGAATTTAGTTTTGGAGTTGTTAAATCCTAGTTGGAAACCCAAAATGTTATATGAAATTGTTTAAATATGTATATGGTATGACGGCTCAGTTGGCACCTTGTGTGTTTTGATATGTGTATATATATATATAGTGGAAACCTCTATAAGAGGGATATCACTTTATTGGTTATTGTATAGGGTGTCTGTGTTTGGGGTAGGCAAGTGCGGTGATGGAAGGTAAAGTGATTCATGCGTGCAAGGGGCTCATAATTACATAGTATATTATTACCATGAGCTTCTTGGGTGCCTTTTATAGGGTCAAGTGATGGTTGTTGTGTAACGACCCAGTGTTTTTCAATGGAAATTCCCTTCTTATAAATATGTCATAAAAATCACTTGAAAACACAAAATAATGAACTACTAAGTGATAAGTGAGCTTTAAACATAATTTTGTCACTTCTGTGTTTGGAATTTCAAAAATTTGGCTTACACGGTTGTAATTAGTAAGTTATTTGGAGTCTGATAAGGAAAACTTAATTTTTTTGGTGAATAGTAACCTACCCTAATGAATAATAACATACCCTTATAAATATTGATATACCCTAATGAATATTAACCTCACCTATGGTGGTATAAAAATAATATTCAAGTTGGACGTACGATATACCTATATTTTAGAATAAGTTAATGAATGTATTAAAACTGGTTTTCGATAATGAATTATGATTTTAATTAAATATCAAAATAATCATATTTAGGAAATTATTTTTGAAAAATTGGCTTCATTTTTGGATTATACACATCGAAAAATGGTTGGGGTGAATTTTTTGGATTTTTCTAAAATACTTGAATTTTTTATGAATAGTAAAATACGGTAATTTACCGTATATGTACATTATAAGATAAATAGACTATTCCTAGCATAATGGATGATGTCTCCACCCTTGGTTCGGATTCACATGACCCATTTACTATTCTTGGTCCTAGAATACTTACTATTCCTTGTCTTGTGAAGAAATAATAAATTAATGATTATAATATTGTGAAATCCCTCTCCTCCACTATAAAAACCCCCCTTCACTCCCTCTTCTCTCCACCCCTCTCAATCCTTGTTCCTTGATATTATTCTACCCAAACCTCTCCACAAGGTCCTCCCCCACTTCCAAAAGCTCTCAGTCTCCTCAAAATACCAAAACCTCTCCCCTTAAGAGGTTTTCAAAGGAGGAAGTCTCAAGAGGTAAAATTCATCTTCCCGATTCCTTATTTTCTTTTAAGTTCTTTTCTTTTTATTTCTTTACTCACCTCCCTTAAACATAATATTATGATAAATCCAGTAATATACATGTACTGGAATGTTTTCATTCTAATGGTATATTTCATTATCTTCTCTCCTTTCCCCGTCCTTTTATTTGAAAGAAATGAAAGCACCGTTTGAGATGTGCTAATTTAGCACATTCGAGGACAACGATTTACCAATTTCATACATTATCTTTAATTCTGGTCATGAAACCATTTTCTCTATGGTTGAACCAGATTATTATACATGTAATGTATCTTATTTTCAGTTCTGTAATCCTTTTGTACAAATGGTATTAAATTATAAAGCAAAACATGTTCTTCATAATAAAATCCATCGTTTAACAAAAATGGTTATCACTAAGGTAATATATATAATAATTCAACTTCACTTTAAGTAAACTAATTAAAATTAAAACCATGTAATCTTGTATATTTTCACTAAAGAATATAACTTCAGTTCTGGACAACCACATTCATCTTACATGTAATCCAAACTTGAATATAAGTGAACCGATCTTTTAAAACCAAGTAAACAAACAAGCCCGAACAATGAAACTGAACCTTACAACTAATCAAAAAGGATTTTAATGAACTAAAAAGGGTTATAATAAGTAAATTACATATATAATAGTTTCTAGACTTGTTAATTAATAATCCTAATTTGTTTATTCAGGTCATTTATAACAAGTGGAGAACACCACTGGATTTGAGGTAAGGGAACCGCTCCTTTTCTCTCTTAATCAAGACTGTCCTCTATACTATGCCTTTATATGTGTACTATAAAATGATGGGGTATGTTTCAGAACCTCCCCCATACTTCCTTATGGATTTATAAGTGATTAGAAACCCCATTTCTCTCTCATCAATCCCTCCTGGTCACACCCGACACCATGCTGATAAAATCGTAACGAATTCTACCCAAACCTTCTTTGTTCTTTCGGGTTGACTTATCTTTCTTTCAAAATTGTGTTATCTTATCTATATATGTGAGTCTTATGAATTATTGTTATTTTTAAAAGATTCTAATATCAAGACCATTTCATCACTTTATTTCGGGGATATACATGTTTTTGAAAGATTCCCTCCTTAGAACTTTCCGATAAGCAAACCTATTTTAAGGGGACTTCCCTAATTTTTACCCAAATTTCAAGTTCACTATATCCTCTGTTTTAAGACACCATTGTATTTATAAAATCATTATTTTTATTATAAAAAACATCTTGGTTCAATTCTGGTTTTATATAAAAGAATGTCCTCTTTTTTATTTGAAAATCTCTAGAGTGTATTCCTTAAAACCGCACAAAAATGTTTTAATGCTAATGTTTCTAAAATATATTTTTAATATATTATCACTTATATTTGACACCACTTACCATGTTATATTCCTATTTTACCCTATTAATGTCCATGTATGTTCTAATCCCTTCCTTTCATGGACACTTTCGTGATACGCCCATTGGATATGTTTTATGTCATGATTGTGGTACCCAATTCTTTCCATGGGTACCCTTATGTTTGTGTATGGTTGATTATGTATGATTGTATATGTGGTAAGAATATTTATGTGGAAAGAATATTCATGAAAATGTTGAGATGGTTGTTCCTAGATAGCGCTCCAATGCATTGGGTAAGGATAAGTCTCATGAGATGTGATGTGAAATAGGATTGGCGGTTAGCCTTGACCCGTACTAAAATGGGAAACATGATTGGCGGTTAGCCTTGACACGTACTAAAGATATGATTTATGTTTATGCCAAATTTATTTGATTCCATGTTTATATGATATCATGCTTATATTAAATTATTTTTTTCATGCTTTGGATATCATTATGTCATGCCTCCTAACTCATGTTCTTGAGATGTATCCTTAAGTTCATTTCCCTTACTGGGATTTTTACCTCATCCTGTTTGTCCATGTGTTCCCCAGGGTACCCTATGCAGATGTAAGAGCTCAAAGGAAGTTATAAGCTCTTTATGGAGATTAGATAAAGAAGTTTTTTTATCCCCTTGTTTTATGTTTTATGTACCTAGTCTTCCAAGACACTAGAATTAACGATCCTTGGCGTGTACTCTGATGGTTAATTATGCTTAAAATCATGAAATGTTTTATGTAAAAGGCTCGGGTCACTATAGTTGATATCAGAGGTTGGTCTAGTTTTTTTGGATATTAGGAATAGAGCACCTTAGTGAGAACCTTAAGGATGATACTAAGTATAAGGAAACGGTCCAAAATTTTGGTTGTTATAGAGTAAGCTGTTTATCAAGAAAATACATCCATGTCTAGATATGAGCAGGTAGAGGTGGCTCTGGTACAGATGTATCTAGGGGTAAAACCCAAAAAAACCACTTTGAGATCGACTCGAACGGGAACTAGTGCATGATAATGGGTCTTACTTCACTCTTTCTTATGACACTCCCAGGGGATATGCTTTGGTAGATTCATGAGCTTAGTACAAACCATTATTAAGGGGAAAAATACCATAAGAATATAAGTTATGAAATAGATTGAGGATAACCTAGATATAAACCTAAGGAATCACAAGTTAGGATGTAATTCTTCTTTATAAGTTTATCCTTTAATATTAAAAGTTTAATTTTTATACTCAATAGCTAAGTATTCAAGACCTCTAATTATACGTTCTTTTTCTTAGTTAATGGCGAGAAATATAATAATAGGTTCCAACAAACCAATGTGATAGGCAATGTGATGATTGCCCTAATGACATGCCTGCTGTGATGGAAGCAGGTGCTCAAAACTTCATGGCAGTACTTTCTCAGCTGGCTCGAGTTATGAATAATAACTTGAATCAGGTGGAACTTCCCCCTCCTCTAAGGAAAGAGCAAGTAGTCATAGAATCCTTTATGTGGAAAAGGCCTCCCATGTTTAGCGGGTCTTATGATATCCTCCTCGCAAAACAATGGATTAACTCCATTGAAAAGATATTCTTCGTCCTCTAGTGCTCGGAAGAAGAGAATGTGGTACTGGCGGTCTATCGTTTTGATGGGGAAGCTGATTAGTGGTGGACACTGATCAAGATTACAAAGTCCCAAGAGGAAATCGATTCCATAGATTGGGAGGAATTCAAGAGGATGTTTTTCAACAAATATTTTCCTCGAACCCTCCATCTCAAGATGGAAAGAGAGTTCCTCGGACTCAATCTAAAGGAAGATGAGTCCATCGGGGCGTATGAATCAAACTTTAAAAGGCTTGCAAGGTACGCCTCTGGCTTTGTCATAAACACCGGAAGCAAGGTGGATCGCTTCTTTAGCGGACTAAAGCCGAGTCTACAAAAATATTTGGTGATTCAATATTTCGATAGTTATGAGGACATTGTCCATTGTGCCCTCAAGGTTGAAATGGAGATTGGAGACTCTCAGTGGTCTCATGGGCCCAGTGACAAGAAGCGGAAGATGAAAAACAACATGGGTGGTCCAAAAAACAAATCCCATGATGGAAAGAATCCCAACTTTCCCCTTTGCAAAAATTGTGGGAAGAAGCATCCTGGTAACTATCTAAAGGGAACCAAGAATTGCTTCAAATGTGGAAAGTTTGGTCATCGGGCCAATAATTGCCGAAGGGGTATGAAAAATCCCACTAACGTTGAAGAAGAAATGAAGGTTCAGATCAACACTCAGCCTACAGTGCAGTGTTATAACTGCAAGGAGCTTGAGCATTATGCGAACAATTTTCCTAAGCTGAGGGTTGTCGAAGGCAATCAGTAACAGCCTCCAAGGCAACAATGAAGGGCTTATGATATCACTACTGCTGAGGTAGAGGTTGAAAACGATGTGGTGATAGGTACGCTAGTTATTCATTCAAGAATAGAGAACGTACTATTTGATTCTGGTTCTACACATTCTTTCATATCTTTCAAGTTTAGTATAACTATTCAAACACTACCTCAAAATTTGGAGGAAAAGTTATATGTGAGAACAGCAAATGGGGAAATAGTTGCATCCATGGTTTATAACTCCTCCCTGGTTAATGTTTGTGTACTGAACCTCCCAGAAAATCTTGTCATACTTCCATTGGTGGAGTTTGATGCTATCTTAGGCATATATTGGTTGTCTTTATACAAATTCAATATCGACTGCTGGGAAAGGGAGATCACTCTTTACATCCGGAAGCATCCTCCGATTCTTTTCAAGTGCAAGGAGGAAGATGAATCTCCTTTTGAATCATCGTCTCAAGTGTGGATATTGCTTCCTTATGAGCAAGCATATCTAGATCAAATGATGGGACAAAGGATAGAATCATGATTGAAGACATGCCCATCATGAGGGATTACACTGATGTATTCCCTGAAGAATTGTCTGGTCTTCCTCCTAACCGAGAGGTTGAGTTCTCAATTGAACTTATCCTTGGATCTCTGCCAATCTCAAAGACACCTTACAGAATGGACACCGTAGAGCTGGAAGATCTGAAGAAGTAGTTACAGGAGAATATGGAGAAGGGTTTTATACGCCCGAGTGCTTCACTGTGGGGTGCTTCAGTCCTCTTCATCAAGAAGAAGGATGGATCAATGAACCTCTGCATTGATTATCGTGAGCTCAATAAAATAAAAATAAAGAACAAGTATCCCCTTCCATGGATAGATGACTTGTTCGATCAGCTTCGTGGGGCTAGTTATTTCTCTAAGGTGGACTTTCAGTCGGGATATCACCAACTAAAGGTGAGGAAGGAAGATATTCCCAAGACTGCCTTTCGAACGAGGTATGGACACTATGAGTTCATAGTGATGCCCTTAGGACTCACTAATTATCTACCAATTATCATGGATTTAATGAATAGAGTCTTTAGAGATTACCTTGATGAATTTTTGGTGGTCTCTATTGATGATATTCTGATATACTCGAAGAGCAAGGAGGAACATGAGAAGCATTTGGAAACTGTGTTAAAGACTTTGCGAAGGGAGAAGTTGTATGAAAATTACAGTAAATGTGAGTTCTGGATGGAGGAATTATCATTATTGGGGCATGTTATCACAAGGAAAGGGATATCTTGGGACCCTTCCAATACGAAGGCAATTGAAGATTGGCCGAGGCCATCTTCTGTAACAGAGATCCGCAGCTTTTTAGGTCTAGCTGGGTATTATCGAAGATTCATGAATAACTTTTCATGATTGTCAAACCCAATGACCAAGCTGACATGGAAGGGAGTAAAGTTCGTTTGGACATAGGAATGTGAAGACTGTTTCAAGGAGTTGAAAAAGAGGCTTATTACTGCACCGGTACTCACACTCCCTTCAAGTGGAAAACTCTTCGTGGTGTATAGTGATGCTTCTAAGAAAGGATAAGGTTGTGTGCTAATGAAAAATGATAAAGTGATAGCGTATACCTCAAGGCATCTGAAAATACATGAGAAAAACTACCCCACTCATGATATGGAGTGGGCGGCTGTGATCTTTGCGTTGAAAATATAGCGGAATTATCTCTATGGGAAAAAATGTGAGATATATACTGACCACAAGAGTCTCAAATATATATTAACATAGAAAGAGCTTAATATGTGCCATAGAATATGGATAGAGATCATCAAGGATTATGACTGCTCAATCCAATACCATCCCGGTAAGGCAAACAAGGTGGCGGATGCTCTAAGTAGAAAGGATCATGCATCTGTATCAATGATGAGAATTGAAAAGGAACTTATCTTATTATATTTTCAAATGATGGACATGGGAATCATTAAGGGAGGAACATCATGAATCCTTTCTCAAATGATTTCTCAACCATCCCTCTTGGAGAAAATAAAAGTTGCTCAAAGAAAGGATGTGGAAATTCAAAAAAGGGTGGAAGTTGTTAAAAATGGGGAATCCTCTGATTTCAAAATTGATGAGGAAGGAGCTATAAGATTTGGGACACGATTATGTGTACCATCTGATCCAGAGATAAATAAGGATCTATTGAATGATGCATATAGATCGACCTTCTCTATCCATCCTGGGAGTACCAAAATGTACTGTGATCTCCGAGAAAACTTCTGGTGGGATAACATGAAGAAGGAGATTGGATAATACATATATCATGGTTCTTGGTATGTCAGCAAGTTAAATCTGAGCTACAAAAGTCCAAAGGTATGATGCAGCCATTACCTATACCCATGTGGAAATGGGAAAATGTTACAATGGACTTTGTCATGGGTCTCCCGAATATATTAAAGGGAAATAATGTGATATGGGTTGTGGTTGACCGACTCACCAAGACATCTCATTTCATCACTATTCAGGAAGATCTATCGCTTGAACAACTTCAAAGTTATATGTGAAGGAAGTGGTGAGACTACACGGTGTTCCACTCTCAACTGTATCTGACCGTGATCCGAGATTCACCTCAAAGTTTTGGAAAAGTCTCCAGCATGCTCTGAGTACTGAACTGAACTTCAGTACGGCCTATCATCATCAAACTGATGGCCAGTCTGAGCGAACTATTCAGACACTGGAAGATATGTTGAGAGCATGTTCTATGGAATTTGAAGGAGGATGGGACCAACATCTTCCACTGGTTGAATTTTTATACAATAATAGTTTCCACTCAAGCATCCAAATGGCACCATATGAAGCCCTTTATGGGAAAAGGTGCAGAACACCGGCATGTTGGGATGAAGTCGGTGAGTGTAAGCTACTAGGACCTGAAATGGTTGAAGAAATGTTAGAGAAGGTAAAAACCATTCAGCAGCATATCAAGGCAGCCCAAAGTCGAAAAAAGAGTTATGCAGGAAAACTGTCAACGTGACCTTGAGTTCAAATTTGGAGACATGGTATTTCTACGCATATCTCCATGGAAGAAGGTCATGAGGTTTGGGAAGAAAGGGAAGTTAAGTCCCAGGTACATCGGCCCCTTCGAGATCCTTGATCGGGTCGGAGTTGTGGCCTACCGACTGGCACTTCCACCTACCATGTCGAAAGTACATGATGTCTTTCATGTATCCCTCTTAAGGAAGTACATACCAGACCCTTCACATGTACTCTCTTCAGAGGTGGTACAGTTGGAGGAAGAAATTTCCTATGAGGAGCAGCCAGTGAAGATCTTGGATCGTAGAGACAAATTTCTACGCAACAAGACTAATCATATGGTCAAGGTACTGTGGAAAAACCATAAGTATGAAGAGGAAACATGGGAACTGGAGGAAGCAATGAAGGAAAAGTACCCGCATCTGTTTTTGGCCTAGAATGTAAAATTAAATTTAGAGGGTGAAATTTCTTAAGGGGGGAAGAATGTAACGACCCATTGTTTTTCAATGGAAATTCCCTTCTTATAAATATGTCATAAAAATCACTTGAAAACACAAAATAATAAACTACTAAGTGATAAGTGGGATTTAAACATAATTTTGTCACTTCTGTGTTTGGAATTTCGAAACTCTGGCTTACACTGTTGTAATCAGTAAGTTATTTGGATTCTGATAAAGAAAACTTGATTTTTTGGTGAATAGTAACCTACCCTAAGGAATAGTAACATACCCTTATAAATATTGATATACCCTAATGAATAGTAACCTCATCTATGGTGGTATAAAAATAATATTCAAGTTAGAAGTACGATATACCTATATTTTAGAATAAGTTAATGAATGTATTAAAACTGGTTTTCGATAATGAATTATGATTTTAATTAAATATTAAAATAATAATATTTAGAAAATTATTTTTGAAAAATGGGCTTCATTTTTGGATTCTACATGTCAAAAAATGGTTGGGGTGAATTTTTGGGATTTTTCTGAAATACTTGAATTTTTTATGAATAGTAAAATACGGTAATTTACCGTATATGTACATTATAAGATAAATAGACTATTCCTAGAATCATGGATGATTTCACCACCCTTGTTTTGGATTCACATGACCCATTTACTATTCTTGGTCATGGAATACGTACTATTCCTTATCTTGTGAAGAAATAATAAATTAATGATTATAATATTGTGAAATCCCTCCTCTCCTCCACTATAAAAACCCCCCTTCACTCCCTCTTCTCTCCACTCCTCTCAAGCCTTGTGACTTTCCATTATTCTTCCCAAATCACTCCCCAAGGTCCTCCCCCACGTCCAAAAACTCTCATCCTCCTCAAAATACCAAAACCTCTCCCCTTAAGAGGTTTTCAAAGGAGGAAGTCTCAAGAGGTAAAATTCCTCTTCCCGATTTCTTCTTTTATTTTAAGTTCTTTTCTTTTTATTTCTTTCCTCACATCCCTTCACCATAATAGTATGATAAATCCAGTAACATACATGTACTCGAATTTTTTCATGCTAATGGTATATTTCATTATATTCTCTCCTTTCCTCTCCCTTTTATTTGAATGAAATGAAAGCACTGTTTGAGATGTGCTAATTTAGCACATTCAAGGACAACAGTTTATCAATTTCTAACGTTATCTTTAATTCTGGTCATGAAACCATTTGTACTATGGTTGAACCAGATTATTATACATTTAATATATCCTATTTTTGGTTCTGTAATCCTTTTGTACAAATGGTATTAAATTATAAAGCAAAACATGTTCTTCATAATCAAATCCATCATTTAACAAAAATGGTTATCACTAAGGTTATATATATAATATTCGAATTCACTTTAAGTAACCTAATTAAAATTAAAACCATGTAATCTCATGGATGTTAACGAAAGAATATAACTTCATTTCTGGACAACCACATTCATATTATATATAATCCAAACTTGAATATAAGTGAACCGATCTTTTAAAACCAAGTAAACAAACAAGCCCGAACAATGAAACTGGACCTTATAACAAATCAAAAAGGATTTGAATGAACTAAAAAGGGTTATAAAAATTAAATTACATAGATAAGAGGTTCTGTACTTGTTAATTAATAGGCCTAATTTTTTTATTCATGTCATTTATAACAAGTGGAGAACACCACCAGATTTGAGGTAATGGATCCTCTCCTTTTCTCTCTTAATCAAGATTGTCCTCTATACTATGCCTTTATATGTGTACTATAAAATTTTGGGGTTATGTTTAAGAACCTCCCCCATAATTCCTTCTGGATTTATAAGTGATGAGAAACCCCATTTCTCTCTCATCAATCCCTTCTAGTCACACCCGACACCATGCCGATAAAATCGTAACGAATTCTACCCGAACTTTCTTTGTTATTTCAGGTTGCCTTATCTTTCTTTCAAAATGGTGTTATCTTATCTATATATGTGAGTCTTATGACTTCTGGTTATTTGTAAAATATTCTAATATCACGACCCTTTCATCACTTTCTTTCATGGATATACATGTTTTTGAAAGAATCCCTCCTTAGAACTTTCCGATAAGCAAACCTGTTTTAAGGGGACTTCCCTAATTTTTACCCAAATTTCAAGTTCACTCTTTCCTTTGTTTTAAGAAACCATTGTATTTATAAAATCAGTATTTTTATTATGAAACCCATCTTGGTTCAATTCTGGTTTTATATAAAATAATATCCTCTTTTCTATTTGAAAATCTCTAGAGTGTATTCCTTAAAACCGCACAAAAATGTTTTAATGCTAATGTTTCTAAAATATATTTCTAATATGTTTTCACTTATATTTGACACCACTTACCATGTTATATTCCTATTTTACCCTATTAATGTCCATGTATGTTCTAATCCCTTCCTTTCATGGACACTTTCGTGATACGCCCATTGGATATGTTTTATGTCATGATTGTGGTACCCAATTCTTTCCATGGGTACCCTTATGTTTGTGTATGGTTGATTATGTATGATTTTATATGTGGTAAGAATATTTATGTGGAAATAATATTCATGAGAATTTTGAGATGGGTGTTCCCAGATAGCGCTTCAATGCATTGGTTAAGGATAAGTCTCATGATATGCGATGTGAAACGGGATTGACGGTTAGCCTTGACCCGTACTAAAATGGGAAACGGGATTGGCGATTAACCTTAACCCATACTAAAGATATGATTTATGTTTCTACCACATTTATATGATACCATGTTTATATGATCCCATGCTTATATTAAATGATTTTATAAGTTTCATGCTTTGGATATCATTATTCCATGCCTCCTAACTCATGTGCTTGAGATGTATCCTTAAGTTCATTTCCCTTACTGGGCTTTTTAGCTCATCCCTTTTGTTCATGTGTTCCCCAAGGTACCCCATGCAGATGTAAGATCTCAAAGGAAGTTAGAATCTCTTTATAGAGATTAAATAAAGAAGTTTTTTTAGCCCCTTGTTTTATATTGTATGTACCTAGTCTTCCAAGACACTAGACTTAACGATCCTTGTCTTGTACTCTGATGGTTAATTATGCTTAAAATCGTGAAATGTTTTATGTAAAAGGCTCGGGTCGCTATATGTTGATCAACCCTGATTAGACAGGTTGGTACCCCTGGATTATTTGAGAGGCAAGGTGGGATGTTCCACTAGATTGGTCAGTTTAGGGAATCCAATTGGTTATTGACTTGGGAGATTCACCATACACAGACAGGTGGTTCTGAACTGAGTACATCTAAGGATCACTCTGGGGATATCTAGGAAACACCCATGATTGCATACTTATATGTTCATGTTCATTTTGGGAATTTTCAACTATTTGATTTCAAGGAACATATTCTTTTTTTCATATTTAAAACACTTGTTTCAGTACTAGTTTTCATTTAAATGAATTTATGAAAATGACTTATATGCCTTGGAAATTATTTTAGAAAAATTAAAATGTAAAGGGGTTTTTATTGAAATTAAAAGCCTATTAATTATTTTGGTAAACAAATGAAAACTATATTTTTATATATACTATTTTTAAACTAGAAAGAATGGATTTCACATTAAAGGTGAGGCATAGGGTGTGGTTTATCTTTTTCATCCCTACTAAGCATCTCGGTGCTCACACCTACTCTATCTTTTGAATTTTAGGTTCTCTCAGTTTTAGATCTCTTTGGGAGTGAGTGTGGTTTCGTGGTTGGTGGTCACCCATGAGGTCATATGGAGGTATGTTTATCCATTCAGTTTTATTCTCTTTCCACTACTAGAGTTTATTTTTATTGTTCTATTTATTCTTGTTCATTTATTTTTATTTTATGTTCCAAATCATTCCCAATGGCTTTATTTTGATGCCCGACACTAGTTGTTAGCCCATGGGGATTGGAAATTCCCTTCAGGCCTTGTCACAGACCATCTTGGGTAACTAGTTTAGGGTTAAATTAGGTTTGTTCATGAAATATAACATAGTATATGATTTAATTATAACCATTTATGACATGTTTATTAATTATTTTTTCTTCAAATCACATTTTGGGTAATAATTCCTTTTTTCATATATGTTTTGATTTGTTTTTTTTTTGTTCCCCATAATTTGATCATGGTTAAATCATCTACATAATGATAAAAAAGATATAAATATCATATATATTCATTATAAATGTATTTATCATAATCCATAAAATTTAGATATTGAAAATGAAATACATTGTTCATGGAGATCGTAGGTCATACATACAGATGAACGTTGTTTCCATTTTCTTGATGGAATGAAGGAAATAAGGGTAAATAATATATTATTTTTCCAAAATAATTTTTTATTTCATATATATCACATATTTTTATTTAAATATTTATTTATTACCTTCCATGAAATGCGTACATGAAGAACAATTCTCATCACTTTGCGAGATGGTAGTCTGTCGTACACAGGAATAACATTATCATACCCCACCACAGAATGAAAAGTAAGAAGTTATATGTTGTATAATAATTAAATAAGTATAATTAAGTTAAAAAATCATATATATTCATTTAATATATCATTATTTCCATATAATTAAATCATAAATGAAAAACACTTCACATTAGTTTGTGAGGCGGTAGTTCTTCATACATAAGAGCGGAGGTATTTTTTTCCCAACAAGTTTTAAATTAAAAAGATATATGTTGTATTATAATTAAAAATCTATAATAATGTCATAAATATCATATATAAATATTAAACCCATATTTATATCCATCCTTGAGGGGTCTTGATGGAAAATTAATAACATCGGTTTGGGAGGATGTAGTCCACCGTACGTACGAATGATGATTTCATATCTCATTTGATGGAAGTGAAGATAGTTATAGGTCATGAACTTAACATAAAAACATAAAATTGTATCTATGATAATTAGGATATTATATCATCATATTTAAATTATAATACATGTAGGTGGATGAAGAAATAAAATAAAACACTAGGGTTAGGGATGTTGCCTCTTCTTCGGAAAACTTCTTTTTGTTTGCACCAAAAGGCTTATTTGGTTGGTTTTATAACCAAAATAAGTATTATAGGACGAAAATATTTAATTAAGGAAGTTATTTTGGAAGGTATTTTCTGAAATAATTGGTTTTGTAAGTGTGAAGAGGAGAGGATATGAGGTGGCCTTTTATAAGTGGGGTGAGTGCACACTTGTAATTTTTGAAAAGAAAAAGGTGTAACCACAATTTTACATGATAAAAGGATAAAAAACGGGCCATTTTCAAACATTAGATGTTATAAGGTAATAATATGTCCATAAAAAAATTTTAAGAAGTTTATTGGTCATTTTAACCCTTATAGTATTAGTTTAACCCCTAGTAAACCCATTTTAACCCGAACCGTGGTAATTAATTTTCAATTCTTTTACTATTCATAATAGTCAAAAATTAAGTTGAACATATTAGAAAGTATAAATTATTATTATTAAAAATATTTAATCCCTTTTTCAAAATTCAATTCACTGAAGTGGAAATTTTAATTTAAAATTAAACCCATAGATGCAATGAGAAAGATATTTTTCAAAGAGGAAATTTTTAAAATCTTAAGAAGTTTGTATGGAAAAATTAAATACTAAATTTTATTAAAATGACCCAAATTTGATTAAAAAATATATTATTTAACTTATATTACTTTTAAAATCATTTTAAATTAATTTGATAGTATTTAAATTCATTAAAATAAATGAAATTTGTTAATAAAAATCAGTAGTTTTCACTATTTATCAAAAAAATTATATTTTTAGAAAATTATAAAAAATTCACTTTAAGATAATTTTGACATGATGATTTCAAAAATAAATTTTATTTTTTCAAATAAAATTTTTAAGGTGTAAAAAATTAATTTTAAAATAATTTTGCAAAAGGTGAAAAAAAAGTTTTTTAGAAAATTGCAGTTCTTAAGCGTAAAATTATATTTATTATTATATATTATACAGAAAACACATAACATAAATTTTAAAAATTAATTAAATATATAATATATAAACCTAATTAAAATATCTCAGCAACAATTATTTGTTTAATTTATTGAGGTAAAATGCATTTTTGTGCATAAAAATAGCTTTTCAGAAAAATATTTCCTTTGTTTTCGAATAGTTTTTATTTTCATCTCAAATTAATTGGTCACAAAATAAATACTTTTATATACTTGTTTAAACCATAAATTTCTATAATTTTTTAATCATATCCATACCTACCATTCCAACGGCTAGGGGATAACTATCGTATTAAATAATATTTTTTTAAGTATATTGTGTTTTGTTTAAAATTAATGATGCATGTAACACATGCTAAATTCTATATTGTGTGAAATGAAAGATAAAATAAGTGTTTTTTAAGCACAAAATATCATGAAGTTTAAATTTATTTGAGGAAAAATATTCCACAAAATCCCAGGGTGTTACATTTTATCCCTCTTAAAATGAATTTCTCCCTCAAAATTCATTACTTTGATACAAAAAACAAAGGATAATTATACCTCATTACATCCTAAGGTTTCCACATAGCTTCCTCAAGATGGTGGTTTAACACAAAATTATTGATAAGGTGAGTGTTATTTTTTTTTATAACTTTCTTTGTATGGTCTATAATATCCATTAGTTATTCCTCAGAAGAAAGATCATGCTCCATTAGTATGAAATTTGATTTCAGTACATGTGATGGATCATTTATGTACATCCTCATGAGGGATACATTTAATATATCTTGAACCTATGAGAGGTTTGGTGGAAGAACTATGCAATATTATATGGTCCTAATATGACCGAGAATTCTAAAGGGACCAATATACCTTGGGCATAGTTTTCCCTTCTTTCTTCTCTAGAGAAAGTCCTAGAAACACTTTCTCACCAACTTCAAATTCTAGATCACATAAATAATTATCAGCATAAAATTTCTATCAAATTTTTATTACCCTTATCTATTACTTAATGAATCTAATTATCTCTACCATTTCATTATCTATCTTACCTCCCAATATATTTCTTTCTACAACTTCATTCTATTACATTGGAGTTATACACTTCATTCCATAAAGGGATTTATAAGGACCCATCATAACGCTCGAGTGAAATCTATTACTATAAAAAAACTCAACCATATAAATGTTGTTCGTCATAGTATATTACTCAAGAGGGGGGTGAATTGAGTATCTATAAAAAAAATATTAAAAAAATTCACTTAAAAATATTCCCCAATAAAAATGAATACATGCCAGTTAATTAAGGTAATAAGGTTATCATATTTTGATTGTTTAAATAACTTCTTAGAATAATGATTAATTATCAGTAATATCAATGTGAGTTATTGATACAACTTTTTAAGCTACACTAATAGGTGAAAATAGTTATAACTTCTATCCAAGACTAACTATCAAAGTAAAATCTGGTTTTCAAAAATATAAAGTAAAGTAGAGAAAAGCTAAATTAATGACACAACAGATAAAACAAGTGATTCAGTATCAATACATGACTTAATCCTCTCCACTTGGTGATCACCTACTACCAAGTAGTCTATATAGATAATATATTGATCCACACCCTGTATCGGGGTAAACAGCAGCACACAGGACTATCCAGGTCACACGACCTCTTACACTATTTTTTGTGGGTATAAAATACCTGGTTACACAAGTACCTCTTCCAAACATAACTGTGGGAGTAAAAAAATTTAAGAAGATATGATGGGAAGGATATATTGTATTATTCAGTTTAATATAGGAGACAGTGTGTGTTTTAATAATGACACACACACACTTCTCAAAATCTAAAAAATACAAAATAGGGAAAATATGATGAGAAAGGAATACAAGTTCTCTGGGTGTTGTTCTATGTAGTTATAGACTTGTAAGATGAAGCAGATGCAAGTATTGAGTCCTTTGTGAAAAACAGAGTATCGTAAGTCTGGTGATCTAGTTTCCAGTTCGATGATGTGAGATATATAGCTTGTGTTCTTCTTTGAGGTGGTACTGTGAAGATTTTTGAGACTCTGATCTAAGGTGGTACAACCTTTAGTGGTTGATAGTGCTTCGTGTGTTCTTTAGTTGTATCATGTTGCATACATTAGTTATATTTTTCAAATGCTTGTTCCTTTACACATTGTTCCAGTGTCACGCTTTCCTTTTTGTTACCAGGTCCATGTGTTGGAGCCGATAGGATGCATGTGCTCTGCACCTCATACCTCATATTTTCAAGTGACATGTCTTCATAGAAACATTAATTATTCCAGTGCCTTTAAATGACTCAAATATGACCGTTAGAAATTAAATTGAAAATGAGAAAATCATATTAAAGAACGGGGTCATTCTTTTTCTTGAAACAGTATCACATGGAAATGGTATCACTAAGAAACGATGTCTTATTCTTTGCCTTTGAGTGGTGAGATAGTTATGATGCCACATATGCATTGAGATCAAGAACCAGTATCACAGATGCGGTGTTAGGATCACTGTGTCTCGGGACCGATGTCTAGTCATTTTTCAAAACTTCAAACGGTTTCTTGGTGATGGTAGTAAGGAACCGGTGTCATAGAGTCTATGAAATATAAAGCTATTTATAGTGTATGGATTATGGTGTATGGGTCACGGTGTATGGATTACATTGTTTAGGTCACCGTGTCTGGCTTATAATGTTAGGGTCACGATATCTGGGATTACGGTGTCTGGGTCATGGTGTCTGGGATTACGGTGTTAGGGTTATGGTGTATGGGTCATGGTGTCTAGGATTAGACTGTTAGGTACTTTTCCAAAATCCAAAACCGGTGGAAGACTTATGATTTCTTAGACTTATCAAAATATTTGTAAATCATGATTTGTAAACATTAAATCATAGAGAAACAAACCATCTCTACACATGATTTGAGATATATTGAACAAGGTTAAAAGGATTTTTGAACATTAAAACATGATTAAAACATGGGGAGTCCAAAAATCTCCCCCTTTTTGATGATCACAAATCATAGGAGTTAGATATTTGTTTTCAATGTGATTTATCCCCCTTTTGGGATTATGAAAAAGATTATAGGAAAAAGAAAAATGGACATGGAATGAAGGTAAATAAGAGAATAGACAACAACGGTGCATATTGCATTAGATAGAAAAAGATGTTTCATTACAAGCATGAGGAAAAAGGTACAAAAATACCTATCAAAAAAACATTTTTCACTTCTCCTCAGCACTAGTAGCCTTCTCCTTGCCCTTGGTAGCAGCATCAGAAGGAGACACGTGCGAAGAAGTGTAGGTTGAAGAAGGGATTGAGCCAACTATCAGAGAAGGAATAGGTATCACTTTAAAAACAGAAGGTTCCAGAGTGGGTTTGGTTGAATACCGAGGAAATTTTTGGCCAAGGAAAACAGGTTTGATCTGGCTCAGTTCCTAAGAAATAGACATGGAGGTAGAAGAAAAAGAAGTGGATGAGGAATGAGTTAAACCATGCTACAAATGTGCAGCTACGGGAGCCACAATGGTAGTGCTTTGCACATGAAAGTAAGTCTTCAACAATTTAATGAAATCAGTAATGATCTCACCACTATATTTTATGGCCTTCTCTAAATAATCTTTGTATTCCATGAACTTTTCCAACAGAGGAGTGAAATATTTTAGCTTTTGGACTTGAGTCTTGAAGGATTGAGTGACAGGAGGAATTTTCAAATTCTCTACAAGATATTTTAAATGATTGGCCATATCATGATTAGAGAAAATCCTATTAAATTATAAATACAATTTATTAGTAATTTCTTCTTAATCATAAATGGAAATATTTGAATGAATCCTAACTAGGTCAAGTATTATGTTGCTATTATTGATAATTGTATATAATCTTTCCTTATCAAAACCACTTAAAACTAATTGAAGTTCCTCCTTAACAACAATTTTGAGCATATCACTGTCTATGGGTTGAGATTACTGTCCAGAGGCATTAGAATCTATAATGGATGAAGTGAGAGAATTGAGTTGATTTAGAAATTTCTATAGACATCCTTTGTACTCATCAGTCAGCTTTTTAAGAACAACAACAATATCACGAATCTCATTGACTATCTAGATGTTTATCTCAGACAATTTTTCATAAATTGAAGTCAAGTTTGGTTGTATCAAAGATGAAACTTTCTGTGGAATTTGATCACTAACATCCTCAACAGGATGAGCAGTAGGAATTTGTCCAGGTTGCAACACTTTTTTCATATCTTCAACCATAGATATGAGAGACTTCACCTCCTCACTCAACAACTTGTCCTCAATTCTGACTTCTTATATTTCATGAAACATTTTTTGTTGTATTCTCCATATGATGTTATCTAATAGCAAGGTAACATCTCTTTCACTAAGATTTTTCACAGGAGTGGGCTAAGAGTTCATGAGCTTTTCAAATCTAGCGAAAATATTATCTCCAAAAGCTTTCATATCATTGTGACTCATAGAAGCAAAAGGTTTTTGTGATGGTTTAGGAATAGGATCTGAGACAGGTTCAGGATCCTTAGTAGAGATTACTTCTAGAGAAGAAATTGGTTTCAATTGAAACATAGAGGAAAGGTCTGTGACTTTAACTGATGCCTCCTGGGTATTATTTACATCAAAGTAGCCAGGAAACTTATACCAGGTATCCACAGTTCTTTGATCAACAGTATTGGGAACTTCAACACTTTCTAGACTAGGGTGATTCTCTCCCACAACAGGTGCATCTCTTATAGGACTAAGATATTCATTACCTTGATCTATTTCTAAATTTTCATCTCTAATATCCTCACTCATTTATTTTCTAGATAACTCAAATTCTTGTTCCATTATTTCCTTAGAAGATAGGATAATTTCAAGATCGGTTTGTACTTGTTCCCCAACAGTAGCCTCTTCCTAATTAGCAAGTTCTTCTTCTAGATTCACCCCAGGAACAAAATTTTATTTTACACTAGAAGCATATTCTTTTTCATAAGCATGTTCTTATTCTAAATCAACACTTATTTCAGTAATAGGTAAATCCTTCTCAACTACACTTTGTGGAATAGGTAGACCACTATCTTCTTTGTCCAAGATAGTTCCTTCCTTAGATGCAACAACTGCCACTTCTTATTCTTCATCAGAATAATCAACCACTTCATCTAGTTCCAAACCATGATCAGATATTTTCTTAGGCCTTGAAGGATTCTAAACTAGATTAAACTTTTCATAAAACCTTTCATTATCCTCCACCCAAGAATTTTTCCAAGGATTCCAACTTATTTTCAGACTTCTGACTGTATACTTTGAGATACAAAACTCATATTCATTGATGACTTCTTCGTTCGGGACAACCACCCCTTTAGTAGACAGCATTGTAGAGATTAACATTGAATAGAACAAAGAGGTAGATTTTGAATTTGTATTAATCAATTCACACATGTAAAGTATAATATAATTACATATATTAACCTTGTTCCCATTTTTCATAAGATGTATCAAGAATACATATTGATAATTGAGGGTAAAAAAATCCCCTTTCCTTAGACTAATAATATTCTGGATAAACTTAAACAGCAACCTCATTTCACTATCCAACTCAGCAGAAATTTCCATTCTTTTCTTCTTATTTCCATTCAAACTTCCCAGGGCATCTTCTAAGACAAAAACATCACTCAGAGGAGGATGAACTCTCTGGCAGTCCTCAAATATCCCTTCATAAGGTATCCCTAGGCATCCAACCCATAACCTTGATGAAAAAGTACACCTTTTACCATTAATCTAGCTTCTTACAACAAAACTTTCTTCACTATCAAAAGAAAATCGAACATACTGATAAAACTGAGAAACAAGTTTTGGATAAATCGGCCTTTTCTCTTTTGTGAACTAGTTCATCCATACCTTCTCTTTCATTACTTTAAAAACTAATGACTTAATTTTCAGAAACCACTTATGATAGATTTACTTTTCTGGTACTACTATTCTATCAACAAGATTCGGGTTCAACGGTCCTTTGGACACTTCTTTCAGTGTCCTTTTCACTTTCTTCTGAGATCGGATCTTTTCAGGGGTTGATGAAGATGGGTGCTTAATTTTGGGCATTCAACAAGGGTTCGAGAGAGATGAAGGGATAAAAAGGGAATTATAGTTTGAAAGAGAGGGGTTTCGGTTTCAAGAGAAGAGAGATCAGGTGAAGAAAAGAGTGAAAGATATTTGGTTTTTATCATTTAGGTATTTCAATCATCACAAATTCAAAATTGCAGGATAAGAAAAATAAAATAATCAACATAGCAATACGGGTAATAAAATACAAATAAAATGAAAACTGAGTCATTATGGTGAGACCAGAATAGACTGTCATGGTGAGAACATAATAGATTTTTATGGTGATATCGTAATAGATTGTCACAGTGAGACCGGAATAGATTGTCACGGTGTGACTCCAAACGGTGTGACCATATCATTTGTGACAGTAATTGCAAGACAGTAACCAAGAGATAGTAACTATGAGACCATAAACCTAAAACATTAACTTCAAGACAGTAACCTGTGAAACCATGAGAATGAGATAGTAAATCTAAGAAAGTGGCTTGTGAAACTGTAAATCATGAAACCGTAAACTGTGAAATAGTAAGCGGAGAAACAGAATGTTTTGAAACTATACACTTTCTATTTGAGATTTATCATTACCAATTCATGTATAATGTAATTTATCCTTTTATAATTTAATGGTTTGGTAAATATATCAGTAATATGACATTTAGTTCCAATGAATTCCAAATAGATATCACCTTTTTGATAACGATCTCTCAAAAAGTGATGTCTTACATAAATATGATTTGTCCTTGAATGTGAAACAAGATTCTTTGAAATTTTAATAGCACTTGTATTGTCACTATTTATAGGTACATGTCTGAATTGATATACATATTCTAGTAATGTGTGTTTCATCCAAAAAAATTGTGCACAACAACTACCAGTAGTTATGTATTCAGCTTTGGTAGTAAATAATGCAACAGAATTTTGTTTCTTACTACACCATGACACTAGATACTTTCCTAAAAAGTGACATGTTCCAAAGGTGTTTTTTATATCTAACTTACAACCACCAAAATGAGCATCATAATAGCTAACTAACTCAAATGATTTTCCCCTAGGATAGAACAATCCTAGATTTGGTGTATGTTTGAGGTATTTGAAAAACCTTTTAACAGCATTTAAATGAGACTCTTTAGGTTTTTCTTGAAAATGAGCACACAGACATACACTAAACATAATATCGGGTCGTCTAGCAATTAAGTAGAGTAAGCTTCCAGTCAATCTTCTATAAGTGGTTTGATCAATATATTTTCCATCTTCATCAAGATCCAACTTACAATTAATAATCATTAGAGTATCACTACATTTAGGGTTGTCCAAGACAAAACGTTTTAGAAGATCTTTAGTATATTTTATTTGAAAGATCTGAAATCCAAGAAAGAATTTTAGTTCACCCATTAAAATCATTTCAAATTCATTTTGAATCATTTTAGAAAACTCAATACATAAGTAATTTTTTTATGATCTACAAATAATATCGTCTACATAAATTTTAACTACTAAAACATCATTGGAAATTCGTTTTATAAAAAGAGTAGGATCATCTATACCATTTGTAAAACCTTTGGAAATAATAAAAGTACTTAATCTATCATACTAAGATCTTGGAGCTTGTTTTAAATCATATAAAGATTTTGATAATTTGAAAACATGATTTGGAAATTGAAGATTTGTGAAACCATGGGTTTGTTCAACAAAGACACCCTCAGCTATATACCCATTTAGGAATTCACTATTGGCGTCCATTTGATATAGTTTTAAATTCAGATGTGCAGTATAAGTAAGTAGGATTCTAATGGCTTCAAGTCTATCTAATATTGAAAAGGTTTCCTCATAGTCAACTCTTTCTTCTTGATTATAGCCTTTTTCAACCAATCTAGATTTGTTTCTAACTATGTTACCATATTCATCCACTTTATTTCTAAACACCCACTATGTGAATATAGTAAAAATGTATTTGGTTCTATCAAAAAGTTTCCAAACTTTGTTCCTTTCAAAGTGATTAAGTTCTTCTTGCATATCCTTTACTCAAAATTCATCACGGATAGAATTATTGATATTTTTAGGTTCAATTCGTGACAAGAAATCTTGATGTTCAACCTGATTTCTAAGAGAATATCTAGTTTGTGTTACTTTATCTAAATATTTTACAATAACATCTAAAGGATGGTTCTTAAGGGTTCTAACAACTCTACAAAATGAGGGGATATTGATTTCAGGTTCATCAAGAGGTCCGAGTTCATTATGGATTGAATCTGGAGATTTCCAGAACTGGAAGTTTTTACAGATTCTTTTGTAGGATAGTTAGAGCATTTAGCATTGATGTCTATATTTGACATATCATGCTAAATATTCTCTATAGAGGTCTTAGGCTCATGTGGATATATCTCATAAAACTTGACATGAACATATTTCTCCACACATTTAGTTCTTTCGTTAAAAACTCTATAGTATTTACTAGAGATCGAGTATCCTAGAAAGATTCCTTCATCACTCTTGGATAAATATTTGTCAAGACTGTCCTTGGTATTAAGGATATAGACTTTGAAACTAAATAATTTGAAGTAGTTCACTTTGGGTTTTCTATTGTTCCACAACTCATATGGAGTTATTTTAAGAATATGTTTAATCAACACTCTATTAATAATATAGCATGTTGTATTTACAGCTTCATCCCAAAAATAAATCGGTAAGTCGTATTCATTAAGCATGGTTCTAGAAATTTCTTGCAAGGTCCTATTTCTTATTTCTACAAATCCATTTTGTTGAGGTGTTCTTGGGGAAGAGAAATTATGATTATATCCATTTTTTTAGAAAAAGGATTCAAACTCTTGATTTTCAAACTCACTGCCATGATCAATTCTAAGAGATTTGATTCCAAGTCCACTAAGGTTTTCTATGGTTTTAGAATATTTGGTGAAATGAGAGAAGGCTTCGCTTTTTGTGAGCTAATAAGAAGATCTAAGTATACCTAGAAAATTCATCTACAAGAACATAATCATAATGCTTCCCATTTAAACTAGAAACTCTAGATGGTACAAATAAATCCATGTGAAATAACTTGAGAGGTTGAGAAGTTGACACTTCTTTCTTTGGTTTGAATGAAATTTTGTATTGCTTTCCCTTTTGACAAGGATTACACACTTTATCATTTGGAAACTCTATTTTGAGTAAATATTTGAATAAAATTTATCTAGTTAGCTTTCTAAGGGATTGAATATTTCAGTGTCCTAGTTTTATATTTCAAATCCAAGACTCTTTGTGAAATACACTTAAAATGAATCATTTTGAGAAACTAAAGGATCTAAGATAACAGAATATACTTTTTCATTTCTTAATGCATAAAATAATAATGCATTTTTAGAATTAATAAATTTGCAGGCATTATTTTCAAATTTAATATGAAATATATCATCATATAGCTGTGAAATACGAAGCAGATTGTATTTCAGTCCATCCAAAAAATTCACTTTGGAAATTAAAACTGAGTTAGAGTTACTGATTTAGACAAGGCCAATGATTTTTCCTTTGTCATTGTCACTAAAAGTGAAAATTTCACCATCAATCTTTATTAGGTTCTTGAAACATGAATAGTCTCCTATCATGTGTCTTGAACACCCACTATCCAAGTACCATAAGATTTTACAGGATCTATTCAAATAATTTTCCTACAAAATAGTAAAATAAAGACAGACTTTGGTACCCATATTTTGTTGGGTCTAGTAATATTAGTAACTAGTGCTTTAGGAACCCACATCCTCTTCATAGGTTTCCTATAAGAATTATGTAAAGTATTTGAGAAATAAACTTTATTTGGTCTAGAAAAACTCGAAATTGTAGAATATGTATCATAGTTTGAACTAGCATAATGTTTTCCTAAACTAGAAGAAAAGTTTTATGTTCTAGATTTAGAAACAAAATTAGTTTTTCCAAAATTTCTTTTACTTGGTTGATAACCAATACCAGTAGTGTATTTTGGGGAAATTTGTTTACCTAGAATTTTTATGAAGGTATCTTTACCATTAGTAAAATTTTCAAGGTCCTTTTCAATTGCTCATTAGATAACTTTAATTCATTGTTTTCTTTGAGTAATTGAACATTTTTATCTCTTTCTATAGTAAGTTCAATTTTCACAGTTGAGGTAAGAGCATAATTTTTCTTTAAAGACTTGTATTTACCTTTTAGTTCATTAAATGTTTCTTCAAGCATATTGAAATACTCAAACATTTCTTCTTTATACATATTTTCAGAATTACTTTCATCTCCAGAATAATCGGAATTTTGTACATGAGATTTCAGGGTTACCTCAGATGTGTTTTTCATGAAACACATATAGGATTTGTTATCCTGCTCATCATGTGAAGACTCTAAGTCAGTTGAACTATACTTAGAATCACTCAAAGTTGCTTTCACCACCTTTTTATACTTTCTATATTTGTCCTCTTATTTATTTTTATACTTGATCTTGGGACATTCATCCTTTACATGTCTCATTCTCTTACATTCATAACACACTATCTCATCTAGCTTGTCATTTCTTTTCCAATCTTTCTTCTAGCTTCCCTTTTGATCATATCTTCCTTTGAAGTTAGGATTTCTGAAAAATTACTTTATTTTGTAAAATTTCTTAAACCTTATAGCTAATTGAGCCATATCCTCATCACTATTGGGTGATGATTGTTCACTTCTAGAACTTTCTATTAAGACTCATAGTTTCTCCTTTTCTTTGTGTTTAGAGGTAGTGGTATTAAATACCACATATTTTATTTTAGGTTTATCCTCCTATTAAATGTTGAATTTCAACTCTTCTTCATACATCATTAGTTTCCTAATGAGTTCTTTGATAGGTAATTTGCTGATGTCACATGAATCTCTAATAGAGACAAAGGTGCCTCTCCATCTGTCAGGTAGGCATATGAGAATCCTCATAATTTTTTCTTTGGTTGTAACTTCTCTTCTGAGAGAGATCATTGTGTTCACAAATTCATTGAACCTGAGATACATGTTAGAAATAGGATCATCAGGCTTCATTTTAAAGTTATCATATTTAATAGTATAAGTATTAAGTCTCGTTTCTTTAACACTAGAAGTTCCTTCATGTGAAACAGACAAAGTATCCCAAATTCCATGGGTTGTTTTACCTGAAGAAATTCTGTTAAATTTCTCATCTCCTAAAGAGTAGTATAATGAATTCATGGATTTGAAATTATTATTATAAGAAGTCTTGGTTGGTTCATCCCAAGTAGTTATGTCAGTATTAGGAATTTTATACTCATCTACAATTAAAGACCAAGTTTTAAACCCCATACTTTCTGAAGGCATTTTCATTTTAATTTTCCATTGGGAATAATTTGTTCCATTAAAAAATGGATGTATGTTTGTTGTATCACCTTCAAGTCTATTTTCCATAATAAAGAAATAATTTTAAAGATATAGAAATTTATAACTAACAAAAATTTATAGATCTTTAAAGTACAACTAAAATCATAGTTGAGAATATTTTAAAATAGAGCCTTAATAAGAATAAAATCCTTTGATACCAAATTTTGGTCATATTATATTACTCAAGAGGTTGGGGTGAATTGAGTATCTATAAAAATTTCCATTAAAAAGTTCACTTAAAAAGATTCCCCAATAAAAATGAATACATCCCAGTTAATCAAGGCAATAAGGTTATAATATTTTGACTATTCAAATAAATTCTCAGAAGATTGATTAATTCTCAGTAATATCAATGTGAGTTATTGATATAACTTTTGAAGCTACTCTAATAGGTAAAATAGTTAAAACTTCTATCCAAGACTAACTATCAAAATAAAATCTATTTTTCTGAAATATAAAGTAAAGAAAAGAAAATCTAAATTAAAGACACGGTGGATAAAAAAAGTGGTTTAGTCTCAAGTTGAGACTTAATCCACTCCACTTAGTGATCACCTTCCACCAAGTAGTCTATATAGATAAGAGATTTGTCCACACCCTGGATCGGGGTAAACAATAGTACACAGAACTGTCCAGGTCACACGACCTCTTCCACTGCTCTTCATGGGTATAAACTACAAGGTCGCATAAGGACCTCTTCCACAGTTATCCATGGGAGTAAAAAAAATGTAATAAGATATGAGAGGAAGGATATCTTTTATCCTTTAGTTTAATATAGGAGAAAGTGTGTGTTTTAATACAGACACACACACACTGCTTGAAAGCTAAAAACAATACACAACAGATCAAAGATGATGATAAAGGGTTAGAAGTGCTCTGGGTGTTGTTCTATGTAGATTTGGACTTGTAATATAAAGCGTATGAAAGTATCGAGTCCTTTTGTGAAAAATCGGAGTATCATAAGTCTGGTGCTCTTTTTTCCAGTTCGATGATGTGAGATATGTAGCTCATGTTCTTCTTTGAGGTGGTACTGTAAATATTTTTGAGACACTAATCTATGGTGGTTCATCCTTCAGGGGTCGAGAGTGCTTCGTGTGTTATTAATTTGTATCATGTTGCATGCATCAGTTACCTTTTACAAAATCTTGTTCCTCTACATGTTGTTCCAGTGCCATGCTTTCCTTTTGGTTATTGGGTGCATGTGTTGGAGCCGACAGGATGCATGTGTTCTGCACCTTGTACCTCATACTATTAGGTGATATGTCTACAAAGAAACATTAATTATGTTAGTTACTTTAAATTACTCAAATATGACCATTAGAAATTAAATTTAAAATGACAAAACTGATTAAATAATGGTGTCACGGTTTGTCTTGAAACGGTGTCACTTAGAAATGGTGTCAGTAAGAAATGGTGTCTTCTTCTTTTCCTTTGAGTGGTGAGATAGCCATGATGCCACAGATGCATTGAGATCAGAAATAGGTAGCACAGATGTGGTGTTAGGATCACGGTGTATCAGAACCAGTGTCTAGTCCTTTTTCAAAACTTCAAACGGTGTCTTAGTGATGGTAGTAAGGAACCAGTGTCACAAACTCTATTAAATATAAAACTAGTTACGGTGCCTAGATTATAGTGTTTGGGTCACATTGTCTGGCTTACGGTGTCAGGGTTATGGTGTCTGGGATTACGGTGTCTGGGTCACAGTGTCTGGGATTACAATGTTAGGGTTACAGTGTTTGGGTCATGGTGTTTGGGATTACGGTGTCAGGAACTTTTCCAAAATCCAGAACCAGTGGAAGACTTATGATTTCTCAGACTTAGCCAAATATCTGTAAATCATGAGTTGTAAACATTAAATCATAGGGGAAAAACCATCTATACACAAAATTTGAGATAGATTGAACAAGTTTAACAGGATTTATGATCGTTAAAACATGATTAAAACATGAGGATTCCGACAAAGTTGTTGATCCCAAACACCTTTTAAATCTATAAAACAAGGTCTTATCATATACCATGGGGTTTTAATTATTCTCTCAGACATAAAATATATATGAGGATGATACACAAGAAAGAAACATTACTCCATATCAAGACCTTGCAAAATACTTTTCCAAAACATTGAGGGAAACTTTAGATATCAATCAAATACAATTTAATGTGGTAATCCATACAACCTTACCACTTTTTTAATGTATATTCTAGAAAACATTTCTAGAGATAAATATTCAATGATAGAAATGAAGTGTTCTAAATTTGTAAAGAGATTGACTTTAACCCATAATTACCTCAATATCAAAGAAAATATAAACCCTAAAAGTAGCCAGTACCTTTAATTATATGTCCAAAAAGTGAAAAGGCATTCACACACAAATAACTTTATAAATAAAACATATACAAAACCAAAGGGTTTTATTACTATAAATTTCTCATAAAATATCCTTAATATTGATAAAATACAACCATATAAAAACTCAAAAGGGTGTTAATGAAATTTAACTTATGATAAACCTTAAACACATAAACCCATTATGGTATCCATAACTCTTAAGTTAATCTTACATGGACACATATACACTTCCAAATGTTAATTCAATATTTATCCATTATATAATCACTTATATATTATAAAAAAATTCATTTGAAACATGGGTTCATCCTTGTACTGATAGAATTTAAAATGTGGTTTCATTATTCTATAACCCATGTAGAGTAAGATAATCACATGAAATTTCAATTAAGGATAAACAATAAAATTTTCTTAGGGATCATTCATAAAATATCAAACATGAAATTTATAAATAAGGAGAGGATAATAAGTGTTCCATAGTTATGATAATTCACTTCATCCATTATGATTTCATATGATTTCCCTTTTTCCATTGTATTTGAAGGTTTTGTGGCTTACCATCTACATTAGCCCTTGTATTGGTGCATTGATTCACATAATTCCCAAACTCCTTACAATTGAAACACTTGAGTGTGGGTGGTGCATTCTTTTGAGCTCTCTCCCCATTCATTTCATTGACTAGACTCTTCACATCACTTATATATTCCCTTTCTCAATGGCTAGGATTCACACCCTTGTAACAACCTCATTTTTCCTTTCAGGAATTCACATGAGTGCTTCTTGCCACAATTTTGGCATATAGGTGACTATAATTTATTTCCACCATTTTATTTATTCAAGTTATCATGAGACTCGATCTTCCTTTTCTAATCAAAACTATGAAAATAGTAATAATCCCCAATTTATATTTCCTCCTTTAGTGAACATTGAATTATTTATTCATAGCTATTAATGTATATTATATCCAATTCCTTTCGAATACTTGGTGTTAAGACACTAAAGAATCAACCAATTTTTATTTCTAGACTGATGATTAAATAATAGTCATACAGTTCAAGTCTTTTAAAATTATCTTTTAAGGTACTAATAGATTAACTTTTATTCTATTTGATCTCGAGAAATTCCTTCTCTGTCATTGTTTATAGAATAAAAGGAAAGTACTTACTAATATATATCCTCTTAAACTCATCCCATTCCATGGAAACAATTATCCACTCTTTGATCATATTCTTAATAAGGTTCCACCATTAATATTAATCACCTTCCAAATGATAAAAAAACAAAATGAATATTTCATGCTCAGAACACTGGAGAATAGAAAATATCTATTCAGTGGTACTATTTCATTGTGAAGTGACTAGTGGATAAGTGTATCCATGCAAAGAGGGTGGAATTTTCCTCATGAAGGAATCAATAGAACATCATTCCCTCCTTTTCTCGTTTGGAAGTTCTGCATGATTCATATCTTGAAGAAGTTGTGTGAGAATAACAATGCGGTTTTTTATTCTATCCCCCATAGCATTCAGTTTCTCAGGAGGAGAATTATTGAATTTTTTATTGCATTCTGTATTAAGATAGTTCCTTTGGGTTCCATACATTAGTTAAAACTACGAAAAATAGTGTGAGAAACACTAATAATAGTGAAAAACATCATAATCAAGAAAAATCATTTATATTATGACTAAATAATGACACCTTCTTTTCAATATATGACACATTAGGATTAAAGTAATACATTTATAGTCATTATTCAATTCTATCATGATGGTTTCTAAAGATATTTTTAATTTTTAAAACATATCTATTAGAAGTGTCAAACCAAGTGTGCAACAAGTCTTGTTTTTATACACTAGGTGATGATCAAGTCCAGTTAAATGCACCCTTTTAGAGTTATTACCCCTAGGTACCTCTATACCAAATCAAAATCCACTTGTAGTATCCATACATGGATTTAATTTCTAGTAAACTAATCAATCTATCCTTTACCAAAATTCTAGGACATTTTCCCATGATTTTACTCATCCATGGACTTATCCTTAGTCATATCTCTAGACATATCCTTAGAAATTTCCCTAGGGATATCACTAATGTGTTCTCATACTAGTTTCAAAAGGTTAAATAAACCTTTCCTCCAATACCAATTGTAGAGACCCAAACTTCTAATATATAAACATAACATCTTTTTAGATTAATTTTTAATACATTTCACAAATACACACCCATGAAATGTATAGAATTAGTGTCTTTTGAGACTAGATTCACTATCAACTTATTTCATTAAAGATACTCAATGTTCCCCAAAAGGGTATTCCCACTTATTACTCTTTATATACATACCCTACATAAAACATTTACTCATAACCTGGGTGAAGGAAACATAATAAAGGTTGATATTATATGATTAGTAAGGGGAAATAAGAGATATATCAATATAACATGAGTATATGTGTATGAGAACATGATAATAACATTATAAAATCATACCCTACACATAATAGATCATAAACATGAGTCATGAAATAAATCTTGGTAGTTTATAAGACATAAATCATAATGGGATTAAAGAACAAGAGCTATGAGAGCATAACATTTTCATAACACATATATCTTTGGAATATACATAAGAATAGAAGATATTATGTCATAGATACCCACTAATACATTAATAACATGTTTGGATTGGGATAACCACCTATGTACCTGCTTCGGGCTTGGAATAACCTCTTGTGTACCCTTTTTTGGCTTCAGATAACCTCTCGTGTACCCTCTTTTGATCTTGGGATTAACTCCCATTCATCCTTTGAGCTCATGTAGAGTTAATCATTACAAAATTCATTGTAGGGAGATATAGATTCCACCCATCACATGATGAGAATCATATATGCATGTTCCAAAAGATCATAAAACATTAATCATATCCAAATCCATGAAAATAAATGGGTTTTATAAATATTTCATCATATAATAACCTATTAAAAAGAAATAGGTTTCATAATAATTTCCTCATTTCATTATAACTCATAGAAAATAAGTGGGTTTCATAAGGAATTTATTATTTTATATCCTGTGAAATAGGAACAAGACACATAAAAAAAATTCATCATGGATATAAATAATTTAGAGAAAGAATAAATATGGTATCATTGGGTTATATACCTATTAAATCTTAAGTAGCATCAAAGGATGTCGTCATAGATGGAAAATTATTTTGAAAATAAAATCACTTGAAGCATTTCTTGAGGAAAATAACCTTTGTTTGAAAATAAAAATTTTAAAACTAGAAATTTATAAAGTATTGTGGAACTAATTTTATTTGAAACTAATCATGAATAGTTATAAAATAATATTTAAAATATAATATAAAACATTTCTTGAGGAAAATATACTTTCCTCTTAGAAACACTTTTTAAAACAGAAAACATTTTCATAATCATTTTCTTTGAAAATAAATATGAAAACTTATAAATGAATCCTTAAAATTTAATTAAAATAATTTCTTAAGGAAAATATCCTTTCAACTCAAAAAAAACTTTTTAAAACAAATAACATTTTCAAAATCCTTTTCTTTGAAAATAAACGTAAATATTAATAAAGGAAGTTTTAAAATATCATTTAAAACATTTCTTGAGTAAAATATTCTTTCTACTTTGGTATCATTTGGATCATAATACCAACTCAATAATAACATCACAAAAACATTAAATATGATTAATATATGGATATTCATGATATAACATGTCAAAGTTGATGTATATACACTTGATAAAATAGTATAGGTGCATAACATAATGTATGTCATAAAGAAGACCAATTGAGACCAAAATCCCTTACCACATTGGAAACTTTTGAATCATAAACCCAATAAAAAATATATCCTCAAATGGATATATAAATATCAATAATTTTTTTGATAAACATATTAAAATAAATTCATTATAATTATATACACTACATAAAAGAATAGGTGGTGAATATGATATGTGTCTCTCAGAAGTAAAAAGTGAGGCAAAAATACTTTACCTTAAGTCTTGACTTCCTTCATACATGTTCTAACCTACAATAAAATAAATAAATTTATATTATACATATATTAAAAAACTAAAATTATTTTAATCACTCCATATATTATTTACTTATGACCTTTTATTACCTATTTATCAATACTTCCTTATTAAAATCATTTTTTGGGTAATAAGTGCTTTGTTTCTCATACGTACGCATGAAAGATTTTTCCATTTTCTTATTGAAAATAAATAAAAAAGGTTAAATAATATATTAAAATTTTATATTAATTTATATGTAATATATACTACATATTTTTATTTAAATAAATCCTTATTACCTTCTATAAAAAGGATACATGAAAAATGAATCAAATCGCTTCGCGATGCGGTAGTCCGCCTAACGCATGAATGATGTTATCATATTCCCCGCATAATGGAAAGTGAGAATGTATATGTGATATAATAATTCAATAAGTATAATTATTATAAATATATCATATATATTCATTTAATCTATACTTATTACCATCTAATTAAATAAGAAATGAAAAACACATCACATAGGTTCGCGAGGTTGTAGTCCACCGTACACAAGGGTGACATTATTTTTTTCCAAAATGTGGTATTATATTGGATAGGTATAATAATATCATAAATATCATGTATAAAAATTAAATCCATCATTATATCCATCTGTGAGAGGTGGTGATAAAAAATGAATAACATCGGTTCATGAGGCGGTAGTCTACCACACCCATGAATGATGATTTCATATGCCACTTAATGGAAGTGGAGATGGTTATAGGTAATGAAAATAACATTAAAAAATCTTATTATATTTAATATAATGATTTTATTATATAAAAAAGTTTTTATAATAATTTATGGAGAGGAGGAATAAATAAAATAAAATGCTCGATTAGGGATGTTACCTCTTCTTCGGTCATCTTGTTTTGGTATGCACTGAAAGGATTCTTAGAGTGTATTTATGACCAAAATAAGGGTTCTAGGATGATATTATAGAATTAAGAAAGTTATTTGGTCTGGGATTCTCTGAACTAATGGGTTTTGGACATGTGAAGTGGAGAGAAGAGGGGGTGTCCTTTTATAAGTGAAGTGAGTGGCACACTTGTAATTTTTCAAAATAAAAAGTTTTACCCACATTTTTCACATTACACATGGATCCAAAATAGTCCATTATCAAACCTTCGATGTTATAAGGTCCAAATAATTCCATACAATGTTTTTTGAAAATTTTATGTGTCATTTTAAGCCATATCTTTTTAGTTTAACAACATGGTAACTCTGTTTAACCTTAACCATGATAATTAATTTTTATTGCCTTTACTATTCATAATTGTCAAAAGGTAATTTGAACTTATTAGATAATATAAATTGTGTTGATTTCAAATATTTAATCCAATTTTCTTATTTCTATTCAAATAAGTGTCAAATTTTAATTTAAAATTAAACCCATAAACGTGATGAGAAAGCAATTCTCTAAAGAAAACATGTTTAAAAGGTTAGAAAGCTTTCATGTCAAAATTCAAATTTAAATTTATTAAAATTAAATAAATTGAATTAATAGATATATAATTGAACTAATAGTTATATAATTTAACTAAATTTACTTTTAAAACCATCTTAAAATAATTTATAAGTTTTTAAATACTTCTAAAGAAATGACAATTTCTAATAAAAACCAGTATTTTTAACTATTCATTGAAAAATTTATCTTTTTAATAATTTATAAAAAATTCACTCCAATAATTTTTTTACATGCTTATATATTTTTTATTTTTAAAATTAATTTTTTTATAAGTGGAAAAAATTAATTTTAAAATAAGTGTTTAAAAGGTGAAAAAAATGATTTTAAGAAAAACGCGATTTTAATAGTAAAATTAGATTTATTATTAAATATTATCTATAAAGTAAATAAGACGAATGTTAAAAATTTTACTGAATATATAATATATTAATTTCATTAAAATAATTCCCTAAAAGTGAATTGTTTAATTTAATGAGGGAAACATGTTTGTGTGTATAAAAATAGTTGTTTAGAAAAAGAATTTGTTTTTTTTTAAGTTTTTATTTTCATTTCTAATTAATTGGTCACCAAAGAACTCATTTTATATACATTTGTAAACCATATATTTTCATAATGTAGTTAATATTATTCGTCTAGGTGATAACTATCATGTTAAAAAATAATATTTTATTATTATGTCATGTTTAGTTTAAACTTGGTGTTTCATGTGACACAAGATAAAATCGGTGTTGCATATAATCAAAGATAAAATTAGTGTTTCGTGTAATGAAAAATATAAAAAAGATTAAATTTACTTGAAAAAAATATTTTACAGAACTTTGGGTTGTTACAGTGGAGTTTTGTACTCCCCAACCTAATAGGGTGCAGGTCATCCATCTATAGTAGTTAGTATTCTTAATGAAATGAGGTTGTGGTTATTTTATCCCAGTGAGTTGATACTCCTCCATGTCGTGGGATAAGGGTGCTCCATGGGAGTGATAAATACTCCCTTGACTGATATATGTTCTGTTTAGGCATGGGATCCCTACACCCTCGATCCTAACAAATTGTGGGTCCCTCATACAAAGAGGAGTTAATACCCCTATGAGATTGGGTGTAGGTACTTCTGTAGAGCTTAATGTGGAGTGGATTCACTATAGTTGAGACCAGATACTCATTCAACTATTTTATATATTCTCAATGAGTTTTGGGTCCCTCACCACAATCTAGAGATTGGTGAGTGTTTTTTTGATGTGTGGAATTTTATTATAATCTCTTAGTTGGGAGTGTAACTCTAGGATTATCCATTTATAGGGATGGTATATCCTATCTATCTATTTCATGTACTGGATGATGATTATTATTATTAGGATACTAGTCTTGGGATCCTTGGTTGTATAGCATTTTCCTCCTCATTCATATGAGGCATCCTGAGTGTAGAGGTATTATTTCACATGTGGTAGATAGAGGGATGATGATAATTGATGTGATTATTATCTCCTAGTATGAGATATAAAATGTACTGAGCCACTACCTCCCTCATCTCCTCAAAGTTCCACTTTCTTGACTTAGTAGTTAATAGATGATAACCTATATGTGTGAGAGATATAGGATGACTTAATCAAGTAGTGATCGAGGCGTATAATGATTGAATAGATGACCTTTTTCTTGGTAAATCTGATTGGTTATCACCATTGTGTGCTATTATTTTGGTGTTTCATCATTGGAATAAGTTTTATAGATCTATGTAGAGTCTTCAGACTAGTTCTTTATGACTGGAGACTCATAATAGAGATGATCATTTTCCCCTATTTCAACTATCATTGTGAGTTTTATTTAGTATAGAGGTTTTCCTAAGATCGCTAAATGTTATAGTGAGGCCCATTGATGATATCAGTAGTTATGGATTATCACCCATAGCTTGAGTTTCTGTGGATGTATATCTTTGTAATATTTTTTACAACTGATCATATGTGTCACAATCCACTTTTATTAGGAATTGATACCATAAATATGAGAACAGTAAGTGAAAACCATTAATTCCTTGGTATGTGTGCTTGCATCATGATTGTTTCAGAGGTTCAATCCTTCAGTTTTAGTATAGGTAATGGTCCTTCACCTACTTCATCTGTTTTTGGGGAGGTAAATAACTAGTTTATTTACACTCTTGATTTGTTATTTGAATAGGATATATCCAAATGAATAGTGATGTGTGATATCCTTAGGGTGGGTTCTAGCTATTTACTCAAGTGAAGATATGATAGACAACACATGTTCGACTATTGTGAGTATCCAACTAATTAGAAGTCATCCATCTAAACTATGTGGGTAATACAGTGTGGTTAGAGATTCTATATAAGATTAGTTGTAAAATTTCATGATTTGTGATCAGGTGTAGTGATTTGTAAAAATTTTGTTATAGACATTTGAGTATTGGGAAAATGTCAAACTTGGTTTATGAAGATATGGATCGGGTCATCTATGGTGGATGAGAAAATGAGTTTGGTTAGTAGTGAATGAATTTTCCATTACATTTATTTCAAACAAAATGATTATAGGATTTATGGTATCCTCATTCCCTGATTTGGATAGTGTCAATGTATTCCAATTGTCACCTGATGATGAGGATCGGTTGAATGCCCTTATGGAGAGGTATGATTCCCTTGTTAAGGAACCCAATAATGGAGAGTGATATGATTATATTCTCTTGATATGATAGTTCTGGGGGTTATCCTTTTAAAAGGTGGGGATAATGATGCTCCCACAGGAAGTTCCTTATTAGAAGGACCATATATGAGTGATAATTAATTTCTATATAATCAATTATTTATTGAATTTATGGGAATCCCATGATTAGGGAAAATATTTTAGTGGAAATCCTTGATGTAATTCATGACAGGTGAGTAATGTTGGTTTTGGGAGCTTCCCTTGTGGTGGTTTGAGGTTTTTTGTGTTTATGGAAGAATGAGAATATCATATGTGGTATCCAGGATTTGGATGAAAAAGTAGGGATGTGTTCTTAGTGGAATTGCATTCTGGGTCCCTATGAATCTATGGTCTCTCAAAGTCTAGAGTAGCTCATGCATAAGTGTGTTATCTTCCCACATGTAGGTGGTTTATAAACCTCTTGAAGATTATATTGAGATGTTTTCTTATCAAGGATGAAAATTATAAAAAGATAGGAGGATATAGAAACCTCAGTTTTCCCATGCAGAATACATAAACACGTTTTTGTGTTTTAGAGTCCCGATCCATTATGATGGGGTAAAAAGGTACTTTCCCCTATTAAACTACCATCAAAATATTTTATGACTATTCTACTATTATCAGGATGAGATGTTTACCCTAAGGCTGAAATTTGGATAGATTTCAAGATGGATGTAATTTTTGGGTATTTAATATTTATTAAATTAATATTATATATTTATACATGTGTGTTCATTTATATATCTAAATGTTTCTCCATATATAAATTCTAACATCTCAGTTGAGTCTATAATGGGAGAATTTACCTCAGAAATGTATAAACATTATATAGGTTCTGGGTCCCAGGTCGGACCTTTAAGGGGTCCTTTATTTTTGATTATCTGTATTTCCTCCTCTCCCCTTAACCTATACCCATTCACGTGATGTGGAGGATGATATATCTCCAGGTTGATGATGTTTCATTGAGAGGATTATGTATATTCAATAGGAACTTCATTAGAGGAGGCCGATCAGAGTCAAAATGGGACATGAAGTCCATAGAGATCATAATCTAACATCAAAGATTCTGTGTTTCCCCAAGAGGTAGGGATAGTTATTTAAATTCATCATTTCATTTATTTTTCACCATTTTATATACATGTTTTAGGTTTTTTATGCCTATTTGATTAAAAATGATATATAGAAGATATAATTGTGAAGGAATTGGAAAATTCAGGTTGTTTACTAGAAATATTTATATAAAAATCTTAGTCAAATGACTTGTGGTTTAGGAACAAAAGTCGTGTGGTTCATCAATGTGAAGAAGGGTTTAAAAGGTGTCAAAATGGTGTGTTGTCCATATGAATGCACCATATTGAGCCTTTAGGTACATGAACAAGTGTGTGTCCAAGTGAATGGTAAGATACATCAGGTGAGATAAATGGATTGTAGTAATACTTGCCATACTAAGCTACACAACTCAACCTGAGCTAGAGTATACAACACGTGATCTCGTGTGTCTCACATGCCATGTATACCTTATGGGACACAATATATTTTGGGAAATTAATAATGATATGGGCTGGGGAACATTCCCAAGTGGGATCCTCAAGCATACTTTCCACTTGGAAAATAAATGACATAGAAACATTAGTACATTCCCATATATAAACTCTGGTTGTATGTGTCAAGTACACAATAATAGATGCAATGTACCTTCCTTGTGATTGTATTTTTATTGACCATGAGATATATTTTGTAATTTATATAGTACATTATAATAATCTTATTACATAGAACATGATGATGATGGTGTCTATATTATTAGAGGTTGTTAGAGAGATATTTGGGGCTATTTATAGTTCTTGGTCCAATGAGGATGACTTAAAAAAATGTAGGGATAATGAACTCCCTGGTGAAATTTTGATATGATGGTATGGTACCCTCATATGTATTTGGATTTTGGTGTCACTGGGAGGTCATTGATTGTTATGTGTTCAATTTCAAAATATGGAGGAGTGAAAAACCAAATTTTTTTCATGTATTCCTCATCGGTGGCCTCTATAGATAAGGTAGCCTGAAGGGGTGTATAGAAGGACATGAAACTATAGAAGATTCCCCCTTCTCATTCACCCATGTGATTAATGGGTATACATGTTCTAGGAAGGAGTATTAGGAGTTATTTTTACCCTCCATTTAAATTATGGTATTTTTAGATAGTTTTAATTATATAAAAAAGAATGTTTCCTCTCCCTTGTAGAACCCCATTCATTATTGTAAGAGATAGAGTGGAAAATTGGATAACTATTCTCAGTAGACCATTTTTTTAGACCACCAGTTCTAATGAATATAAAGCAATAATGGTATGAATATGGTATTTTGGTACTCCCTTGGGATTGTATCATTTGATGAATTGTGGGTTATCACATAGGATGATGGGGTCGGTATTCCCCTGAGATGTGTGGTGTGTGTCCTTTATGCCATGATACGGTTTCTTAGACCTTTGTCCATAGGGAATGGGCTAATATATACATGGATAAAGATAGTTTTTCCTATGATATATCTTGGCCTTTTATGTGGTGTTGGGTCTTATGTTTGGTTAGTAAATCCTTGAGCAATTTATATGCTTTGGTGAGACTAATGTCCCCTGATATGTTTGAAAGCAGCGACATAATGGTTATAGATGTTGATTAGTGGAGATGTTTTATATTACCTAGGTTTGTAACTCCCTAAGTTAGTTAACATTCTCTGGTAAAGTGTGAGTCCCCTAGTTTCAGTATGAAATTAGTGGTATGATGGTGGTGGTTTTCACACTGTGTGTATAGGTTCATGTGGGTAGAGACCTATGGTTCATAGGGTTTTTAGGTTCCCTTTTGGTATGCCGCTCTAGTTTATTTGGGTTGATTGGTTGGGTATCCACCTTGGGGTTGTTTTATCTCTGCCTTTGAGCATTCATGGATCGTAAGGATTCCTTGGGTCCTTCTTTAGTTGAGGATGTGTGTAATATCTCTTGTAGGATGGGATGAGGAACTACTCCATGGAATATAGAGCAGATCAAACACTTATGGGTTCAGTATCCCCTTATATTTTGTATCAATATCAAACTCGAGTTCCCTAATTTGACCAGAGTATTGGTTTTGAGCTTTGATTGTGGGGTCTTCAGAAGGACTTTTGTGGCATGGGTTGTTGTTCTAGGAAAAATGATACACCGGTGACTTTGGATGTTCTTTCTATGTGATGTGTGGGTGGTAATTCTAGTGACTATGAAGTTGATCACAATTGTTGAGACTTATTATTTTTAGATCTTCATTATACAGTGATCTAGGTTACATATACCTCGTGTGAACCTGTATGGTTTTATCGCTGAAAGAGCACTTTCGTGGGCGCTCTCAAATGATTAGTGTGATTTTGGGGTACTTAGGTGCAGTAGAGTGGCTGACCAAGGTCGTCTCTCCGAGGAGGAAGTAGATTTAAAACAAATTTGTAAAGGTATTCTACAAATAAAATAAAATAGAATAAAAACACTATTTGAAAAGATGGGGGTTGGTTATAGTTTATGAATCTAGAAGAAGTTTGCTGGAAGAAGATTATATTTTTTTTTGTTTTTAGTTTTGAAATGAAGTTCGATTAAAATGACACAACAAAAAGATGTTTTTTTAGAAAATATTTTAAAAGGAATAATCGATCTAACTATACCTCTTCACTCTATTATTAATCATTATAATTTAAACTAACATTCACTTAGTTATGATTCCTTAATTTGTTAAATCCCAAACCCTACGAGAATTAACTTTACCACGAAGATGAAGTGAATTTAACCCTAGGCTAACTTCGGAACATGCAATCACAACACCCTGCTTTGATTGATGTTATAAGATTAGCGTATGGTCAGTGATAAATTAAGGCACATAACCACTCTGGAAATGAGGATTAATTGAGTTTAGGGATTGTATTTAAACTCTACAAATTGATCCCGTGTGGTCTTGTATTACCGATTAAGATTACGCTCTCACAATTCACACAAATCCCGACCTCGCGCGTTTTGTGTTTATTGTTCAATTGCTTTCTTAGTTCCATTTAAATTGAAAACTCAATTAATAGATCATATTTATTGAATTACATTATATCATTGATTCAAAATAAATTAATGAAGAAGGTGAGAGGTAGATCGATTACTAAAAGACTACTCTTCCATGGGTGGCGTAATCATTGTAGAAGCATTTTGCATGTGCAAAGGTTTATAATGGGCATAACCCAATAACGCTTCTACTCAATAATTCCAAACCAATTAGGAAGATTAATAGAAGAATAAATTTAAACAAAACAAAATAAAAGAGAAGAAATAAAAGAATAACAAAGAAGTTTATTACACAAATGAAAACATTACAAAATGAAGAAGAGAATGAGGCTTTGATGAGGGGATCCTTGCTTCAAGAGCTACCCCTCTTACAATGGTTGGAGAATTTAGGTGAAACAAATTCTCCTCTGCCTCAAATCTCCTAATGCACGTCCCAACCCCTCTAAATGATAAAAACTCCAATTTATAGAGTGGATGGGAGGCTAGGTTTAAAGAGGTTTCAAGTGTGAATGGGAAATCTCGGCCAAATACTTTAATACAACTTGCACCGCCCATTTGACCTCGACAACGCGTGAACCAGCTCTCCTTACAGAAGGATGATTTGTGGAAAAATGCATCCCCAAGATCCTCTCAAAATATGGGCTTAATCCAAGATTTGATGAAGTTGATATGGCCCAAATACAGAACCCATGTCCATTCTACCGAGTCCAGCCCACCATTGGATTAATGTCCCATTTACTCCATCCAAATTCCCTTTTTAGCTCTAGTGTCCTGAATGAAAGTTGTAGAAAATTAAGTTAGTACTACTGTTACAAAATTTTAAATTACAATAATAAATATAAAAATATTTATCTTCGAAATACTACAGTGCACTATAAAGGGTAAAACTGGAATTTTCACCAAATTTTCAAATGAATGATCAAATCCAAAATATTTTATAAAAAAACATATTTAGCACAATGTGGGGAAATTATATCATTTATTATAAATAAAATATTCAACAAAATAGTGTTTTATCAACTCCCCCACACTTACCCTTTTTCACTCCTGAGCAAAATCTCATATTAAGTAAACATCAATATCAAATCAAAACCAATTTTAAAACACATATCCTTGAGATCAATCAATTTCCCACCAAGAATCAAAAGATATCATGCCTCATAAAAAACTTTATTTCAAGTTCTCCATTTATATCATTCAATATATTTCCACTTCATTTATCCTCCCATGCACAAAACACTTACCTCGCTTGAATTTTCTCTCATCACTCAAATATCAATTTTTTTGCAATGTCTTTCTCATCCAAACTCATACAAGGGTCACCATAGGCTTGATAGATTCCTACATCTCTACCCGATGTGAGTCAAAGACATATGTTTATCATGAGGACCTTTCAGGGTTGTTCTGTGGCTTTCATTTGGTAGGATTAAGATATGAAAAACTCTGAGGCTGAATGAGGAGGGCTTGAATCTTTTGAAGCAAAATTGAATTAATCTAATTTTCACTTAAATATGGTCTTCTCCTCAATCCCCATAGTATCAATTCAGCTCCATCATCATGAAAAGTCATGAAAAGTTTACACCATTCATTATTTTATCATAAAAAATGTCAATCTTCTCAAACATGATTTTCTTGAAAGCTCCAGATGGGCACAGCTTTCCACCTCAATTAGAAGCTCTAGAAAAGGCACAGCTTCACTTGTCATGAAAGCTCTAGAAAAGGCACAAATTTCAATATAATGGCTTTATTCAGTAGAAAACGCATCTCTTCAGAATTTAATTTTCCACCCAAAGTATCACAGAATGTGGTGGCACAACACAAGACAGCTTCCCCCACACTTAAGCTCAACTAGATTATGCAATTTCACTTAAAGAGTTGGTTGGATAGGGAAAATTGGATTGTAATGTGGCTAACCTAACAGGTTGTGCGTGGCTTCTAAGGGCTACAAGGATTAAATATTCAAGGTAGGCCATTATAAAAAAGGATTCTTTGAAATAGGGGCTTTAATACCAAACAAATGCCTCAATCATTTAAACATATGTACCTCAAACCCTCAAATTTTGACAGGAATAGATCAAATTCTGGTTAAATCAAGCATGGTTTGGTTCTCTCAAGAAGTGAGGTGAATGTAAAGAATATGAAAATAATGGTTCAGAAGACTCACAGGAAAGTGATTTCAAATATAAAGACAGTGAGATGTGGCATGGGATTCAAAATTCAGTGTAATTTTCATGAAATTAATAAATATTTGAACTTGAAACAAAGTTATTTTAGCATTCATTTAAGCTTAGTTTCAAGGGATAAATTGTTTCACTCATTGATATGCATTTTAAAATTGTGATGAGAATCATTTCAGCTCAAAAATTTCAAAAACACAAAGAAAATTGAAAAATAAACACACAAAATTTGAAAAAACACACAATTTTTTTTTTGTTTTTTTTAAATCAGTAAAACAATTGAAATTACTAAACTAAAAGGTTCCCTCCCCCACACTTAAAATATTTCATTGTCCTCAATGTGAACTCATGAGATGATATATGCACATGAAATGCAGAATTTTTAAATATGACAAATAATATAAAAGTGAAAGGGTTAGGAACAACCTGATGTGATCAAGCGATGATGGGGTCATGCAGTGTGATAAAATCCACTGCATCAGTAGGAAGTCCCTCAATGTATCTCTTCAAACATTGACCATTGACTGTAAATCTCCTTCCAGTGTCCTCTTGTGTGATCTCCACTGCACCATAAGGAAAAACATTAGATACAATATAAGGACCTAACCATCTGGAACGCAACTTACCAGGCATCAGCTTCAGTCGTGAACTGTAGAGAAGGACTTTCTCTCCAACATGAAACTCCCTTTGTTGGATCATTTTGTCATGATCTGCTTTTGATCTTTCCTTGTAGAGCCTTGAGTTCTCATATGATGACAGTAAAATCTCCTCAAGCTCTTGAATTTGCAACTTTCTTTGAATTCCAGCTTGGGCCAAATCCATGTTGTAGTTCTTTATAGCCCAATATGCCCAATGCTCGACTTCCACTGGGAGATGACATTATTTCCCAAAAACAATCCTAAATGGGGACATACCAATGGGTGTCTTGTATGTTGTACTATAAGCCCACAATGCATCATCCAAGCGCTTGCTCCAATCCTTTCTATTTGGCTGCACGGTTTTCTCCAATATTTGTTTCAACTCATGATTTGAAACCTCAGCCTGGCCATTTGTTTGGGGGTGGTATGGTGCTGATGTTTTGTGTGTCACACCATACTTTCTAAGGAGGGAAGCAAAATTCCTATTGCAAAAGTGTGTCCTTTGGTCACTGATGATGGCCTTTGGTACTCCAAACCTTCAAAAAATCTATGCTTTGACAAAGTCCACAACAACATGAGAATCGTCAGTCCTGGTGGCCTTGGCCTCCACCCATTTACTCACATAATCAACAGCAACCAAAATATACAAAAATCCAAATGAACTAGGAAAAGGACCCATAAAATCAATTCCCCATACATCAAAAATCTCACAGAATAGTATGGGTTGTTGGGGCATCTCATGTCCCCTAGAAATATTCCCAGTGTGTTGGCAACGAGAGCATGACTTACAAAACACATGGGCATCATGGAACAAGCTAGGCCAATATAATCCAGAGTCCAAAACCTTCCTAGATGTCCTTTGGGGTCCAAAGTGTCCACCACAAGCAAGTGTATGACAGAAATGAAAAACAGACTCAAACTCATGATTAGGAACACACCTCCTAATGACTTGGTCACTACACATGCGCCAGAGGTAAGGATCATCCCACACATAATACCTAGACTCACTTTTTAATTTTTGGACTTGATATTTCTTTAAATTTGCAGGTATTTCAGAGGAAATAATGTAGTTCACTAAATCATCATACCAAGGATGCGTACCTAAGATGGAATAAAGATGCTCATCGGGAAAAGTGTCTTGAAGTGGTACCTGGTCCAAGGTGTCATCCTCTAGTGTGTGAGTAAGCCTACTCATGTGGTCCGCCACCAAATTCTCTGACCCCTTCTTTTCCTTTATCTCAAGGTCAAACTCTTGAAGAATGAGAATCCAACAGATAAGTCGTGGATTTGCATCTGGCTTCTTCAGGAGGTACCTCAAAGCTGCATGGTCAGAAAAAACAACTACTTTAGAGCCCAATAAATATGAACGGAATTTATCTAAAGAAAATATGACAGCAAGAAACTCCTTTTCTGTGGTTGTGTAGTTTGATTGTGCTGAATCCAATGTCCTTGATGCATATGAAATCACATGTGAACGTCCTTCCACCCTATGAGATAAGACAGCTCCAACCGCGAAGTTGGAGGCCTCACACATAAGCTCAAATGGAAGGTCCCACCGCGGGGGTTGTATGATAGGTGGAGTGGTCAGACGTTGTTTTAGCTCATCAAATGAATTCCTGCAAGAAACATCAAACACAAAATCAGAATCCTTTTGAAGTAATATTGACATAGGAAGAGCAATCTTACTAAAATCTTTGATGAAGCACCGATAAAACCCTGCATGCCCTAGAAAAGATCTAACATCACGCACACATGTAGGATATGGTAGGGATGAAATAATTCCTATCTTAGATCTATCAACCTCTATCCCATGTTTTGACACTACATGCCCTAAGACAATGCCTTGCTCTACCATGAAATGACACTTTTCAAAGTTCAGAACCAGATTCTTCTCAATACAACGATTCAATAACTTTCCCAAACTCTTTAGACATTCATCAAATGAGGATCCATACACTGTAAAATCATCCATAAATACCTCCATGCAGGTCTCAATAAAATCAGAAAAAATACTCACCATGCATCTCTGGAAGGAACCTAGGGCATTGCAAAGTCCAAATGGCATCCTCCGGTAGGCAAATGTGCCAAAGGGATAGGTGAATGTAGTCTTCTCCTGATCCTCTGGAGCTATAGGAACCTGAAAATATCCAGAAAATCCATCCAATATACAATAGTGTGTTTTCCCAGCTATTCTCTCGAGCATTTGATCAATAAATGGGAGTGGGAAATGGTCCTTGCGAGTGGTCTGATTTAGTTTCCTATAATCAATACACACACGCCAACTGTTTTGCACCCTCATTGGAACTAACTCATCTTTCTCATTTTTAACAACAGTAAAACCAGTTTTCTTAGGCACAACCTGAATTGGACTTACCCACTGAGAATCTGAAATGGGAAAGATTATACCTGCCTCGAGCAATTTCTCAACTTCTTTTTTAACAACTTCCAGGAGGGTGGGATTGAGTCTCCTTTGTGGATGTCTCACCGGTTTAGTCCCATCCTCCAAGAGAATCCTATGCATGAAAATAAAGGTGCTAATACCTGATATGTCATCCAAGTTCCACCCAATCTCCCTGATGTTCTCCCTCAAAATATTCAAAAGCTTTTCTTCATGTTCAAAAGGGAGATTGTTAGCAATGATAACAGGTAATCTCTCACCACTCAACAAGTATGAGTATTTCAGATTTGGTGGTAATGGATTGAGTTCTAATGAAGGAGGGTGATGTATGGATGGATAAATTGATGCAATAGACATATCTGCACAATGAACATTAGTATCAGAATATAAATCATCACAATCAGAGAATAAAGCACCAAATCCATCAGCATACTCAATAGCCATGTCATAATCAGAGTTCACATGATCAAAATCAGAATATTATTCCATTTCAAAATAAAATCTTAGAGAGTCTTGTTCCTTAAAAACGGGTGTAGAAGTACTCTTAGACATCAAACTAGAACCAATACTCATAATCTCCCTAAGCATAGGACAATCCAATTCCATGGGGTTTTTACTTGGTGGTTCAAAATGGGAGATAACAAAAGCAGAATGGTCCTCAGAGGGGTACTTCATGGAATCCATAAAATTAAATATCACAACTTCATCTCCAAATTCCATGGAAAGTGTACCCTCATTGACATTTATGATAGTTTTTGAAGTTTTGAGGAAGGGCCTACCTAAGATAATGAGGGCATGAGAACTTACCTGATCATCCTCCATGTTAAGAACATAGAAATCCGATGGAAAGATCATGTCTCTTACCCGAACAAGTACATCCTCAAGGACTCCCGCTGGATATGTCGTAGCTCTATTCGCCAATTGCACCACTACTCTTGTTGGCTTCAACTCACCAACCTGCAAGGAAGAGAATACAGAGTGAGGCATCACATTTATTGAAGCTCCTAAATCACAAAGAGCATCAGAGAAGTGAAACTCCCCTATGGTACATGGGATGGTGAATGTCCCGAGATCCTTTCACTTTGTTGGCATTTCTAGAGTTGGTGTAATGAGTTCTGAGAAATTCCTTCCAAGGTTGATCCTCTCATTTCCCTTGAGCCCTCTTCGATTGGTGTAGAGTTCTTTTAAGAATTTGGCATACCTTGGGATTTTCTTAATGGCTTCAAGTAGAGGAATGTTGATCTCCACACGCTTGAATGTGTCCAAAACCTCCTTTTCATTGATCTTCAGCCATATTCTTGGTTTGAACAACCCTGTTGGGAAAAGGAAGAGGTTTATAAGGAACATCATCAATCTTTTTCTTACCTTTATCTTTCTCCTTGGATTGCTCATCAGTTGGTTTGGAATGCAGCTTCTCCGGAGTTGAGGTGAATCCCGGTGGAATGGTAGGTACAGATGTATTGTTCATTTTCTTCCCACTTCTCAATGTGATGGCACTGACATTCCCCTTTGGATTTGGAGTGGGTTGGGAAGGTAGATTTCCAGAATTCTTACTCACAAGTTCATGGAGGGCGGTGGCAATCTGGCTCATTTGAGTCTTCAACTCCCTCAGCTCCAAACTTTGACTCTTCGGCTCATTCTGTTGATTAAGAACAATTTTCTTTAAAAGATCATCAGTATTAGAATCTACCTTTGGTGGAGTATTCCCTTGTTGCTGACTTGTTGATGTTTGAGTTTCAAATCTCCTTTGGGGTTGTTGGAAACCCTGTTGGTAAGGTGGAGGCTGCTGGAAGTTTGGTTGAAAAGGGGGCCTTTTGTTGTTGTCCAGATCCATACCTCATGTCCGGTTGATCTTTCCACCCTTGGTTGTATGTTGGAGCAAATGAATAAAACTTCTTTTGGGGATATGGTTGTTGTTGCTGCTGAAATGGTCGCCCTGGGAATACTGCTGCGCAATCCTCTGTCTCTTGTAGTTGTGGGCAACAGTCAGTTGGGTGGCTTGTCTCAGTGAAAATGCCACAAGGCCTTGAAGGAGGGGTTAGAGATGTCTTTTGTGCCAAATCAATTTGCCTCACCATAGTTGTCAATTCTTCTAACTTGGTATCAATCAAATGACTCTCAAGAGAAGAATGAATTACCTGATGTACTCCCCTGATATGTGGTGTACCTCGATCACCAAATTGTTGGGAGTTTTGGGCCATTTTGTTGATCAATGCTCGTGTAGCTACTGGTGTCTTGTCCACCAATGCTCCTCCAGCTGCAGCATCCACCATGCTCCTCTCTATGGGTGTGAGTCCTTCATAGAAGTAATGAATAAGGAGTTTCTCACTGATTTGGTGATGCGGACAGCTAGCACACAACTTCTTGAATCACTCCCAGTACTCATACATTGACTCCACTTGTGCTTGCTTGATCCCCGATATCTCCTTTCGAATGGAAGTGGTCCTTGATGCTGGAAAAAATCTCTGCAAGAAAAGACGTTTCAAATCGTTCCAACAAGTTACATCTTCGGGTTGTAAATAATACATCCAGTCTTTTGCAGCTCCATCAAGTGAGAATGAGAATGCTCTTAATTTGATTTGATCTTCAGAAACATTTCTTGGTTTAAGGGTTGAGCAAACCACATTAAATTCTTTCAAATTTTTATTGGGATCCTCACCAGAGAGGCCATGATACTTTGGAAGTAAGTGAATTAACCCAGATTTCAGTTCAAAGTCTGATTCGAGATTTGGGTATGCAATACAATTTGGTTGATAGTTAATATCAGGTGCAGCCAATTCTCGAATGGTTCTATTAATTTCATTTCCATTGTTTTCAGCCATTGGTTCTTATTTTATGTTTTAATTTGAATAACTTCCAATTCCAATGTTTCCAGAAGAGAGGAATTCACCAACTGGTTGAATATTGAAACTTCCCGTAGACTGAGAGTGTCTCATTCGTGCCCTAAGGTTACGTTCAATCTCAGGGTCAAGATCTAAGAGATATTCGGGATTAGTTCGTGTCATAAATCAAATAAAAATTAAAAGAAAGTGAGTGGACCATAGTAAAATAAAAATGAGAAGTTGAGTTGATGGTCCAAAAAGAAAAGATGAGGATGAAAAAAAAATGAAAACTTGAGAAAGGGGAAAGATGAAAGAGAGAGGTGAAGAAAATAATAAAATTAAAAATAAAATAAATACCTCTAAATGGTTGAATAAATTACTTGCCTCCCCGAAAACGCCTCCAATTTGAAAGAGCACTGTCGTGGGCGCCCTCAAATGATTAGTGTGATTTTGGGGTACTTAGGTGCAGCAGAGTGGCTGACCAAGGTCGTCTCTCAAAGGAGGAAGTAGATTTAAAACAAATTTTAAAAGGTATTATAAAAATAAAATAAAAGAGAATAAAAACACTATTTGAAAGGACGGGGGTTGGTTATAGTTTATGAATTTAGAAGAAGTTCTCTAGAAGAATATTGTATATTTTTTTTGTTTTTAGTTTTGAAATGAAGTTCGATTAAAATGACACAACAAAAAGATGTTTTTTTTAGAAAATATTTTAAAAGGCGTAATTGATCTAACTCTACCTATTCACTATATTATTAATCATTATCATTTAAACTAAAATTCACTTAATTATTATCCCTTAATTTGTTAAATCCCTAACCCTACGAGAATTAACTTTACCACGAAGATGAAGTGAATTTAACCCTAGGCTAACTTCGGAACATGCAATCGCAACACCCTGCTTTGATTGATGTTCTAAGATTAGCGTATGGTCAGTGATAAATTAATGAACATAACCACTCTGGAAATGAGGATTAATTGAGTTTAGGGATTGTATTTGAACTCTACAAATTGATCCCGTGTGGTCTTGTATTACCGATTAAGATTACACTCTCACAATTCACACAAATCCCGACCACGCGCGTTTTGTGTTTATTGTTCAATTGATTGCATAGTTTCATTTAAATTGAAAACTCAATTAATAGATAATATTTAGTGAATTACAGTATATCATTGATTCAAAATAAATTAATGAAGAAGGTGAGAGGTAGATCGATTACTAAAAGACTACTCTTCCATGGGTGGCGTAATCATCGTAGAAGCGTTTTGCATGTGCAAAGGTTTATAATGGGCATAACCCAATAACGCTTCTACTCAAGAATTCCAAACCAATTAGGAAGATTAATAGAATAAGAAATTTAAACAAAACAAAAGAAAAGAGAAGAAATAAAAGAAGAACAAAGAAGTTTATTACACAAATGAAAACATTACAAAATGAAGAAGAGAAGGAGGCTTCGATGAGGGGATCCTTGCTTCAAGAGCTACCCCTCTTACAATGGTTGGAGAATTTGGGTGAAACAAATTCTCCTCTACCTCCAATCTGCTAATGCACGTCCCAACCCCTCCAAATGATAAAAACTCCAATTTATAGAGTGGAGGGGAGGCTAGGTTTAAAGAGGTTTCAAGTGTGAATGGGAAATCTCGGCCAAATATTTTAATACAACTTGCACCGCCCATTTGACCTCAAAAACGCGTGAACCATCTCTCCTTCCAGAAGGATGATTTGTGGTAAAATGAATCCCCGAGCTCCTCTCAAAATATGGGCTTAATCCAAACCGGATGAAGAAGATATGACCCAAATACAGAACCCATGTCCATTCTGCCGAGTCCAGCCCACAATTGGATTAATGTCCCATTTACTCTATCCAAATGCTCTTTTTAGCTCTAGTGTCATGAATGAAAGTTGTAGAAAATTAAGTTAGGAACACTGTTACAAAATTTCAAATTACAATAATAAATATAAAAATATTTATCTTCGAAATACTACAGTTCACTATAAAGGGTGAAACTTGAATTTTCACCAAATTTTCAAATGAATGATCAAATCCCAAATATTTTATAAAAAAACATATTTAGCACAATGTGGGGAAATTATATCATTTTTTATCAATAAAATATTCAACAAAATAGTGTTTTATCAATCGCCCCAGGGCTGAATAAAGATAAACGTGTTTTCCCCTGAGATGAACGCGTAAGGAGGTGTTCTTTCCCTAATGTGGTTGATTTTTTCATAAATCCCACAATTTATAGAATATGTATTATCCCTTGTATTCTTTGTGTGATGGGTTTGTGCTGATATTGAGAAGTAATGTCACTGTGTCCTCCCTAGATAGTGTTTAACCCCCCTTGGATTGCATAGTGTGGCTGTAAAGTTTACTCCTTGGTTGTGAGATAATCTGCAGCCTGAGTCCCTTTATGTTTACAGTTAATCCTTCAAGGTTTTTTATACTCACCCCTAGTCGGGCCCTATTCCCACACATTTTGTGTCTCGATGGAAAGCTTATAGATTTGTGGTGATTTCAAAGGGAGTGAAGCTAGTGGGGCTAAAACTTAACAGAGCCTCATATGATTCATAGTTGATAGTGATCAGGATTGGATTTAGTGAAATGTGGTGATTCCCTTCTTCATAGTCTATTGAGATTAAATTTATTTTGGGATTTTGAGCCTTGTATTATTTTTACCTTTTTGACAAGAAATTATGTTGTTATTCCATTAGGGTGTATAGCGAGTTCACATGCATGTTTTTATTTAAATTATATATATCTTGTGGGGTGTTTGATGTATGTGTATATAGATTGTATGGTATAAGTCCTCCCATATATGATTTATGACTTCTTAGTGCTTGTTTCTTTCATTTTTTCCCTTTTAGAGGTGGGCTTGGTGGAGCACACTCGGCTCACCACCAACCTAGGTGGGGACCTAGTGTATTGCTCCATGTTAGTCGGTGTAGTCTAATATAGGGGAAGGGATATCTATTCTTTTTTCTCTAGAAAATAAGTAGTTGATTCAAATCCATGAGATCTTTAATGTACAATGATCATTAATTTTGAAATTATATGATTTAGTTGTTTTAATATTTATAAAAAATTCATTTAATAGAGTAGCTCTGGGATTCCTTATCACATAATTCAATTCTTTAGTTTTTTTTCAAGAATTATCTTTCATTTGACTCATATATAATTTTAAATATTTATTTTAATTCCCCACAATCGATATTTACGTTATTGGTCTACTTGGGGTTTAGTTTTTTAAATTTGTTCTTTTTTATAATTATAAAGTGGTAGATTTTCTCCTTGTATTTTTTTCACTTTTGGTATAGGTGAGCTTGAAAACATGTTATTCTATATTTAAGGGATCAGAGTAATTTTTTTAAAAGAATATCTAAATAATGGGAGAAGATATTTTAATGGCTTTTCACACAAAGGCATTAGAGGGATCTTTAACAGAAGTATTCTCTTATTTTAGTTTATTATATGTATTTGAGAAGATTTTGTAATTTTTCAGGAAATTAATATATGAATATGATTGTATTGAAATTGTTAACATATTTTTATATTTTCTTCTAGAATAATAATCCAATATCTTGTTTTATAACAAAACTTTCGTTTTATAACATAAATATTATTTAGAATCAACTAATTAATAGAATAAAAATGTTATGTCTTTAGGAATTAAGAACATATTAGAAAGTAAAACATTACAATATCATGATATTAGATATTCATAAAGATATTATTATATTATATTCATTATTCAAATATATTCCATCCTTCATAATACTCAAGTATTATTATGGATTTTCATATAGAAGAATGAGTGGACACATAATTCCTAACATGTATGTCATATAAGAATGGGTTTATCGTGTAAAGGATGTGTCATATGTATGACATATATATATATATATATTCAATTGATAATCCAAAATTATAAAAAGGTTCGTAAATAAAAATTATGAAGAAGTATTCAAATATCTATACATCATGAACTCTTGGCTAATGAAAATCCGAAAAAAACTTGTAATAAATGGCTACCAACAAAGTCACAAAAATATAATGAGAAGAACAACCCAATAGTACCCCAAACATAATTTCTATACAAAATGAGACATTACCTAAAACTTTGGGTAGATATATATTTATGAGACCATCAATCTCCTTTTCTTGAACTCAATACACTACTCAAAAGTACATACATACATGACTGAATATGATAAATATTACAAAAACATGTGATCCAACATCAAATTTAACTCAATAGTGTTGATAAGAACTATTTGGTTAAGAAATCATTGATAAAATACTATAAATGTATGAAAATTATTACTTTTGAATCAACAGGTTATTCACAACAAATTTAATCATTGAAAAAAATGTTATGGAATAAACAACGGATTTCAACCCAATGAATTTTATTATGAATTAAAGTTATGTTATTCATAAATAATAGTTTTTGTCTTTTTCATTTTTTTTAAAAACCACCCCTTAGAAAAAACTATAGCATGAAATAAATCTAAAAAAAGTTTTTAAATGATAATTTTTTTTATGATTTTAAAATACCTTAATTTTTGTTAGTTTAATTTAGTACTTAAAGATAATGTTTTTTTATAATAACAAATATTTTTTAATTATAAAATATAATTTCTGTTTTCTAAATTTTTTACAACATTAATAATTATATTAATATATTATATATGTATATTGTAATTTAATATTTGGACTAAAATTCTATAATTTATGAAAAGTTCCAAAATTTCACCCTTTTTCTAGTTATGAGGTTTTTATTCATAATTTTTATCCATTTTATAGAAATAAATTCATAATTTTAATAAATATTATTATTATTTATATAAAAACACCATAAATATATATATATTTTTTTTGTGTGTGATGGCTATTATACAAAAGGTTTAAAAAGCTATTTTTATGTTGAAATTACTTTCTAGCGGATCGCTTCACAAAGGGCCTCTGAGCGGCTTCTCTCTCCTGACGCTCTCAACCAAGGGTTCCCTCTATGGTGCTTCAGAGGGGGTAGGCTTGTGCGTCTCCGGAATCACCTCCCCCATTCCTCAATTCTTCCTTCTTCCCTCACTTTTACTTCCTCCCCTTTCCTTTTCCCTTATCGTTCTCTCTTTTGTTCCTGTTTTCCCCCACTCCATCGCTCCCATCTAATTCCATTGGAGGCCCGGTGATGCCCTTGTCGGCTCTTCTCCCAGGATCTCGGCTAGCGTTCGTTCTTATTTCTTCATGGTGATTTCTGTCAAATCGGTTTTAATGTATTTGGTGTTGTTCTAGGTGTTCTTCTCAATTGTTGGAGGCTTCTTCGGTTAGGTTTCGTGGTCCTGGAGCGGATGTCTCTCTGTTCCGGCCCTATCCGCTTGAAACACTGATCTGGATTAATCTTTCCTTCACTGCTTTCCGAGTTGGTCTGTTTCAGTGGTTTCAAGGAGGCTTTGCGATGTGCAGTTCGTTAGGTCATCGGTGTTACAGGAGGCGCGCATAGGATTCGATCTGAGCTGCAGTGGTTCTCATTCGTTGAACCCCCCTTTTATGGTACGATGTCGTCCTTGATTTTCTTTTCTGTGTCGTGGTCTCATGGTTTTTGTGGAAAGGCTTCTCTTCTTGTTCCCACCCTCTCTCAAATCTACTATGGATTTTGATTCCATTGTTCCTCTCCCAGCCAGTCTAGTATGGTAGTTTGCAAGGAAGTTTTTGGATGTGATATTTGAGCGGGCGATGGTGTTCAAGGCGGATCGACCTATGTCGGCTTTGTCCCTTCACAATGCTAAGGTTCTTGGTTTAATGACTATTTGTTCTTCTTGTTCTCCTTGATAGTTCGGTGTGTGGTCATTTTTTTATTTCAAGGCCATTGATACCGATGGGCTGCTCTCTCCGATGGTGTAGATGTCAAAAACAGTGATGGAGAGTCAAGTTGTTGGGCTCAAGGATTCTGAGGTACTTGTGATGTTGTTATTATGATGGTGGCTCATGGTGGTTCATGTCTTCAGAGATGATTTGGTGTTACTGATGTGGTGATGAGCAGCGGTGATGATGATGACTCGAGCGTCGTGTGACCTCAATTCACAATATGGTGTAGGGCTTGAGGAGTTTTTCTGAAATTTGAAATTTGAAATTTGAATGATGAATTTTGGGATGTTCTGTGTAGGTTGGTGATCTTCTTCTGTTGGGGTTTTTCTTGCAAGGGTTACCACTTCACTATAAAGTGGATATTTTAAAATTTTTAAAAAGGGTTTTCAAGTTAGCTTCACAAATACTACTTTATCAATTATAATGACCATGTGACTATCACCTTCCTTACTCCCCTTCTTATAAATTCCTCTAATTTTTACTCTCTAAATCAATCCTCTCATTTCATAAATTCACTATACTTGTTTTATCCTTATTCTACAAAAATATTTAGCATTACCAATTTTCAATATGTATCTAGATGATATTAAGTAAAATGGTATCATTTTACAAAGTGTTTCACTATGGGTAGAACCTATTATATTTTACAAGAAGGATGGTAGTATCTTAAGGATGCTTATTAAATACCAATATTCAAACTCTATGGTGAAAAAAATATTTTACCATAAATTAATAATTTGTTACTAGCTAAATGGAGTTAGTTGGTTTTCAAAGATCAATACTCAATTTGGTTGTCATTGGTAAGGGTAAAAGATGAGGATGTTCTCAAATTGCTATCTAATGTCCATATAACCATTATAAGTTTTAGTTTGTTTTTTTAGAGAAAACATCCCCCAAATGTTTTCATGTTATCCAATATCATGTCCCCATGTACCAAGATAACTTTGTTATAATATTTGAGGATGATATCCTTGTATAATCTAGAGAAGAAGAAGATCGATAGAGACACCTATAAAATATTATATAAACTCTATATGAGCATAAGATATAAACCATGTTGATTAAATTTATTTTTTATATTTAGGTGGTGATTTTTATTGGACATATAGTATCTTAAAAAGTAATCCTAGTTGATCATTAAAAGGTGAACAAAATAATTTATTAGAAAATCCCAAGAATATATTTTTAATATATTTTTAGGGTTTTTAAGATATTATTATAAATTTATTTAGTATTTTTTTTCAATTATATTTTTCCATAAAAACATTGACTTGAAATGGATAAATTTTTGACTAGAATATGATTTACCCAGAAGCATATGATGAATTAAAGAAGATACCGACATTAACACCAATTTTTTATCCTCTATAAATTAGGAGTTGTTTATTGAATATATTATGAGCATCTATATTACTCAAGGGGTATTTTATAATATAATTAATTAATTTTATAGCCTCTGATCCTTGGAAATAGAGACCCCATTAGGATAATTACCTTGTCTATAACCGAAAATAAACTATTGTTCTTCATGATTTGAAGAGTTGAAGTCATTACATTTTCATAAATAAATTTATAGTTTATACACATTATAAGTGTTTAAAGTACATTTTCCTATTTCATGGTATCAACCCAAGATATTAGAAATGTGTAAAATACCTTGAAATTTTATTTTAACTGAAACTGAGTTTAATGATAAATGATTTGAGTAGAAAAACTAAATATTTGAAAGAGATTAAAATTATAGATCATTGATATTTAATAAGGCAATTTGAAAAGGTAGTGTAGAAAGTGAAGGGTGTGGTAATCTCTATTTATAATTTGAAATTTATTTGTATGGACTATTAATGATAGAAACAGTTGTCTCATGAGAAAAATAAGAGGATATGGGATGTTTAAACTAGTGGGTAGAAAACCAAAAGATGATCCATTACACCATATTCATATCTTTATTTAAGAGGATAATTAGGGGTTCATATAGTGTTAGTGGATGATGTTTTGAAATTTTTTCACCATTATAGTTGTGTAGTGTACATTGGAGCTATAAATATGTATTATAATATCAATTGATAATTCCGTTGATTAGGAATAAGGAATAATGTTATTATTTTTTTTCTCATTGTTCATATTTTCAGTTGGTAAAGGAAAATCATCAATGAATGATATTATATTTGTCAATTTTTTGATTTCAACATGGAAACATGAGGATATTTTTATGGTCCTTAGGGTTGGGATTCAAGTATCACCATTAATGTATGATGGTGTTTGGTTAGTAGTGTATCAACAAATGAAGTTGGTGATTTTATTTCCTATACAGGAAACATTGTTAGTTTATGACCATGGTAATCATTATATGAAGGAATCTTTTAAACAAAAAGGGGTTTGAAGTCTATTATTTCAGATAATTGTTCCCATTTTAAATCAAGTAATTAGATGGGGCTTTTTTCTAATACACCCCATTATAAAACATTTTGATCTAGTTATAACTCACTATCCATAGGTAGGTGGTTACTGGGACATACCAACAACACTTTTGGGTGTGCATTGGTAGGAAATATGGAAGGTTGGATCATCCCTTAAGGGGTATTATTGCATATTCTTGGAATCTGTTACATATTTAGTACATTTTCCTAAAATCCATCCCAGTGTTAATATTGTTTACCTTTCATTATCTACATGAGAGTGATCAATTGGTACCATGCAGTGATTTGAACATCTGTATGTGTAATAGGTTCTCCATCTATCTATTATTAGTGGATGATTATGCTTTAGTTTAAATCCATACAATTAGGCACTCTAGAAGTGTATCATTGTCTAGGGAGGTAGTAGGTGTTTTGGATTTTGGATGAGTCCCATGATATTGTCTTTCTACATATCCCTAAAAAGGGAGTCAGACCCCATGTAGTTAGGTGAAACTTAACATGACATGTCTTACCTTTTAATATTGTGTGAAATGGACTGTTGGGGTGCCTTTTAAGGTTGTGAATCCGTGTCCAAGTTATGTTCCTTTTAAGTCTATTTATCAAGGAAATATTCCAAGTAGTTTAATGATGTTCCAAATGGATGATATACTATATAGTTTAATGTAAGGAAACTAGTACTACTAGGTGAAATGTACATTGTAATGGTCAGTGTGGGAGTTATACATGATCAATACTTTCTGGTTAATCATGTCTACTAGAAACATTATATGAGAGGGTATGATAAAGGATTACACAAACCAATAGGCCTAAAATATTGATATCCAACTCCATCTTGTTGGTTACTAAATGAGGAAGGAATACTGGTCTCACGAAGAATATGGTATAGTGATGATGATTTGGGACAACAAAATATGAGAGGACCATATAAGTCTTATTTAGTGGACAAGGGTAAATTTCATAAATGGGGTATTGTTGGGTCTTACACCTAGTAGGATTCCCATGTCACGACCCGTCCTCGGGGCCCGTGCCGTGACTACCCCAAGCCCGCCTTCCATAGGCCAGGGGCTGGCGACTAGCACCAAGGCGTAAATCCCAGTAAAAGGGAAGGCATTGCCTTTGTAAAAACACCACAGAGTAAGCAAGCGGAAAAGTAAACACTAAGTAAAAACAGAGTACAACTGAAGTGCGGAAAAGTAAATGAGTCAGTATACAAACCCAACTGAATGTAAAGTACAACTCGAAGGGAAAACATCAACTGTAAAGTAAAAGCCGCTACACCGAGCTGTCCACTGGAAATCCCACCTGAAGGGTGGGTACAGATAGCTCCAAGGCTCCTCGGGTCCCACCGTCCACTCCGAGCACGTCCCGCCCAGTGGTCCACCTCCAGGTACCGTCCTGCTCTGCAAGCCTCAGCCACGATCAACGCTGTCCGTCGTCTGCAACCAACACAACGTAGTGCGGGCATAGCCCGTGCAGGGGTGAGTATAACGATACTCAGTAAGGACCCCGAGACCCTCAAGGTCTCACTAAAACCAACAAGGATAACCACAAGAAGATCTCAACAGATAACCTCTACTTAGATATATGCCCATACATATACCTAAGTTATCAAGTAACCCATCTCAATCATGAGGCAAACACAAGGTCAAAAGTCTCAGCTCAAACCAGGATTTTCATCATTGAAACCGTAACTGCTGAAGAGCTCCGTCTCTGGAGTGTACAGTGGTCCTGTCACAACTCCGAGGTACTGCTCACTAACTTAAGACTGCTGTAGCACTCCACCTATCGAGTAATGCGGGTCAGCCGCTACCACCAAGCGCTCCCATGTGACGCTACAACCAAGCGCACCTCTGTCGTGGGTCTACCGCTACAACCAAGCGCTCCCATGTGCCGCTACAACCAAGCGCACCACTGTCGTGGGTCTGCCGCTACAACCAAGCGCTCTCATGTGCCGCTACAACCAAGCGCACCTCTGTCGTGGGTCTGCCGCTACAACCAAGCGCTCCCATGTGCCGCTACAACCAAGCGCACCTCTGTCACACACCGAGGCGTTCGATCAGCAGTCGTCGGGTCTCAGTCAGCTACACGGTCTCCGTGCTCCGCCCGCTCGTCACCGGGAGGGTCCGCTCCACGAGCTACTGGTCGATACTCCAAGTATCACAAAGTCCCGCAAGGAAGTATCTCGAAGGACCACCTCGTCATAGGGGTCTCAACGCAACAGACGGCGCGTCAATCGGACGCCCGGTCCGTGAGTTATTAGCCTTTTCGTCCCAGGGGCCCGGTTGGTTTCGTGAGCGAAACAATCCGGCCGTAACTCAACTATACCCCGAACACTCATAGGGCATACTCATAGGGACCGTTTTTTCAACGTGATCACCAATGCCGCTGACGGTTCGTCAAACGGACGTCTGGTCTGAAAGATATCAGCTTTTCCGTTCCAGGGGCCCGGTTGGATTTCGGTGCGATCCAACCCGGCCACTATCCATCTGCATCCAATTCTCGGGCGGAGGATGCCAAAAGTTCTGTATCGTCAACAGGAACTCAACGCAACAGACGGCGCGTCAATCGGACGCCCGGTCTGAGAGTTATTGGCTTTTTCGTCCCAGGAGCCCGGTTGGTTTTTAAGGCAAAACCAACCCGACCGTACTCCACCTACGTCCAAATCTCGGGCGGAGGATTCCAAAAGATCCGTCTCACAAAGAGGAACTCAACAAAACTGACGGCACGTCAATCGGACGTCCGTAGCTCAAGATATGAGCGTTTCCGCTCCAAGGGCCCGGTTGGTTTCGTGTACGAACCAACCCGGCCGATCTCAAAATATTCCGAAACCTTGAGTGCGATGTACCAAAACGACCGTCTCGATCCAAAGATCGTGTTGCCGCTGACGGAGGGTCGTTTGGAGGCCCGTAGCTCAAGATACGACCATTTGAACGAAGTCCGTCCGAAGACGGGGGGGTCCGGGCCCGGGCCGACCCGGCCCGGCCAGGGCCGGTCCGGCTCGGCTCGGCCGAGCGGCCGAGCGGCCGACGCGGGGGAAAGCCGCCGCCCCCCGTGACACCCCCGCGGCACCCGCGGGGTGTCGCCCTGGACACCCGCGGCACCCGCTGGGTGTCGCGCTGGACACCCGCGGGGTGCCGCGTGACAACCCCGCGGCACCCGCGAGGTGTCGCGCTGGACACCCACGGCACCCGCGGGGTGTCGCGCTGGACACCCGCGGCACCCGCGGGGTGTCGCGCTGGACACCCGCGGCACCCGCGGGGTGTCGGCTGGACACTCGTGGCACCCGCGGGGTGTTGCGCTGGACACCCGCGGGGTGCCGCCGCCTCCGGCTGCCGGCGCCGCCGCGCCGGCGACCCGCGCCGCCACCGGCTTCCGCGGGCCGCCGGAGTCGCTCCGGTGGCCCGTTTTCCTTCCCGTCTGCGCCGTTGTTCCTCCCGGGTTCCGTTATTTACTGCGGGATCATCAAACACCCGTTGCGGCACGTTCCGTCGTCGCCCGCCAAACCCGCAAAACACGAAGAACGACGGAGGGTTGCCGGGCCGTGTTCGTTTGACCCGCACCCTCCGCGTTAGATAAAAACAACGGGAGAAAATAGAATGTTCAACACATGAACCAACAATTTTAATAAAATAAAATTGTTTCTTTGATTCCGGTTCTTTAATTTTTAAAGAATGTTCACGGGAATATAAGGAGGGGTATTTCCAAAATATAAAATCCCTACCTCAAGCGTCGTCGAGCGAGGGTTCGTCGCGGATTTTCTCGTCGCGGAAGAAAGCGTCGCGGGAAGGGAATCGTCGATGTCACGTCGCGGTTTAGTGTCGCGGAAGAGGATTCGTAGATGAAGACGGAGGTTGTCCGAGGTGGAACGGCGTCTCCCTTCCTTTGGTGTGGAAAGAAGAATGAGGGATGGCCCGTCGTCGTTCTTCGGAAGAAGGATGTGACGACGTTCTTCGTCGGAGACCGATTCGTTCTTCACGTTCTTCGTCGTTGAAGAAGATGTTCTTCAAGCCTCCCAAATCCTCCCAACGTGATAAGACTCCAAAAAAAATCAAATAAGCCCAAGTCTTATTTTATTAACACAAGATAAGAAATTGAATTTCAAAATAAAAGAAACGATCAATTAATCTCAAAGAATTAATTGTAACAAATTAACAGCCCAATTAAATGGGGCATTTCTTAACCAGAAAAACGCACGGTTGACTTCTTTTAATAGGGGGTGCGGGTGCGTTACTTAAGAAGAAAAGAAACGGTGGGGCTCGTGCGGGCCCCACCTCACAAATATCCTACCAAGGGGGTAGGATATTACTGGATAGCACCCTATCCGGTTCAACTCAGTTCAAGCCGCCTTTAAGTGGCTTCAAGTGGCTTAAGTGAAATAAAATAAAGTTGTCGCAAAATTATTTTATTTCTTAACTTTAAGCCCGAAAATTAAAAACCACACCCGAGAAAACGCAACTCCGGAAGAGGCGTTTCTAAGTGAATACCGGCGCTGCGATTTCATCGGTGCCCTCAGAATTCGATTCCAGGCACCGGTTCAAAAGTTAGAAAAACCCGCTCGTCCGTTCACTGAACGTACCCGAGCCAAACTTCGGAAAATGATTCCGGGCACACCGGGCCTCGGAATCAGGCGCCGTCAGAAACTGCGTTCTTGTAAAATTCCAAAGAAAATTAAGAAAAAAATTTCCTTGAAATTTACGGGTCTTTACATCCCATGATATGGATTTCCACCTCATGCATGAGGTAACTAGATGAGAAAGGAAGTCAGGACGTGTTGGTTACAATTGAGAATTGAGGTTTCCATGTATTGTGTGTTGGATTTTTTTTCAACCCTAGTGAGTTTTTTGTGTTGAATGATGTGTTTCCATTTACATGGTGTGTTGATGAACATCAGATTTTTTTCTTGATAATGTTAACAGATTCATGAGACGATAATATTATTGATTAAGGGAATGTAAAAGTTCGAATGAAGCAACACATGAACAAGAAATGCTGATTCTAATTATACTAAGAGATAGGTTGATGCTATCCATGAAAGAGGAGCATACATATAGGGTTACATAAATAAAATTCCATAATGAATTTCTAGTATTATCATTGATAGTATGTTGATAAAGCTCTAGGAAAATGGTATGGAGGCTCAGGAAGGTGTATAGAAAATTACACATATAAGGCAGCGATGTGAATGAAATATATTTTTGTGAAAGTAAGTTTCAATATGGTGGAATTTTTCATTAATATGGTGATTGTAGAGACCCAAGATTGACGTACAAGGACATTACATTAATTTTGTAGAATACTTAATACATAACAAAAACAGACACCCAAGCACCGTAATAGTTTTGTGTCTTTGGAAACTCGGAACATAATATTCTAATCATGGTGAAAGATCATCAACATCTCCCATAAAGATATTCCCCTTTTGTTTTCTTACCCAAAAACTTTATTTATATCTTGGGGAAAATAAAAAATATAAAGGGTGAGATCAAATGCTCAGTAAGGGTATGCATGGAGAAAACAAAACAAACCATATACATTTGAACTTAAAAACATGAACATAAAGTTTAAACATCAAAATCTTGAGTTGTGAAATAAATCTTGGCAGTACGTAAGGCATAGATCATAAAGGAACATCAATCATGATAAAATAGCATGAGAATAAAACATTTAATTGTGGAAAACCATTAAGCACATGATATGATTTCTATAGTAACCAAGACATTGCTGCCAAGACCATCATAGTTTACAAATTCCATTACTGAACCGGGTTTACTTGTCGTTCCAACCCTGTATTACTAAACCATATTTACTTATCGTTCCAGCCATGTTTATCTCATGAGATATAAATCTTTACCCAATGCATTGGAGGGAGATATAGGTCTCACCCATCTCATAATGAAATCATTCTTTCATGTGCCACAAAATGAACATAAATCATTCATCATAACTCAACGAATAAAATGGGTTTCATAAACATCATACCATCACAACATAATCCATATAAAACCTTATAAATAATAGAGACATTATACTTGAAACATAACAATATTATAAAATGTAATCTTAGATGTAAAATAGTTTTTAATAAACACTTGAAATTAATTCTTGAAGAAATAAAAATCATTTCTTCTTCAAAATCATTTTCTTTTCTCCAAATGTCGTGCAATTTTAAAAGAAAATAATTTTGTTAAAAATAATCATGAAATCTTGTAGAATAAGATTCATAGAAATAAGGTGTTATGAAATTATAAAAATCCTTTCATGTCGTATAATTTTAAAAAAACATTCTCCTCGTACTTTTTACCAGAAAAGTTAAAAAGTACCTCGTATGGTAAACAAAAGAAAGATTCCTTCCATACCATGTGGTAAAAGTCAAAAAAGGGTAAAAATGGATTTAAACATACAAGGAAGAATAGTAAAAATTTTATGAAATTAGTTTTAGAATACATGGACATGGATGATAAATATAACCCCAGTAAATACTTACAAATAAACAATCTCAAATAGAAACAAGATTGGAAAAGTTACTCCTTACCTTAGGTCTGATTGCTTTGTACATATCTGAACCTCCTGTATAATGATTTAAATAATTTCATTGACATATTCTAGAATCATATTTATTTTTATGATATCATATATGGTCATATTCTTATCGGTTCATTAGTAACATTTCATTTTTACTCGTTATTCGAGTGTTAACTATTTTATGTTATTATGCATGTTTTGGTGAATAAATTTTTATTCATATTTTTGAGGTTATAGTTATATAATTTAAATAATTGTATTATTATAATATATATAATATTAATTCATTAAATTAATTTATATAATCATTCTTCAATGAAGATCATGTAGAACGAATCACATCACATCGTGGAGATGGCAGGCTGTACGTACGCACAAGCGATGATATCATTCCCATGATTATGGAATTGTATTGAAGTGTATAGTGTATAATATTTCATAATCAATATAAATTTAAAATAATCATATATAGTAATTTCTTCCATCATTATACCTATCAAAGTAGGTCGGTGATGAAAAACAGATTACACCACGACGTGGAGACGGTAGGCCGTACGTACGCACGTGTGGTGACTTCATTTTTCATAGGATGGATTGAAGATGGAAAATGGTTGTTTCATATTAATAATAACATATAAGTATACAAGTGATACTGGAGTTATTACTTAATAATGAAACAAATCATATATAGGAGGTAGAATAAGAAATAAGTTTGAAATATTCGACAAAGGATATTACCTCTTCTTCGAAGTGCCTCTTCTAAACCTCCTTTTAGGGAAATAAAGTTGGTCTTTGAAGAAGACCAGGACCTCCAGTATGTTGATAGGGAAGTTGAAAAGGGAAATGGGAAGGTTCTGGACAAGTTTGAAATCTCAAAATGGAGTGAAGAGGAGATGGAGAAGGTTCTCTTTTTTAAGAGAGGATAGGGGCACTTTTGGAAACCTCCAAAATATTAATTTATAATAAACTCAAACCCCACATAAAAACCTCCAAAAATGACTCAAATTCGAATATGAAATGATATAAGGTTTTAATTGAATCAACCAATAAAATTTAGACATGTTTGGAATTTATTTTAAACCTTATCATTTTGATTTATCCTTATTTAATCTATTTAATTTTATTTGTGGTAAAAATATTCTAAATTTTAAATGGTTATAAATACCTACTTATGTGTTATTAATTGTCTATATTTCGATACTTTATGACATTATAGTCCATATAATTTTCAATTTGTAATTTTTTTAAATATTTTTTTTGATTTATAAACAATTTAATAATATGTTATTTTTATAAAATATCAATAGTGTCAATTTTGACATTATTCATTTATTTGAACTCAAATAAAATCCACATAGAAGATATATTTGAAACAAAATATTTAATAAATTCCTAATATGTATTATTAATATATAAAATTCATGGATAACATTAATTAGTTCATATAATATTTATTTTAATATTTTTAAAACCATTTATTCAATATTTCTCTTAATAAAATAATTACTACAACATTTTTGTTTAAATATTTAATATACTTATTTGTTGCATAAAAATTAAAAATAAAATACTATGATGAATATAAATCAAATAGATTTCATAAGAATACTTTTAGTTTAATTTATCTTCTAAAACATCTATCTTTTAAAATATTATGTTTATTAAATTATAAAGGTGAAAATTGTGACATCATTGAAAATAAAATAATATAAATGTCATAATCTGTTTTATAAGGCTCCAAATGGTCCACAAGTCGACACTTGGATGCTTATGGTGTAGATATACTCGACCAATAAGTTTTGGTCAAGTGTTTGGGATTTTTTGATGGGTATTATTATATTAATAAAAACTATATTATTGATTTTTTACTAAATAAATAATTTTTGCATCATTAATGTATAAGCTATTAAAGTAATTATATATTTCTTAAAAGTTATAAATAAATAAACATGATAAATAAAAAAATTATATTTCAAATGAGTATTTATAATTGAATTTATATTCAGTATAACCTTATATTAAAAATAATTTTATTATAAAAGTTTGAGTGAGACATAATTAACTTTTCTTTAAATAAAATAAAATAAATGTCTTAATCACATACAAATGGGTTCCAATAGATACCATTTCGACCCAATAATATTTTAGGATGAAAAAATCCAATTATATTAAGACAAGTGTTAGGGTAATTTTATAATATTATTTTTACCCTTAATTACCTAATTTACCTTTAACTATGGTAAATAAAATTTACCGTATGTACTATTCATAAGGCCCAAAAGTAAAAGTAGCCTATTGAAATAATTTGAAACTACTGATTCCAAATATGGAATCCATTTTTCCAAATTCAAAACACATAATTTTCAGTAATTAATTTAAAATTAACCTCGTTGTCAAAAAACAAAATAGGTTTTTATTTAAAACATTGCAAAAGATTGAAATGTTTTTACCTATGAATTCAATGTAAAATTAATGATAATGACATAAATTATATTAAATGGTTAAAATATATTATATTTATACTTTAAAACCATTAAATATTACAATTTAACCATATAAATTATCCCGATGAAAAAAGTTTCTTTTAAGTAAAATTCATCGTATTTTTACTATTCATCAAAATATGAAAGTTATCATAAAAATATGAAAAATTTATCCAAAGTAAATTTTTATATCCTGATTTAAAATAATTAGATTATTTTGTCAAATTAAACTTATTAACTTGTAAAAAATTAGATTTAAAAGGGGTGCGTCATCAAAAGGCGGTAAAACTACATTTTTTTGAAAAATACTTCCGTTATACGAAAAATTGATTTTGTTCTCATACTATTTTCTAGAAAATGTTTAAGATGAATTATAATGTTATAAAATTCAAAATGCGGTTAATACTATTCATAACAGCTAGTTCATAATAATAATATATTGTTGTTTAGCGAAACTCGGTATTGTGTACAATGCAAGCCATCGAGGAAGGTTGCTTTTACGTGTAACGTAAGCCAAATCAGTGTTGCGTGAAAGATTCATTTGGTATTTCGTATAACATAATCTAATCTTATTTCGTTGAACAAAATATCTATTCATTGTTGAATTCTATCAAAAGAACTTGAAATTTTGCGTAAAACAGGCCAATAATACTGTTGTGTATACTGCAAGCTAATACGATGTTGTGTACATCGCAAGCTAATCTTGGTGTAGCGTACAATAAAAGACATCAATAAAATTAAAAAGAATATTTCTCATTAAATTTCGGGGTGTTACATTCTACCCCCCTTAAAATGAATTTCGCCCTCAAAATTTTTTGGGGTTATAAATGGTTTTCTACTTGAAAGTTTCTTTCATAGAAACCCACATCATAAAAAGGAATACTAAAACTTAATTTTAAAAACTAAAGTATGAAACATAACAGTTACCCAAATTAACTCATCACTGGGTTTCCACATAGAAGAACATAGGTGAAAATATGGATATGGAAGAGAAATCTAACCATTAAGTTCTTATGGAGAGTGGTAGAGAACATGGCTATGAAAAATCCAACAATCACAAAGCCATAAATTTGTAATGATCTAAGGTACCATTTGATTCATTGGATATGAGGGTACTAGGACAACGTGTTTTTTTCAAGATCATTTCCCTAAAGTTGAAAATTTTGAATTAGAAGAAATACTTACTTGATTTTGGTACAATCTCGATGTTGGTCGTTCCTTAAACAATTTCCACTTCATATCTTAAAGAAATGAAGTTGAATTTGTCATTCATGAAGTGTTAGTAGATCATGTGATAGAATGATGGGCCATTCCATCTATCTCAAACAAAATGTTAGCAAAAGTTATCAAATATACATAAGTCCATATATGGTGATATTAATCGTATATAGTTCCAAAAATGGACTTACACTTCATCTATCATACCACTTAAAAAAATAAAACTAATTTCTAATAACCAGAGACTTCTTGTAGGCCAATTGTAGGAGATAAAGTCCTATCACACTTTGGTTGTGGGTTTGATTCCCACAGCCATGTCCGACGCGACAAGTTGTCGCCCATCCTGTAGGTTGTCTTTTTTCTAAAACTATACTATTATAACATTCCAGAAATTATATCGGAAAAAAAGTTATAGCCTTAAACAATACTATCAAATGTCTATCTTAATCCATTCCAAACTTTAGGTTTATCCAAAATACTTCTGTCCAATATCACAGTACAAAGAAAACAAATACCAGAAAGGTCATATAACAAACATGTGAATACCTCAATAATTTATTCTCTTGAAACTTGAATTACCATATAATCTTAATGAAAACATGAATTCTGTCAAAAGTTAAGTCTTTCCACTCACCAAAAATACCATAAAAAATTCTATATACTCAAACTATGATATCACTTTGTCCCTTTATCAGTCATGAGCTCATTAATAATATCCAACATATTATTTTATCCTTATCCCTTCATTATGCGCATATCATCTGCTTTCCAAATATATTTCAATCACTTTTCATGGTTACTGGTACCATATAATTATTGAAAACCATAATAAACCAATACATAAATATTCCAATATTCCATGATATTATAAATGAGATTCCACAACACTATTTTGGAATCCTGTTACATAAACACTTAATCATTCCACCACTTTGTTGTCATATTAAACATTTCCAATAGTGATCACATGTGACTTCCCTTTTTTCCTTTTCATTAATAGGTTATTGATGTCGATTATCATTAACCCTTGGATTAGGGCATTGGTTAACATAATTCCCCATTTCCCTGTACTTGTAGCATTGAAGTGTTGGCGGTGCGTTCTCTGTAGTCTTTTCTCTATTCACATAATTAGCTACCTTTTTTCCATTACGTCGACACTCAGCTACTCGATGACCTTTTTTTCCACAATTAAAACATTTTATAGTCCCTTTAAGACAATCTCCACCATGATTCTTTCCACACTTTGAGCATAATGAAACATTTGAATTCTTTTCACCATAGTTTTGAGATTTTTCCTTGAACTCCATCTTTCGTTTCTTGTCAAAACCATGAGATGGATATGTAACACTAACTTCCAATTCTAACTTGATAGCACAACACACAATCTCTTTATAGTTACTGAAGTCTATTATAGCTAATTCCTTTTGAAGACTTGGTTTTAAGCCACTGAAGAATATATTAACTTTACTTTCAGGTTGGATGATAAATCCATATGCATACCTTGCAATCTTTGTAAAATCCACTTCGTATATACCAACAGATTCATCATCCTTTTGCTTAAGCTCAAGGAACTCCTTTTCCATCTTTGTTTGAAGAATATTAGGAAAGTACTTATTAAAAAATAAGTTCTTGAACTCATACCATTCCATGGATTCAATTTCATCTTGGAGCCTTGTATTATTAATTAGAGTCTACCACTAGTCTGCTTCACCTTCTAAATGGTAAACAACTAGAATGAATTTTTCATGTTCTGAACAGAAAAGTATGGAAAATATCTTTTCAATGGTACTGATTCATTATTCAACAACAAGTGGATCAGAAGACCCACTGAAAGAAGGTCGACGTTGCCTCATGAAGGACTCAATAGAATATTGTTCCCTTCTCTGCTCATTTAGAAGTCCAGAATGATTCATAGCTTGTGTAGGTATAGAAATAATATTTTTCACTCTATTTCCCATAAAATTTGGTTGTTTAGGAGGAAAATCATTGCATTGCCCAGTGCATTGATCATTAACATGGTTCCTTCGGGTTCCAGCCATTATCTAAAACCCAAAAATAATAGCGTGAGAGGCTAAAATCATACTAAGAAAACAATATAATCAAGGGAGAGAAAATTCAATCTCTAAAATATTAGGTTTAATCCTAGGTTATTCATGATTTTTATCATAATTCTAGGATTGTAACCTATAATTTATACTTAACCTTACAGACATCCCTATACATACCTTAGAAATATCTCTAGGGATCTCACTAATGTTTTCGCATCCTAGTTTCCAAAGGTTAACTAAACCTTTCCTATGATACCAACTGTAGAGACCCAAGATTGACATACATAGACATTACATTAATTTTGCGGAATACCTAATACATAACAAAAACATACACCCAAAGACTTTAATAGTTTAGTGTCTTTGGAAACTCAGAACATAATCTTCTAATCATGGTGAAAGATCTTCTACATCTCCCATAAAGATATTTCCATTTTGTTTTCTTACCTAAAACCTTTATTTATATCCTAGGGAAAAGAAAACATATAAAGGGTTAGCTCAAATTTTCAGTAAGGGTAATCATGGAGAAAATAAAACAAACCATATACATTTGAACTTAAAAACATGAAAATAAAGTTTAAACATCAAAATCTTGAGTTGTGAAATAAATCTTGGTAGTACGTAAGACATATATCATAAAGGAACATCAATCATAATAAAATAGCATGGGAATTAAACATGTAATTATGTAAAATCATTAAGCACATGATATGATTTCCATAGTAGCCAAGGCATTGCTACCAAGACCATCATAGTGAACAAAGTCCATTACTGAACCAGGTTTACTTGTCATTCCAGCCCTGTATTACTGAACCAGATTTACTTTCCATTCTATCCATGTTTATATCATGAGATATAAATATTTACCCAATGTATTGGAGGGAGATATAGGTCTCACCCATATCATAATGAAATCATTATTTCGTGTGCCACAAAATAAACATTAATCATTCAACATAAATCAATGAATAAAATGGGTTATATAAACATCATCCCATCACAACATAATCCATATAAAAACTTGTAAATATTAGAGACATTATACTTGAAACATAACCATATTAAATAATGCAATCTTATATGGAAAATAGTTTTGAATAAACACTTGAAATGAATTCTTGAGGAAAATATATTTTCTTCTTCAAAATCACTTTCTTTTCTCCAAATGCCATGAAATTTTAAAAGAAAATAATTTTTTTGAAAATAATCATGAAATATTGTATAATAAGATTTATGGAAAAAAGGTTTTATGAAACCATAAAAATCCATTCACGCCGTATAAGTTAAAAAAACACTCTCCTCGTACTTTTTACTGGAAAAGTCAAAAAGTACCTCGTATGGTAAACAAAAGAAATATTCCTTCCATACCATGTAGTAAAAGTCAAAAAAGGGTAAAAATGGATTTAAACATACATGGAAGAATAGTAAACATTTTATGTAATCAGTTTTAGAAGACATGGACATCGATGATAAATATAACCCTAGTAAATACTTACGAATAAACAATCTTGGATAGAAACAAGATTTGAAAAGTTACCCATTACCTTAGGTACAATTGCTTTGTACATATCCGAAAATCATGTATAATGATTTAAATAATGTCATTGACTTATTCCAGAATTATATTTATTTTTATGATATCATATATGGTCATATTTTTATCAGTTTATTAGTAACATTTCATTGTTACTCGTTATTCGGGTGTTAACTATTTTGTGTTATTATGCATGTTTTTTCGAATAATTTTTTCCCCTCTTTAGGTTATAGTTATATCATTTAAAGAATTTTATAATTATAATAAATATCATATTAATTCATTCAATTCATTTATATAATCAATTTTCAATGAAGATCATGTAGAATGAATCACATCACATCGTGGAGACGGTATGCCGTACACACGCACGAGCGATGATATCATTCCCATGATTGTGGAATTGTATTGAAGTGCATGGTGTATAATATTTCAGAATCAATATAAATTTAATATAATAATATATAGCAATTTCTTCCATCATTATACCCATCAAAGTAGGTTGGTGATGAAAAACATATTACACCACGACATGGAGACGGTAGGCCGTACATATGTACGCGTGGTGACTTCATTTTTCATAGGATGGATAGAATATGGAATATGGTTGTTTAATATTCATAATAACATATAATTATACAAGTGATACTATAGTTATTACTTAATAATTAAACAAATCATATAGATTAAGTAGACGAATAAATAATTTTGAAAGATTCTTTAAAGGATATTACCTCTTCTTCAATGTGCCTCTTCTAAACCTCCTTTCAGGGCACAAAAGTTGGTCTTTGAAGAAAACCAGGACCTCTATTATGTTGATAGTGAAGTTGAGAAGTAAAATAGGCAGGGTTTGGTCAAGTTTTAAGTATAAAAATGGAGTGAACAGGAGAGGGAGGAGGTTCCCTTTTATAAGAGAGGAGAGGGGCACTTTTGGAAATCTCCAAAATATTAATTTATAATAAACTCAAACCCCACATAAAAACCTCCAAAAATGACTCCAATTTAAATATGAGATGAGATAAGGTTTTAATCTAATCAACCAATAAAATTGAGACATGTTTGTAATTTATTTTAAACCTTATCATTTTGATTTATCTTTATTTAATCTATTTAATTTTATTTGTGGTAATAATATTCTAAATTTTAAACAGTTATAAATACTTACTTATGTGTTACTAATTTTACATATTTGTATACTTTATGACATTAGATACCCTATAATTTTCAATTTGTAATTTTCTAATTTTTTTTGTGATTTTTAAAGAATTTCATAATATGTTATTTTTATAAAATATCAATAGTGTCAATTTTGACACTATTCATTTATTTGAACTTAAATAAAATCTACACAGAAGATATATTCGAACCAAAATATTTAATAGATTCCTATAATTTCTTATTCATCTAGAAAATTCGTCGTGAACATTAATTAGTTCATATAATATTTATTTTAATATTTTTAAATCCATTTATTTGATATTTCTCTTAATAAAATAATTACTACAACATTATTGTATAATTATTTAATATACTTATTTGTTGCATAAAAATTAAAAATAAAATACCATGATGAATATAAATCTAATTTCTTTCATAAGAATACTTTTTGTCAAATTTATCTTCTAAAACACCTAATGTTTAAAATGTTATTTTTATTAAATTATGAAGGTGACAACTTTGACATCATTGAAAATAAAAATAATAAAAATATCATAATCTATTTTATAAGGCTCCAAATGGTCCACAAGTCAACACTTGGATGATTATTGTGTATATATAACCGACCAATAAGTTTTGGTCATGTTTTTGGGCCTTTTATGGGTATTATTATTTTACTACAAACTATTTTATTGATTTTTCACTAAATAAATAATTTCTGCATCATTAATGTATAAGCTATTAAGGTAATTATATATTTCTTAAAAATTATAAATAAATAACCATGAAAAATAAAAACATTTTAGCTTTCAAATGAGTATTTATAATCAAATTTATATTTAGTATAACCTTATATTAAAAATAATTTAATTATAAAAGTTTGAGTAAGGCACATTTAACATTTCTTTAAATAAAATAAAATAAATGTATTAATCTCATACAAGTGGGTTCCAATAGATACCATTTCGACCCAATTATATTTTAGGACGAAATATAATCATCCAATTATATTAATACAAGTGTTAGGGTAATTTTATAATATTATTTTCACCCTTAATTACCTAATTTACCTTTAATTATGGTAAATAAAATTTACCGTAGTTACTATTCATAATGCCCAAAAATAAAATTAGCCTATAAACATAATTTGGACTCACTGATTCCAAATATTTAATCCATTTTTCCAAATTCAAAACACAGAATTTGCAGTAATTGATTTAAAATTAATCCATTTGTTAAAAAACAAAACGGGTTTTTATTTAAAACATTGCAAAAGATTTAAATGTTTTTACCTATGAATTCAATGTAAAATTAATGATAATGATATAAATTATAATAAATGGTAAAAATAATTCTATTTATTCTTTAAAACCATTTAATATTAAAATTTAACCATATAAATTATCTTGATGAAAAAAGTTTCTTTTATGTAAAATTTAGCTTATTTTTACTATTCATCAAAATATGAAAGTTATCATAAAAATATGAAAAATTTATCCAAAATAAATTTTTATATCCTGATTCAAAATAATTAGTTTATTTTGTCAAATTGAACTTATAAACTTATAAAAAATTATATTTAAAAGGGGTGCGTCATCAAAAGGCGGCGAAACTTCATTTTTTGAAAAGTAATTCTTTTATTCGAAAAATTGATTTTGTTCTCATACCATGTTCTAGAAAATGTGTAAGATGAATTATAATGTTATAAAATTCAAAATTCAGTTAATACTATTCATAATGACTTGTTCATAATAATAATATATTATAGTTCAGTGAAACTCGGTATTGCGTACAATGCAAGCCATCGAGGAAGGTCGCTTTTGCGTGTAATGCAAGCCAATTCAGTGTTTCATGAAAAATTCCTTTGGTGTTGTGTATAAAAAAAATATAATCTTATTTTGTTTAACAAAATCTATATTCAGTGTTGAATTCTATCAAAAGAACTTGAAATTGTGCATAAAACAAGCCAATAATAGTGTTGCGTATACTGCAAGCTAATACAGTGTTGCGTACAATGCAAGCTAATCTTGGTGTAGCGTAAAACACAAGAAATCAATAAAATTAAAAAGAATCTTTCTCATAAAATTTCGTGGTGTTACATTGAGCTTTATTAAGGTGATATATCTTTTAGAATCATACATGGATGGATGATCTATCTCGAAGCTTTATAAAGAAAGGGAGTTACCTGAATAAAATGAAGAATTATCCAAAAGATAGTGGAAAGTGAGAAAGTTTCATTAAGGGGTGTAAATATCTATAGATATGCATCTATCCCCACCTTTCAAGCTAACAGATTCTTTAATGAAGATATTGAGAACCACAATTTAAAAAATGGTTTAGTGAAGGTTTTTCTTGCATGATGATTTCATATAAAAATCAATTACATAATGAAATAAACTTATGGTAATTTGACCAAGGGGTTTCATGAAAGTTTATAAATCTTTGTGAAATGTTTTGAGTTTCATGAAAGTTAGAAGTTTCAAAAAAAATCACAAATTTTCAAAAAAATTGTGCAAAGGTTGCATCAAAGTGTAGAGTTTCATGAAATAGTGACCTTTAGGTGAATTATGAAAGTTTCATGAAAGTGATTATTGGAAAGTTGCATCAAGATAAAAATATAGAAAGTGATTGACACTCATTATAGGCCTTTATAGAGGAAGTTAATATTTCTTAAATACTATATCAATAGGAAAGATGAGGATTCTACATTAGTGATGTTCACAACCAGGTTTTGAAAGAGCAGTGCAAAGATCAACGATCATAAATTAGTGCATCAAATTTCATACAGTGAAGTCCAACATTTTAGTATGTCCCAAAGATCTTATCCTTTTGAGGTAGTGAGTAAAGGTAGAAGAAAAAGAGACTATCCCTTGGGTGGCAGTGTGCCAACCATAAACATTTTAAGGGGAGTAACTCTAGGAAAGGGAGTTTCTTAGACTAAATTTACCACTGAAAGATTATTAGTGGACTTTTTCACATCAATACAACGTTGGTGTTTTCTCCTTGGACATATCCAAGTGTGGGTTAATGATGTAAAAATATTGTGCCTTTTGTTCCTGATTTTCTTATATTCTATATGATGATAATCATAGAATGTAGATTGAGAGATTTTCTAATCCTATCTAAATAAGGAAAAGATAATCACACCAGTTAATTGTATCATCACTTAATAGGTGAACACAATAGTGACCCTGCTAACATGTGAAGTCAATATTAGTTAGTATAGTGAGAGTTTCATGGGTATGTGGGGAATTAAGATCATTTTTCTTACCTTGATTCACCCCCACTCTCACGGGATCTCTCACTAAAGTCCCTTTTATTACAAACAAGTCTCATAAGGAATATGGATTAGTGAGGAAGGTTTAGGGCTTGCACCATATCATAAGACCATTTATGATTATTTCTTATAACTAGAGATAAAGTCATTGAGGTGGATATGGTTGGGTCTTACAAATAATAGGAGGACCATATATATCCATGGCTCATTGAGTAGAATATAGAATCCTGGTTAGATGCTTTAAGGGTTTAGAATCTAGTTTAGCATAGCAATGATGAACATATTGATCCATGGGATGTTTCATTAGTAGACTACTGAGATAGACCCTAATTATCAAGGGAATACATGGATATTATCACCCTGAGGATCCAAAAAGTAAGTGAGAAAAAAAATCATAATGTTATCAATTTAGAGGACTGATTCCTCTTATCAAAAGAATACATGATCAAATGGGATTACTCTATCATGAATAACCTAGTCATTTATTTCAAGATGTTATATAAAATTCTTAGAATGGAGACCATAAATAGTGATTTGATCCAAGATAATGAGTATCCATAAGGACTTTTGTATAATTATCTTACCCAAATTAAGAGCCATGGGTGAAACGGGTTCCCAAGTGAACATCATACAGGCTAGGTGTTGGGAACTAGGATAATGGTGCCCTGGTATGGGATTTGGGTGAACTATGTTCCTGGATTGGAGACCGTTAATAAATGAGGTTCTTAGGTTTGCAAACTAGGGGAAATATCCATTAATTATGAGACCTCAATGAAGTGGTTCCCATGTATGAGACATGAATGAAGTGGCACACATGTATGATACCTAGGTGAAGTGGAATCCTAATATAGAGATCTAGGAAAAGTGGATCCCAAATATGATACTTGGTGATGTGTCACCTTAGTATAGAATCTCTAGAATAACTTGGGCATGTGACTCTTAAGTATGGGATCTCATGGATACCTTGGTTATGTGGTGCACTAGTATGGGATCTCCAAGGATGGGATCCTCAACCATAGTCCTAAAAGAGTATAGGGAATGTATAATTTCATGAAGGATTAACGGTGAAATATTTCAATGGTAAAATTACCCAAAATTACCATTACTTTCCTTAGATTTTGACTTAGAAAGTCACATAAATGAGAAATAGGGGACTCACGTGAAAGGGGAAGTGGTTTGAATCTCTTTTCAATTATCAACTATCGATATCCTCACTTTCCTCCTATTTTCCTCAAAATGGTTAGAATGTGTTCTACTTATAGGAAAAAGTAGGGGGTATGGAATGGATCTTATTGGGTAACTGCACTTTGCAAACTAGTAACTGATATTCTCAAATAATTGAGATTTGGTGTTGAAAAGAAGTGTGAAAAAGGGATTCATGCATGGGGAAAATGATTCTGTAGAATAATATCATTTAGGTATTATTAAAAGAAGCATGTTGAATGTAGAACATGGGTGAATTAAGAGATTCATATAAGAACTACAGTTCTTGCAAAAGATAGATTTTCTCAGGTATATGGGTTCCACAAATTCTTCCTTTCATAAAAAACTATGAAATCTTACACAATAGAAACAATGTGATCTCTCAAAATTTTATCTAATTTGAATAAATAGGATTAATATATAAGTAAAAAATTACATTGGAATGAATATTTCTTCAATGAATGTCATGCACACTTAGTTTAGGAATTAGGGATTAGGAAGCGGTTGTGCTAATTTCACGACATGTGCTCGTTACTAGGAATCAAACACACACACACACATACATACATATAGGTGTAAAATTATTTTTAATACACCACATAACCTGATAAAAACCTAAATCTCTCTCACTCTATTTTTAATAAAGTTTCACACCATACTCTAGGTGATTCTAAGAACTTTCACCTCTTTCGTTCTACCCATGGAACATTGACTTAGGTGTGACAGAGGCTGGGATCATTCATCTGATAGGACAAAGAATTATGTATATAAACATATTACCCCCACCTAGGTGTAGAAAACTAGGTAAGGAGTTTGAGTGAATCAACCAAGGCGAAGTGCGATGAGAGAAGTAGGGCAATAATTTTTTTCCCTTTGTCAATGTTTCACTCAATTATCTTTATATTTTTCTTATATTAACACTTACCCATATGAAATTCTTGTTATATAAACTGAACTTATTGAATTATATTTTTTTAAGAAAATATGGTACATATTTCAAGAATCACATTGGACTTCAATGTAGCTACTTGTATCGACCAGTTAGTTTAGAACATTGAAAAATGATAAGCTGGGTATTGTAGGACACATCAATTATAAGATACCAACTCTTCAGAATTGTAAATATTATTTTAATTCAGTTAAACCATCATTGAGTTTGTAATTTTTTCATTAACACCGATAAATGATCCTTTAATCCTATTGGTTTACTTTTTGGAAGGAAGATAATAGGGGGATGAAACTTGGCTGCAGAATCAATTTAGGATGCTAATGCAGTTCATGACATGAATTACTCTTATCAGACCCCCTCATTTTATATAATATGTGAATTAAATTCACATCATAAATCCCATTCAAGAAGTGAACTAGTTTTTTCTAGGAGAAATATAAATCCCGAGTTATTACAGGCCTGAATCCCATTCACATTGTGAATATGTCACAACCATTCTTAAAAGATGAAAAACCCCTCATTTAACCCATCCTTTTGTTACAAAACAAAAAATGATGGGATATATTTATTCTTCCTCATCCCTAGGTTTTGAGGAAACTCCCTCATATGATGTCTGATTCACTTTCTGGTTGTCACATTGGATTTGTCTCGATAAGATCTTATTTTTTTCTTTCTAATTTTCTTAGTTTATTAGACATTAATTAATACTAAATACATGTAATATATTATGTAATATTTTAAAGTAATTTTTCTATTTCTATGATTACTTAAATTCTATCTCTAACATGAAGCATATATAGGATGATGAGTCATCTACATTCACAATGTAGGTGGTCTATTACTTTGTCCTCTAACATTGAGTTATTCTATATTATGTGTCTTCATGACACATGCCAAACATTCCACATGTTTCCTCTAAAAAGTTTTTTAGTCTATATTAAATTGGAATCAATGTTTGAAATTTAATCATACACCTTTTCCTTGATGGAGGATATCTCCTTAAACTAGTGACACCCCCTTTGGCGTGATTATTAAATTTTCTTAACTTCTTAAATGTTGACGGGGCCAAAAAACCTTCTAAGTGGTGTTGGTTTCCACTTAATTTTATGGATTATTGTGATTAAATGGAAAGTGAGTGGTATAACCACTTCAAATGACTATTATGTAATTTTAGATTAATCACAAACAAAATAAAGTATAAATTGAATGGAAAATATCCATTGGTTTATATTAATGTTTTACCAGAACTTTATGTTATACTTAGGCATTGATTATCTCATTAAATGTGATACACATGCATTAAGTCCCTCATTAAATGTGACAATAGGTCACACCATCCCTTATGATTCATGATACTCAGGTACAAAATACCTTATTAGACATGATAATTGGGCATGGACTCTATTGTGATTTATAATATGCATGAATGTAATCCCTTATGATTCATGATACTTGGTAACAGAATCCCTTCTTAATAATAGAGTCTTACTAATATGAATGGATGCTTGAGTTACGCCTTGGGTTTGAGCTAGTATTAATATCTATATACATTTCTATATATGTTGCTACATCTATAGTCCATATTTATACATATGTACATATATATATATACTTATATATATATGGTCACTTGTTCATAGGTATCCTAAATTATGACGAAGTAGGTAGTGTCAGCCTAGTGTTCTTTAGGAACAAGAGACGACTCATTTACAATTTATATTTTTTCATATTATTTTTATATATGAACACTACCATTTTATATAAACTAGTTGGATTATAATATATATTTTTGGTGGCAGCCTATTGAGTATATCTCATACCCTATTCAAGTCACTGATTAGTACATGAACAAACATTATAGATATAGGTAAGGAAAAAGGGAAGCATCCAACTTTGGATTCTTGATTCTCTATACAAGGATAGAGTACGAGGGCAGAAGAATGATCTTATGCTTGTGCTACTATTAGAGATAATTATTGGTATTTCCTTCATTTTTATAGAATGATGTATATGCTTGATTATCTTCTTCCATGTATTCCCATTTTTGTATAGCACGAATACATGAAATCACTTTGTATATGGTGTTGAACTATTTATACCTATTAATTATATCTAGATGAATTATGATTCTATAATTTATTTGTTATCCCATTTACACTACTTACTGTTATTTTATACCATTGTGCTACACTATGATTATGATGGAATAGTATCCCCACTGTACCAACACATACCCTCATTATTATTTAGTATCCTCTATCATACGAGGTGGTGTGCTTGAATCCATGTGGCCAACCAGGTTCAGTTACTTATGAGTGAACTGAGTCCAGGATGTCCCAAAGTGGTATTATAGGAATATTCTTTAATTTTCTCTTACTATTGGGTTATTATATAGGAGACTAAGAATATGTTAGAATTTGGTTATGAGCCTATACGAGGGAGTAACTAACCCATGTATAGGGAAAAAATTCAAATTATATGGGATGGGAAATTGCTGTTCTAGATTATTCTTGTTACAATTGTATTAATTCCACTGTTAAGTGACACACATGATTTCTGGAATTATTATTTTTCTTATTGTTATGGAATATTCCCTTGTCTTGGTATGTTATGGGGGTGTTAAGCATATATAATAATAGGAACCTAGATATTTACATGTCACAAATAGTCCTTGCCATATTTATATCACTGTGTGCATTTCTGGATACAAATTACTGGTGCCTTGACTATTATATTCCAAAATTTTCTAACACTTTATGAAGGGATAGAAAAATTAGATTACATAAAGTGACTACATAAAAATTAATGGTTTCCCCATATATCTTGATTGTGCCACCTTAATTAACCAATTATTCCATGTTTGAGCCATAGACTGTTGGTCACATGGGATAAAATGTTAGTTGATTTTGATTACATGAATTACAATTCTAATTTATGAATCATGTACTTCTATAAATTGGGAATGGTGATTCATCAAATCAAATCATTTTTTATGACCTTTTACTTCCAGATATCATATGTAAGGGTCAAATTGCAGTTATATGATATTCCAATTGAAACATATAAAACTTATGACTTTATAACATGGGAATGGTGACTCATATAACTGGAATGTGATTCATATATAAATTTAAATTATTATAAAATTAAAGAAATATAAATTCTAAAATAAAAAGGCTCACCATTAAATGGGAATTCCAATTGAAACATAATGGGTGTTTCACTCTATACCTTGTGATTTACACTCCACATATTGAGACCTCTACTGTGTGATGTGAGACCTAGACCCTGACTTGACCATAGTAGTGGGAAGTAGGGAGTGTCTCTTATGATCATTTAGGATCTTTTATGCCACTTAGACCTATCTTTATGAGAATACATAGAGGATTTAATTTTATATAAGAAATCTATTTACCTATCCTATTTATATATTTGTTATCTTTCTATATCAAAACCGATTTTGAGGCGCATGTTTGGAAATTGTATAAATATTCCACCATGAATTCCACAAGTCTTGCAAAAATATGGTAGTGAAGACTATTCTCTAGAGGTGGTGGGTCTTGAGCCACCCATATTACCTCTAGTAGTGCCTCCTATGGATCCTATTTCTATTACTAACCTAGGTACTGATTCTTAGTTCCAAGAGAGATTCCACTATTTTATGTAGTCTATGAAGGGATCTTCATGATCTACACCTACTATGTGATAATTGATGTGAGAATTCTATCCATATCATCCAACTAATTTCTCAGGGGATGGTGTCCCAAAATCTACTAAGTCTTAGATGGAGTTAATTTTATTTATATATATTTTTTGCATTTGGAGATGCCTCAAGAGAGGTGGGTAAAGCATGAAACCTATATGATTCTTCATTTTACCAAGAATTGGTGGGATATTATAGCCTTATAAAAATTTCATCAGGGTATGGTATGAGATGAATTTTTATGAATCCTTATATAATTACTTATTTCCACATAATTTGAGAGTATACCACACAAGAGATATTATTCACCTACATCATAGTTCTATGATTGACAGAGTATTCACATCATTTTACCAAGTTTAAACACTTTTTACTGACACATTTTGATGATGAGTTGATGAAAGTGATATGGTTTGAGGATGGAATCATGTACTCCATCCAATCACAGGTTAATTACTTTTTATTGAATACCGTTTCAGAGATATTGAACTAGTCTCTCATCATCAATAGAAACCTATCAGAAGCTAATAGTGTGGGATAGGTTTGTTCAAAACTAAATTAGTAAAGTTATTTATTGGGTAGTAAGAAACATCTATTTGAGCCTTATCGGGGGGCTATGGTAGTCAGATGACACCTCCTAATAGTTACATGGTGTGTCACCAATGCGAGTAACTAGGGCATAAGAAGCCCTAATGTCCTAAAGACCACATTGAATAAAGAGGTTATGGAAGGTTGGGTTATCATTAGTATCTATCCAAGACCTTCCCATTAGTTCTTAGTGGTACATGATTTGTATCAAATTTTCCTTTTGGAATGGGGTCATTAGCACCTCTCCAGGTAGGTAGCTAGAGTACTACTAGTTGATCAAGCAGAGTAGTTGGCCATGGATGATGTAGCAAGGAAATAATTATGCATCTCCTGAATGGTGGGCATGGTCAGGGTAATCAAGTTTCATCTCAGGGTTGATGATCAGGCTAGCTTCATTCAGTGAATCCTATAATAGAGGAGTAGAGTATCATGAATTCTATAGTTTTAGGTAATATTCTAGTTTCCCTTTATTTAATTTCTTCCTTATTTGATACAGGTTCCTCAAATTCATTTATATATACAAAATTGTGGACATTCTATTCTTAAAGTAAATTTAATTTTGTGGTGTAATGACTATTAGAACATCATTAGGGATCCGATCTAAGAGTGTACACTGATGTAAAGAATTCCCCCTTGAGATATGTGGTTATATTTTTATATAGAACCACTTTTTACTTAAGACTATGGGATTTTACATCATACTCAGGATGGAATAATTAATATCTTATCATTCTCACATTGATTTTTTTTCCTAGAAGGTTTTCCTTCATATAACCTAAACGTGTTATGTAAATTAAAAAGGGTGAATAGGATGTCTAGGTGAGTTGATATAGACTAGATCATCATGGGTTGGGTAGAGTGATAGCTAAGAGTTCTAGTATTTTCATGAATGATATGGGAACCCAACATAGAGATTTACAACATATAGTTATATTTTCAAGGATATCTTCCCTGATTAATTTTCTGTGCTACCTCTTGAGAGAGAAGTAGAGTTTACTATGTTTCTAGTTCTAAGAGGAACACCAATGTCCATTCCTTCTGATAGAATGACACTTACTAAGCTTTAGGAACTAAAATGCTAGCTAGAGGACATGGGATATAAGTCTTTTATATAACCCATTAAATAACTATGGGACTAATTGATCCTATTATCTAAGAATAATAACAACACCCTTAGGTTTTTTTGTATATTACAAGATGATTAATCAGCTTACAGTGAAGAAATGATATCTTTTACCTCTTATAGATGACCTCTTTGACTAGCTATGAGAAGCTAAGATTTTCTCAATGATTTATTTGAGGTTGGGATATAAATAGGTTCATGTAATAATTTTATACATAACATATACAATTTTTTTATTAGATATAGATTATAAAATAATTTGGTCATGTCATTCAGTCTCACAAATGTTCCCACAGTCTTTCTAGATCCAATGAATCCGATTTTCCACCAATATTTAGACTTATATGTGTCATTCATCATGGAAGGAATATTGGTGTATTCTCATACATGACATGACCATAGAAAAAAATATTTATATTGTACTAAATACACTGAGAGAGCACCATTTTTATGCTAATCTCACTAAATTCCACTTTTAGATCGATAAGGTTCACTTCCTAGGCCACATCATCTTAAAGGAAAGGGTATCTGTTGACCCATAAAAGTTGAGATCTATAGTTTCATGGGAGAATCCCAAGAAATTATTTAATATATGGAGTTTCTTGGGTTTTTAAGGATATTACAAGAATTTTATTCAGAAATTTTCACACATAACAGTGGCTCTTACGGCTTGAATAAAAAGGGTGATATGTTTGTATGGAATGAAGCTTGTGAAATAACCTTTCAGTAGTTTAATGGAAGATTGAATTCAATACCAATCCTAGTCTAGCTATAGTTGGTAAGAATTTATAAAATTTATTGATATGCTTTAGGCATTTGGATTATAGTAGTCCTGATGTAGGGAGATTGAGTTGTGGTATACGACTCTCACAAGTTAAGGGGTCATGAGTGAAATTACCTGATGAATGATCTCAGTTAGCAGTTACAGTTCATTAATTGAATTGTTGGAGGAATTATATTATAGGATAATGATTTTTTTTTGTCTTAAGAGCAAAAAATACTCAAATAAATCTTTACACAATGCACCACAAATACTAGAAAAAAAGATGGATTGATCTCCTACATGCCTTAAACATTAATATTTCTTATATTATTGGGAATGGAAATGCATTGGTTGACTCTATGAGCCAAGATACTCATACAAAAGTGGTTAAGAAGGCTAATAAAGAATAAAAGTATATGGAATTGTTTTTTCAGATTCAATTTCAGGTGTAGTACCATTTTGGGTAGCTCGTACATGAATCGTTATCAGTGTAATCTTCACTATGGGATAGAGTAAAGATGAGTTATCTTTATAATCCTTAGGGATTAATACTAAGGGAGAGTATTTTAGGCGAGGAACCACCACCAAGCTGTGTAATTTATGATTATGATATCATGAAAATTCAAGAGGGGTTTTTAGGTTTCAGTATAAATATATGAAGAGTTGATGTGAGAGTCACATGCCTCTTCTTGGGAAGCACATCCCAGTCTCACCAAGATGTATTGTGACTTAGGCCACCAATATTGATGGAACAGAATTGAAATAGAGATTACAAAATTTGTTAAAATGTGTTACACCTATCAGAGGGTGAAGGTGGAATAACAACAACCTACTTGGATTTTATAACCATTTCTTATTCCTGAGTGGAAATGGGATGACACAACCATGGATTTCATGGATAGATTACTGAGATCCCATTAAATTAGTAAAATGGTATGGGTGAATGTTGACTCTGTAATGAAGTTTTTTGAATTTTTACATATTAGAGAGACCTTTTCAATGGATGATATTGGAATTTTAAATGTTCAGGTGATTATAAACCCTTATAAAGTTCCACACACCATCTTATCAAACAGAGATGATCAGTTCACATCACAGTCTTGGAAGGGGTTATAGAGGGAACTGGGTATATAGGTTCTTATGAGTACATCCTATCGCCCATATACCAATAGGAAATCTGAGCATACAATTCAGATATTAGAGGAAATATTTCAAGTATGTTTCATTGATTTTGGAGGATGTTGTCAGAAATACCTACCTCTCACTGATTTTTCTTATAATAACAGCTTTCAAAAAATGATACAGATGGATCTATATGAGTCCCTATATGGTAGTTTATTCCATTCTCCCATGTGATGGTTAGAGGCATAATATGAACCACTACTAGGAAATCATCTCATTAAGGAGACTTCATAACATGAATAGCATATCATGATGCATATGGCTATAGCTTAGTCTAGGAAGAAGTCATATATTGATCGACATCGATGATATCTAGAGTTTTATTTTGGGGATCAAGTCTTCTGACATTTTTTTCTTAGATTGGGGAATTGAAAGATTTAGAAACACGGGAATATGGAACCTAGGTTTATTGGAACCTATGATATTTTGGAGAGAGTTGGTTAGGTATCCTATTAGTCGCAGTTGCCTCATAGGTACCAGTCCACATATGACATATTCTATATCTCACAGATTCACCATTATCATACAGTCATGTATCATAATCTTCAACATGATGTGGTTGAGTTATATATTGATTCTTATTTTGAAGAGCACTTGATTCATATTATTGATTAGAGTATGAAGTCTCTAAGAGGTAGGTTATCTATTTTAGTAATGGTGTTATGGTAGAACAACCATGTACTTGATGAGACATTAGAGTGAGAGGTTGATGTATGCGATCAACATCTAGATTTATACTCAAAAGATGCTTTTCCACACTCAGATGGAAAACTTATGGACACTTTTTTTTAAGTATAAGAGATTGTAACATCCTAGCTTTTCATATAGGTATTGATTCTTTTAATTTGGTAAAACCCTCATTGAGTTTTTCTATTTGGATTTAAACCCAACAACCGACTCCACACGAATGGCCCAAAGGCCTTCATTTTTATTGATTTTTGATAACACCCCTTTTAAGGGATGAGGGGAACCCTTACAAGGCCCATAGGCTTAGAGATTACATGGACAGTAGGCTTATGAGATCACATGACCCAAATGTCTTAGGGAATTCAACCAGACTATCTACAAGGAACTGCCCCTCCCTAGCATCTGCATCATGATAGTAGCTCTCCAACTTCGCATGGCCGTCTGGATAGGCTTCCTATGTAAGCACAAGCTGGTTCTGATGGCATAGCCATACCCTCTCATTCTGAAAACTCCATTTGGTTTTAATCTGGTCAGTGCACTTGCTCTGAATCCTCCTCTGGGGCTGGAACCTTGCTACAGAACTAGTTCAATATATGAATTTATCTAGAAAGACCCCATGATTTTATATTGTATTTGAATATCATTCACGTCATTAATTTCATTAACTATATTAACTTTTTTTCCCAGGAGAAAAAGAAAACCCAAGATACTCATGATGTGAATCCCATTCACTTGATGAAGATTTCGTGGCCCTTTTTAAAAGGGACATAACCTATCATTTAACCCAATATTTTTTATATAACAAAGGCCTCTAAGAGAGTATTATTCTTCCTTATCCATAGGTTATGAAGAAACTCCATCATCAAACATCTAATTCACTAGACAATTTTCATAATGGATATGGATGAGTAATATCTAATTTACATTGTATTATTTTCTTGGTTTATCATGTCTTATGGAATTCTAAATTTGTGTGAGCTACTATGATCTATTTTTTAGGTATTGTTTTCCATTTTTTCAATTCCTTCCATTCTAGATCGAATATGAAGATGATACCATATGATGAGTTATCTACCACTAACATGTAGGTGGTATAGTACCTTTATCCTAAATTGGAGTTTTAAATTTTGCATCATCATGTTGCACAATATAATTTCTACATATTGCCTCCAAAAATGTGTTTTTCTAGGTTGAATTGTTATCCATGTTAGAAGTTACTTCATAAAAATTTTCATTGATAGAGGAAATACCATCTAACTAGTTCCACCCACCTCGGGTGTGATTATTAAATTCCCTTAAATTAATAAATTTTTATGGGACAAACCACCTTCTAAGTGGTGTTGGTTTCCTCTTAATTGAATGAGTTATTTTGATTAAAAGGATAGCGAGTGGTATGACTATGACACATGGATCATATGTAATTGTGGTTTATTACCTTAACTAAATGAAATGTAAAATGGCCAGAATCAATCACTTGGATTAAAGGAATGTTTGAATGGAGTTTTTTATGATACTTGGGCATAGAAAACCTTATTAAATGTGATACCCATGCAAGAAATCACTCATTAAATGTTATAATATAGCATAGTGTCCCTTATGATTAATGATACTTGGGAATAAAGTCCCTTATTTGAGGTGATAAACTACAAAAAATGACCCCTTTAAAAGGGGTTATTTTTTACATTAGAAGGGGTTATAACCCCTTATAAAGAAATTAGCAGTGGTTACATTAGAGGGGGTTTAAAACCCCTCTAATGTTGCTCGAAATTTACCACATTAGAGGCGGTTATAACAAAAACCACCTCTAATATAGGTATTTAGGGGCGGTTCAAACTGCCACCCCCTCTAATGTTGCTCAAAATTTACCACATGAAAGGCGGTTATAACAAAAACCTAATATAGGGATTTAGGGGCGGTTCAAACCACCCCTAACCCCTGGACACCCACCCAGCGCACCCCTGTTGACACCCCGCACGCCCCCTTGACACCCCGCCCTGACACCCTAGACACCCCCCCCCCCCCGCGCGCTCCCCATGACACCTTGCCCTGACACCCCCGCACGCCCCCCTGGACACCCCCCTGTTGACCCCTATTGACACCCCCGTGCGCCCCCTGACACTCGCACGCCCCCATGACACCCCACCCGGACACTCGTGCCCCCCTGACACTCGCGCACCCCTATGAAACCCCGCTCTCACACCCGCACCCCTTGACACCCCTCCCTAACAGCCAACGTGCCCCCTTGACACCCCCTGTTGACACTCACGCCCCCATGACACCCCTATTGACACCCCAGCGTGCCCCCTTGACACTCCTCCCTGACACCCGCTCCCCCCTGACACCCACTGTTGACACCCCAGCATGCCCGAGAGTGTCGCCACACCCGTGGCGTAAAACATTATCCCTCGGGTTTTGAAACCTACAACTGTTCCATCCAGCGCACTACAGAGAACCACTAGGCTGTGCACGCTTATGTGTATATTATACACTGCATTATGTTTAATTATATCCTGAAGTATTGTATTATATATATATATATATATATGTGTGTGTGTATATATTTGTGTTTAGAAATATCAAAAATATAATATATGTGTATATATACAATATATTTCTCTATAATATAAGATATATTTGTGTATAACATTTATATATAATATCTATTTATGTATAATTATAATATATTTGTGTATAATATATATATATATATATGCACACATGTTTGGGTATATTTAATATATATAAATACATATTTATACATATATTAATAAATATATTTATATTCATGTGTGCGTGTATATTTTTGTATTTATAGATATAATATAATTATAATATATATTATACATATATTATATTAAATACATTTATATTATATATTAATGTATTTAATTATATACATTTATATTATATCACCATCACACATATATACAAACACAAAATTAAATGCATTCATATAATTGGAAATAAATAATATAATTAAATGATATATATATATATATATATATATACAAAATTAATTTATAATTAATATGCTATACTAAAATATACATAAAATAATTATAAAATACATATAATTTTATTCATAATAAAATATTTGTAATATAATATATAATATAAATACATTTGTATTTTATACTTATGTATAAATACATTTATATTAGATTATATATACTAATTTACATAATTTAGACACAATATAAATATAAATATAAATATAAATATAAATATATTATTTATTTATATTATATATTATATTATAAGTATTTTATTATGAATAAATTTATATGTATTTTATAATTATTTTATGTATATTTAATATAGCATATTAATTATAAATTAATTTAGTATATATATATATATCATTTAATTATATTATTTATTTCCAATTATATGAATGCATTTAATTTTGTGTGTATATATATGTGTGATGGTGATATAATATAAATATATATAATTAAATACATTAATATATAATATAAATGTATTTAATATAATATATGTATAATATATATTATAATTATATTATATGTATAAATACAAAAATACACACACACACACACATAAATATAAATATATTTATTAATATATGGATAAATATGTATTTATATATATTAAATATAACCAAACTTGTGTATATATATATATTATACAGAAATATATTATAATTATACATAAATACATATTATATATAAATATTATACACAAATATATATTATATTATAGAGAAATATATTGTATATATACAAATATTTTATATTTTTTATATTTCTAAACACAAATATATACATATACATACATACATACATACATATAATATAATATAATATAATACTTCAGGATGTAATTAAATATAATGCAATGTATATTATACACATAAGCACGTGCAGCCTAGTGGCTCTCTGTTGTGTGCTGGATGGAACAAGTGTAGGGTTTGAAACCCGCAGGAAGATTTTTTATGCCATGGGCGTGGCGACACTCTTAGGCACGCTGGGGTGTCAATAGTGGGTATTAGGGGGGAGTGGGTGTCAGGGTGGGGTGTACAGGGGGCACACTGGGGTGTCAGGGCGGTGTTGGGGTGTCAAAAGGCGGTGTCAAGGGGGCTCACTGGGGTGTCAGGGGGGCACAGGTGTTAGGGAGGGGTGTCATGGGGGCGCGCGAGTGTCAGGGGGTGCGGGTGTTAGGGGGGGTGTCATGGGGTGTGCGGGTGTCAGGTCAGGGTGTTAGGGGGACGCACGAGGGTGTCATGGGGCGTTCTGGGTGGGTGTCCAGGGTGTCAGGGAGGGGTGTTAAGGGGACAAGCTGGGTGGTTGTGCATAATCCCTCTCTAATTTGTATAGATAATGAATTTAGATGGAGTTTATAACCCCCTCTAAATTTGATGATTAGAGGGGGTTGTGCAGAACCCCCTATAATGTTACAGAAAATGAATTTAGAGGGGGTTGTGTAGAACCCCCTCTAAATAACCCCCTCTAATGTACTATTTTTTTTGTAGTGATACTTAGGCATAGTGTCCCTTATGATTTATAATACTTGAGCATTATATCCATTATCTTTTATGATAGTCGGGCATTTCATCTCTTCTTACTCTATGAGAGTATTATCACTATGCATGGATGCCCGAGTTATGCCTTGGGTCCTGACTAGTATTAGTAACTATACACCTCGATATATATGTCACTATACATATAATCCACATATATACATACATATCTTTATATATATATATTTATATAATTATATATATGATCAAATGTTCAGAGTTATCCTCGCTTATTTCGAAGCAAGTAGTTTTATTATGGTGTCCTCTATGAACCAGAGACAACTTATTTACAATTTAGATGTACACATATTAAGTTTATAACTTCACACTGCATATACACAATATATATTATACTATATTCCTTTTGTGGTGGAATACTAATTATATCTTACACCCTATTTGGTATACTGATTAGTACCCGAACATAATTTATGGTTCTAGTAAGAGACAAATGGAAGCTTCTAATCTTTGATGCCTAATTTTTCACTAGGATAGAGCATGGTAAGATAGGACCATGAATTTTCTGATGACATTTTTGAAGATAGATTTTAGTATTTTATCAGTTTTTATAGCATGACATATACACATGCTTCTCTGATTCCATGTATTCACATTTTTTCATAGCATACATACATGAAATCATTTTAAATAAGTTATTGATAATGTTTTTGCCTATTTATTATATCCAGATGCATATTCTTCAAAAGTTCAATTTTTATATTGTTTCTTATGCTTATTGTTATTGTATACCACTGTGTTACACTCTGATTATGAGGGTAAAGCCTCTCTAGTATAACAACACAGAACCTCCATGCTAGTTAGAAGCCATTAGTGTATGGGGAGGTGCACTTGAGGCTATGTGGATAACCATGTTCAATTAATTATAGGTGAATTGAGTCTGGAACATCGCAACTATTAGATTTAGAACAAGTCATGTGAGTAGTCCATTAGAAATTACTAATGTTAAACATTATCCAATTATATAGTCACTACATTTTAATCAAAGTTGATGTTATGAGGCCAAAACACAATCCTCAAGACTTTGGGATTACTAAATACACCAATCTGGGTAGATTTAACATTTCTTCAAGGGGTTTATGCATTAAATTTGGGGAAACCTGCCTTTAATAAACATTAATACAATTATATTTAGATCTAAATAGTTGTGAATACATGATATAGTTATAGACCCACTTTTATTCATCTATTTTCTTCCAATCAGAAACAAAACATCTTTGAGCTAAGAATAATAATTTAAAAATATGTCCCAAATGTGGTCTCAAAGTATAATGGATGTGGTAATATTGGGTTAAATTCACATACGCTAAGCTTGAGAATCATTTAAAGGAAGCATAAATGTATGAATATGTTTGGTTCTCCTAGAAATATTTATATAAGAGTATTAATGTTATTTTAGAACTTATATTCCATTAGATCCCACAAATAGAAATATTCCACTCAGTTCATGGAGAAGAGGGAACTAGTTCATGTGGAATTTATAAGCTCTCTAAACCATCCATCCTTAGATCTATTTATGATGAGTTCCTCCCCATGATGAATTTATATAACACCTCGATATTTTATGATATATTTCTCCTCAAATAAATTTTGTTGGATAGCTTGTGATACACAAAACCCCAAGTATAAATGAACCATAATATTGTTTAAAGATATAACATAGCCAATAAAATAGTAGGCATGAATAATATTAACTAATATATGAAAAAACTATGTATGAAATAAATTTATTGATTATCAATTTATTGTAAATGGAAATAAAAAAATTACTTGATTATTAAATGAAATGTTTTTATGAAAATTTTTATGCGTTCAGTGTGATTTTATCTTAATAAATTAAATTAATAACTAGTAGGGAATGATTTTAATGACATTAATATATTATTTATTCAATAATAATTTTTAAAATTCATATAATATTTTTACTCTTCATGGGAAAAGAATAAATTCAGTTTTATACTTAAAAACTATATTATTCTAAAAGACATTTTAATCATATTTTCACAGTTTCTTTAAAATTAATTTTTGTAACTTATAGGTATTGAATTAGATAAAAAAAATTTATATTTGGAATCAAGAGGTTGAAATTTGGTAAATAACTTAGTTTTAATTTTAGGCATTTTGAATATTAACCATGGAAAAATTTATCTCCTCGACAAAGGATAAATTAGGTTAACCTAGGTTAAAAGTAAGTGTTAATGTCATAATTATTCATCTCAATTATTATTTTTTGAATTTAATTTGACCCTTGTCACCCTAGAATCTAAATGTAAATTTTAAGGGATACTTTTCCATGACAACGAGCTCTACAATATTTAAATTGAAAAAAATAAAAATTTGACTCTCTAACTTTTAAATATATCTTTTGTATTTACATATGGAAAAGAGAATGTGGTAAAGGAATATAGATTTTCATTTTCAGAATAATAAAATTATTTTCATGATGTTAACTAATTTATAATTTTTAGGAATTATATAATTACAATAAATGCTTATGAAATGCTAGAAAAATATTTATTCAAATAATAGAAAAATAAAATAAATGATTTTTTAAAAAATAAACGTAATACAATTTGTCAGATTTTTTATGACCCATGAATTTTGTAGATAAATATAACATATTAGGGATATTTTAAAGTTTTATATTCTAATTAATTTTTTATATATATGTATTTGATGTCAAATAAAATGAATAGTTTAAAAATGAGAATAATGATATTTTATAATAATAAATTTTTATTAAATTATTTAAAAATCATTAAAATATTGAAAGAGGACAAGGGGGATAAGATATGGTCTAAATTTTAATCCATTATCCATTAATTATCCAATTTTCAGTTTATAGGTAAAATTATAACTGTTTAAGCGTGAAAAAGATGTTTCCACAATTAAGGTTAAAATAGGTTAACTAAAAGGTTAAAAAAGATAAGGTTTAAAATAACATTTAAACCTATCCAATTTTTTTAATATATTTTAACCATATCCTACCTTTTATTTGATTATATTTCCATTTAGAATAATTTTTCTTAGGAATTACTTAGTTATATTTTAATTTTTTTAACAATTCTAAGTCTTTCCTTTCCATCCCTTATAAAAAGACACCCCTACCTTCACTTATTTACACAATTTTGAGAAACATATCCTAGTAAAAAACTTCCCTTTTATCTTATAAACATATCTATACATGTTATATATATTATTTTATCTTAAAGATACTAACCATAGGTTCCATAAGAAGGGATCTAAAGGAGGTCTCTTGAAGAAGAGGTAATCATCTTACTCAACCTATTTCAATATTTCTTATTTTACCTCTTAGGAATATATGGTATTTATCATAAATAAATAAATTAAGTATCCTAAAAATAATTTTTTTATTATTATTACGAAACCACCATTATCCATGCTCTTTTCCATAAAATGGAACATGAAAGTATCAATTGTGCGAACATACAACTTATTGTCTCTTTATAGTGATACAATTCATTTTTCATCACCATATTTTATGGATGTATATTATGATGGTTTTAATGATTATAAATTAAATTTATGACATAATTATGATTCTATAGTTATAATATTACATTTATCTTATTACCTTCCTATTAGTTGTAAAATAATAATGTTCCTCGTGCATACATGTAGACGACCACCTCTATAAATAAATGTATTTTTTTAATTTACATTTTACTTCGATGATAATAAGGTTATATTTAATTAATATACACGATTAAAATGATATAATAATGATTATATAAATTTTACTTATAATTATTTACCAAAATTTATTTCCATCCATCAAAGAGTGAAAATAATGTTTATACATAAGTATGACCAACCATTTCTATGAAAAGTGTAATTCATTTTTCTATATCTATATTTTATGGATTATTAAAAATAAATATATAATGAATATATATGGTTTTTATATCCTGATTAAAAATCTATATATTATGGAAGAATGATTAAATTAGATGTACTGAAATAATTGAACTGAAACATATATGAAAATTGAAGCAGTTATCACTTGGAGATGTTTTTTAACATAGAATTTTTAATAAATGGGTTTCAAAAGATTATAAGTAAATAATATATAATAATATATTTGACTATGGTTTTGGAACTGATTTATGATAAATATATGTTAATTATATTTTCATTTCAAACACATACGAAGGAAGTTAGACCTGAGTTGTAAATTTATGTCACAATCTCATCATTATTGAAGATTATTTATGCTCGAGTATTCCCTTGAGGAATTATTTAATATTTAATTCTTAAAAAAATAGTTTTTATTATCCTATGGTTTTCATAGGATGTTACAACATTTCCTTTGGGTTTTATCTCATTAATTACTAAATATACCGAATGAAATGTTTTTTTAAAATGTTACCGAAAGAAAAGAATTTACTATCACCATTAATGGTCTTTTATTTAAAGATTCCTTTACATGTTTACAGGGTTTATTTCAAAGAAAAAAATTCCTATATATTTGAAAAATATGTTAGAATTTAAATAAGTTATTTCTAAGTTTAAAGTGTATTTTAATCAAGAATTTTTTTTAATCATTTTAAATTATTTTCATCTATGTCAACATCCTTTTATGAATCTTATGTTTTTGGTATACTTAGTGGTACCATACACCATATTTCTTTCGATGGTTTAAAATTATTCTGAATAGGAAAAGTGTTGATATTATATATGTTTGTTCCTCTAATATGATTTTTTTTTATTTTAAGTCATGTTGATAAAATTATTTTGTTTATACATATGATGAATGAAATAGACTAATTAAGTAAATGTCGGGTCCCAAAATTAAAAAGATCCTTGTTCTATCAGTAGATGTCTTAATAAAAACTAGATTTTGTATTTTTCCAATGCATTAACCATTTATGTATATTTCTTGGAATAAGGCCCTAATGGTATTTTTACATGTCTTGGCACAAGGCCTCGACGGTTAGTTTCAGATGTATGATAATATGAATTCCATCATTAAAAGATTAGTTATTAATGATCATGAGTTTATTTGAATAGTTTTTATATCCATGGATAAGTTTCAAAATTATGTGATTATTTATATAGAATCATTTTATAATTATTTATTCCTTATATATTATCCATGAAATATTTTTCTTCCATTTTATGCATTCCCTTAATAGGAATTTAAGCTCACCCATTTTTTTATGTCTCCTTTCATCAGGATGTAAGAAAATGTTTTATTATTAATGTGGATGGATATTATATAGGGAATAAATATGATCCCAATGAAAATAATATGTTTTATTTTATATTTTTAAATATAATGTGGGATTAAATAATTTATGTAGTTTACCAAGACTACTAAGCTATTCAACCCTTTGGGATGAGATTGGTTATATTTAGTACCAATTTAATAAAGTAACCTCAAGGTTTGGGATACTAGGGTTAGGGTATTTGTATTTGGTAGAAGAGTAAGTTTAGTAGAAATCTTGGGAACTAGATTTTTAAAAATATAGATTAGGGAATTTAACCCAATGAAAGACCATGAAAATATTTCAAAATAAAAATTCTTATTATTTTGAGACTAGTTATACATAAATTTTCAATTCATGTTAATTATTTTAAGAGTATTACATTTATACATTATGATTCATAATGTTATGATCTAATATAGCGTGTTACATTATTTATAAAGGGATCATAGTGGACGTAATTGATTCCATATCAATGCATGTAATCCATGTAGGGATTTCCATCCTAGAAAAGATAATAAAGTTAGATCTAGATATAGAGTTGGAGTTGAAAAAGATATAACTATATTGGGGAAGTTGACTCAGGATATGACCAATAACCTTGTACATATGGACTATCCTACTAAAACACAATGTGGCCTAACAATTTTAAACTGCTTCATGCATAAACACCCTCCATAATTAAATGTGACTAAAAATCTATTTGTAACTGAGAAATGGATAAGTTACTTAGAGAATATATTCCTCTATTTTGAAAGTATTGAAATGTAGAATGTTTTCATGTTATTTTATCATCTATTAGGGTAATAATATTAATGGTGACCATTGATTCAAAAACCTAATGGTGATGAGGAAATAATGAGCATGGAATGGAAGGATTTCAAGAAACTTTTCATGAAAAAAATATTTTCCCATGAACAATAAGATATTATGGAGAGATAATTCATAAGTCAAAGACAAAAGGAAGATAAAAATGTTTCTAAGTATGAATATAACACTATAAGGTGATAAATGCATGTTGCAAACTATATACATAATATAAAGAGTAATATTAACCATTTATTTGATGGTTCAAAGATAATCATTCGAAGGGAACCAGTCTCTCAAAAATTCTCATCATTTGAGGATATAGTATAATGTTATATCAATATAGATAAATAATTAGAAAAGTATTATAGATTCAAATGAATGCATGATAAAAAGAGAAAAATAGAGAAAAAATCAATAAGGGGAGGAAGTTAAAGAATAATTTTCTAACATGTGATACTTATGTATAGAAACACCTTGGTATATGCCTAAATGGAAATGTTGTTTGCTTCAAGTGTGGAGAAAAAATACATCATGCTCATGAATGTAAGGGAATGGGAGAATCCATCAATGTATAGTGATTTAACTATCAGGATATGGGGAGATACTCCATCCAATTCCCCAAATGTCAAGGAAACTTACCAAAAAAGAAACTATGGGGAGAAGGTCAAATTTAAATAATTACTACAGATGAAATGGAACTTACAAGAAATTCGGTGAAAGGTACACTTACTATCGACTCGAGGATTGAAAATGTATTATTTTATTCTGGTTATATGTACTCTTTTATATCTGAATAAAATTTTAAGGGTATCATATCACCACCTTAATGATTAGATATTGAGTTTTTGGGGAAAACTTCCAATGGTAAGATGAACACATATCAGGTCTACAACTCCTATTTGATAGAATTTTTAGGGTTGATTATTCATGTGAATATTTTTTTATTCCTCTAGTTGAATCTAGAATAATTTTGGGTATAGGTTAACTCTCCTAGTATAGAGCCCATATCAATTATTAAGGAAGGGATGTCACATTTGATATTCCAAATCAACCTTCAATCATCAATCTGTGTGAGGATAAACTTGAACACCCAATATAAATTAACTATATTATATGGGGTTTTATACCTATTCATGAGGGATATTTATCTCAATTTTTTGGAAGAAACTCAGCATTTCTTATTTTCCTATGTTTAAGGAATATGCTAATGTGTTTCCTGAGGACTTGCCTAGTCTTCCACTAAACTTTGATGTTTATTTTTCAATAGAACTCATACTTGATGTAATGACTATTTCAAACATTCCACATAAAATGGACCCGATTAAGTTATAGGAATTGAAAAGAAAATTTAGGAGAATATAGATAAGGGCATCATTAATCGAAGTGCTTCATCATGGGGGAAAACATATTTTTTTTAATAAGAATGATGGGTTAATGAATCTTTTCATCAATTATTGTGAACTTAAAAAATTATTATTAAGAATAAGTATCCTCTACCATGTATTGATAATCTATTTTATCAATTAAGATAATTTTTTTCACAAGACTGATCCTTGATCTAGATATCATCAATTAAGGATCAAGAAAGAGGATATACCTAAGATGTCCTTCTGTATGGGGCATGGTCATTAAAAATTCATAGTAATGACATTTAGACTTACCAATGATCTTGATATCTTTATAGATTTAATGAATAGTGTATTTTGAGATTACCTTGAAAATTTTATGGTAGTAATTATATATGATATTCTTATATATTCAATGAACATGGAAGATCATGAAGGGAATTTGATAATTATTCTAAAGACCTTAAGGAAGGAAAAGTTGTATGATAAATTTACTAAGTGTGAATTTTGGATTCGAAAAATTTCATTCATGGGCCATATAATCTCAGGTAAGAGTATAATAGTGGATCCTTCAAATGCAAAATTTATTGATAAACTTTCTGGAAGAACCACAATAATCGAAATCTGTAGTTTTCCTGGACTGGCTGGATACTACCAACTCTTTGTGAGAGATTTCTCATGACTATCAAATCCACTTTCAAAGCTTACTTAGAAGGGGGAAACATTATTATAGAAATATGAATTTAAAACACTTAAAATATAAAAAATAACATTTTAATTGACTAACTATTCGACCTGCAACACTAATATTTAACAACCCATGAGATATATTTCTTTAAATTTAATCACTTTAACAACTTATGGAACACAAAAGCTCGAGTCCAAATAAACCTTAACATAGTATATCATTATAAAATTCATATTAAATTTGAATGTATGAATATTTATAACTAAATTATTAAAATTATATTTATCTATTTATTAGAAATAAATTAGTAATCATTTAAAATAAAAATATTTTTTCTAAGAAACTATATTTTTCTAAAAAAGGTTTATTAGCGCTTTTCACACATAATTTAAAATTAAAATTTGACAATTTTTTAAAATTTATTTGATAAAATAAAATTATTTTTTGAAATAATAATATCAAAATTATCTTAGGTTTAGTTTTTGTTATTTTTCTGAAATGTTTCATTTTTCAATGAATAGTGAAAAATATAGCTTTTTATTGAAAAATTTCTAGTCATTTAAATAATTAACAATGTTAAATGACATTTTAATTTTTTTAAATTAAAATTAGTTCAAATAATTTAAAATTTAACTATTTTAGGTAATTTTAATTAATTTAATATTAAATTTTGACATCAAAACCTTTTATATTTAAGAGAATTTTCTATTTGAAAACCCACCTTTTCATCCCATACGTGGGTATAATTTTATATTGAATTATACCACTTCAATGAATTTAATTTCTAAAAATGGTTTTAATATTTAAAATCAGAATAATTTATATGATATAAAAAGGTCAAATTAATTATTTACCATTATTAATAGTAAAATAAGTAAAAATTAATTACCATGGTTAAGCTAAAAACTGATTTACTAGGGGGTTAAACTTAGATGATATGGGTTATAAGTAACTAATAACTTTTAAAAAACACATTTTATAGATAAATTTATAACATATAATTTCTAATTATTGATAATAATCCAATTTTTACCCTTTTGGTATGTGAAAAACATGAGTAAATCTTTTCAATTTTAAAAATTACATGTGTGTCACTCACCTCACATATAAAAGGTCACCCCTATCCTCTCTTATTCACAAATTTAAAAAATTTTGGTTAGGTAAATAACTTCCCAAATTTTATAATCTCATAATATAATCCTTATTTTGGTAAAAAATTCATTCTAGGAATAATTTAGATAAATTCCTAAAGAGGTGGTTCATGAAGATGTACAATTCCTAACTATACATTTTTTGTTTTATTTCTTCTTCCACCTTCTTAAAATATTATTTAATTATTATTAAATAATAAAAAAATGTATATATAATATAAATATATGTTATTATGTTAAATTAATTACCTATATCTATCTCCTACCCCCTATAATGGAGAACGATAACATCACTTGTGTGTACGGAGGACTGCTACGTCGCAAACTGATGTGACTTGTTTACACTCAACACATATCACAGTTGGGTATGATAAAAAATATAAATTACATTTATGATATTTATAAAATAATTATATATATAGATTCATTATATTATATATACCTTTTTTTTACTTTCCATTCTGTAGGGGATACGATAACATCGCTTTTGTGTACAACAGACTACCGCTTCGCAAAACGATGTGATTAGTTTTTCTCTAGTTCTATACATGGAAGGTAATAAGGATAATTTAATTAATTTATGTGATATAAATAAAAATATTATGATATTAATTACACATTTATCATTATAAAAATATAATATTTCATTTTATTTATTACACTAAAAAATGATAATGTCGTTCATGTATGTGTGGACTACTGCCTTCATGAAGTGACGTGGATCTATTTTCATCACCAAAACACATGAATTATATATATAAGTATACTTAAATAAATAATATGGTATATATTACATTATTATAATTCTATAAATATAAAATATTACTTACCTTTTTCCCATAATGATCTTTGAAAAACATAAACGTTACCCATGCGCACGTATGACCTACCATCACCATAATTGAAACCCAGTTCATGTTTCATAAGAATATTTCATGATTGGTTTTAAAAATAAAATTTATGTATAAATATGAAATTTATTTCTTGATCATTATTCGGGATATTTTAAATAAATAAATTTTTTACCATAGTCAACTTACCAAAGTTATTTTTGAAAAATAATCCAAATATCATCGAAACATCCGAAATAAAATAAATTGATTAAGTAATCATATAAAACATAGTAATATGTAAAATAAAAATAATAATAAACTTGAATAAGTTTCTTAATAAATTAAATTATTTAAATAATTTTACAATTCATTATGATAAAGAACATATGTGAAGAGGTGGACTCAAGGTAAGGTACTTGATCTCAATTTACCTTCACTTTGACATATTGTAAAATTATGCACCTAAATTATTTTATAAGGTGTTTATACTTCCATTTTGACATGAAATATCATGATTATTTAATAATTCATGGTATTATAAGTTTCAATTTTAAATATTTCTTCTAATGGGATTTGACATGAAATTTACTAAGTGATAAGGAATTGCATAACTCAATTTATTTTCATTGAGTGATATTAGTTATTCTTTTTTCCTTTGATATTATAAGATTATGTGTATTATTAATTTTGATTATATTATAATGTAAATAAAATTTTTATATGTTTATTTTTAATTGATATTCTTAATCTATTTATTTATTAATTCTCACTTAAACATTATGATCATTGTAAGGGACTTCATCTCAATTTCCCTACATTCAGGAATATTTTATTGTTGTGCACCTAGTTTCTTTTATATTGTGGAAATACTTCCACTTTAACATAAAATATCATTAATATTTCATACTTCAGGGTATTTTATGTTTCAATTTTAATTATTTCATAGAAGGGGATTCTAATTGAATGTTACCAAGTGGTAAGGGACTCCATCTGAGATTTTTTTCACTGAGGCATATTGTGATGTTATGCACCAAATTTCTTTTATATAGTGTATATAATTCCCTTTTGAAATGTAATATCATGATTAAATAATAATTATGGTATTTTATGTTTTGGTTTTAATTATTTCAACCAATGTCATTTTTCATGAAAGTTACCATGTGGTAAAGAAATTTACAACTCATTTTATTTTCATTGAGTTATTTGAATTCTTTGTTTACCTATGATATTATAAGATTTTGTGTATAATGAATTTTAGTTATCATATATTTTATTTTAATTTTTATATTTGTATTAAAATTTTATATACATAATCTAATAATTTATTACTTATCACTTAAATGTTATGATCATTGTAAGAGATTTTATTTCAATTTCCATTTTAGTGATACATTTATGTTAATATGCACCTATAAACTTTTACATGGTGTATATCCAACAACTTTGATGTATTTAATATGAATACCTATTTATTAATTATGGTTAATGTTTAGATTTAATTTTATCCACACTCTTTATATCATGTATATAAATATTTTATAAACCACATTCCATTCTTAAATACAATACTTAGTTTGAAATCTATTTGTTTATCTTGGAAAATATTGATATTATTTAGCCAATAAATATATTTTATAATAAATAACATTTTTCATTAATTAAATCAATTATTAGATATATGGGAAATTATTTGGATATGAAGTGATGGGTGGGGAAAAAAATTATATAGCCCCATGATGCTTTGATAGTCTCAAAAGGTGAATTAATAATCTATCATTAAATGGGGTTTTACTTATTATTTTAAATTATCCTTTGAAAGGTATTGATAGTAGAAGTATGATGTGTCTAAGAACATGAAGTCTAATGATTAATAATTTCCACCATTAAGAATATATCTATTATTATCAATAAGTTTTTCATAATGATATTATCTCAAGATGTATTTCGTTCTCAGTTTATTGATTAAATGAAATGTGTTTTTAGTTGTTTACCTTTTCATATTGATTATGACATATCTAGTTATGGTATTCATGATATTGATTAAATGTATTATGTTTTTAATTATTTACCTTTCCATATTTATTATAATATTCATGTTATTTAAATGGAATGCGTGTTCATTTATTTAACTTTCCATCTTAATTATGATTATTGATTCATGATAGCTTCCACTATACTTAACCCTTAATGAGTATTTGAGATCACCCTTATTTTTTTCCTTTAACAATAATCCATTAAGCGTATTATGATTGATATTAAAGGAAATTATAGAGGTAATAATGATATCTCAAAAAAAGTATTTTTTTATATTTGTGTTTTTAAATGTAATATGGGAGTCATTTATGTGTATATTTTACAAAGTCTACTAAAATATTTGGTTCTTTGGGATAAGATTCCTTGTATCTTATTAAAATGTTCTAAAGTAAGACATTGGCTATAGGTTACTGGGTTCAGGGTTGTTGAAGTTGGTATCATAGGAAGTTTAGTAGAAACCTTGGGAACTAAATTTAGGAAAACATGGATTAGGGATCATAACCATTTGATATACTTTGATGATAACCATAGAAGAAAATCCTAATCCTAAAGTTTTGAAAAGGATGAGATTATGTGGGTTTCTATATAAATATATCCCTATCTGGATACTGTAAGTTGACATGGTTCTGTAACAATTGTACATAAGAGTAATAATTCTAAAAATAACACAATGGGATTGACTTAGTCATCACCATGTTCACAAAAACAAACCTCACTATGCACCTAGTTTGAAACTCTTGGGTGGTATGATTAGAAAAATTAACATTTTCTTTAAACACCATTGTGAAGGAATTTATTACGATATGAAAATGAATAACCGAGTTTAAAACCAAGGCATATAAGATTAAAAAAAGGTTCCATGATTTAAACATCCTATAAATTATTATATCATTTTCCCACTATGATTATTGTTTCAAACACTATTTTATATGGTTTTAGTCAATGGATGGAACCCAAAGGAGTGATATTAACATAGAACATGAAAGAAAATATTGTGACTATGAGAAACAAAATGGTGTGATGGAAGGAGTGAAAGATATTGGGATGATTCATAATTAGTTATCCCAAAATATGATTAACAATCTATTATACCACAACTAGCTCTCAAAATCACTAAATAAGAGAATAGTGGAATTCTATAAGATCTTGATCAATGGAGATTAAAGAGGAAAGAAGGATAGACTTCCATCATGTGAGAAATGTGGAAAGAGACACCCAATAATGTGTCTTAAAGGAACAGGAAAATGATTTATGTGTGGAAAAGAAAGGCATAGAAAAAATAATTGCAGAGGAAAAATTAAGAGTAGGATGAATGGTAATAAATTTCATCATAGGATTCCATTTATAGTTGGTTTTATTAAATGCGTGGAACCTAGGAATTATCAGAGTCAATTCCCTTATTTTAAGGTTATCTCATATACCAAGGAAGAACCTATATTGGAATAAATTCATTTAAGTATTTATTAGGACTCTATAATTATATTATAGAAGTACTATTACTAATATTAATTTTGGATATAATAATCGTGAAACATTTAATGATTATTTTATATTTTAGAATCAAATGCATATTATTTAACTTAATAGTTATGGATACCATCATGGGTTTATGTGTTTAAGGTTGACCGTAAGTTCAAAGTTTGAAACACCCATTTCGATTTTTATGGTAAGAATATAACATGATTAATGATATTTTTTTAAAACATCTATGTAAATAAAACCAATTGGTGAGTATATGATTTAGTAAAAATTATATTTATAGAATAATACCCTTACATTTTTAGGGAATATTTTCTAAGTTATAGGTAACCTTTCAGGTTTATCTTATCTATAATGATGAGATAATTATGGTTTATTACACTCTATGAGTGTTATAGGAATTAAATTAATATAGTTTTAGAAAAAGGACCCCCTGCATGCTGGGTGACAACCTATCACATCAAAAAACGCCATGGGGATTGAACCCATAACTGAAGGATCATACGGGTTTAATGACTATAACGGACCTACATTATTTCTTGTGTACCATTTCATTGTTTTTAGTAAAATGATTTGAGAAATAAATATTAATAATGAACTGGTGGTGTTAATGTTTAGGTTTAGAGATTAATGTATTATATTGGATAACTTGTGCTACCGATATTGGTTTTTCAAAATATTTAGTGATATATGAGAAGACTTTTAAATGTTTTATGGAGTAAAAGTGAATTTTAGTGCTTCAATCCTAAAAAAATTATTTTTGGATATTCATTTATTAGAGCAAGAAGTTAATTGTAAATTGATCGATGTAAAACCAAGGATGAAATTGTGCTTATGAAATAAAAAGATATAAAGAATGTATATTTCCTTATATTCCTAGATAGTAAAATAAATCCTAAAATTTAAGAAAAGGATATTGAAACAAAAAATTTATCTTTTTAACTTCATATCTGATGAATCAAATTCTATTTTAAATCATCATATATTTATGGTTTTGAGGTCTTTAACTTTTCATTGATCATTCAATTTCTTATGATTAATGACCTCTATCATTCTCTATAATTAATTACCCTTTTATTCCCTGAAAATATCTTAAATTGAAACCAATTTTATACTACTTAGATTTTTTTTGAGTTATTCTATATGACCATTTTTACATCCCTTTCTCTCTTATTAAGAGGGTGTTTTATTAACTATTTTTACAATGTCGGTTTTCAATAAAGGAATTTTAAAATATCAAACCCTTAATTTCTAGGTGTATGTTAAAATTGTGAGGAGTAAATTTATTTATTGTGGGGAGAATGCATCACATCAAAATTATAATAAAATAATATTTTATTCAATAGTTTACGAGACATACAACAATGATCATAAACAAGCCACAAAATATATTTCTTTAAATTTAATATCTTTGATATCTTATGTGACATGAAACCTTGAGTCTAAATAAATTATAATATAGTATAACATTATAAACTAGAAATTAAATTTATGGGTATTAATAGTACTAAATAAGTTATTAAAATTACATATATATAGTTATTATAAATAAAATAAGAATAATTTAAAATAAAAATATTTTTTTTCCTGAATAACTATATTTTCATAAAAGATGGTTTACTTGTGCTTTCTGCAGATAATTTAAAATTAAATTTTCTCAATTTTATAAAATTTATTTTAAAAAATGAAATTATTTTTTAAAATAAAAATTTTAAAATTATCTTAGGGTGAATTTTTCAGAATTTTCTAAAGTGTTTCATTTTCGATGAATAGTGGAAAATATTGATTTTTATTGAAAACTACAAGTTCATTTAAATAATTTACAATTATAAATTGAAATTGAAATTGTTTTTAAATAAAAATTAACTCAATAATATTATATTTTAAATATTTAAGGTCATATTAATCAATTTCATATTGAATTTTGATATTAAACCCATCTGTACTTATGGGAAGTTTCACTTTGAAAAATCACTTTTTCATCAAATCTATGAGTATAATTTTAAATTAGATTCTAAAAATTTGATTAATTGAATATGTAAAAATGGATTCCATATTTATAATAATAAAACTTGATATTATACAGTAATGTTATCTTAATTTTAGAGTATTATGAATAGTAAAATCAGTATAAATTAAATATCACGATAAAGGTAAAAACTGATTTACTAGGGAGTTAAATTAAGAAGATAATGGTTAAAATAACATATAAACATATAAAAAACTAATTTAAATGCCATATATATACCTTATAATCTCTAATAATCTATAATAATCCATTTTAGACACTTTTGGAATGTGAAAAAAAGTGGGTACAACTTTTTCTTTTCAAAAATTACAAATGTGCCACCCACCTCACCTATAAAATGACACACACTCCTCTATCTTTATCACACCTTAAAACATGTTTGGGTCAGACATGAAATTACTAAATAATTTACCAATATACATACCTTCATCCTAGAATACTTTTATTGGTCATAAATACATTATAGTAATACTTTAAGTATAATCCTAAAGAGGTGGTCTGAGAAGAGGTAAAATTCCTAACTATGAGTTTTGGTTTTATTTATTATTCCACCTACTTAAAATATTATTAATTTATTATTACATAAAAACACCAATATCTAAAATATAATAACATGAAATTATGTTATGATAATTATTTTTATCCATCTCATCTTCCCTAACATGGAAAATGATAAAGTCACTTGTCCGTACAGTGGACTACTGCCTCACGAACTGATTGGAATTTTTTTCCATAAACACGTATTAAGGATGTCTATGAGAATGGATATAAAGTACATATATATATATATATATATCATATTTATAACATAATTATAATTCTTGAATTATTATATCATATATAATTTCTTTTACTTTCCTTTATGTAGGTGATATTCTAAAGTCGCTCGTGTGTACGGTGGACTACTGCCTCGTGAAACAATGTGATTTATTTTTCATTAACTATTTACATGGATAGTAATAAGGATAAAGGTAATAAATTAATGTGATATAAATGATAAAATTATTATATTAGTGTCATGTTTATCATTATAAAATGATAATATATCATATTATTTCTTACATTGAAAATTGATAACATCATTTGTGTACGTGTGGACTACCACCTTCACAAAGTGATGTGACACTCTTTTCAAAACCACACAATATAGATGATATATATAAGTATATTTTCAGAAATAATATGGTATATTTGATATTATTATCATTATGGAAAGATAAAATACAACTTACCTTCTTTCCCTAATGATCGCTAAAAAATGGAAACAGTACTCATGCGTATATATGGCATACCATCTCCATGATTGTAACATAGTTCATTTTTAATAACCATATTTAATGAGGGGTATTAAAAGTATAATTTAGGTTTAAATATGATAATTATTTCATGATTATTATTATGTATATGTTTAAAGAATAACCTCTTTGACCATAATCAACCTACTAAAGTCATTTTTGACACATGAGACAAATATCAACGAGACATCATACATAAAATTAATTTATTATGTAATTGGATATAAAATGGTAATAAGTGAAATAAATGGAATAATAAAATTGAAAAATTATCTTAATAATGTAAATAATTAATATAAGTTTATTATTTTGGAATAAAATGAATGTATGTGATGCGTCAGACTCAATGTAAGGGTCTTCATCTAAGTTTCCCTTTATTGAGGAATATTGTAATGTTTTGAACCTAATTTATTTTATATGGTGTATATTATACCCACTTAAAATATAATATAATGATTCCATAATAATTCATAATATTTTAAGTTTCAATTTTGAATTATTTTATCTAGGGGTATTTGGCATTAACATTATCAACTGGTAAATAATTTTATAACTAAATTTATTTTCATTGAGGCATATTACTTCTTAATTTTACCTTTGTATTCTATGATTATGTGAATAATGATTTTTTATTATATTATGATGTATTTAAACTTGTTATATGTGGATTTAAATTTAACATAAATAATATTTTCATTGAGTAATTTTCACTTCAATGTTATGATCATTAGAAGTGACTTCATCTCAATTTCCCTATATTGAGGCATATTATATTGTTTTTCACCTAATTTATTTTATTTGGTGAAAATAATACTCATTTTATATGTAATATCATAAATCCTTAATTATTTTTTGGATTTTATGTTTAAATTTTAATTATTTCATCCATAGTGATTTTATTTGAATGTTACAAAGTGGTAAGGGAATAAGTCTGAATTTATCTTTATTGAGGCATATTAAAATTTTATACACCTAATTTATTTTGTATGGTGTATATACTTACCCTTGGACATATAATATCATGGTTTCTTAAAAATTCCTGGAATTTTATGTTTCAATTTTAATTATTTCATCCAATAGTATTTGACATGAATGTTACCATGTGGTAAAGAATTACATAACAAAATTTAATTTCAATGAGTTATTACTTATTCCCTTGCCTTTTATATTCTAAGATTATGTGTAAAATAAATTTTGATTTTATTATATTGTTTTCACACTTGTTCTATGTTTGTAACATACTTTTACCCAATTTTTTACATTTCCCTTCTCTATTAATTTTCCTCCTTTTTTGGGTGTGTATTGTGACTCCCAAGTATGTAGAGTATTTAGTGGGTAAAATGACCTAAAGTTCAAGGATGTATTTTTTTTTGAATTAATGGAGTCTAGGCATAAACATGTTAAAGGAAATTTAAGGATCTCCTTCAGTTTATAAAATTATGGATTTTTTATAAGGCATTGGGGATATATACTATACTTTTCATAGTTTGTAAGATAAATACAAACCGTGAAACATTATTACATGCTATGTAATGTCTATCGGGAAGAATCCTTGAGTCTGCTACACAATGTGAAATTATTAGACTTTGTGCACTTAGATCACATCATGTATTGGTAAAAAAATTAATAGGTAAAGTTTTTCACTGTGTTTTAGACTGTATGAATAATAATATTTTTAATGGGATTACATGCTATGTAAATATCCTAGATAGTGATTTTAGGGAATTATACAAGTTATTTCTTATTTCATTCATTTATAGGCTATTTTTAACTTGACCTAAGTGTTGTCCTAGTCGATTTATGGGACCTTTTATATCTCTAAATCACTTTGTTTAGTGATTAATGTTCAATTTAGATGGGTTAAATCTCTCTGGGTGAGTAATCCTTTCTACTTATTCATTGCCTTTGATCATTTTATCACTGATTAATTGCGTTATTAGATCAATTTTTCTATACTGATAATTCTTATTGATTCATTCTAGATTTACTATGTGATCTTCCACTAGAGGCTAACACTTATTTTGGCTGTGGTACATCATTTGAGTTCTTTTGGGAATGGATTGTTTTCTTCTTCTCCATTTACCATTCTTCTCGTTAGATCAATTCAAAGATGTGTGGATTGATTCTAGGGACTCCATTATCATCATTGAGTTCTTCCTTTCTAGAGATCCTGGTGAGGTCATAAACGACCCAAGTCTATGGTATATGGTTCCATATCTATCCCATATTGAATGAACTATATTTCTCTAGTTTTTGATAAAAAAATTTATAAATGAAATTCCATGATTTATTGATTGATTTGCATGTGTTTAGAAATGAGATTTAGATAAAAAATGGTTTTCAACTTGTATTTTTAAAAGGAAAAGGTTTTTTTTAAATAATTGTGATATTTTTTATAGAAATGGTTCTTAAAGAATGGATTTTATGAAATGGTTTGTAAAATAAAGAACATGGGAAGCGTTGGGTACTTAGCTAGAAGGTGTCACAATAGTCTTCATAAGTTGATAATGTTGCGAGGTTCGCTCATGGGGTGTTCCTATTCTACCTAGGTCTGTTGTTCTAGGGACTTGATAGAATTGTTGGGAGGTTCTGTTTCTTGGGTGTTCCACTGTTCTCTAGATTTGATGCATATATTTAGGGGCATGATGCATGCTATTGTTTATGTTTAGGAATGAGTGACCTAGATATCCTAACCTATAGTGGTCCTTGGTGAGATATGAAATGTTCTATTGGATTGTACTATTTTTTCTTGTACTAATTTATCTTGCACTACCATGGTTTTGATATATGAGACATGCTTTTTTTATTTTCTATATCTTCTTTGATATATCTATATGAAATGATTTGAAACTATTTTACTAGACCCTTTTTTTTGGAAATGTGGAAAATGGGAAAATTAATTGTTTATTCCTTGATTTTGATATAAAAACTATATAGTCTTTATCATGACTAGTTTTATCAAAAGTTAGAATGTTCAGATTATTTTACAATGAATTTTTATGGAAAACCTAGGTGGTATCCTACTATGCCTGTTAGGTCACACCCTATGCACCCCTTCAGAAGTGCGTAGACCATTGTATATATTTCGATGCAGGGAAAGTCAAGGAACTGTAGTGGGGGGAGGGGTGGAGTTTTTTTCAGTTGAATATGGGTAGCTAGTGGTGAGATGGTGGGAGGTTGTCTAAGCTACCGCATAGAGTAGCTAGTTTCATGTTATATTTTTCCATGATGATTGGAATTTTAGTTCAGGATATTATGACTTCTTTTTAGTTATATCATTTTACACAATCTTCTTTCATTTATGGCTTGTACTTATCTATTATAATGTTTGAGTGGATTATATATATATATGAATTTTTTTCTTCAGGTTGGAAAATATCTTTCCCCATGGTCATTGTTTGATGCCCAGTTTCTAACCGCCTACCTGTGCGGTTCGAGAACTCCCTTCGAGTATGTTATAATTCAGGTTGGGTACCATTTTGAGTGGGTATCTAGGTTGGGTTCATCAAAGTTTTTTACTAGAGGTGGTTTGTTTTTAAGATTCCTAATATTAAGACATTTGATAGATTAGATATTGGATTGTTAGTATTTGAGAGGCAGGTTGCGGTGAGTTCCTAACCATCTCTCACTGTGATGAGACTCAAGTTACTATGGGATGTTGGGATTTTTGTCTCATGTTTTGAGTTCTTATTGTTAATATTAGTTTTTGATTATGTATTTTTAATATTAATAGATATTATTCTTTTTTATGATCATTAATTCTGTTTCGATGAACAATATCATGCCACCTAGATTTGTTCTGCAGGTTCCTCAAGAGGGGGCAACACATGCTTCTGAAAGGAATCCTCCTATAGATCAAAATCTTATTTAGTTTATTATGTGGGTAGTTCATTCTATCAAATAGAATGTATCACATGTTCAAAATGAAGTTGTTGAGGTTTAACCAGGAGTTAGAGGGGACATGGGTCGATCATGGAAGTAGTTACATGAGAATCCACTAACCTTTAAAGGTATAAATGAACCGAAAGAGGTGGATGACTAGATTGACAAGATCAATCATATATTTTAAAACCATGAAACACATGAGAGTATGACGGTGAAGTTTTAGGAATTCAGACTTGAGGGTCCCTGCATACGGTGGTGGGATTCCATGTTACAAACGTTTAGGTATGTGGTCCTATATTAGAAGGGTTTCAATAATCTCTTATTCGTATATGTTTTTATAGAGAAGCTGATAATAGGAAACTATCTAGAGTTCATCTCTTTACAACATAGAGAGAACTCAATATTGGAATACACCAATTAGTTTTTTGAGTGGGTTCATTTTTCCTTAGAGGTAGTAATGAATGGACACCAGATATCTAAAAAGTACATGTAGGGTATATGAATAGATATTAGATCACAAATATTTATGCTAAATATTTAAACCTATAATGAGATTATAGATAGAGATATAATGGTCAAGATGAATATGAAAGTCATGGTTAGGAATTCTTCCCCTTCTCTTCCACCCCGTGCTAGTTTCAGTGGTGTGTAGGGGGAATAGAGGAAGTGACATGATCATCTCAAGAGTGGTGGAGGTGGTTCTTAGTGGCATGACTCCTTTGCACCTTCACTTAGAGTTAGTAGTGTTCTTCTGAATTGCTATTAGTGTGGTAAGTTTTGACACACCCAGATTTATTTTCCCGCACCTTCAAAGATGTGTAACATTTGTGGATGTTATTTCCATCTACATCATTTCTATTAGGGTATGTCTAAACTTTAATATGGCTATGGATAATTGGCTCCAAAGGCTATTACGGTACATTAAGATGCTTCAAATACTACCAGGATCTGACCACAATCCTCAAGAGTGAATAAAATTCATCTAATAGATGATCTTCAAGTAGAGGTAGATGCAGGTTTGGTGATAGTATTAGGTACCATATTTATCACATATTCAAAAGTGATTGTTTTATTTTATATCATTGCATCCCAATCATTTATATATGGATTTTTTGTTGATATTTTTAATTTTTTATAGAGCTCATGTCCTATATTATGGAGTTAGAGACACCTATTGGGAAGAAAAAAGAGAAGGGGATTGGGAGTCCTTCTTGCGTGCTATCGATAACTAATGAGGAGTTCGTATGATATTTTATATTTCTCAATCTAGATATGTTTGACATCATCACCAGGATGGATTTACTTGTTACTCATTATGCTGGGTTTGATTATTATCATCAGCATGCCTCATTTTTTATGGTTGATGGGAGCTCATGGGTATGTTAGGGAGAGTGGGATCTTTATTCTAGTCATGGAGGATATTCCCACCCAAATATCAATAGTTTATTGTTTTTTTAGTAGTTGAACTCATTGAGATTCATTATATTTTTTACCTTTTATAGTTGTTTGGAATTTTCCTGACCTTTTCCTTGAAGGTTTTTCTAGTCTTCCTCTAAATAGGGAGGTAGTGTTTTTGATCGAACTGGTGCTAGGTACACAGATTATTTTGATAACTTCTTATCATATAGAACCATTAGAGTTGAAAGATACCAAGATTATGTTGGATTACCTATTGGAAAAAGTTTTTGTTCACCCAAGTGTTTTCCTTGGGAATCACTGGTGATTCTTTCCATGACTGAAAATGGTTCACTCCGATTGTCTGTGGATTATCAGTAGTTGAACCAATAATGGTTAATAATAAGTATCAATTGCCTCATGTGGATGTTTTGTTTGATAATTTAAAAGAATAATTATGGTTTTTAAATATAAATCATTGGTTGGGATATCATCAGCTCAATGTTCAGGTGTATGATGAACTAAAGATTCCTGTCAAGAGAAGTTATGTCCATTTTGAATGTCTAGTGATATCATTCGTCTGAATAATTATCTAGTAGTTTTAATGGATTTGATGAATTAGATATTCCATCAGTATCTAGAAACATTTGAACAAGTTTTTAATGATTATATTTTGGTTTCTTTGAGATTTGATCACTACCATGAGCACCATTTTAGCTTGGTTCTAGAAATTTTGATGAATCACTATTTGTTTGGAAATATTTCAAAATGTAATTTTTGGATTCCAGAAGTGAATTTATTAGGTAAAATGATTTATTATAATTGAATATCAGTTGATCCTGAGAAGGTAAAGGTTATATTTTCATGGGAAGATCCACATAACATCTTTGAGATGTAGAGATTTTTGGGTCTTTCTGGATATTATCGATGGTTCATCAAGGATTTATTAAAGTTTGTGTCACATTTGACTGCATTTACTATAAATGGGGTGAAATTCATTTGGGACAAAAAGTGTCATTATTATTTCGATGAGTTGAAATGACTTCAAAAATCATCTCTTATTCTGATCTTACTTGACACTAGTAAGGGGTATATGGTTTTCTGTGATACTTCTTGTGTTTGTTTAGGTTTTTTAATTATGAAGGATGATCATGGGGTAGCTTATACCTATCTTCATCTTTAATCACATGAGAAGGATTACCCCACTCATGATTTTGATATTGTCATGGTTATTTATGAACTTAAGTGGTGGAGACACTATATTTTAGAAGATAAGTTAAAAATATTGTATGACCATAGGATTTTGAGATATATTTTCTCCCAAAATGTCTTGAATCTCAAACATAGATAGTGGGTGGATTACCTTTATATGTTTTAATTTTATATTTACTACACCTGGGGAAGGGGAATTCCATTAAAGATTCTATTAGTAGGAATGTACCATCACTGTATATTCTAGAATCAAAGGAAGAGTGGAACATTATGGGGATTTTTACATAGTTTCACCATGATTCCCATGACAATGTTTTAGGTATGGTTCTGACCAGTGTTAAGTTATCATCATATCTCTATGAGTTTATTCTATAAATCTAGTAGTATGATGATATTTTCAAAGGAATTTGTGAAACCCCATATTCTAGGGATAAATTTTTTGGTTGGCCTATCTATTTAGATGGTATTATATTTTTTGGGAATCAGTTTTTTATCCTATCATCTATGAGGAGCTCATTTTTTTTATTTTTATAGTTATTCATGGGATGTTCATCTAGGAAAAATAAATTTGTACTATGACATGAGAAAATGACTCTGGTGGCTGTGTATGAAATGTCATATTTCTAATTATGTGTCCCCAAGTTATACCTACCAAAAAATAAAGGAAGGGAATATAAAGACTTCTAGTCTACTTTAACCTCTTCCAGTTCCATTTTGGAAATTGGAAAAGGTATACCTGAATTTATTTTGGATTACCATTGAATCCCCGAGGGAGGAATGTTATCTAGGTGGTGATTGATCGATTGAAAAAGTCATCTCACTTCATTAGAATTAGGGAAACCACTAAAGTTAAAGATATTTGTAAGATGAATGTGTAGGAGATCATTAGGTTATACGTGGTTTATTATTATTTCATTTTAGAAAGGGGTCCTAGGTTTACTTCATGGTTTTGGGGGAATCTCAAAGAGATGATGGGATCTTTAATCAGGATGAGTATTGCTTACAATCCAAAAATAGATGGTTAGATAGGGCATGCTATTCAGATCCTGGAGGATATGCTCCATGCATGTGTCTTATATTTAAGTGGATCTTGAGAAAAATATCTAAGACTAATTGATTTTGTTTATAACAATAGTTATTAGTCATCGAATAGAATGTCTCCCTAAGAGGCTCTATATGTTTTCCCATTCATGTCAACTATTTGTTGGGATGTTGTGGGAAAACCTTATTTGGTGAGACCAAGTATTCTTCAGGAGATGTTCACAATGATTAAAAATATTCATCAACATATGGTTATAGTTCAGATTTGAAAAATATATATGAATCATCAGTGTCCTTCTTTTGATTTTTCCAAAGGATATTGGGTTTTCTTTAATGTTTCACCTCGATTGGGCCACCTTTGGATTTGAAAATAGGTAATGATGGATCCAAGATATGTTAGACCGCTCAAGGTCACTAAAAGAATTGGTAAGGTTGCTTATTAGTTGGAATTTTTAGTTCATTAGATTGAAATTCATGATGTTTTCCATATATTACATCTCTAGAATTACCATCCCAATCCCTCTCACGTTCTGAGTTGGGAAGAGATATAATTTGATAAAAATGTTTCTATTATGTAGAAATCATTATATATAATTGAATATCAAGTGAAATACTTGTTTGATAAGTTGATTCCATTGGTTATAGTGTTGTGGTGACACATATCAAATTCTCGTGAGACTTGGGAGCATTATTAAATATTAGGGAGCAATGAACTCACATATTTCTTGGAATTCATTATTTAACATGACTTTTTAGGGCTAAGAAGTCTTATGTTGGGGAGTTTTTAATATCACATGAACCTCATTCAGGTATTTCCCTTCCATTTATTAATATCACTCTTTTTTGGGTACATCTTAGGACTCCTCAGGATATAGAGATTTTTTTGGGAAAATGACCTAAAGTTTAGGGATGTATGATTATTTGAATTAATGGTGTTCGAGTATGAACATGTTAAAGGCCTTACAGGGTTCCATCAAGTTTTGTGGACATCAGAGTTCTTTTATGGATTTTGAAATGAAAATTGGGATTTTCACTGTCTGCAGCCTAAATACATGTCATGTAACGGGATTAAATTCCATATAACATCTTCCCAGAATAATCTATCACTTTGGTGCAAAAAATGAAAGTATTACATGACACATACTTTTTTCACATCATGTATTGGTAAAAGTAATTTTTTATATAAAGAAGACATGTTACCTAGAATTTTTGGAATTCTTGGACTAAACAGAATATAATGGGATTACACGCCATATAAATCTCATGGAAAATGATTTTATGGTACCATATGAGAGATTTATTATTTTATTCTTATTAAATATATTTTTTACTCAACCTAGGAGCTCTCCTAAGAAATTTTTGGGACCTTAACTTTATATGAATTGCTTCATTAAAAATTTGATCTCAGTTTCAATTGGACTGCATCTCTCTGGGTGAATAATCCTTTATTATTATTTTTTCCTCTGATCATTGTTTCCCCATTTCATTTTTTTATTTGATCTGCTGACCTGTGGTGATGATTCTTATTGATTATTTCTTGATACACTATATGATATTCCTCTGGAGGCTAACCCTTGTGTTAGTTGTAGTGTAGTGTGTGAGTTCCTTTTGTTATGAGTTTATTTCTTCTTATCCACTAATATTTATTCTTATTGGATAAAGTTTGAGATGTTTGGATTGGTTCTAGGGATTTAATTTTTTTTGTTGAATGCTTCCTTGTTGGTGGATCCCGTTGCAAGTTTGTATAACCTGAGTTTGAGGTAGGTGGTTCTATATCTAGCCTATATTAGATGAACTATATTGCGCTATTTTTGATTAATTGTTTTATAAATTAAATGAAATTATTGATTTCTTGATTTTTATGTGTGTAGAAATGGGTTTTTGATAAAATAAGGTTTTCCATAGTTTTGGTAAAAGGAAAATGTATTTTCAAAGAATTGTGAAATGGATTTATGAAATGGTTTTCAAATAATGGTTTTGATGAAATGGTTTAAAAAATAGACCACATAGTAAGACTTGGTTACTTAGGTTGAAGGTTTATTAATAATTATTATTCATTAATACTATCTGGTGTTTCACTTATGGGGTGTTCCTCTACTACCTAGGATTTTTTTCTAGGCACTTGATAGAATTATTGGGAGGTTAAAATTATGAGGTGTTCCTATTATCTACAGATTTGATGAAAATATCTTGGGTCTTGATACAAACTATTTTCTATGTTTATGTATGGGTGTCCTAGAAAGCTTGACCTATAGTGATCCTTGGCATGCTGTGACCTATTATTTTGTATTATACTATTTTAGCCTATACTGATTTAACTTATACAACTATGGTTTTGATATATGATACATGATTTGGTTGGATTTGATAGATATTCTTTGATATATGTATATGAAATGCTTTGAAACTATTTTACATGGATTTATTTGGAAAATTTGAAAAAGGTGAAATTAAAATTTTTCCCATGCATTTTATATAAAAAATATAAACTATTTATTTATTTAAATATTATAATGTTCATATTATTTTAGAGATACTTGTTTCAGAACACCTGGGTGGGATCATACTAATCATGTTATCTCACACCATGCGCACCCATTCAATTGTACATAGACGTTTGTATGTCTTTTAATGTAGTAAAAATAAAGGTGTCGTAGTCAGGTGGGAATTGTTTTTTCAAATGAGTTTGGGAAGAATGTGGTGATAAGGTGGGAGGTTTCCCACACTATCATATGGATTAATTGATTTCTTTTTTAGTTTTCCTTAATGATTGGACTTGTACTTTGGGATATTATAACTTCTTTTAAGTTGTATAATTTTCCACTAGATTCTTTCAGTTATGAGACATATTTACTTTCTCTACAATTTATCTTTGTTATATATATATATATATATATTCTGTAATGTCCCAGTTCCGGGTGCCACTCAACGGGTGCCCCGAACCCAGTTGGTCACATGACCTCAAGCACATTTCCCCAAACGCCAGAGGCTATTGACTAACAGTGAGGGCCCGAGTCTGATAGTGGGGAAACTATGACCTTATTTGTCAAAGTGTAGCGCAACAGAATAATAAAAACATTCAACAACCACAGAAGCAATAAACCATACACATTTAAAATAAAAAACTGCAGTAAAAGATAACCAACATTTATGTAGATAATGATGCAACATGTCTCAAGTTCTAAACAAATAGCCAGAACATGTTACACAACAATATAGTACAATAAAATACATAGTACAACAAAACAAAACAAAACAGTCAGTAGCATCATGAGACTAAGCCCGGTCCCATGCTCCCCTACTCCTCAACAGTAATCAGGTACCTGTATAGGGTCCCTTTCCCTTATCCACACATGCAAAAATGTAATCTGTTTGGGCTGAAGACATGACCCAAACAGGGTGTGAGAAATAAATCTTAGTAGGCACCCACCAAAAGCCCGTTCCCAACTGTGTGAAAATATGAAACAATAGTGTGTAGTAGTAAAATGAAATAAACTAAGAAATACTGAAAAGTAACTAACTTTACCAGTTATATTGCAATTTTATTATTTATTTAATCGTTCATTATAAGGAAACCACCACAGTGAATTTCTATGTAAATAGTCAGTGTCCTCAGACACGCAATCCCTTACCCTCAGGTAATCAGAAACATAACCCGCAGGTAATTGCCCAAAGGAATAACAGATATTTCCCTAAGGCGTACAAAGTGTCACCCTCAGGCACAAAGTCTATTGCCTACAGGCACGAAAGAAGTTTCCCTCAGGCCAAAATAACCACTGCCCTCAGGCTAAAGGAAAACACTGCCCTCAGGATAAACAAGTAACCGGGCCATGCCCAACATATAAACAAGCAATTCACATACACTTCCTCTTAAGGAAAAATTAATGTGCAAAATAAACATGGAATACCCTCGGGTATCTTGTCCAAATAGCTAAACAGAGGAACGCACCCCCGGGGTGGTCCTAGATCCAAGAAGAGATCCCAAACAACAATTTATTATCACATTTAATTACCTATACAATTCTAGGTATTTAAAACTGCTAAGGCCTCATCCACATGACACCCCAACATGGGTTCTTGGAACAAATATTCACAAAAAAACTCACAATAGTTGGAAATTAAACACCAAGACACCTACCTTAAACGCCTCCGAACAGTATACGCGAACAATGATCCTCGAATCATCCAAAACGAAGTAGATCTGAGGTGAAAGAAATCCCCGTTCAAACTCAAATAAATTCCCTTAGAGGAATAATTGGAAAGAACGGCTTAAGGAGAGTATAGGGCATACCCGTGTGGTTCCAACAAGATCGTCAGAGGTAAAAATGGATTCCCGACGCTCGATCTGGAGATCCTTGAATGTCCGGCCTCCTCTCCCGACTCTTTCTTCCAGTTCTAAGAAAATCCTATGAACATGGTTGGTTACTTCCCATTTTAAGTGAAAAAAACAAACTACACAATGTGTACTATTAACTACATGACGTGTACTTTTCTCATTTAACTATTCCTCTGGCGGCACCTCCGCACTGTTCATTCGTCGACATGAGTAACATGAGTACACATTGTGTATTTCTGATTACACGGAATGTTCTGCCACTCCGCTGGAGGTTTCTTCCACCACCTTACTATTTTCCTGCTGACTGACTACACGACGTATAAATATCCACTACACGACGTGTAGTCGGTTTTTAAACCCTTTATCACCGACATGGCTACACACCCTGTTTACTCATCCCACACGGCCAAAGTACATGGTGTGTAGTCCCGAAATTTAGGGTTTCCCCCATTTTCCTTATTTTCTAAAAAACACTTAAGGAAAAGAGAAAAGAAGAAACCCTTACCTAAAAAATAAGAACTGAGTTCTTACAAACTTCCCCCCTTTAAATCAATTAGTCCCCAAATTTCCCTTCTAAGGGTGGCAAAAATAAAGCTCAGAACAACTCTGGCCACTGAGATCTTCCGTCAGTCTCCCACTCCTAGGTTTCGTCCTGCACTCGGCCATGCTGCCATATCACCCATACGAGAGGAACTGACCAACCTCAGAGAACCTTCATGATCTTATCAATGATACGAATAGAATGCTCCTCAAAGGACGCATCTATCTCAAGCTCAACCTCCTCAGGAAGAAATACGTGAGATGGTTCTGAATGATATCGACACAACTGAGATACATGTAAGATGTCGTGCATGGCTCGATACCTCTATGGTAACTGCAAACAATAGACAACCGGCCTGACTCTCTCTAAAATCTCAAATGGCCCCACATACCTCGGTGAAAGTTTACCCCATCTCCTGATCCACCTGTTTCCCAACATCAGTGAAACACACAAGAAAACCTGATCCCCAACCACGAACTCCAGGGTTCGTCTGCGGTGATCAGCATAAGATTTCTGACGAGACTGCGCTGTAACCATCCGCTTCTGTATCAACTGGACCTGCTCAGAAGTCTCCTGCATGAGATGTAGTCCTAGTAAAGCTACCTCACCTGCTTCTAACCAGCACAAAGGTGATCAGCATGACCTACCATATAGAGCCTCGTATGGTGCCATCTCTATAGTTGCCTGAAAACTGTTATTGTAAGAAAACTCGACTAGGGGTGTATGCTTCTCCCAAGAGCCCCCAAAGTCTAGGATTAATGCACGCAACATGTCCTCAAGAACCTGTATCGTATGCTCTGATTGGCCATCAGTCTGAGGATGGTAAGCTATGCTCAGAAGCACATGTGTACCCAGTGTCCTCTGAAAAATCTACCAGAAAAGCCACATAAAATGGGCATCCGAATCTAAAATGAGAGAATGAGGAACCCAATGAAGACGTACGATCTCTCAGATATACAACTTTTCGAGATCATCAACTCTAAAGGTATCCTTGATCGGAAAAAAGTGAGCTACCTTCGTGAGTCTGTCCATAACAACCCACATGACATCATTGCCTCGAGGTGACCTCAACAACCCAGTCACAAAGTCCATCGTGACATCATCTCATTTCCACTCCGAGATGGGTAACTGTTGTAACAGTCCGGCTGGCCTCTGATGCTTTACCTTCACCTACTAACAAGTGGAACATATCGTAACAAAACCAACTACATATTTCTTCATACCCGGCCACCAATACTGAAGTTTCAAGTCATGGAACATCTTGGTAATTCTGGGATGAACTACCCAAGATGAAGCATGAAACTCCCGCATCAACTCCTCGTGTATATCCCCTAGAACCTATAATCTTCCATGGAAATAAAGTATCTCATAATCTCCTACCTCCACCCAGGAGGAGGGTCCTCACTTTCCACTGACTCCCGTAGAAATAGGCCTTCTAAATCAGATAGCTGTATCATTCTCACTCTATCCAAGAGGGTAGAAGTCATAGCTAAAGATGAAAGATAGGTCGGCCCCTGACTATCGTGCACCTCCAGATGCATCTCAGAGAACAAATCCATAAGCTTCCATTCACCACTGGCCTCCTGCACTTCCTGTATCCGAGTCTTCCTACTCAGTGCATCAGCTACTGCATTACCTTTACCAGGTGTATAGTCAAGATCAAAGTCGAAGGACTGAAGGTATTCGACCCACCTTATCTATCTCAGATTCAAATCATGTTGAGTAAAGATATATTTGAGGCTTTTGTGGTCGGTGAAAACCACAAAATTCTCTCACAAGAGATAATGTCTCCAATAGAGCAACGTATGAACAACTGGAGCCAACTCGAGATCATGCGTCGGGTAATTCCCCTCATGTGGCCTCAACTACTGAGACTCGTACACAAAAACTCGATCCCCCTGCATCAACACAGCTCCCATCCCAATACCTGATGCATCATAGTAAACTGTATAGCTCTTTCCCTGCTCTGGGAGTATCAGGATTGGTGCTGATGTCAACTTTCCCTTCAGCTCCTGGAAGGCTGTCTCGCAAGCTTTTGAATAAACGAACTTCACACCCTTCTTAGTCAAACCCGTCAACGGTGCTGCTAAGTGGGAGAAGTCCTATATTAAGTTTCTGTAGTAACCATCCAGCCCTAAGAATCTTCGTATATCAAACACATTCTTAGGTTGCTCCCAGGAAAATACTGCCCTCATCTTCTCTAGGTCTACTGCAACTCCTGCCTCTGAGATGATATGACCAAGGAAGTTAATCTGGTCCATCCAAAAGTAACACTTTGAGAGCTTAGCATATAGTCGATGCTCTCTCAGGGTACTCAATACGATCTCAAGATGGGTGGCATGGTCGTGTTGAGTGTGAGAATAAACTAAGATGTCGTCCACGAATACTACCACAAAAGAATCCAGATAAGGATGGAACACATGATTCATTAGATCCATAAAAACTTATGGCGTGTTCGTGAGTCCAAACGGCATAACCAAGTACTTGTACAGACCATATCTTCTCCAAAAAGATGTAAGCAGTATATTTGATAGTCTCACGCGCAGCTGATGATATCCTGATCTCAAGTCAATCTTTGAGAACACTCGTGCTCCACGAATTTGATCAAAAAGATCATCAATCCTCGGAAAGGGATATCGGTTCTTGACTGTGAACTGGTTCAGCTTTTGATAATCCACACAGATTCAGAGGGTACTATTTTCCTTCTTCACAAAGAGGACTGGCGAACCCCAAGAAGAAGTACTGGGTCGGATGAACCCCTTTTCCTATAACTCCTCTAACTGCCTCTTGAGCTCTTAAAACTTTGGTGTAGCCATCCTATAAGGAGGAATGGACACTGGTGCTGCTCTTGGAACTAGCTCAATAGAGGAATCCACCTCACGCTCCAGAGGTAGACCTGAAAAGTCGTCCGGGAAGACATCCCTGAAATGATCAACCATTGGAGGGAAATCAGTCTGACAGGTCCCCTGATCATCCAGATATAAACTCACGATCTGGGCTGTGAATCCACCTCCCCCATGATTATCTGGTCCAGCTCGACTCGCCTGAACATCCCATTCACCTTTTTATAGAAACTCTCCGCCCTCTGGTGATGTGAAACTCATCCTGCGACGATAGTAGTCTACAAAGGCTCGAAAGGGAACCAACCAGTCCATCCTTAGAATGTCATCATAGCTCATCATCTCTAAGACATAGAGGTCCCAAAGAAAGTGACACCCACCAACCTCAAGGGGGAACTCCTTGCACTGACGTACACCAGCTGTTCTAGTTCCCAACAGAGTGTCTAGCATCATAACAGCAGAAGAGGAAGAAGAAACACAAATCCCAAAGCTCTCCACAATGGGCACAGATATGAAACTATGTGTATCACCCCTATCGAAAAGCACTGAAGATAAGATAGAAGATACTAGAATAGTACCTCTGACAGTACAAGGTCCGAGATCCTGCTCCTGTTGGGTCTATTGCACTACATATGCCTGCCCAGTGCCGCATCCCTGTGACACAGCCTGGATACCCTGAGCTGTCCCGCCCTACTACCTCTGTGATCCGGGTGTCTAGCTACCACGACCACGACCACCATCCCTGCCTCTATGCCCTGATGTATTCTAGTTTCCCGACTGGTGAGAAGCTAATGGTCTTGCTCCCGCACACAGAGTCTGCAAAGAACCCCTCTCACTAGCCACTGGTGGAAACACCCTGCAAAAGCACTATAGATTACCCATATTTCTGCAAGATCGACACTCCACTAGGTCTCATGGACACTGAGGTCTCTTGTGCCCCTCCTTACCACACTGGTAGCACATGACCTGGCCACCTGAAACATTATTCTGGTTAGTACTACCACCCTGAGAGAAGTCCATCTGTCTCTTCCTCTTTCTAATAGAAATAGAACCAGAAACTGGTGCTGAACCGCCCTGGTCCACACCACTAGCTTCCCAAAGATTCCGCTTAGTAATCAGTGCCTGTTTCACAATAGCATGTAATTAAGGCAACCTGAAAACATTCACCAGTGCTCGAATGTCATATCAAAGACCATCCTCAAAGCGTCTGGCTCTCAACATCTCTGTTTCGCGTGGAATCCGGGGATGACCTCCTAGACGGGAGATTCAAACGTTCCGATCGGTTTCTAACGGGTTTGTTCGTAGAACCGGAAACATCCAATGATTCCACATCCGTTTGGACCTACTTTCCAAAGGCAGGCGCTCATTAGCTTGTGGGCTAATGAGGCTTAGGAATTTGCATTGGTCGAGAGGATGGGAGATCGGACTCATCACACCTTTTTGAGGGGAATTATTGTCTACTCCGGGACTCTCTTTATAGATTTAAGTTAAGTTCGTGAATCCTTATTAAATTACCAAGTATAAAATGAGCTTTTCTTTAGTTTTAACAATCAATGATTAAATATGCAAGAAATTTAGAGAATCTTTTATATGTATTCGAGGTTCTTCATCAATATAGAATCATCTATATTTGTTTAGAGATTCTTGATCAATGGTATCCTTCAAAACATTTATATAAAAGTCTCTTGGTCATTTTGATGACCAGGCTGGTTTTAAAGCCACTCAGTGGGGCACTTGAAGTTTATCGTCATTCAGAAGGACAAAGATTATTTCAATGTTGGGATCGAACCCATAAATGGGCTACCTACGTATCCTTTGTTTTGAAAAAAGGAATCAGAACCCACGTAGTTCGAGGAATGGGGTATGATGTTTATGATTGATGGCTCAAAGATGAATGTCATAATTACTTTTACACTCTAAGCTCACGTGAGTCATGCTCGGTGTGAGAAACAAGAGGTATTGGTAAAATTTAGAAAATTGTGCCATGAAGGATGCAATCATAAGAATTTGTTTGGGGCTTATGTATGGATGACTGACCAGATAGATGAAGGTTTAGGATTTACTTTTAGGGAGAAAATCCATGAACAGGGTCCACAAAGTTATATGTGCTTCATGGAGATTTGAATACTCTAATCTTGGGGCTTAATCCTAAGGAGGATGCCTAAGTTAGGAGGGGACTTATGATTGGGTTTTATTCCTGAAAAGGAAACCCAAATCAAAGGTAATTTATGACTGGTTAAGAGAAATTTTAAGAGACTTGGGGCTTACTCCTAAGAAGGATGCCCAAGATTTATGACTAGGACTTATTCCTGAGAAGGAATCCTAGGTTAAGGGACTTGGGGCTTACTCCTGAAAAGGAAGCCCAAGGTTATGACTGAGTCTTATTCCTGAAAAGGAGACCCAGGTTAGGGATTAAGGTTTGGGGCCTACTCCTGAGGAGGATGCCCAAGATTAAAGGACTTGATTGGGGCTTATTCTTAAGAAAGATGCCCAAGATTTATGACTAGGACTTATTCCTGAGAAGGAAACCTAGGTTAGGATTAAGGTTTGGGGCTTACTCCTGAGGAGGATGCCCAAGATTAAAGGACTTGATTGGGGCTTATTCTTAAGAAAGATGCCCAAGTTAAAAGGTTTTATAACTGGGGATTATTCCTGAAAAGGAGACCCAGGTTAGGATTCTCTCATCTTAAAGGATGAGGTTGAATGAATGAACTCTCAATCTTTGGTGACATAAAGATGTTTAAATCACTAGGTTTTGAGAGATATTTCACAGAATTCCTTTCAGATAAGGATGTCAAATCAAGAAATCATGCCATAAATGGCTTTGAAGAGTATCTTGAAGACTGAATCTTGAATAGGAAGGGTGAAATGGCTTAAGAGGGGTAAAAATGGGCAAGATGGGCACCCAAAAAGATAGGGGCGTGCAAGTCTTGAAAGGCGCGCAAGTCCTGCGGCGGCGCGCAAGTATTGGTCGCGCAAGTATACTTGCGCGACATTAGGGGTACTTGCGCGATTTTCAACCAGTATTGAAATGCTTGAGCGACTCTTTATTAAACCCTTTCCCATCCTCTTGAGGTTCTTCCAGAGAAGGGACGCGCAAGTTATATTGAAGGAATTAAGTTGGCGCGCAAGTGTTTGATAAGTTTCAACACTTAGGCCTTCCTTCTTCTCTTTAGATCTTCCATTCTAGGTAAGAAATTACCTTAGAAGTGTTCTGGAAGCTTTGAGAAGATACTTGGGCGTCGGGAGCTTCAATCCGAGTTTCTGGAAAAAGATCCTCTTTAATGGGGGGCCCACAGGGTCTATTTATAGGCAAAAGAAGACCCCGGGCGGTTACTAGGCGGTTACCAGGCGGTTACCACATATGTCGCGCAAGTCCCTTGCACGAACATGAGGAGTCGCGCAAGTATTGAGGCGGCGCGCAAGTGTACTTGCACGACCAAGAGGGAACTTGCGCGATACATGGGCAATGTTCTCCTTTTTTATCCCTTTGTCGATTTTTGATGTTTCTTCAAAGGATTAATCACTTTGAGCTCAGATATTCCCTTTTCCGAACTTTAGATTCCGTGACGAAAGGAGCGTCAACAAAAGTCCCCCCTCAGAGTTGGATCCGGAGAGAAAATGAGGATTTGACTCTGAGGAAATCGAATCCCTCTAAAGGAAAAGGGCGGCGCGCAAGTCTTAAATGCACAGAAGTCGGCACGCAAGTCTTCGTCGCGCAGGCATTGAGCACTCTGGATGCGGCGCGCAGATAGGCCCCCTGGCCTATAAATACACGGCTTCCGGCCGTAGATGGCATCTGAAGTTCCGGATTTCTCGAGCTCTCACCGCGCAAGTCTTTCTCGCCGCGCAAGTCTCTTGTTTTCGCTGTTTCTTCGCTGCCGCGCTACTCTCAAGGTAATAGGGCTTGCGCGGTAATACTTGCGCGACCAAAACTTGCGCGGCACATGTACCACTTGCGCGACATCTCCATACTTGCGCGCCTTAATGCCTTAGCTTTTTTTTTTCAAATTCTTTCACAAATTTTATGAAAAATAAAACCCATTTAAGAGTTTAATTTATTCAACTCCTGTGCAGATTCAATGGCTCTTAGACCTGGATTACTTGATGAACTGGCTAGCAAGCGGATAGATGATATGATGAATATCATTGGCCCTGATTACTATACTGTCAAAAACAGCACTCTTCCAGATTTGGCTAAGTATCTGAAGAAATATCATCACGACTTTCCTCACTGCACTTACCTACCTTTGTATGGTCATGGTCATCTGCAAGAAGTCATTATTCCAGAAGTACATAATTATCTTCCATTTTATTGGTTTCAGAATTATACCAATTTTGCTTCAGCAAATATCTCAGGCGGAGGAACATTTCAAACTGCTGGAACAGTGGAGAAGGCTTATGTGATGCATCATAGCCCTTGCACACCAGATCTGAAAAAACATACACCTGAGCTTCAACCACATTGTCATCCTTCAATCTTCCGAAATGCTCAGATGGATCAATCCAAAGGCTGGAAGAAAAGTTGGGATTTCCGTCCTGGGGGAGGTGTGAAACCAACTTGGATGTGGGTATACTGGGTGCGACAGACTTGCGCAGAGTTTATTGAGGATCTGAAGAGAGCTGCAATATATGAGGCTGTTTGGGTTGGGCAAACATATATTTACAGACATGATATCTTTGTGCCAGAGATACTCAGCCATTGGAGTCCAGCGACTAATTCTTTCCACTTGACTCATGGAGAAGTAGGTATCAGTTTGTGGGATGTCCACAATATTTCAGGAGCTCCAATCTTGGGCGATATGTATGATGAATTCATTCCTCCCAAGGTGACTTGGAATGATCCAGAGAAGACTCCTGCTTTGGCTCGAGAATTATTCAAAATCTTTCACAAGCTCAAGAGTTCATAGACCTCATTAACTCATTTCAGAAAAGATATCCATCCGGAAGAATGGATGAATGTGTTTCTTACTGAGAAGAAAGGGATGGAGCCAAAGGAAAAAGGATCCAAGAAAAAGAAATCCAAGGATACCCGGCCCAGACGTCCTACCACTTGTCTAAAACCTGAGAAGAGAGGAGCTCCTGGCACATTCTGGCCAACTCTAGAAGCAGGAGAGTTTGAAAAATGGGGCTATGAAGTGAATCAAAGAATTCCAAAGAAAACTCGTCTGGCGGGTTTCTTGGCAATGTGGCTCAGTATCTATCTCTTGCCGGTCAGGGATTCGAAGGGAGGCGTTAGGCCAGGGACCTTCGTCATTGCGGCCAAGTTGGCTGAGGGAAAAATGGTTGGGTTAGCTACCCCCATTTTAGCAAAGATCCACAAGAGTTTACTTCACGTCTTCCAGGGTAAATCTCCTTTAAGAATAGTGGGACCATTCCAGGTTTTGTGGGGATGGATCGCCACTCACTTCAGGACTTACAATGTACAGAATGGATTACAAATTCCTGGAAGCTCTTTCAGAACGTCAGTGCAAGCATTCTCTGGAATTTCTCCATTAGATGTCAATGGTTATGACATAAAAGTAAGACTAAGCATGTATAAGGAATTCAACTTCTTTCCTTATGGAAGTCCGCCATCTGGGCGGTTTGTTGATGATGGGAAAGCCCCTTTGGATTTGAGGGCATACATGCTAGCTTGCAGGGATGGCGTGTTAGTAGCCAGGATTGATGGAGAAATCATATGCGAGGCCTATGCTCCATATAGATTTGCACGCCAATTCAAATGTTTGCAACAGATTGTTGTATCCCCTCCAGTACATGTCAGGTTAGAGCAACATCCGATGGTTGCTCGACAACTATGGTTGCTGACATCAAGAGAGAAGACTGGGGCAGTATTTGATCTACCAGTTGAAAAAGCGGCACATTATCTGACTACATTTTATGCCGAACACTGGATAGCATCATACCCCAAAGGGATATTGAATCATCCTGTATATCAAGTGGGAAAGAGGAAGAGGACTGTAGAGAAAGAAACTCTTCCTCATGAAGGTGATGCTTCTCCTCCTGAAATAGGTTCAACAGACTCCTCCTCTAGAACTGATTCCTCGGATTATCATGATGGGGATGATGAGGCACAACCGACAGCAAAGCGGTTTCGTGCCCGATATAATCCTCCGGCCAGAGTTAAAAGACCCACTCCATCAGCTCCTGGTGAGTTATTTGATTGTAATAACTTCAATCACTGCTACTTTATAAAGTAATAAGTCTCACTTTCTTATTCTCTATCTGTAGTTGTAGGAATCGGGAAGAAATTAAAATCAAAAATTGTAGGACCTTCCTCACAACCTTTATATCTAAGACCAGAGGCTGTTCAGCTATGGCAGAGCTTATACTGTGATACTGAGACCGCCTGGCTGGATTTGTGTGAGGGCCTACAACTTCCTGGGATAGGATATCTTCTAGCTTCAAAATACCTTCAATACGGAGATAACCCCAATGAAGTGCGAGCTTATATCAGAGAGCTAGAAATGCTCATATATTCCACTGATAATTCGGTTCCTATCACCAGGCGGGTGAAGGAAATGATTGATCGTGGCACCACTAAGGGGGCTGGTGGTTCTGGAGATGAGGAGTGGCAAGAGTACGTGGCTCCTGAAGATGTAAGTTTTCTTTCCTTATTTTCTTTGCAACTTGATTTCAGTTGAAGCTTTGTTACTTAAGGAAGTTATTTTCTTCATCTTGCAGCTTGCAAAGAAAGGGACCGGGGTTCCTTCGCCACAATATAGCCCTGGTGGTACTGCTGTTGGGGCTGCTGCTGATTCTCCTCGCGAACCAGGTGAGATATCTCCAGGACATCAGGCCATGAATGAGGCACTGGACATAGCCTTTCATTCGCCAATCCAAGTGCCAATAAAGGAGACAGCTGAAACTCCAAAAAAGCAAAAGAAGCCAAGGCAACGAAGGAGGAAATCCTTAGATAAACGTTTCATTAGCAGTGGTAAGTCCTTCGAACAATCATGATTTTATACCCATAATCATATGGTTACTCATATTTCTGAGGATTGCAGGGGCTTCTTCAATTTCCCCCTTGAGGGAAGGGACTGATCCTTCTTCAAAGGCCGTGGAGGGTGCTGTAGAACAACCACAGACTCAAGCTGACTTGGTTGCTCCTGGAGAAGAGCTACCATCCATTCCCAGTATCCCTCCCACTACTGAAGATGCTGTCCAGGGTCAGGGGTTGCAGGACATAAGTCAGCAAGAAGACATAGCAAATGCTCCCACTGGTGAGACTAACCAAGATTCTGAAGTATCATTGGATGAAATGATGAATCAAGGAATGAATTTTGAAGAATTTTATGATCATGCTAGATTGCCATGTGATTTAGAAGACCTTGGGCGTGAGTGTTACCCTTCGCCCAAATTTTTCTTTTAAAAGAAAATATTTCTAACCATGATGTAAAATAATATGCAGTTTCTTCCGTAGAAGCTGCTGAACTGCCAATGCCTGAAGAGGGTGTAGACACTGATGTCAACCCTATCATTGCAGAAACATTAGCTCAAGTAGAGCTAAATCCAATAAACTCTCCTGAGACCCATCTTGAAAATCCTGTTGAAACCGGGAAAGATGGGGAGAAGTCTTCTCATGTTGCTGAACCACCATTGGGTAAGGGATAACAATATTTGTGATTGTACTTTATTTGCAAGACAATCCATTCTTTTGTTATTCTTTAAGATTCAACTAAAATCTTTCAATTGATCATGTAGGGCCATCAACTGTAATGGCTAGATCCGGAGATGAGGCTTCAGCCTCTGCCCCAACGGGAATTGAAAGTGAAGAAGCCCAAGTCAGAGGGGAAAGAGCAGAACGAGGCACTTCCTTAAGCATGTTAATTCCAGATTACATACCCCCTTCTGACGAAGATGTTGAATCAGATCCAGAGATGCTCAAAGCGTTCAGCTTTTCACGACGTAAGGCATGGAACAACATATGGAACATCATATCGGGGGTGCCTTTAGAAGAGCTACCATCAAAAATTTCCCGATTGTCATCCCAATTTGTCATAACGAGACTTGGTGGTTTTGGGTATGAAAAGATCCATGCTGCGGTGAAACAGATTATTTTCAGGAGGGAGCAAATGCAGACAAGTCGCGAAGATTTGACCAGAGTGAAATTGTCAGTCAACATAGGCGAATTTGAGGCTGCGATATCCCAGGCTGAAGCTGATTATGCTGTCAAGATGAAGGATCTGAAGCAAAAAATCAAAGAAAAGGTCGTCCAGCAAGTGCAACTCCAGCAACAGTTAGATGCTGTTACTGGGGAACTTGATCAGCTTAACAAATCATTGGATGAAACTCATATGAATGGAATGAAAGCCATTGCAGATGCTAAGAAGGCACTTCAGCAAGCTGAAAAGAGTGAAGCTGGTCAAGTGCACGAGCTTCAAGTAACTGTTGATAAGGCTCAGGATGCTATACATCAAATGAAGACTTATGTTGACAATCTCCTGTAATTTCTTGAAAAATAGAAGAGATTCCAGTCTGTGAATGTCCTTCTAACTCTTGTGTATCAATGAAAAACACTTTTGTCTTCAATCATTTGTACTTGCATTCTTCCATTACCTGCTTTAAATTTACTTAAGCCAATGGGCTTAGTAAGCATAGTTTGATTTTTACTAGGATTATTACAAATAACCCTACAAACTTTGAATCTTTTAACTGCTCAATATTACCTAAATCATACAAAAAATGTATATTTAGTGAGCTGGAACTTGACTTTTATTCATAGTTCCTCTTTCTTTTGTGTGGGCAGTTTAAAGTCATGCAAGCCGGACATAAAGGGGCTAATGTTTAAGGTCGAAATAGCTTTGACCGAAAAAATGGATTAAAATGGATTCAATTCCTTGATAATTTATCTGAAAACAAATTACCATACTCAAGTATGAGAGAAAATATGTAAACTATGGCTTAAGAATATTTGAATCAGAGGAATGATATGAAAAAGAGCTAAAAGGCATTAGAAAAAGTAGTTTCCAAGAATGAAGTTACTATTATTTAACAAAACCCGTTAGGGGGTTGAAATATGCAGGGCCACCTATGGGCATTGGATGCATAGTCAAATAAAATAGCATCTTTTGGCTGACAAGTCTATTATGTGGACTGTTTATGCAAGGCCACCTATGGGCACGTGCTGCATAGTCAGGCAAAAGAACTCTCAGAAATTTACTTTCCTAGTGCTAAAAGCCAATGAAAGTTTATGGAGATTCAAATTTTCTAAAGCATAGAGTTTGTTGTATGGAAAGAGGTACTTGAATATGGAAAGGATATTTCCGAACAAGAATATCGAAGAACTGGATGAATATCACTCCTACGAAGGTCTGACCCAAACGTAGGGAAGAAGAATAAACCATAGACTTGAATACTTTCAGATCATGAAAAAGGATATGGGACAAATATGTTAAGGATGGCTATTTTTTGCGGATCCCTACATACTGTCGTTTAAGACAAATAAGGACAAAAGAGGCATTCTTCCCAAGAATGAAGTTACTATTATTTAACAAAACCTGTTAGGGGGTTAAAATATGCAGGGCCACCTATGGGCATTGGCTGCATGGTCAAATAAATAGCATCTTTTGGCTGACAAGTCTGTTATGTGGACTGTTTATGCAAGGCCACCTATGGGCACGTGCTGCATAGTCAGGCAAAAGAATTCTCAGAAGTTTGACATTTTTGTGACTAGAAGTCATGAAAAAGGGTTATGAAGATCTGAAAATATTTAAGGTTAGGATTATAACACATAAAGATGGGTATTGTCCAATGTATATAGAGATACATAGGTCAATGAAAACCATAATCATGTTGTGGCTGGGTCCTGAATTGAAACTTGGACTTCACTACGTATCTCATAAGAATGAGAATCAAGCCATACGTAGTTCTTGAAATGCAGTTTAACGTCGTGCAGGACGAAAGGATGAGTGATCTTAGTTTTTTTTGGGGTCATAGAATTCAGACCATAATAATGAATACACAGTGTGTGTTTTCATGAGGACTTTTCAGCCAAGGGACTGAAAGTGAAATTTGGGGTTAGGCCCAAAAGACTTGGGACTGGATTCGAGGGACACTCGAATGTTCCTACGTATCCCATAAGGATGGGAATCAAGTCCACGTAGTTCTAGAATTACCCTTTGTACAAATTTGGTTCGTACATGTGAAGGGTGAAAGGGGACTTTAGTGCAATGATGGTTTAACCTAAGATAAAAAGTTCAGGCATTACCATGTATGCACGTAGTCTTTTTAAAAAAATGAAAAACTATGATTGAAAAATCAATGTCAATAATAGTTCTCTCTCAAATGAGGAAATCAAAGAATATTGTAGTTTATTGTCGTACCGGACAAAAGTGTTGTATAGTTTAACGTCGTATAACAAGGGCGAAAATGAATCAATGTAAATATATTGATTTTAGGGGCGGTTTCACAAATCAACATCATATGAGATGGTGGTGAACCGATGTGAAGAGATTGTTTTTGGGCTTGAACCTTGGGAGGTTGCCTATATACCCAGCCTGGAGGGCAAGGATCAAAGTCTGTGTAGTTCAATTAAAGAATGAATTAACGATCAAATTGTTTTTGGGGACAATGATCTAATAATAAAAAAAATGTTGTTGGGACTTACACATGGTTAGTGGCCCAAAGGGAGTGTTATGGTTGATGTTCGCTCTAAGCTCACGTGATTCATACTCGGTGTGAGAAACAAGAGGTAATAACAACCTTAACGATGCACAGTTTAATGTCATGTAGGTAGGACAATGGGGATAAAATAGTTTAACGTCATATTGGACGAAAAGGGGGGACTGTGCAGTTTAATGTCATGCAGTAAGGACAAAAGAGTGTACCATTTTAACATCATGTTGGACGAAAGTGCGAATAGTTTAAGGTCATATGCATGGACCGTGAATGGTGCAGTTTAATGTCATACTGGACTTTTGAGATTATATAGTTTAACGTCTTTCCGGACGTGAGGGACTTTTATACAGTTTAGCGTCATGTAGTTAGGACATCACAGTTTAACGTCTTGCTGGACATAAGGGATTTGCAAAATAGTTTATGGTCATATACATGGACCAGGGATGATGCAGTTTAAGGTCATGCTGGACGGTTTATGGAACTTTTTCACAGTTTAATGTCGTGCGGGACGAAGTTGCAGTTTTAAAGTCATACTGGACCATTGCTGTATAGTTTAACGTCATATAGCAAGGACGATCTGGTGCTGTACAGTTTAAAGTCATGTAGCTAAGACTAAGGTGAATCAATATGAGGATATCAGTTCTGATCTTTTTACAGTTTATCGTCATGCTGGACGATGAAAGTGCCACACAGTTTAATGTCATGTCGCTAGGACAAAATATAGTTTAATGTCATCTCGGACAAAATATAGGAACTTCTATACAGTTTATTGTCATGTAGGACAAAATCAGGGACTATGCAGTTTAAAGTCTTGCAGTTAGGACTATTGGTGCTGCACAGTTTAATGTCATGTTGCAGGGACAAAATTTAGTTTAATGTCATCTCGGACATTGAAGGTGACACAGTTTAACGTCATGTTGGACGAAGTTGTAGTTTAAGGTCATACTGGACCATTGCTGTATGAACCAAATGTAAGAGTCTTGGTTCTGGGAAAAAATATTTTGTGTTTATACAAAATACTTCTTCAGAAATCTGGCATTAGTTGGAGTCGTGATGTGTTCTCCATCCATTGAGATCAGAGAATACGCTCCATTGGAGTAGACCTTATGTATTGAATAAGGTCCTTCCCATTTTGGTTCAAGCTTGGGAGGTTTCTTTCCTGGTATCATTGGTGTTCTGAGAACCAATACCAATTCTCCCTAAATGAATGAACGAAGACGAACTTTTTTGTTAAAAGCTCGTGCTATTTGATTCTGATAGATTTCCAAGTGGTGCAAAGTGCACAATCTCTTCTCATCTAACTGTTCCAATTCATTCAAACGCTTTTGGGATTGCTCATCTGTCGATAACTGATCACAAATGGCTATTCTGAGTGAGGGCAATTGAACTTCAATTGGCAAGACTTCTTCTGTTCCATATACTAATGAATATGGAGTAGACCGCGTTGCATTGCGAGTGGTAGTCCGATAAGCCCATAAAGCATGAAAGAGTTTATCAGGCCATGACTTCTTATCTTTATCCACCATCTTTTGCAGTATATTTGAAAGAGTCTTGTTGAAGGCCTCTATCTGGCCATTAGCCGCTGCATGATATCGAGATGAATGGTTGGACTTAATGTTGTATTCTTGATACAATCTCTTTACCTCAGAAGAACAGAAGTTGGTGCCGTTGTCCGTCAATATGGTATGAGGGACACCAAATCTAGTAATGATGTTAGACTTGATGAAGCTAACAATGCATTTAGAACTGACTTCTTTGAGAGGTACTGCCTCTGCCCATTTGGAAAAGAAATCAGTAGCAGTAAGAATGTACTTAAACTGCTTGGCCGTAGCTGAAGGGTAAGGTCCCACCACATCCATTCCCCATGTGGCAAATGGCCATGAGTATTTAGCTGTATGAAGCAACTCTGGAGGTTGATGAATGAAGTTGGCATATACTTGGCATGAATGACACTTCTTTGTGAAATTAACACAATCTTGTATCATTGAAGGCCAAAAGTATCCAAGCCTTCGAATTTGATCAGACAGTCTATGTCCAGACAGGTGGGCACCACAGACTCCTGCATGCACTTCTTTTATGACAGCCATTGTTTCTTCACCATCAATACATCTGAAGAGAACTCCATCAAAACCACGTTTGTAGAGAATTTTCTCGAGGTGGTTTGGACCATCATAAAGAGTAAAATTGACCACACGTCGCCGAATTTGTTCTTTATCAGCTCTATCAGGTGGAAGTGTTCCATTTTGAAGGTATTCCTTGATAGGTGACATCCATCCTGTAGTATGACCATACGTTTCAGGAATGGGACTAATTTCATTAATTTCCTCTGTTCTGACTTGAACATAAGGTGAAATTGCACGACGGTGGGCAATACAGATGGTTGTCTCGTCCCGATTTGGATCTGCTAATGCTGTGGCTATATTAGCCAGTGCATCTGCTTGAGCATTTTGTGATCTTGGGACATAAGAAAATGTCGGTTCTGAAGGGAATTCCGACATTAACTCTCTGACGTAATCATACAAAGGGATTAATTCTTCTTTTCTGATGGCATAATCCCCATTGACTTGTTTGATTACCAGGTCTGAATCACCTTTCACCTTTAAGTGATTCACTTGTGCTTGAAGCGCTAACTCCAAGCCTGCAATGAGAGCTTGGTATTCAGCTTCATTATTGGTACCACCTTCCCACAACAAAAAGGAATAAGGTAACACTGCCTTATCTGGAGAAATGAGCACAATTCCTAAACCAACTTTGTTGAATTTAGGATTTTCCATTTTCTTCCCTGTTGGACTTCTAGAAGCACCATCAAAATACATTTACCATGTTTGAGGATTCTCTTGAATAGAAAAAACTTCCTCATCAGGGAGTTCGATATCTGAATACGTGTCTTCCACTGAAGGGTGTTCAGCCAGGAAATCAGCCAGAGCTTGGCCCTTAATTGCCTTTTGAGACACATACTGAATGTCGAACTGTTGTAGAATAACCGCCCACCTTGCCAGACGTCCTGTAAGCATTGGACGACTAAGGATGAATTTGAGTGGATTATTACGAGATACCAATTGGACATCGTGATGTTGCAGGTAGTGTCTCAGTTTCTGAACTACAAAGATTAATGCTAGGCAGCACTTTTCAATACTCGAATACCGGGTTTCTGCTTCAAGCATAGTTCTACTGAGATAGTAGAGACTATTTTCATTCCCAGCATCATTCTTTTGAGCGAGAAAGGCACCCAATGATCGCTCTAAAGCTGTCACATAGAGGATAAGAGGTCTACCCTCAACAGGTGGCATGAGTACTGGTGGACTTAAGAGGTATTTCTTGAGAACATCAAATGCTTCTTGACATTCTTTAGTCCATTGGTAAGTGACTCCTTTCTTCAATAATTTGGTAAAAGGTAAACTTTTGCCTGCCAAATTGGCGATGAAACGCCGAATATAGGCTAAGTGTCCTTGAAGTCCTCTTAATTCTTTCAAATTCTGAGGAGGTGACATACCAAGGATTGATTTGGTCTTCTCAGGATCGACTTCAATACCACGATGGCGTACAACAAAGCCGAGGAATTTTCCTGAGGTTACCCCAAAAGCACATTTTAAGGGGTTTATCTTCAAATTATGTTGTCAAAGCTTGTGGAATATGATTTCCAAATCATCCAAGTGATGAAAACGTTGTTTGGATTTAACCACCAAATCATCTACATAGCATTCAACAAATTTCCCTAGAAAAGGTTTGAAGATACGATGCATGGCGCGTTGATATGTTGCACCTTCATTCTTTAAACCAAAGGGCATCACCCGGTAACAAAACACACCTTGAGGAGCTCTGAAGGCTGTATATTCCTCATCTTCTGGGGCCATTCGGATCTGATTATATCCAGAATGTCCATCCATGAAAGAAAGTACTTCATAGCCAGCCGTCGCATCAATTAAGAGTTCTGTAATCGGAACTGGAAAATCATCTTTGGGACAATACCGATTAAGATCTCTGAAATCGATGCAAACCCTAATTTGTCCGTTCTTTTTCTTTACTGGGACAATATTAGCCAACCACTTGGGATATTGAACTTCTCTGACGAAGTTAGCCTTGATAAGCTTATCCACTTCAGCCTCGATTTTGGAAGCATAGGTTGGGTGTGTTCTTCTCGCGGCTTGCTTGAATCCTCGATGTTCTTTTGGCAAACCCAAATGATGGGTGGCAACATCAGGATCAAGGCCAGGCATCTCTGTATAATTCCAAGCAAAAATATCTTTATTTTGCTTTAGAAAAGAAATATACATCTCTTGTTCTTCAAGGGTCATGGCCGCACAAATTAAAGTGGGGCGTGGATCTTTCTCTGTACCCAGATTTACTTCTCTGAGTTCATCCACAGTGGTAGAGATACCCTCTTCAAATGCTGGAAGAGCATCTCTAAGATCTTCCTCTTCCTCTTCATCATGTGTTATATCTTCCGTTTCTACTTGCAAAGTAGATGAAAAAACGAAATTCTCATGATCATAAGAGATGTCAAAATTTTCACATTTTGAAGAAGAAGCTTCCATTTCCGACCCTATTGATGAAAAAGGGTCTTCTTTGGGAAATAAAGAGGAGATGATGGATTGAGAATCGACATCAACATTCACCTCTGGTGTTGCTATAACTTCTTCTGGCCTGATTAGCGAAGTATAGACTTGTTGGATTTCAGCAGACGAAATAAAAACGTCACCACTTATGCTTTCATCACTGCTTGGTAAGTTACCAATTTCTCCCATGTTGTCTGGCTCGATTGCCGTAATTGACATTATGGATCTTTCCATAAGAGTATTTTGATTTGGGCCTATTTTGTCAATTTGACTGATAGGTAACACATAATCTGTACTCACATGTGAAAATGGATTTATTGGAATTTTTTCCAAACCATATGGAGCATTAACTTTGGTAATTTCCTTCATTGTAGATTTTTCTCTTCCCTTCATGTGATAAAATTCCGCCTCAATGTATTGAGACTCACATGTTTTGAACGGGGCCTTATCACCATACAATGTTCCAACTTGACCATCGAAACAGTATTTGAGACATTGATGGTATGATGACGGAATAGCTGCATGCTGATGTAACCAGGGTCTTCCAAGCAAGATATTGAAAGCTGAGTCTTGATCAACAATCATGAAATCTGAATTGGAAACAAGATCTCCAAACTGAGTTCTGAGCATAACTTCTCCCAGTGGTTCTTGTTCATTTTTATCATATCCTTGCAACATCATGGTAGAAGGAGATAAATCAGATTCCGTGAGGCCCAATCGACGAAGTGTGCGAATGGGCATGAGGTTGACTCCTGAACCATTGTCAATAAAAGCTCTTCGAACATCTATACCATTGACTTTGCCAGATAGGTACAAAGGTTTTATGTACCCATGCACAACATCATCTTCATCTTTATCAGTAAAAGATATCACTGCATGGCATTCTGCAGGATTATTCTCTATGTGATAAATTTCAGCTGCAGCAATTTCAGCTTCAAACTCCTGAGGACTTGACAAAGCTTCGATGAGTGCTTCCCGAAGATCTTTTGATAGATTCAAAGCATCCAAAATTGATAATTTGGCTGGTACTTGGGCCAAGTGTTTCAATATATCATACTTTTGATCTAGAGGCCTGCTTTTCCCAATAGGAATATGCGGTTTAGCAGGTACCTTGGAAGCAGATGCTTTGGAAGCTGATGCCTCTTGTATTGAAGTTGGCAACATCTTTGGTTTTGGAAAATTAGACTGATTAGATCCATTTACTTGCTGAGATAAAGAAGATGGAACATTTAATCGGTCTTCCAAAATAACTGTGCCGAAGCTGAGTTGGCCATTGGCAGAAGAACTTGCTTGTTCATTTTGAGCTCGCTGAAGGGCTCTACCACGAGTTTCTGCTGCATATATAGTGCTAGCAGGGGTAGAATTAGAGTAGTGGCTTCGGAAAGATCCACGTCTTCCCCTATATCCTGAACCTCTAGAACTTCCTCGGGTTCCTTTATTTGATACAGGGAATTCAGGCTCATCAAGACTGAAATATGAATCTGTTAATTGAATCATATTAACAGAACCAAAGATCAATTCTTCGTCTGATAAAGACTCTGCCAAGTTAGCCTGTTTAGGCTGTGCTGTTTGGTGGGACGGTGCCCGTGACTTTGAAGTAGATGGCATGAAATCTGCCAGAGTCAAAGACAATTTAGGCTTTGATACATACTCATCTTCTCCTGATTCATCTTTCTTCTTTGAATTGCGCTGCCCTTTTGAGGATTTGTCCTTTGATGGAGGCTTTACTGCAGCTTTTGTAGGAGACACAATTGGCTTCTTCAATTGTGTTCGCAAAATGGAATGGGTCCGATTGATTGTCTTTCTGACCATCCAATCATCATATTTTTTAGCAGTTTTTCTTTTGACTTCCTGCCACTCGCCTCCTTCCTCTGGATCTGTAGCGGTAATACACGCTACATGAGCTGAAGAACCCTTCAATTTGACTTGTCCCAAGTCAACCATCTTTTATAGGAGGTCTTTAAAGACAAAACACTCCTGGATGGGATGTCCCAACATTTGATGAAAGGGACAATAATTGGGACGGTCTTCATCTCCTTCCTTGTTTGGTCTCTTCGGCACTGGTAATTGAACCAAATTATTTTCCAGAGCTGAAATGAAGTAACCAGGAACTTGGTCACTTCGGAAAGAGTATGTTTTACTCTTCATATCCTCAAATTGTTTTCGTTGTTGATCTTTTTGATCATTTGGACGAAACAGCCTTTGTTGTTGGCGTTCAGGAGGTGGAGCCCTTCGATAAGATGAAGGTTTTGAAGTAGAAATAGGTACAGGTGCCTGTTTAAGCATAACTGTAGCAGTTTCTGCTTTACCCATTCTTCTTCCTGGAGCTGATGGAATTACACGAGATTTAACCTTAGCCTGTAAAAGGGAATCTTCAATCTGTTGAGCGATTGAAGTAAGGTCTCGAAACCCTCCTGTGTATTTCACAGGGATCAATGGCGTGCGTAATTCGTCACGCAAATTTGCCACACAGATTGGCAACAATTCCTCCTGAGGGAGTGATAAACTCAAGGAATACGTTAATACCTTCCAACGAGCAATGAAATCAGAGACTCTTTCATTCTCCCTTTGCTTGCAGTTTGTAAGATCGAAAACTGTCGTTTTTGGCAAAGTTGAGCTGAACTGAAGAAGGAATTTTTGACGAAGATCCTCCCATCCGATGACTGACCGGGATTTCAAGCTTGTATACCAGACAAAAGCTGGTCCTTGCAAGGTTCGCACGAAGCATCTGAGTTTCACTGCTTCTTGTTGCTCTGGAGTTCCCATCATAGGATCACAACAAGACACGTAATGCGTCAAATGTTGTTCAGGGTCACCTGATCCATTGAAAGTAGGGAAAATAGGGTTTCCAAAACTGGATGGAGGAGAAATTGAATCTACCCATTCAGGGTAAACTTTCTTTTCAGGTTGAACTTGCGCCCGTTTCCCTTCCATAGTTTCTAACCGAGCTGTTAATGACTCAATAGTAGTTATTAACTTTTGAGAAACGTCAGGTTGAACTTGGTTTTGGGTAGGTGCAATGAATGGAGCTTGGACAGCCGTGGAGGTTGGTGCTGCAACTAATGGTAGTGCTGCCAACCGTTGTTGCGTTTGACCCGTAGGATTAGACCTCTGTGGGTGTACTGATAAAGGAGGATATTCCTGATCCATCTCAGTAGTTACAACAAATTCCTTCGGCTGTCGGACTTCAGCATTCTTAAGAAGAAGACTACTCTGAAGTAGTTCTGCATTCAACCTTCTTAATTCTTTCATTTCTTCCTCCTGTTGTGCAAACCTTTGCTCTAATGAGAGCGATTGACCTCTTTCAGAGGAAGGGTGATAAGTAACCTGATTCTTTCCTTTCCCCTTATTGGATCCTTTTCGGAGAGGGGGAAGTGGGTTACTTGAAGGAATACCCAGATTTTGGGTAAGCCTTTGATTACGTGTGCGCACACCTTCTTCATTTAGGTCTGTGTGCGCAACTTCTTGAGCAGGAACCTCTTCATCTGATCCCTCTGATTGAGCCTCATCTGGTGAATCAGCAGCAACGGCAGTGATGACATTAATGGATGCATATTTCATGGAATCCTTTCTATCAGCATTTCTGTGATATTGTCTCCTTTTATGTCCATGATAAGGCATGGCATTCCGTTGACTTGATCCCTCAGGAATTTCTTGGAGAACCGTCACTTGGAGAGAATCTCCTGACATCTTGGCTCTTCGTTCCTCTTGAGGCTTATTCCCTAATCGAGAGAATATTGACTTTCTCTGAGGGAGGGATTGAAGATTTGAAAAAGTCCCCAGTCCGGTGGACTGGGGGTGTTCCTATTGCTTCTGCTCAGCTCCTCGAATCCCATTCGTTGATTCTGAGGGTTGGGTTAGAGAAGTCCCCAGTCTGGCAAGCTGGGGTGTCTCTTGACATGCTATGTCTGAGATCTTTTTAAAATCTCTCTTGATCTTGCGAATCTTAGTTCGGAAATTAGCTGGATGCATTAACCTGTATCCACTTTTATCACCTGGTTCAACAGACCGTTGGATGATTTCCGAAACTTCTGTCATTTGATGACGTGTTTGCTCCAGACGAGAGGCTTGCGCAATATTCTCGCCTGCTTGATGTAGGAGCAATTCAACAACCTGTTCTCTATATACTTGATTTTGAGAGGAACTAGTTGAAGCTTGATCTCGAGCAAGATTTTGATTATGAACAAAGCCCATTGACTGTGGCCGGCCATGGGCAATAACATTGCATGAGACCATTTTCGGCGGGCTTTGCTGACCGGAAAGCACTGTGAAATGTAGTGCTCCGTGAATACCCCATCCTCTGATATGAACATTAGATGGAGCATTGGAAATTAACTGACGCAATCTTCTTAGTGCGCCAAGGCATGAACGTTGAAGGGTTCTCTGTTGCTTTTCAGCCTTCGGATACCGAGAGACTGATAGAGATGCCAAATCAATCTGGCGTTGTAACCCTTCTATTATCTTAAGATGATTTTCATATTCATCGTAAGATAATACCTTCTTCTTTAATTGACAAAGAGTTTTCCATATGTTAAGACGAATATCATGGATTCCATCATCCGTCAACATCTTTGGAATGTCATACTGTGAATCAGCCAAAGGCCAAAACATGACTGGTACTTCACCTTTTTCCAGTTTTTTCCTCATGTTCAGCATTTCCTCTTTATCATTAAATGAAGATTCTTCTACCTGTTTGGACCAGAGTTGGTGTTTCCTTGTTGCTTCATCGGATTCAACAAGATTGGTAGAGGAATCACTATTCATGCTGGAAGATGAATGACCCAGGGAAGGTTCGGAGAATAACCTGAACCCCAAGCTATCTTCTGATGGAGAAAGAGTTTCACCTGCCGATAGTAAAACTTCAGATATGACTGGTTTTACATTTGCAAGTGCCTCGAGATAGGAGGGCTTTCTCGTCACTACATTGCCTTCTGAAGAATTTTCGAGACAATGTGAATCACTACTGCGGAGAGGACTTTCGCAGCGAAGTTCATCACCATGAGGAGGACCTTCATGATGGGTTACAGCAAAAGATGAGATCTCTTGCTCCTTGGTCTTCTGACCACACAGAGGGTTCCTGTGGTTCTCATCTGAAGAAGAAACTTCAAGATTGACCGAATTTTCATGAAGCAAGTCTTCATGAGGAAGTGTCTGTTGAAGACCTTCGGGATTAATGTTCCTGTTATTGGGAACTGAGGGAGTAGAATCTTGAATTCCGACAGATAAATGTCTGAGGGCTTCAAGAACTCCAGCATCGAGCAAGGCCTTGTTGTAGATTGGCCTTTGATCTCCTGACTGTGCTGGGCGGATCTTTTTCTTAGATGCCTTCTTACTCGCTTTAGAAATCACTTGATGACGAAAGTGATTGATCTGAGCAGGTGTATGTGCCTGATCAGGAAAGATGGTCAGGTTAGGCTGACGATCATCGCTCAAATCAGGTGTATGTGCCTGACTTGGTTGTCCATATGATATGGGGGAGTAGGCCCCACAACCCTCTTGGACTGGAACAGATGTGTGTGTCTGTTCCGGAGTGAATTGTTGATGTGTCACTCCACTGCTAGGGATAGATTTATGTGTTTGTCCCTGAGATGATGCTGAAGCTGTTATGATATCCTGGCAAGCATCCAGAATATGAGCAGGAATTTGCTTCTGCTCTTTCACCATTGACAAAATATGTTTGGTGACTTCAGCCGCCGGAACAGGGATATACGTCCATTCCGGGCTTGGAGTAGGTGTATGTGCTTGCTCCTGTCCTCCTTTTCCTGTCAGTGAATCCTGACAGTACTCAAGTGTGGAGGCAGAGAGTTTAGTCTGTCTCCTGTTTGTCGTCGGGGCTTTCCGACTGACTTCTCCGTGCGCTACCAAACGAGACTGTTGGTAGGCTTGATTAGTATTAGCAGGTGTATGTGCCTGCTGATTACACTTCGCCAAACGCGGTTGACGAGATCCACCATATGTAGTCAGACGAGCCTGCTGACTAACTGCTGATGTATAAGCAGGTGTATGCTCCTGCCTATGGTACTCCGCCGGAATTGCCTGGCGGGATCGGCTTGATGCTGCCAGACGAGTCTGCTGGACAGTGGGATTAAAACGGGCAGGTGTGTATGCCTACTCGTTGTTTGCCACCAAGTTAGGTTGGTGGACTTCTCCGGAGATGGCAGGGATGAAAACCTGCCTATTGTTAACCGGATTCCGTCTCTGGCGATTCATCTTGCCCGCTCGGGTTCGAGGAACCTGAGCTGAACGCCTGGAGTCAGTACCCTCATCATGTTGAGGGCGCACTACCGCACGAGTCTGGCGGCGATTGTTGATGGGAGCCTTTGAGAAGGACTCCTGTCTTTTTGAATTAAGGTCCTGCGGGACCTGCTCATTCACTTCCTCGGAGTAAGGGAGTGAATGGAAATTGCGTTCCGGGGATAACGACCCGAAACGGTTGGAGACGGTAGTCAGCACCGTCTGCTTCTTGATTGCTGGTCGCCGTTGTCCGGACGACCAGGTAGAATTGTTAACTTGGAGGGCTTGACGAGCGGCCTCCAGAGTTGGGATAGTACCGTTGCGACGGTACTCCTTAACCAGTGCATTAGAAACACAGCGTTGAAGACGCTGAGTTGGTGATGTCATCCTCAGAGCGGATGACGTTCCAGCAGGAGTAGCAGCATTGGTTTTCACAGCAGCAGACCTCACAGTAGAGGTGTTCCCAGCAGCAGTATTCACAGGAGTGAATTTAAGGAAAGCCATTTTTGTAGAAGATCTTGAAAAAAGAGTGCCTGTTCCATGTAACAGACATAATCAAGATGAATCCGGCTACTGCATCTTTTGGATGATCATATGTCAATGATTGTCTTGTTGGCCCAAAGGGCCTAACAGATAAGAAGAACATCACTTTAACATGGTTAAGGATTCACGTCGGGTTCACCATTTTTGTTTCACGCGGAATCCGGGGATGACCTCCTAGACGGGAGATTCAAACGTTCCGATCGGTTTCTAACGGGTTTGTTCGTAGAACCGGAAACATCCAATGATTCCACATCCGTTTGGACCTACTTTCCAAAGGCAGGCGCTCATTAGCTTGTGGGCTAATGAGGCTTAGGAATTTGCATTGGTCGAGAGGATGGGAGATCGGACTCATCACACCTTTTTGAGGGGAATTATTGTCTACTCCGGGACTCTCTTTATAGATTTAAGTTAAGTTCGTGAATCCTTATTACATTACCAAGTATAAAATGAGCTTTTCTTTAGTTTTAACAATCAATGATTAAATATGCAAGAAATTTAGAGAATCTTTTATATGTATTCGAGGTTCTTCATCAATATAGAATCATCTATATTTGTTTAGAGATTCTTGATCAATGGTATCCTTCAAAACATTTATATAAAAGTCTCTTGGTCATTTTGATGACCAGGCTGGTTTTAAAGCCACTCAGTGGGGCACTTGAAGTTTATCGTCATTCAGAAGGACAGAGATTATTTCAATGTTGGGATCGAACCCATAAATGGGCTACCTACGTATCCTTTGTTTTGAAAAAAGGAATCAAAACCCACGTAGTTCGAGGAATGGGGTATGATGTTTATGATTGATGGATCAAAGATGAATGTCATAATTACTTTTACACTCTAAGCTCACGTGAGTCATGCTCGGTGTGAGAAACAAGAGGTATTGGTAAAATTTAGACAATTGTGCCATGAAGGATGCAATCATAAGAATTTGTTTGGGGCTTATGTATGGATGACTGCCCAGATAGATGAAGGTTTAGGATTTACTTTTAGGGAGAAAATCCATGAACAGGGTCCACAAAGTTATATGTGCTTCATGGAGATTTGAATACTCTAATCTTGGGGCTTAATCCTAAGGAGTATTCCTAAGTTAGGAGGGGACTTATGATTGGGTTTTATTCCTGAAAAGGAAACCCAAATCAAAGGTAATTTATGACTGGTTAAGAGAAATTTTAAGAGACTTGGGGCTTACTCCTAAGAAGGATGCCCAAGATTTATGACTAGGACTTATTCCTGAGAAGGAAGCCTAGGTTAAGGGACTTGGGGCTTACTCCTGAAAAGGAAGCCCAAGGTTATGACTGAGTCTTATTCCTGAAAAGGAGACCCAGGTTAGGGATTAAGGTTTGGGGCCTACTCCTGAGGAGGATGCCCAAGATTAAAGGACTTGATTGGGGCTTATTCTTAAGAAAGATGCCCAAGATTTATGACTAGGACTTATTCCTGAGAAGGAAACCTAGGTTAGGATTAAGGTTTGGGGCTTACTCCTGAGGAGGATGCCCAAGATTAAAGGACTTGATTGGGGCTTATTCTTAAGAAAGATGCCCAAGTTAAAAGGTTTTATAACTGGGGATTATTCCTGAAAAGGAGACCCAGGTTAGGATTCTCTCATCTTAAAGGATGAGGTTGAATGAATGAACTCTCAATCTTTGGTGACATAAAGATGTTTAAATCACTAGGTTTTGAGAGATATTTCACAGAATTCCTTTCAGATAAGGATGTCAAATCAAGAAATCATGCCATAAATGGATTTGAAGAGTATCTTGAAGACTGAATCTTGAATAGGAAGGGTGAAATGGATTAAGAGGGGTAAAAATGGGCAAGATGGGCACCCAAAAAGATAGGGGCGCGCAAGTCTTGAAAGGCGCGCAAGTCCTGCGGCGGCGCGCAAGTATTGGTCGCGCAAGTATACTTGCGCGACATTAGGGGTACTTGCGCGATTTTCAACCAGTATTGAAATGCTTGAGCGACTCTTTATTAAACCCTTTCCCATCCTCTTGAGGTTCTTCAAGAGAAGGGACGCGCAAGTTATATTGAAGGAATTAAGTTGGCGCGCAAGTGTTTGATAAGTTTCAACACTTAGGCCTTCCTTCTTCTCTTTAGATCTTCCATTCTAGGTAAGAAATTACCTTAGAAGTGTTCTGGAAGCTTTGAGAAGATACTTGGGCGTCGGGAGCTTCAATCCGAGTTTCTGGAAAAAGATCCTCTTTAATGGGGGGCCCACAGGGTCTATTTATAGGCAAAAGAAGACCCCGGGCGGTTACTAGGCGGTTACCAGGCGGTTACCACATATGTCGCGCAAGTCCCTTGCACGAACACGAGGAGTCGCGCAAGTATTGAGGCGGCGCGCAAGTGTACTTGCGCGACCAAGAGGGAACTTGCGCGATACATGGGCAATGTTCTCCTTTTTTATCCCTTTGTCGATTTTTGATGTTTCTTCAAAGGATTAATCACTTTGAGCTCAGATATTCCCTTTTACGAACTTTAGATTCCATGACGAAAGGAGCGTCAACAATCTCATCACCCACCAGAATGGGTGAAAAACACTGAAGCTCGGTGAAGCGAGTAGGAATAATCCATCACTGACATAGCGCCCTGCTGCATGTTCATGAACTCTCAAGATCAATCTGCCCTCAGCGTCTCTGGAAAGAAGAATTCATAGAAGACTACATGAAAATATTCCCACTTCATGTCTCTGTGATGCTCTGTCTGAGGGGTAACATCCCTGCACCTCTTATAAGAATCATGCACTATATACGTCGCAAGCTTGAACAACCTCCCTGGAGGCGTCTCAAGATGCTCAAAAATAGTCTGCATAGAACCCAAACAAGACTCTGCAGCCTGTGGTCTTCCATCCCCTTAGAATGTTGGTGGATGCTGCTGCTGGAATATAAGAGTCATCTCGGCCATAGATGTGGCAGCCGACGGTGCTCCCTGAAAGGTCTACATGAACCGCATAAAGGCTTCATGGAAATGCACCTCCGCGCCTCTGTCCGGTATAACAGCTAGTGCCTTATTTGTCTCTACTGAAGGATCTACTGGTAGCCCATGGCCCACCATTTATGGAGTATAATCGTTGCCGCTCTCCTGGGGAACAACGTGTGGTCGTCTCAATGGAATGAATCTACAAGGTCAATCGCACACCTTAGATCAAGATTATCAAATAATGAAAACAAAGGGACCAAAAGGGGAACAGGAGGAAGAAGGCATTCAAGATTTTCAAAACAAGACTACCCAATGTGTATACTGACTAAACGACGTGTGCCTGACTTCTCTTCCCCTACTCGGGTCCTTCTACATGGCTAAGCCACGTGGATCCCATTGAAATAAACTACACGATGTGTATACTAACTACACAGTGTGTATGGTTTAATTTTCCAACTGCCCGTGTCATTTGTGATATGGCCGACTACTCAGATTGATACTACACGGCGTGTCACACCCACACACGGCGTGTAAACCACCCCGTTTCCCAGCCACATGGCTAAAACCACATGGTCTGTCCTCGTACAAGACTACACGGCGTGTCCCACTGGTACACGACGCGTACTAGATGAGCTCCACTGACCCTTGTTGTTAGTTACATGGACGGATACACGGCTCACACTACATGGCGTGTTCCAAATACACACGGTGTGTACACAAAAGGATTACACCGACCCATGTCGTTAGTTACATGGCCGAATCCCAGGTCAGACTACACGGCGTGTTCCACAGTGGACACGGCGTGTATGTCTTAAGGTCTCCTCCGTCCATGTTGTTAGTTACACGGGTGGACTCCGGGTCAACACTACACGGTGTGTACATCTGGTACACGGCGTGTTCACCCAAATAATTTCCCTTCCCTGTGTCCCTTCCCACATAGTCTATGACACAGAAAGAGACTACATGGAGTGTACTTAGAGTATACGGTGTGTACTAAAAAAGTTTTCCTTTCTTCTCAAACAGAAGAACACACGGCGTGTGTCTGAGGAACTACACAGCGTGTATCTTGGGTTTTCTGGACAATAAGGCTCAGATACAACTCCGAGACCCAGGAAATAATGAAAAACAACACCTAAGTGCCAAATTCCGATCCGTGAGGGCCCATACTCCCCGCAAATCAAATTTTGGTATCTTATACGTGTTATAAATAAGTAAAAAAGTCAATGATCCACCAAATTCTGGTTATTGAGGTCCCATACTCCCCAAAAACCAAAGTTTGGCATCCGTTCCATCAACAGACTCACACAAAAATAGCCTATCACATAGAAGGTATTTATCAAAGAATCTATCAAAATAGCATGCTTTTCTAGCACAACAACTATCACAACAACATGCAATTTCTAATGCACCTATGTGGCATGGAACTATGCATGGAATGTGATTTCTAGCATGTGCCTAAATGATGCATGAGATGGAATACCCTCATCTCATCGAGTTTCAACTAAATAGAACCCATGGATAAAATGTAAACAGCACAATCACAAGTGCGTCACCCAACGGTGAAAATCAAATCAACTGTAAAATTTTCAAAATCAGAAAAAATGCAAAAATACGAGGTAGACTGAATTTTCCATGTACACGGGTTAGCCAAGACAAGGAACAACTTATTACCAATTACCTTTCCCGTCCTATCCATGACTAAGGCTCAAAATAGTAAGTCAAAGAAAAGAACCCGTTTGATACCACTTTGTAACGTCCCGGTTCCAGGTGCCACTCAACGGGTGCCCTGAACCCGGTTGGTCACATGATCTCAAGCACATTTCCCTAAATGCCAGAGGTTTCCAACTAGTAGCGAGGGCCAAGGTCTGATAATGGGGAAACTATGCCCTCATTTGTCAAAGTGTAGCGCAGTGGAATAATAAAAACATTCAACAACAAGAGAAGCAATAAACCATGCACATTTAAAATAAACAACTACAGTAAAAGATAACCAACAGTTATGTAGATAATGATGCAACATGTCTCAAGTTCTAAAAAAATAGCCAGAACATGTTACACAACAATACAGTATAGTACAATACATAGTACAAAAAAAAACAGTCGATAGCATCACGAGCCTAAGCCCAGTACCATGCTCCCCTACTCCTCAGCAGCAATCAAGTACCTGTATAGGGTCCCTTGCCCTTGTCCACACCTGCAGAAATGTAATCTGTTTGGGCCGAAGACATGACCCAAATAGGGTGCGAGAAATAAATCCCAGTAGTCACCCACCAAAGGCCTGTTCCCAACTATGTGAAAATATGCAACAAAAGTATGAATTAGTAAAATGAAATAAACTACGCAGTACTCAAAAGTAACGAACTTTAACAGTTATATTTCCATTTTAATATTTATTTAATCGTTCAATATAAGGAAACCACCACAGTGAATTTCTATGTAAATAGTCAGTGTCCTCAGACACGCAATCCCTTACCCTCAGGTAATCAGAAAAAACCCGCAGGTAATTGCCCACAGGCATAACAGATATTGCCCTTAGGCGTAAAAAGTGTCTCCCTCAGGCATAGAGTCTATTTCCCATAGGCACGAAAGAATTTACCCTCAGGCCGAAATAACCACTTCCCTCAGGCTAAAGGAAAACACTTACCTCAGGATAAACAAGTAACCGGGCCATGCCCAACATATAAAAAAGCAATTCATATACAATTCCTCTCAAGGTGAAAGTAATGCACAAAATAAACAAGGCATACCGTCGGGTATCCTGGGCAAATAGCTAAACAGAGGAATGCACCCCCGGGGTGGTCCTGGATCCAAGAAGTGATCCCAAACAACAGTTTATTATCACATTTAATTACCTATACAATTATAGGTATTTAGAATGGCCAAGGAATCAGCCACACGACACCCCAACTTGGGTTCTTGGCATAATGATTCACACAAAAACTCACAAAAGTTTGAAATTAAACACCAAGCCACCTACCTTAAATTCCCCTGAACGGTATACGAAAATGACGATCCTCGAATCGTCCAAGAACAACGTAGATCTGAGGTGAAAGAAATCCCCATTCAAACTCAAATAACTTCCCTTAGAGGTAGAATTTGCAAGAACGGATTAAGGAGAGTGGAGGGCTTACCCGTACGGTTCCAACGAGATCGTCAGGGGAGAAAATGGATTCCCGATGCTCGATCTGGAGATCCTTGAAGGTCCGGCCTCCTCTCCCGACTCCTTCCTCTGGTTCTAAGCCAATTTTTGTGAACAGGGTTGGCTACTGCCCATTTTAAGTGAAAAAAACAAACTACACGGCGCGTACTATTGATTACACGACGTGTACTTTTCTCATTTAACTGTTCCTCTGGTGGCACCGCCACACTGTTCATCCACCAACATGAGTACACGACGTGTATTTCTAATTACACGGCATGTAATGCCACTCCGCTGGCGGCTACTTCTGCTGCCTTACTATTTTCCTGCCGACTGACTACACAACGTGTAAATATCCACTACATGGCATGTAGTCGATTTTTACACCCTTCATCGCCGACATGGCTACACACCCTATGTACGCATCCCACACGGCCAAAGTACATGGCGTGTAGTCCCGAAATTTAGGTTTTCCCCCCATTTTCCTTATTTTCTCAAAAAAAATTAAGGAAAAGAGAAAAGAAGAAACCCGTACCTCAAAAATAAGAATCGGGTTCTTACAAACTTCCCCCCTTAAAGAAATTTGTCCCTGAATTTCCCTTCTAAGGGTGGAGAAAATAAAGCTCAGAACAAATCTGGCCACTGAGCACGTACATCAGTCTCCCGCTCCCAGGTTTCATCCTGCACTCGGCCATGCTGCCATAGCACCCATACGAGAGGAACTGACTGACCTCAGAGATCCTTTGTTCTCTTATCAACGATACGAATAGGATGCTTCTCAAAGGACGCATCTATCGCAAGATCAATCTCCTCGGGTTGAAAGAAATGAGATAGGTCTGAATGATAGTGATGCAACTGAGATACATGGAAGACGTCATGCATGGCTTGGTACCTCTATGGTAACTACAACCGATAGGCAACCATCCGGACTCTCTCCAAAATCTCAAATGGTCCCACATACCTCGGTGAAAGTTTACCCTGTCTCCTGATCTACCTGTTTCCCAACCTCGGTGAAACACGCCAGAAAACTTGATCCCCAACCATGAACTCCAGGGGTCGTCTGCGTCGATCAGCATAAGAATACGAACAAGACTGCACAATAACCATCCGCTTCTGAATCAACTGGACCTGCTCAGGAGTCTCCTACATGAGACATGTTCCTAGTAAAGTTGCCTCACCTGCCTCTAACTAGCACAAAGGTGATCAGCATGGCCTACCATATAGAGCCTCGCATGGTGCCATCTCTATAGTTGCCTAAAAACTGTTATTGTAGGAAAACTCCTCTAGGGGTATATGCTTCTCCCAAGAGCCCCCAAAGTCTATGATGCATGCACGCAGCATGTCCCCAAGAACTTGTATCATATGCTCTGACTGGCCATCGGTCTGAGGTTGGTAAGCTGTGCTCAAAAGCACCTGTGTACCCAGTGCCCTTTGAAAACTCTGCCAGAAAAGAGACATAAAATGGGCATCCCTATCTGAAATGATAAAACGAGGAACCCAATGAAGATATACAATCTCTCATATATACAACTTCCCGAGCTCATCAACTCCGAAGGTCTCCTTGATTGGAAAAAAGTGAGCTAACTTCGTGAGTCTTTCCACAACAACCCACATGACATCATTGCCTCGAGGTGACCTCGACACCCCAGTCATGAAGTCCATCACGACATCATCCTATTTCCACTCCAGGATAGGTATCTGCTGTAACAGTCCAGCTGGCCTCTAATACTCCGCCTTCACCTGCTGACATGTGGAACATCTCGTAAGAAAACCAGCTACATCATTCTTCATACCAGACCACCAATATTGACATCTCAAGTCACTATACATCTTGGTAAATCTGGGATGAACTTCCCAAGCTGAAGCATGAAACTCCCGCCTCAACTCCTCGCATATATCCTCTGGAACCCATACTCGTCCATGGAAATGCAGTACCTCATCATCGCCTATCGTCCACCCAAGAGGAGGTTCCTCACTTTCCACTAACTCCCATAGAACTAGGACTTCTGAATCAGATAGTTATCTCATCCTCACTCTATCCAGGAGGGTAGGAGTCAAAGATATAGATGAAAGATAGGTCTGCCCCTGACTATCGTGCACCTCCTAATGAATCTCAGAGAACAAAGCCATAAGCTTCCATTCACCACTGGCCTCCCGCACTTCCTGTATCTGAGTCTTCCTGCTCAGTGCATCAGCTACTGCATTACCTTTACCAGGTGTATAGACAAGCTTGAAGTCGAAGGACTGAAGTTATTAGACCCACCTTCTTTGTCTCAGATTCAAGTCAGGCTGAGTAAAAATATATTTGAGGCTTTTTTGGTTGGTGAAAACCACAAAATTCTCTCCCAAGAGATAATGTCTCCAACAGCGCAACACATGAACAACTGCAACCAACTCGAGATCATGCATCGGGTAATTTCCCTCATGTGGCCTCAACTGCTGAGACCCGTACACAACAACTCGATCGCCCTACATCAACATAGCTCCCTGCCCAATACCCGATGCATCACAGTAAAATGTATAGATCTTTCCCTGCTCTGGGAGTATCAGGATTGGTGCTGATGTAAACTTTCCCTTCATCTCCTGGAAGGCTGTCTCACAAGCTTATGACCAAACGAACTTCACACCCTTCTTAGTCAAACCCATTAACGGCACTGCTAAGCGTGAGAAGTCCTGTATGAAGCGACTGTAGTAACCATCCAGCCTTAAGAAGCTTCATATCTCAAACAGGTTCTTAGGTTTCTCCCAGGAAACAACTGCTCTCATCTTCTCTGGGTCTACTACAACTCCTGCCTATGAGATTATATGACCTAGGAATTCAATCTGGTCCATCCAAAAGTGTAACTTTGAGAGAATAGCATATATTCGATGCTCTCTTAGGGTACTCAATATGATCTCAAGATGAGTGGCATGGTCGTGTAGAGTGTGAGAGTACACTAAGATATAGTCCAAGAATACTACCACAAAAGAATACAGATAAGGATGAAACACACGATTCATTAGATCCATAAAAACTTATGGCACGATCCAGAGTCCGAACGGCATAACCAAGTACTCGTATAGACCATATCTTCTCCAAAAAACTGTAAGCGGTATATCCGATGGTCTCATGCGCAGATGATGATATCCTAATATCAAGTCAATATTCGAGAACACTTGTTCTCCACAAAGTTGATCAAAAGGATCATCAATCCTTAGCAAGGGATATCGGTTCTTGACTGTCAACTGGTTCATCTTTTGATAATCCACACAGAGACTGAGGGTACCATCTACCTTCTTCGCAAAGAGGACCGGCGAACCCCAAGGAGAAGTACTGGGTTAGATGAAACCCTTTGCCTGTAACTCCTCTAACTACCTATTGAGATCTTGAAACTCTGGTGTAGCCATCCTATAATGAGGAATGGACACTGGTGATGCTCTTGGAACTAGCTCAATAGAGAAATCCACCTCACGCTCTGGAGGTAGACCTGGAAAGTCTTCTAGGAAGACATCCCTAAAATGATCAACCATTGGAGAGAAATCCATCTATCAAGTCCCCTGATCATCCAGATATAAACACGTGATCTGGGATGTGACTCCACCTCACCCATGATTCTATGGTCGAGCTCGACTCGCATAAAAATCCCATTCAACTTTGTATACAAATTCTCTGCCCTCTGGTGCTGTGAAACTCACCCTACGACGATAGTATTCCACAAAGGCTCGAAAGGGAACCAACCAGTCCATCATGAGAATGACATCGTAGCTCGTCATCTCTAAGACATAGAGGTCCCAAGGAAAGTGACACCCACCAAACTCATGGGGGAACTCCTTACACTGATGCACACCTACCGTTCTAGTTCCCAATGGAGTGTCTAGCATCATAACAGCAGAAGATGAAGAAGAAACACAGATCCCAAGGCTCTCCACAACGGGCACAGATATGAAACTATGTGTAGAACCCATATGAAAAAGCACTAAAGATAAGACATAAGATACTAGAATAGTACCTCTGATAGTAGAAGGTCTGGGATCCTACTCTTGTTGGGTCTGTTGCACTGCATATGCCTACCCAGTGCCACGGCCCTGCGACACAGCCTGGCTACCCTGAGCTGTCCCGCCCTGCTGCCTCTGTGATCTGGGTGTCTGGCTACCACGACCACAACCACCATCCCTGCCTGCATGCCCCGATGTATTCCAGTTTCCCGACTGGTGAGAAGCTACTGCTCCTACTCCCACATGCAGAGTCTACACAGAACCCCTCTCACTAGTCACTGGTGGAAACGCCCTGTAAAAGCACTGCAGATGACCCATCTTGCCACAAGATCGACACTCCACTGGGTCTCGTGGATACTGAGGTCTATTGTGCCCCTCCTTACCACACTGGTATCACATGGCCTGGTCACCTGAAACATTCTTCTGGTTGGTACTACCACCTAGAGAGAAGTCCATCTGTCTCTTCCTCTTTTTAGTAGAAATAGAACCAGAAACTGGTGCTGAACCGATCTGGACCACACCACTAGCTTCCTAAAGATTCCACTCGGTAATCAGTGCCTAGTTCACAATAGCATGTATTGAAGGCAACCTGAAAACATTCACTAGTGCTCAGATGTCATATCGAAGACCATCCTCAAAGCGTTTGGCTCTAAACGTCTCATTACCCACCAGAATGGGTGCAAAACACTGAAGCTCGGTGAAGCGAGCAGAATAATTCATCACCGACATAGCGCCTTACTGCAGGTTCATGAACTCTCGAGATTTATCTTCCCTCAGTGTCTCTGGAAAGATTAATTCATAGAAGACTTCCTGAAAATATTCCCACACCATGTCTCTGTGATGCTCTATCTGAGTGGTAACATCCCAGCACCTCTTGGAGGAATCACACAACATATACGTCTCGAGCTCAACCCACCACCCTGGAGGTGTCTCAAGTTACTCAAAAATAGTCTGCATAGACCCCAACCATGATTCCACAGCCTGTGGTATTCCATCCCCTGAGAACGTCAGTGGATGCTACTGCTGGAATATACGATTCAGCTCGACCATAGATGTTGCAGCCGGGGGTGCTCCCTGAAAGGTCTGCATGAACCACATAAATTCTTCACAGAACTATGCCTCCATGCCTGTGTCTGGTATAACGGCTGGTGCCGCATCTGACTCTACTGGTGGATCCACTAGTATCCCATGGCCCACCATTTTTGGAGAATAATCGTTGCCGCTCTCCTGGAGAACAACGCGTGGTCATCTCGATGGAATGACTCTACAAGGTAAATCGCACACCTTATATCAATATTATCAAAGACTGAAAACGAAGGGACCAAAAGGGGAATAGGAGGAAGAAGGAATTCAAGATTTTCAAAATAAGACTACACGGTGTGTATACTGACTACACGGCGTGTCCCTGACTTCTATTCCCCTGACCGGGTCCTTCTACACTGCTAAGCCACATGGATCCCATTGAAAAAAACTACACAGCATGTATACTGACTACACGACATATATGGTGTAATTTTCCAACTTCCTGTGTAGTTTGTGACACAACCGACTACTCAGCTTGATACTACACGACTGTTACACCCGCACACAGTGTGTACACCACCCCGTTTCCTAGCCACATGGCTAAAACCACACGGTCTGTCCTTAGACAAGACTACATGGCGTGTCCCACTAGTACACAACGTGTACTAGACAAGCTCTGACGACCCCTATCGTTAGTTACACGGCTGAATCCCAGGCCAGACTACACGGTGTGTTCCAAAGTGGACACGGCGTGAATGTCTTAAGGTCTCCTCCGTCCGTGTTGTTAGTTACACGAGCGGACTCTGGGTCAACACTACACGGCGTGTACATCTGGTACATGGCGTGTTTGCCCCATGAATTTCCCTTCCCCATGTCCCTTCCCACATGGTCTATGACACGGAAAGAGACTACATGGAATGTACTTAGAGTAAACGACGTGTACTAAAAAAGTTTTCCTTTCTTACCGAACAGAAGAACACACAACATGTGTCCAAGGAACTAGACGGCGTGTATCTTGGGTTTTCCAGACAGTAAGGCTCAAATACTACTCCGGGACCCAGGAAATACTGAAAAACAACACCTAAGTGCCAAATTCTGATCCGTGAGGGCCTATACTCTCCATGAATCAAAGTTTGGCATCTTATACGCGTTATAAATAAGTAAACAAGTCAATGATCCACCAAATTCCGGTTATTGAGGGCCCATACTCCTCAAAAACAAAAGTTTGGCATCTATTCTATCAACAGACTCACACAAAAATACCCTATCACATAGCAGGTATTTATCAAGGAAGCTATCACAACAACATGATTTTCTAGCACAAAAACTATCACAACAACATGCAATTTATAATGCACCTACATGGCATGAAACTATGCATGGCATGTGATTTCTAAAATGTGCCTAAATTATGCATGAGATGGCATACCCTCATCTCATCGGGTTGCAACTAAATAGTACCCATGGATAAAATATAAGCAGCACAATCACAAGTGCGTCACCCAACGATGAAAATCAAATCAACTATAAAATTTGAAAAATCAGAAAAATTGTAAAAATATGAGGTATACTGGATTTTCCATGTACATAGGTTAGCTACGCCCGAGCACAACTTATTACCAATTAACTTTCCCATCCTATCCTTGGCTGAGGCTCCAAATAGTAAGTCAAAGAAAAGAACCCGTTTGATACATCTTTGTAATGTCCCGGTTCTGGGTGCCACTCAACGGGTGCCCCGAACCCGGTTGGTCACATGACCTCAAGTGCATTTCCCCAAACGCCAGAGGCTTCCGACTAGCAGTGAGGGCCTAGGTCTGATAGTTGGGAAAATATACCCTAATTTGTCAAAGTATAGCGCAACGGAATAATAAAAACATTCAACAACAGTGGAAGCAATAAACCATACACATTTAAAATAAACAACTACAGTAAAAGATAACCAACAATTATGTAGACAATGATGCAACATGTATCAAGTTCTAAGAAAATAGCCCGAACATGTTACACAATAATATAGTACAGTACAATACAGAGTACAACAAAACAAAACAAAATAGTCAGTAACATCGTGAGCGTAATCCTGGTCCCATGCTCCCCTACTCCTCAGCAGTAATCAAGTACCTGTATAGGGTCCCTTGCCCTTATCCACACCTATAGAAATGTAATCTGTTTGGGCCGAAGACATGACCCAAACACGGTGTGAGAAATAAATCCCAGTAGGCACCCACAAAAGGCCCATGCCCAACCATGTGAAAATATGAAACAACAATGTGCAGTAGTAAAATGAAATAAACAATTTAGTACTCAAAAGTAACTAACTTTACCAGTTATATTTCCATTTTATTATTTATTTAATCGTTCATTATAAGGAAACCACCATAGTGAATTTCTATGTAAATAGTCAGTGTCCTCAGACACACAATCCCTTACCCTCAGGTAATCAAAAACTTAACTCGTAGGTAATTTCCCACAAACATAATAGATATTTATTTTAGGCATACAAAGTGTCTCCCTCAGGCACAGAGTCTATTTCCCATAGGCATGAAAGAAGTTTCCCTCAGACCAAAATAACCACTTCCCTCAGGCTAAAAGAAAACACTGACCTCAGGCTAAAAAAGTAACCGGGACATTCCCAACATATAAAAACGAAATTCACATACAATTCCTCTCAAAGAAAAAGTAATGCGCAAAATAAACATGGCATACCCTCGGGTATCCTGGCCAAACGGCTAAATAGAGGAACACACCCGCGAGGTGGTCCTGGATCCAAGCAGTGATCCCAAACAACATTTTATTATAACATTTAATTACCTATACAATTCTTGGTATTTAAAACGACCAAGGCCTCAGCCACATGACACCCCAACATGGGTTCGTGGCAGAACGATTCACACAAAAAACACACAATAGTTGGAAATTAAACACCAAGCCACCTACCTTAAATGCCCCTGAACAGTATACGTGAACAACAATCCTTGAATCGTCCAAGAACGATGTATATTTGAGGTGAAAGAAATCCCCATTCAAAGTCAAATAACATCCTTTAGAGGAAGAATTGGAAATAATGGCTTAAGTATAGTGGTGGGCTTACCCGTGCGGTTCCATTGAGATCGTTAGAGGTGAAAATGGATTCCCGACGCTCGATCTGGAGATCCTTGAAGGTCCATCCTCCTCTCCCGAATCCTTCCTTCGGTTCTAATCCAATCCTATGAATAGGGTTGGATACTTCCCATTTTAAGAAAAAAACAAACAAACAAATAAACTACACGGCGTGTACTATTGACTAGACAGCGTGTAATTTTATCATTTAACAGTTCCTCTGGTGGCATCGCCACACTGTTCCTCCATCAACATGAGTACACGACATGTATTTCTAATTACATGGTGTGTAATGCCGCTCCGCTGGCAGCTGATTCCACCACCTTACTATTTGCATGTCGAATGACTACACGATGTGTAAATATTCACTACACGGCGTGTAGTCGGTTTTTACACCCTTCATCACCGACATGGCTACACACCCTATGTACTCATCCCACATAGCCAAAGTACATGGCGTGTGGAATAGTACATGGCGTGTAGTCCTGAAATTTAGGTTTTTTCTCCATTTTCATTATTTTCTCAAAAACATTTAAGGAAAAGAGAAAAGAAGAAACCCGTACCTCAAAAATAAGAACCAGGTTCTTATATATTCCAGGTTGTTGCTTCAGTTTTGAAAAAATAATTCCCTTTTAGTCTTTGTCTGATGCCCAGGTGCTAGTCTCCAGCCCATGGGGATCAAGAAATCCCTTCATGCATGTAGAAATTTCTGTCGAGTACTAGTTTGATATAGTATCTATACTAGGTTCTTCACAATGTGGATTTAAATTTGATACACACAATCTATTCATGGATTAATTCTCACTTCAACATTATGATAATTGTAAGGGATTTCATCTGAATTTCCATTTCATTGAGGCATTTTTATTAATATACACTTATTCAATTTTACATGGTGTATATACTCCCCCTTTGGTGTATTCAACATGAATACCTATTTATTCACGATGATTAATATTTCAATTCATGTTTATCTATATTTATTGTTTCATAGATATAAATATTGCATAAAATATATACCATTTTTACATATGGTGTTTAGTTTGAAAGCTACTTGTTTATATTGGGAAATATTACTAAATACATGTTATTTAACCAATATAGATATTTGATTATAAGGAACATTTTTCATGAATTAAATCAATTATTCAATATATGATTAATGATTTATACATGCTGTGATGGGTGGGTCCCATAATTATATAGCCCCTCGATGCATTTCTATTTTCATGTGATGAATCATCAAGATAACATGAAATGGGTTTCTACATGTAGAGTTTAACTATCTTTTGATAATATAGGTATCATGTGACTAAGAACCTAATGTCCAATGATGAATCATTTACTTCATTACGAATTCAATTATTATTATCCATGAAATTCTCACAATGATATTATATCTTGATGAATTTCTTTCTCAGTTTATTTAATAAAAAGAATATATTTTTATTTCTTTACCATGCCTAGTTGATTATGCCTTATCCTACTATGATAGTCATGGTATTAATTAAATGAAATGTGTTTTCAGTTATTTAGCTTTCATTTTTGATTATGATATTAATGTTATTTAAATTTAATGTGTGTTCAATTATATATCTTTCTATATTGATTATGATTATTGACTCATGATATCTTCCGCTATACGTAACCCTTACTGAGTATTTGGGATCACCCTTAATTCGTTTTCATTCCATAGAATCCATGAAGTGTACTATGTTTGATATACAAGTATATTCTTGAGGGAATAATGTTATTCTTGATTTTTTTTGTATTTTTTGTTTTCAAATATAATATAAGAATCATGTATGTATCTATTTTACCAAGACTAGTTAATTAATTGTTCATTTAGGATGCGATTCATTGTATCTTATGAAAATTTAATAATGTAATACACTGAACATGGGTTACTGATGTGGGAGTTGTTACAATAAATGTGAAGAGTGATTCAAGGAAATTAAGATACGGTTATTAATCATGCCTATTTTTACATTACACTATAGTGGAAATTTTTTTGTAAACTACAGTAATGTATTAAAGAAAGGATTGGGATGCATGATTTTGATTAATGATATAGGGATATCCCATGCCTCACACCAAATTAAGGTTCATGAGAAAAATTAACCAACTCATAAGTTTTTGTTAGTTTTGGTAATTCTTAAATTAAAAATATGGATGAATTATATTTATGGATAAAGGTGTGATATATATACTGATAATAAAATTTTAAATTATATATTCACATATAAATAGTTGAATATGTACCATAGAATATGGTTGGAGTTGATTAAATATTATAACTGCTCAATACATTATCACCATGGGAAGAGAACAAGGTGGTGAATGATTTGATTCAAAAGGATTATTCCATCTTTTCTGTGATGAGGATCAAATAACATCAAATATTTTTTTATTTACAAAGGATGCATTTTGAGATCTTTAAGTAAGAGGAGAAATGTTATCTTTCTCAAATGTGATTTCAACCATCTATCAATGTGAGGATTAAATAGGCACATAATAAATATGTGGAACTGTAAAAGGAGTTAATAAATGTTCATGAGTTCAACCTTCAATTTCATGTAATGATAAGATTTAGGAAACATGTATGTGTTCCACCCATACCAGATTTGAAGAAGTAGATGTTGGATGAGGCTCAAATTTTAGAATTCTCTATTCATACTATAAGTATGAAGATGTATAGATATATGGAAGAGTATTTCTCTTGGGATTTCATTAATATAGATATGAAAAGTATGTATATTGGTTATTGTTATGTCATCAAGTTAAGGATGATAAATATAAGTCTAAGGGAATGTTATAACTATTACCAATTATAGAATGGAAATGAGAAAACATCAACATGTATTTCATCATTAGAATCCAAAAAAAATCTAAAGGACATAATTCTATATGGTTTTTAGTTGATCTCTATACAAATTCAACATAATTCATTTATATCAGAGTCAATTTTTGTCTTGATCAATTTTCTAGAATGTACATTAAAGATGTGGTAAGGTTGCTTGGATTACCACTATCTATTTTATCTGATTGGGATCCTAGTTTTACCTTTATGTTAAAGAAAATACTTTATAGATCTATGGATATTGAGTTGAGTTTCATTATGTAATATCATATTCAGATATATGGTCATTGTAATAGAACTATTAATTCTCTTGAGGAAATATTGAGATCTTTTTATATGGATTTCAAAGGTGGTTGGGATCAACACCGTCCTTTGGTAAACATTTCTAAGAAAATAAATTTCAATCAAGAATTAATATGGATCTTTAGAAAGCCTTTTATGCAAGAGAGTGTATAAACACATCCTTATAGGATGAATTTAGAGAACAAAAACTATTGGAACCTGAGTTAGCTGGGAAATTGGAAGAGAAAGTTAGAGGCGTACAACAACACAAGGAAACTCATAGTCTATAGAAAAGTTATCCTGAAAATAATCATATTGATATGGAATATGAAGTTGATGAGAAGGTTTTTTTTGTGATTTTATTTATGGAATAAGTTTACTAGATTTTGAAATAATGTAAATCTATTCTTAGGTATATTATCCCTTTCAAAATTCATGATCAAGTATGGATGGTAGCTTATCATTTGGAGTTTCCACCAAAACTCTCTCAAGTTAACGATGTGTTCCATGTATCTATCATGAGGAAGTATATAAATAATAATACACATATAGTATATTTAAATGTTTTACTATTGGATCATGATCTTTTATATAAGGATCAATTGGTAGAAATCTTGGATCATAGAGATAATGTGCTATTGAATAAGAAAACTCACTTGGTTAAAGTTGTTCTTAAGAAATAAAAAATTAAAAGAACCTACATGGGAACCTAATAAAATGATGAAATACAGATATCATCATTTATTTAAACCATATTGGTGTAATTTTAATGAAAAAATTCATTTTATAGGGGCATAATGTAACACGCTGAGATTTTATGAATTATTTTTCTTCAAATAATTTTTTCCGATAGTTTGTGATATAGGAAACTTCAAGTCTAAATGAATTATAATATAGTATACAATTATTATATAGATGTAAAATTTAAGTTTATGAATATAATTAAATAATTTATAAAGAAATTATGTATAAAATAAATTCCTTTATTTTCAGTTGATTAGAAATGGAGATAAAAATGCATTTGAATGTAAAAGAGAGGTTTCTCTGATAAATTATTTTTATATGCGCAACGTGTTTTTATATTAATAAATTATATAAATAACTACTGGTGAATCAATTTCATTAAATTTTTATATTATATATTCAATAAAATATTTTAACATTTATCTAATATTTTACTGTTCATGGGATAAGAATAAATCTAATTTTATGGTTAAAATTGTATTTTTTCAAGAGCAGTTTCATCACGTTTTGCTCACTTATTTTAGAATTTTGTTGTGAAACATTAAGTTATTAAATTTTATAAAATAGGTTCCATATTTTTAATTATGTGGATTAAATTTGGTAAGTTGATCCCTTTTATTTTTAGGTATTATGAATAGTAACTATGATAAAATTTATCACTATGGTAAATGATAAATTTGGTTAATGAAGGTTAAAACTAAGTGTTAAGGCCACCAGTTCTCATCTTAATTCATATTTAATGAATTTAATTAGACCCTTATCACCCTATTCTATAAATAAATTTTTTAAGGGACACTTTTCCATAAAATGACCTAGATAATATTTAAATAAAAGAAGAATACAAAATGTCACTATCTTACTTTTAAATATATTTTATGTGTTCACAGAGGAGAAAAATAAAGTGGTGAAAAAAAATATTTTTATTTTGTGAATAATAATGTTATTTTTATTATGGTAATTTATTTATATTTTTTTATTATATAATTAACTTAAATATTGATACAACACTGACAAAATATTTATTCAGTTAATAGAAAAATAAAATAAATTATTTTAAAAATATTAAATGTAATAAAATTTGTGTTAGTTATTGTGATGAATGAATTTTTTAAATAAATATAACATATTAGAAATAACCTATTGATTTTTATTATAATTAAAAAAATTTCTTGATGCATTTAAAGTAAAATTAAATAAATAGTGTCAAAAATTATAGTAATAGTATTTTATGAAAATAATATTTTATTAAATTATTTAAAAATAAATAAAATCATGAAAGAGGACAATGATGATAATTTATAGTATAAAATTTAACCCTTATTAAATTTATGATACAATTTTTACCTTTTAGGTGTATTTATAACCATTTAACATTTAAAAATATGTTACCATGGTTAAGGTTAAAATAGGTTAACTAAAGGGTTAATGTTAGGTCTAAAAGGTCCTAGATACCCTGAGAGGGGAAGGGGGGATAAATTAGGGTATGGATATTATTTTCAAACTTCTTCCTTCCCCACTAGATGTTGAACACTTTATTATAAGGGTCACTTCTTATGATATTTAATGTCAACATTGATCATGTCCTTTCTAATTTTATCTGATGATAATGCTTTTAAAGTAAATAAATAAATAAAGTATTAGGACACATAAATTTTTAATTGGTTCACCCTTAATATGCTATATCCAAGGAGAATACAACGACAATTTTCTTATTATAACAAATTCACTAAGGATAACAACTAATAAATATGTTCGGTCTAGATTAGTTCTATGCCCAGGATCACTTCCTTTACAATATTTTGGGTTCACTCACTGCATTCCCATGGGCCACTCCCTATATCTCTTTCATTGGCTCACTTCTGATGGAAAGGATCAACATATTCCTCTTTCTTTTATCACTATTATTAGAAGGGATACACTCACAATTTATGGACATTTAGGTCCATTAACCATCACTAATGAATACATCCCTAGTTATAGATAGATTCTCTATTAAGGTTCCACTTTCATCCAACTAATGAATACCAATTTGCCATATATTTTTTGGGAAATTCCTTCTGAAAAACTTTTGCAATGCGCACTACCTTCATAAATATCCTCCCATTCTTGAAGCTAACTTATCCTTCATAAAGCACACTTCTTTCATGAAGCTCAACTAGCCTTTATGAATCTATTTACTTTCACGAAGCTTACTTAGCCTTTGAGAATTTCCTTACTTTTATGATGCTCAGAACATTTGGTTTGATTTTATATCCTTTGAAAACATCTTTTCATGAAACACATTCACGAAGATTCCTTCATGAACCACCATCATGATTCCAGATCTTTATGATTTTCATTAAGTATCACTTCATTTCTTAATGGGGGTAGAGGCCTATTTATTAACATTCCAAAAATTCTAGAATCTTTCAACCATGTCATCACTATTTCACGATGCTCTATATTTTTCTTCCATGATTCTTCCTTTTTCAAAAATCTCTATAAAAAATTACCATTCATGATGATTTTCATAATCTAGGGGATTTCTATCAAAACCTTTACACCACCACATTGCTCTACTCATGATAATCCTCACCTTCGATATTCACGATGCTCGCCATTGTCATGTAGATCACCGTAAAAATTATTTGATCCTTCACAAAACACCCTTCATGAATACAATATTCATGAAAATCATTAATTTTCCATATTTTCAAAATGAATTAAATGAAATACACTTTTCATGATTCTATCCCAACACCAAAATTTGGACTCAAAAATTTGGAAAACACCGGGGAATAGAGTCACCTTATGTATGTAATTTTATGTACCACTTCCAAGACATATATTCCTTTGTATTGGATCTTTTTCAATAGACCATGTCAAAAATATCTCTGGATATCTAAAAATGACCCTGAAAACCACTTTTTCAAAAAACACACTCAACCTAAAAATGCTGCAATTTTTCCATGAGGGATATTTTATGAATAGTTAAACCAAAATAAAAGGTTTAAAATAAAATTTGAACTAATAAAAATTTTACTGGTTGATTATATTTCAACCATATACTACCTTATATTTTAATCTATTTCCATAGAGAATCATTTTTACTGAGAAATTATTAGTAATATTTTAATGTTTTTAATAATTCAAAGTCCATTTTCCCTCCCTTATAAAAAGAAACCCATTCCTTCATTTATTTACACCAGTTTAAAAATAATTCATGACCAATCCCTAAAAATTTCCCTTATAAAAATTATTATCAAAATTCTATAGGTATTTTTCTCCTTAAAATAAAAATCCTATGTTCCATAAGAAATGATCTAAAGAAAGTATCATGAAGAAGAGGTAAGCATCTTATCTGAACTCTTTCAATTTATTTATTCTTTTACCTATGCTAAGGATATGTTATTTATCATAAAATTAAAACTTCTATATATTAAATTTACTTAATTTTTTTATTATTAAAATAAAATTATACACTCTCTTCTCTATCAAATTGAAAGTGATGTATCACTCTTGTGTATGTACGACTTACTATCTCCACGTAGCGATATAATTCATTTTTACCTCAAAAATTTATAGATGGGTAATATGTTGGGTTTATTATTTATATATTATATTTATTAAATAAGTACTCTAATTGGATTATAATAATATATCTACCATATTACCATTCAATCCGTTGAAAAATAATTACGTTGCTTGTGCGTATGTGTAGAATACAACCTCTACAAAGTGATGCGATTTGTTTTTTAGTTTAATTTAACCTGAATGATAAGTAATGAATTAATTAGTACAAATAAAATTAGGATATAATAATGACTCTATAGTAGTGAATTATTATTATTAACCTTTCTTTCTCTCTATTTTTCAAAAAGTGAAAAGAATGTTCATGCGTACATACGACTTACTGTCTCCATGAACGGTGTAGTAAATTTTTATATCTCTATCTTTAATGTATTAATATAAACACATATAAAATGAATATATATGATATTTATACCATTATTAAAATTGTTTAGATCATGTAACCATGATAAAATTAAAATTATAGAAACCACTGAATGAAAAAATACATAAAAAATGAACAAGTTATCACTTGGAACTGTGATTTTAACAAAGAATTATTAATAAATAGGTGACAAAAGATTATAGGTAAATCATATATGTTAATATATAAATAAGTGTGGTTATATAATAGATTTATAAAAAATATATATTTATTAAACCAGAGAGTCAAAAACACATATGAAGGAATCCAGACCTGAGGTAAGGGTTTATTTTATAATCTTACCCTTATTAGAGATTGTCTATGTTCAAGTATTCACTAGAATAATTATTTATTATTTATATCTTAAACCAAATATATTTTATTATAATATATTTATTTTATTTAATTAAATTATTTTTATTTTTTTAGTTTCATTATGTACTCAAGATACCGAAATAATGTTTTTTTATGGAAAACCGACCTTGTTTTTCTACAAAGTTGATAATTTTATCTTCCATGTAAATATTTTACATAAAATATATGAAATAATGTTTTTAATATTATAAAATTAGATTTTTACCCATGTTTTAATTCTAAAAAAATTATTTGAAAGGAATATTATTTTCATTTTCTGAATGCTACATGTTTTTAGTTAAAAAAACGAAGGGAATGTTTTTTAACTTATATAGAATGAATGAAATTTTATTCCATTATTAATGATAATTACTATGAAGATAAATTTAAAATTTTACAAGGATACTTTCAAAGAAATGTTTTTCCTTAATATTATAAAAATATTTTTGACTTTCAATAAGTTATTTCAAAGTGAAAAGGGTATTTTACTCAAGAAATTATCTAGTGATATTTTTAATGTATTTTAATCAATGAAAAAAAATCATTTTTTGAATATTATGTTGAGGATATAATCATTTAATACCATACAACATATTTATATAGATGTTTTATGATCATTTTTACTAGGGAATGTATTTATATCGTAATTCTAGTTCATCCAATATGGATAGTCATTGATTTTTAAGGAATGTTGATTAAGTTATATTGGTTATACATATGATGAATGTGTTGTAATTATTAAATGAGGGGTGTGGCCTGAAATTATATAGCCCAAATTTATATATGTAGATCTCATAAGAAAAACTATACTAGTTATTTGGATGTGGATTTACCCATTTATTTAGTTGTCTTGGCATGATGCCTTCATTTTATTTTTAGATTTCTTGCCACAAGGACTCGATGGTAAGTTTTAAATGTCCAACATTATGAATTCTATCATTATGAAATAATTTATTTAAGTTAATGAGTTTATTTGAAATGTTTTCTATTTACATGGATAAGTTATAAACTTATTTGATTATTTACATGACATTATTTGATCATCATTCATTATATCCATATTATTCATGTCTTATTTAGATTCTATTATATGTATTCCCTTACTTAACATCTGATATTACCCCTTGTTTATGTTTCATTTCCCTAGGGTTCCATGAAATGTTTTATAACTGATATGTAGGGTTATCTGAGAGGTAAAAAAGATGACCCCAAAGAAAATAATATGATGTATATTATGTTTTAAAAAGTAATGCAGGATTCAAGTATGTATCTAGTTTACAATGAATAATAAATTTTTAGGTATTTTGAGATATGATTTATTATATTTCGTACCAATTTAATGATGTAACTATCAGATTTGGGATACTAGGGTTGGGGAATTTACACTTCTTAGGGATATCTTAGGCAAACACAATCACTTTCTCAATCATTACTAAAAGAAGCCACCAATTCTATAATAAAGGATCCCTATCCATAAACAGAAATAATTTGTGATAAATAGATGGATATATTCTTGTTCTTATGGGAAAATGAGTCTTACTCAAGATACATAATGAAATTCCATTCAATAAATAAGATAAGTATCTCAGGTACATATTATCCCGAGCAAGGGAGATGATTCTATGAGGAATGGGGATATGATGTCAAACCAGTGAAACCTCCTTAAGTCCTCCTTGTCTGATTACCCTATATGTGACTTTTTATATGAGTGAATCCAGTTTGTGACTCACATATAGGTGTTTTAACAATTAATTTTTTTTATCAAAAACTAGTCTAGGAGAGTGGATACCTGGTCACTTAGAATTACCTTTTTTAGATAAAATTCATCAGTTTATATTTCATGTGTATAATAGAAATTCTCTATTATGTATATCATATTTGTTTTAAGTGTTGTGGGATTGGATATAAGTACACTTCAAATATACATGATGAATATATTCTGATGAATATCATATTAAATTACAATTTTGATCCTTATATATTTAGATTTTACCTTCTAATAGATAACTAATATAGTGAATGCACTAGTGAGTTCTCTTTAGTATGCTATGGGTGGAACCCTAGTAGGTAAATATACTAGGTCATACACTATATAATAAGAGGAATTATAGCCTAATAAGAGGGTGATACTAGAGGTATAGGGGAGTGATCCACTATATTCCTTCAAATCTCTAGGACAAGATCACCTGGAGGTAGATATTGTATCCGAATATCTTGGATTATATTTTAATAGAATATAAAAATATTGGCCATGTACATTATCATAGGTGAAAGTCATTGTTCTAAAAGTTTTACCCTATATTCTCATTTTAAGATTAATAATATACTTTGGGGTTGTATAATATATATCTTTTAGATAATGATCCCTATAATATAATCTAAAACATTGAAAAAAGTGAATCTCAAGACATACTTATGTTTTATACTACAAAAGGATCTATACCAATAGTGGTAGAGACATTGGTAGTGGTCATTCTAACCATATTTTCTAGTAGAAGATAAGATGTATCTAGTGTTACCATCGAATGAAAAAATTTATTTTTCACTATTATTATTATTTTATATCTCATGCCTAAGATAATTACACTTACTAAAGATATGAACACAATGTAGGATATCTTTTTATTGATTAAAATCCACTCCTATTTGATAAGGTTTATGGACTTCAACAATTAATTAAATGGACAATTGTCTTCCTCACTTAATTATATTTTTATATTACATTCTTTTTTGGGTTCTAATTATAATATTTCTAAGTAGATACTTTTATGGGATGAAAAAACCATTGTACTTATTAGGATCAAGTAACTGATAACTGAATATTTTGAAAGAGTATATGTGTTCAACTCTCCTGAGGAGGGCCACAAAGATCCCAAAGAAGGAACACCTCAAAAAGATACACCTTCTCCCAAAATCATTGATTTGACTACTATATAAGGGGTATAGATCCCTTGGTTAACAAGGAAATTATTAGAGATTAAAATGATCATGTATCTCTAAATGATGGAATAACTACTACAAGGGAAGTCCCCATCGTTTTTGATAAAGGAACAATTGGGGATAATTCTCAATTTTTAATTCTTAAGGTGGTGGTACACATTTTTTGTGCTAATGACCTGGAAGGATTGGGAGAGTATCTATAATAAAATTTAATTAATTTAAAACTTACTAATATATTTATATACTCTCTATAAAATTTCAGTAATGATTTTAAAAGCAAAGGGAAGAGTTGATAAAGTTTATATCTTAACATTATAGTTTAGAAAGTACACAAATGTTGATATTATTTAAATTAAAAATTTCTCATATAGTGATGAAAAATAATCCAATTAAGAGATTGGGTCCTAGAATAAATTTTAGTATAATATAGTAACTCTAACTAAGATCATTAGTCTCTCAATTTCTAATATTGTTCATGATAATAAGAATGGAATGATAAAAAGAAGCTAGTCTAAAGAACTTATTTGGAGTAACTATGTAAAAATATTTAATAGGATAATCCAAATGGCTATTAAATTGGAATATAGTGGGCTTGACTATCATATTTTCCATTCATTTTTCATGGAAATAATCCTCAAATAGGGTCATGGGTAGATGTACCAATTATGACTTTCCTTGGAAAAGTTAGCATCATATTCCATAAATATTTGATCTTCTACCATTCTTGAGGCCTCTCAACATGTTCTAGTGGCATCTATATTGTAACATACAGTCATTTAATGGAGTTAATTAGTGGAAAAACATTAATAAGGGCAATAAACTAATGAGAGAGTAGTTTTTGATTATTTAGATCTAGTCACGGAAAGTGAAAGGTAGGTATGGATGCCATCACTAGAGTGGAGGGATTATTTATTATCGAGGAAGATAAAGCTAATGAGTTGTCTAAACATTAATGTAATATTGATAAATCTAGATGATAAATCAATGAAATTTAAGCATTAGTGGAGAGTATTTAATAAAAAATCACTACTTAGTTATCCCCCTTTTTTTTAAGATGGAGGAGGTGCTAATATTTTAGATTCGCATTTTCTTTTTATTCAATGAATGAAAGGACCTATTTTTTTTCTAAATTGTGTCAAATTTATTGATTATTGAATAACATTATTTCAATTAACAACCATATTAATTATATATTCTAATTAATTTATAATATAATTATCTTTTTTTCATTCCTAAATAAATTTTAGGTTTAGAGATTTATAGAATTATGACAAACTCTTACATAGTAAACCCATACATTACAAGTAGACACTTATACTCACTATCCATTTTCAGCACCAAAAAATAAATGATTTATTTTCATGAAATATCTTCATAAATTTGATCTTACCCTCATAATTTTACTTAACCATAATTAAATCCCTATGAAAAACATTTTAAAACATGGGATGAGAAAAAAGATCAGTAATAGACACAAAAAGAAGAAATCTGTTAGTCTAATTAAATACATAAAAATTCTTGTAATGTTTAACTTTTTCTTAAATGTTAATTGAGTATATGAAATAAAACATTTCCACATTAAAAACAAAAATATTTTCATCTTAAAGAAAAACATTAAAACTCATAGAAAGAAAATGAAGACCCATTTTGGAATCTTAGAGAATCAAATACATAACACATTTTAATCCCATGTTAGAAATAACTATATCATAATTAAATTGATAGTAGGAAACCTTAATTAACTCCCTACTTATTGTCTCAAAATATAAGGATAAAAAATTCTATTATTTATATTTTTATCATAAAAATTTAAAAACTCTTTAAAAACCATATTCAAAACACTTTCGGATATCAAAATTCCCTTTTATTTTAAAAACTCATTTTAAATATCGAAATTCCTATAATAAGGTAAATATGAGTTTTCTTTGAAGAAAATATCATTAAAAACATTCTTGAGGAAAATAATACTTCCATTTTGAAAAAACATATTTTAAGAGAATTGCATAATTATAAAGGAAAAAAATATTCCATGAAAAGATCCATATAAACATTTAAAGGAAATTTCAATAAAAATAATATCTATTAAGGTAGGAAAATATTCTCATTACTTATATGTTAAAAAAAATTCCTTCTATATTTTTTCATAAAAGTCACAACATACCTCATTTGGAAAACGACAAAAATATTCATCTATAACCATTTTATAAAAAGTAAAAAATGAGTAAACATTAATTGAAACAATCATAGTATTATAGTAAGGAACATCTTAAAAATATTTATTTTAAAACAATCATATGGGGTAGAAATAAAAAGAGAGTTTTATGGGAATCATTAAAAGATTAAATTTTAAAAGAAAGTCCCTTACCTTAAGATTGATATGTCATGTACATACTTTATCTTCCAGAATAATAAAACTAGGTTAATTTCTACTTGATTGAGAAATTTTTTCATGTTAATTATTCCTTTTACTTCACTTATTTCAATGTTATAACAATTTCTTAATTATTTAATTCTATATCAGATGTTTCGATGATATTCGGTTCATAAATCCAGAATAACTTCAGTAATATGAATATGGTCAAAGTGATAATTATAAAACCATATATATAATAAAAATAATCAAATAATTATAATTTTTACATATTAATTATACTTTTAAATCCATCCATAAAATATGGTAATGAAAAATGAACTCTATTACAATCATGAAGACGATAGACCGTACGTATGCATGAGTAATGTTTCCATTTTTTAATTAACATTATTGAAATAAGGTAAGTATTATTTTATCTTTTTATAATGATCATAATATTATAAATATCACATTATTTCATTAAATAAATTTATATATATAATCTATGTGATGTGATAATGAAAGATGAATCACATCGCTTCGTGGTGGGGATAGTCCACACGTATACATGAACGTTGTTATCATATTTCAATGAATGAAATTTTAAATAAATAAATGATATATTATAATTTAATAATGATAATTATTTCATGAATATCATATATAAACATTAATTCCATCATTATAACTAGTCAGGAGAGATAGTGATGTAAAACAAATTATATTAGTTCTCGAGGTGGTAGTCTTCTGTACACACAAACGATAAATTATTTTTCCATTTTATGGAATCAAAGATGGATATAGGTCATGAAAATAACATAATAACCTCTAAGTATATTTATGATAGTGTAGGTATTATTTTATCATGTTTTAATATCATTTGAGGGATATATAAGGAGAAAGAAACTAAAATTTGAAGATAAAAACCATACCTCTTATTTAGAAAACCACCTTTGCTTATTAACTTAAGAACTATAATATTAGAATTATACATAAAATAAGAACTCTATAATGATTTTAGGTATTCTGGGAAGGTATTTGGAAAGTTATTAGACAAAAAAATTCTATTCATGTGTTAATTAAGTGAATAAGATGTCTCCTTTTACAAGATAATGGAGGGGTAATATAGGCATTTATCAACATATTAAATTAGTATAAATTAATTTTCAATTAAAAACGGGTAAAATGTGGATTATTTTTAATATAAGAGGATTATGGGTCTAAATAATCTCATAAAATAAAAATTACACATGTTTTGATATTTTTTATACCCTTATTTTTGGTTTTAATCTATATTTAACCCCATTAACTCTTACTGTGGAAACATAGATTTTTAATCCCTTAGAGTAAATATAGTAACTATAAAATTTCAAAAAAACATAAATGGATCATGGATGAAATATTAAACCTTATTTAAATCACTTTTCTAAATATTATATTTTTAGGAATTTTATATCATTTAATAAAATATAATTTACTCTAAAATATGCTTTATGATAATTTTAAGAACTATTCATTACTTTGACCTTACTAACATCTAGATAACACTTATAATTCAAATTTTTTTTAAAACATCCCAAACATGTAAAAATAACATAAAAAATTCATGTATTAAATTAATTTTCTCAAATTATATATCTTTTCAAATTTTATTAACATTTTTTTTATTTCTCTAACAGTTGAATAATTACTACGTCAACATTGAGTAAGGATTTAAGGTAATTATTAAAAATAAAAAATAAAATACCATGATGAAGATAATTATTTTATATTGAAATATAATATTTTTAGTTTTACATATAATTTGTGTAAAACCATATTAAAAATTTTACACTTATTAAAAAAAAGAGTGTGACAAATTTGACTTTTCTTTAAACAAAATGATATAAAGTTCATAATCACATATAGGTGGCCTAAAAAGGTCATAAATTAAAACTTTTATTGATTATAGTATATATATACTCATCCAATATGTTTTAGGTAAGTGTTTTGGACCATTTATGGTTCATATATTTTTATTTTCAACCTAAATTACCTGATTCACCATTTACCATGGTAATAAAGATTACTAAGTTTACTATTTATATTGTCCATAACCAAAATGGTAGTATTTAATAAATTTTTACATAATGATTCTAAATTTGGAATCAATTTTTAAAAATTAAAATAATATAAAAATAAGAATTTCATTCCAAATTAAATATGAAAAACATAAAAAGAACTCTTTTTCAGAAAAATTCCCTTTTAAAGAATAAAATGTTATTATAATAAAGTAAATTATAGAATCCATTTCAAAAACCATAATTGGAAAATTATAAATTAATATAATTTAATGAAAATTTAAAACTATTCCATAAAAAATTTACCTAGTAAATTATTTAATGTAAATTATATTTTTCATTAAAAATAAGTATTTTCTGTATTCCTTGAAAAATCAGTATTTTTAGAAAATTACAAAAAATTATTCCAAAGATAATTTTTAAATGATGAATTTAAAAAATTAAATTCCTATTTTCAAATTAAAATTCTATATTATGAAAATTATACTCAAAATAAAATATTTTAAGAAATGAGTTTAATAAAACCATTTCGTTTTTTGATTGCAAGAATTACTTAACATATTTATCAATAATATAACTACATAATTAAGGAAGAATAATAAATATTAAAATTATTTATTCTATCATTACATGGGATGATATATTCTACCATGTTTTTTTAATTATTTCATAATGTTTTTTACTCAGGCTTGGTAACCAAGGTTTAAATTTTTGAAATACATTTATTGAAATCCCACATCATAAAAATGATTAATAAAACTTCTACTTGATAAGAGAGAAAAGGGAAGTATTATATTCCTCTAGAGTAACACATACTAGTTTTCCAAGTATAATATCATAAATGGGAAGTGAAAACATGTATATGGAAGAGAAAAATAACTCCCTATGATTGGTGGAGAGTGATAGAGAACATGTTCATGAGAAGTTAACCATCACAAAACTATAAATCTGTGATGGGTTTAAAGGATATTTATTTCTTGATAATAAAAGTAAAAAAATCAACATTTTGTTTCAAGATCCTTTTCCTAGAGTTAATTCATTACTTTAACATATATAATAGTAACATAAGGAAACATAATCAATTGAAAAGTATAATTTTATCCTTAAATTAATTCCCACAAAAATGTCATATTTATCTCCAAAATGAATAGTATTCAAGAATATGTTTTCATTAATATAGTTGTATAATCGAATTATAATGTATCAAATAATTCCACAGAGGATTACAAGATATTCCTCATATATTTAAACATTAACCACAATTTTTTTTAAGAAAATATAAATTAAACCCCCAAAAATAAAAAACCATTATATGAGGAAAACTACTTTATTCTAAAAAATTAAACAGTAATATCCAAAGTTCAACATAGAACATTCAATAAATAACTATCCCCAAAGTCCTTAAAAAAATTCTTTATAATTATTGAAACAAAAAAATCATAAGGATTTGATCATATAGACTTACAATATTAATTTTATGTTTTATCTACAAATAACATAAATTACTATTGAAGACTCATACCAAAATGACCTCAACCTAAACATATAATCTTTAAGATACACTAAATATTTCCATAAAAACCCTAAATCACCATAAATTCACAGTGTAATCACATATTCTTTCAAAATAAATTTTTTTATTTATTCATAAAAAATATTCCATATTTTTTTATTATAATCCTATAATGTTCCAAAAAAATTATAGTGATATTCTTTAAAAATAACATTAATTAAATAATCACCAAACCAATTTCTAATATCAAGGTTATATATAAGATAAAACAATGTTCCCAAAATAAACTAATTATTAATCCATAATTTGTTAAGTAACAAAAATTTCATACTAACTGGGACTTCACATAGGCCAGTGGTAGGCAATGCAGCCTTGTCACCCTTTGATTGTGGGTTCAAACTGCACGACCTTACCAGAGGCGATGGGTTGTTGTAGATTGTAATTTTTCTAAAACTATATCACTAAAATAATTATTACTTTCCATAAATGTGAGAAGCATGCTATATAATAACCTTAATATATTAAACATTAATTTTTTTTAACTTTATATGTTATCTCATAAAATTAATTTTTCATCCCAAAAATATTAACCCAAAACTACTTCAAAATCAATGATCATAAAATACCTAAAAATATTCACACCTTTAAAATTATGTTCACAAAATGAAAATGTATTATTCATAAAATAACAATTCACATTAAACCTAATGGTTATATTAAACTAAACTTAAACAAAAAACATCCCCAAAAATGACATTAATCACTTCAAAATTTCATTAATTAAATAATAAATAGGGATATATAAGATATTGAAAATATGACCAACCTACAACTTATAAAACTTTGATTATATCTATAACTCTTAAGTTAAACATACATGAAAACATCATAGTCTCAAAAGTTATCTAAACACTTCGATGATACCAAATGTGGAGACCCAACCTTAACGATTACATATTCTAGTTACTTTAGACTACAATTCTATTTCTTAAATTCTCAATGATCATTTATGTTTAGAGTTTTAGAGAATTGGGAAAGACTATTACATGATAAATCTATACATTAAAAGGGGGAACTTATACCCAGTGTATTTTTTTCTAGAAAAAAGTAAGTTTTCTTTTCATTACATAGTTTAAAAAATCTAACCTTGACCGCATAATTGTACTTAATTATAATTAAATACATTTGAAAAACATTTTAAAACAAGGTATGAGAATAAAAATATTAGTAAGATAAATAAATAGAAGAAATATGTTAGTTTAGTGAAAAAAATGAAAACCGATATAGTTTTTACCATTGTATTCAATGCTCATTAAGTGTATGAAATAAAAAACCTACACATGAAAAGAACACACTCATTTTTATCAAAGAATAATATTAAAGTTTATATGAAGAAAATAAAACCTCTTTAAAGAAACAAAGAGCCAGAAATCCATAATCCATTTTAAACCCATGTTAGAAATAACTGGATCCCAATTAAATCTATAAGAGAAAAACCTTTGGTAAACCTCTCATTATTTTCTTGAAAGACATAGTACATTACCTAATATATTGGAGCGCTATTTGGGAACACCCAAAACTTTAATGGGTTCACCCGACACTATATGGTTGCAACCAATTTATAAGATATACCAGGCTGACCCATGATCTATAACAGGGATCAAACCTTTGTATAAGCTGTATCAGGCTCACCTATTTCACATATAATTGTCAAGTACCATATCATGAATAAAAAACTTTATGATTGCACTGTTTATCATAAAACGATTAATAAACTCTTTAAAACTCACATGAAAAACACTTTTGGGTATAAAAAAAACTTTCTTTTAAAAAACATACTTAAAATACCAAAATACATAGAATAAGGTAATGTGAGGGGTTTTTTTTTTGAAGAAATGATCAATAAAAACATTTTTGAGGAAAATGACATTTCCATTTGGAAAAAATTATTTTAAAAAGGCCATGTAATTATAAATTAAAATGTGTTATTTTAAAAGAAAAATATAAACATGTAAAATGAACTTAAAAAAATATATTAGTCATGAAGAAGTTAAAATCTATTCATTCCATATAAGTTAAAAAACATTAATTTTGTATTTTTTTAAAAAGTCTTAAAGTACCTCTTTTGGGAAATAAAAAAAAGGTTCCCTTTAAAATGTTTTATAAAAATTATAACATGGAAAAACTGAATTTAATAAATAATAAAATAATATTTAAATACATCATTAATTTTTTTTTATAAAAAATCATATGGATATTGAAGAAAAATAGAGCTTTAAGAGAATCTTTAAAATGATATTTAAAAAAAAATATCTTACCTTGAGTCTAACAAATCACATACATACTTTATATTCCTGATTATTGAAAATATGTTAATTTTTAATTTATTAATAAATAGTTTTTATGATTATTATTAATTTTATTTTTCTTATTACCATGTTATAATAATTACTTAATTATTTAAGTCCACATGAGATGTTTTGATGGTATTCAGTTCATAAGTCAAAAATAAATTCAATAATTTGACTATGGTCAGTGTGGTCATTTTAAAAAAAACTCCGTAATAATAATCATTAAATAATAATAATTTTAATACATAAATTATAATTTTAAATTTGACAGTGATATATGTTTATGAAAAATAAACTATGTTACAATCATGGACACGGTAGGAAGTATGTATGCATGAGTAACGTTTCCATTTTTCAATGATCATTATAGAAAAATGTTAAGAATTATTTTATATTTAAAAAATAATAATAATATCATTAATATAATATTATTTAATTAAATAAAATTATAAATTTAATCCATGTTATGTGATTTGGAAAAATGAATCACATTGCTTCATGGCAGTGGTAGTTAAGACCTACACACAATCATCATTATCATTTTTCAGTGTATGAAATTGAAAGAACATAAATGATATATTATATTTTAAGAATGATAAATATGTCATAAATATAAAATATAAATACAAATTCCATCATTATAAATATTATTGAGATATGGTGGTGGAAAAAGAATTACATATGTTCATGAGAAGGTAGTCAACTGTACACATGGATGATGAATCATTTATCTATTTGATAGAATAAGATATTGATATAGGTCATGACACTAACATAATAAAATCATAGTATTTTCAGTATACTATAGGTATTGTTTTTCATGTTTGAATATGGTTTGAGGGATGTAGAATAAGATACAATACTAAAACATGTAGATAAAATCTATACCTCTTCTTAGGAAGACCTCCTTTTCTTAATATATTAAGACCTCTATGACTGTTATTGTGATTAAAAAAATAACTCTTGAATGAGGGTAGGTATTATAGGGAGATATTTTTAAAGATATGTGATGAAAAAAGGGGTTTAATGTGTGATTAAAAGATAATAATATGTTCCCTTTTATAAGAGAGGCGTGGTTCACTCTTGGCATTTCTAGAAATATTAAATTAATATAAATTAATTTTCTATTCCAAATTGCTAAAAAGATATTTATTTATAATATATGATGAGTATGAGTCTAAATAAACTCATAATATAAAAATTATACCAGTTTTTACTATAAATATACCCTTATATTTTGGTATAACAACTATTTAACCCCATTAAGTTTTACTATGATAAGATGGATTTTTACTCATTGAGGGAGAACATAGTTATTATAAAAGAAAAAATGGATTATAAATGGATAATTGATGAAATTTTAGAACATATTTTAATAACTTGGACTAATATAATATTTTTAGTAATTTTATATCATTTAATAAATTATTTTTTTACTCTAAAATATCCATAATGTCAATTTTATAAACTATTCATTACTTTGACTTTAATAATAAAAATATAACACTTATAATTCAAACCAATTTTTTAACATATCATAATAATGTCAATTTAATCTATAAAATTTGTTTATTAAATTAATTATCTCAATTTATATTTCTTTTAATATTTCTAATATTATTTATTTGTATTGTTCATTAGTTGAATAATTAATATGCTAATGTTTAGTAAAAATTTAAGGTAATTATTTCATCCATAAAAATTAACAATAAGATACCATAAAAAAGACTAGAATTTTATATTTAAAAATAATATTTCCATTCTAACATATCCAATGTATAACACCATAATAAAAATATTAAACATATTAAAAATAAGAGTGTGACATGTTTGACCTTTCTTTTAATAAAATAATATAAAGGTCATAATCTCATACAAGTGGATCCAAAAGGTCATAAATTATAAATTTCAATGATTATTGTTTATATATACACATCCAATAATTTTTAGGTAAGTTTTTGGGAACTTTGATGGTTAGTATCATTTTATATTTAACCTAAGTTACCTGATTTACCCTTTACCATGGTAACAATGAATACCAAGGTTACTATTAATATTGTCCAAAAATAAAGTGGTTATATTTATTAAATTTTGACCTATTGATTTAGACTATGTAATCCATTTTTCAAAATTCAAAACAATGAAGTGTAAAGATTTAATTTATAATTAAACTGAAAAAAACATAATAAAAAATTATTTAAAAAAATGACTTTTAAAATATAAAATATCTTTTACTACATTCAAGTATTAAATCCATTTAAAAATCAATATTTGGATTTTTTATAAAATTCAATAATTAAAATTTATAACTATTCAAATTTTTTTTACTATATGAATAATTTAAAATAAAATATCATTTTTAAAAAAAATTATTATTTTTCACTATCCTTTGAAAATTAAATATTTTTAGAAAATTAAAAAAATGTAATCTCAAGATAATTTTGAAAAATTTGAATTTAAAATAAAATTTATTTTTAAAAATTAAATGTTAAAAAAATTACAATTTAACTTTTAAATAAAATATTACAAGAAATGAGTTTAATAAAAACATTACCATTTTGATTTTAATAATTACTTAATATACTTATGATGAATATAAATACATAATTAAAGAATACAAATAAATATTAAAATGATCTATTCTTGCAATACCTGGGTTTTTTCATCTTAACTATCAATTCATCATAATTTTATAATCTAATTAAAAGTAATATGATAATATGTGAACCCACTCTAACATTTCATGGGGACATATTTGGTAAATCATAACTTCTTAACACTTAATACAATATTGATATGTATTAATCAATCCGTTTTCTTTTAAAAATGTACAATTAGATAAATATAGGTGGTACAAATATAGAATCATATAAACCATCACCATTACCTGGGAAAATTTAATAAGAAAAATGACTACAAAATTTTATTTCCTTTTAAATGTGTTCTCTCAGATAGATATAGGAATGCCGAATATTACAGAACATATAACATCATTGTATTCTATAGTTAATCCATTCAATATTAAAAATTTGGACTAGATATTATACTAAAAATAATGAAGGGGGATTTTGAATGAGGATTCCAGTGGTCAAAAGGGATCAAGTAAACTAATATTACACATTCACACATTTCAAACGGATCATATAAACCAATATATGACAGGAAGGGTGATCTAACTTTTTACAATGTTGATGAACTTAGAGATTGTAACTCAACTTTCTCAAGGGCTGAATAATGAAAACCACATGCTTTATGAATTGTTATTTTATTTAATCCTTTAAGTTTACCTAAATCCTGAATAAGAGGTGGCTTAGTGGGAATGAATATAAAACTTTATCAATTCTCTATCTGTAGGTTTTCAACATTAAAATTTCTGTTCCTTTCTACTTTTTAAAAATCTCAAAATTTTTCATAAACTATGTGAGGTTCATTCTTATTGATCGGTGACTCAAATTCTTCCCATGACTACCTTTACAGGTTTTATACCTAGTTAGCATCATGTCACTTTCATTTGGATGTTTAATGTATTATATTTTGGACCTATAAGGACAATGTTTATGGATGGAAAACTATAACCATATAATGAGGAAAAAAATTATAACAACGGAGAGTAAAAATTGAGTTCAATAAATATCTCATTACTAGTATACAAAACATCAAGGTTAGGTGAATTGATGTTTGAGGTTGTACTACATAGAAAACGAGTTTCTAGTGTTAAGAGGACATAAATCATTGACTGAATAATAAGAGATTCTATACAGTAATGTAAAAGTAAACCCAACATGAATTAAGACCAAGTGCTAGTATATAAAATCTCTAGAAGTGGTGAACATAGTTTAAGGTCATGGTGGATGAACCAGTAATGAATAGTGTGATAACCCAATTATTGCTCAAGATCTATGAGTTATCTAATACCATTGAATAATATATGAAGACTATGTAAACCATAACACGATATATTTAATTTAGGAAGTTATGAAATAAAACAAATGAAATATTAGGATGACCTCTGAGAAAAATAAAGTGATGAGTTCAACTATAATGTTGTTTTGAGCATATGAGTGTGTGGACCTTCTCATTATGATGAAAACTATATCTAGTTGGTAGGGAAGACATGTCATTATGAATATAATTACCACAAGTAGTTGACCTTTTATGTTGAATTTACTCATTTAAAAAAACAATAAATGATTTATGGTGATTGAAAAAAATAAAATTACAAACTGCGTTATATGGGAAGGGAATATTGAAAAGTTATTATAACATTGCATTTGCAGTTATACCTTGGTTGAGCTATTTGGGGATTTTGATAGGGAGTATAAGTGTATGAGGATCTGTGAATGGTTTCAAGATATATATCTTTGACATCAGTAAGTATCCTATGGATAGGGAAATAAAACAACCCATAGTTCCTGTAGTCATCCAAGAGAAGTTTCTTGACTCATATTGTTTTTCTACACATAGAAAATATATTCCTGAATTTGAAGGGGGTATAAGCACCAGATTCCATAATCTCACTTTGGAAATGGGAAATATTCACAAGTTCATATAATAAAGGGTATTTAAATCCACTTGAATATATGGGTTATGTAATAGTTAAATCATAACTATGAAATTTTAATTGGGAAATAATAAAATGGAATAATCATGTAAAGTATGGTCGTTGACCAAATTTGAATGATGAGATCCACAACAATACTCTTAGGGGAATATGGGGTTATAAGAACTTCTCTTAAAAATGAAATCATTTATCTTGTTACCAAGATATATTTGTTGGATGTATATCATTATAATGAAGAGGTGTCATGTTAGGATCATATACACTTGTTACTAACAATCATGAAAGTTTTATTGTGATTTAAAAAATTATGAAATGAAGTAGGTTTTATCGATAAAAGGATATTCAATAAGGGATCTTGCACCTTGAATGTTGCATGACTATGTAATGAATACTATTTCAGGGTGTAGGGATATGAAGAAAATATAGTTTTAGTATATAATCACCTTAATTTGTACATATGTTTCTTGTGATGATGTGTTCTTATAATTAGAAATAATATACCTATGCCTTATTTTAATATTGCTTATAAGGGAATGAATATCTTATCTAACTTTTAAATAGACAAATGGGTTTATTAAGAATATCTTGGTTTTTATAGTGTAAGGTTTTGATCCCGAAATTATTTATTCCCTTTACATTTTCCCTCCAACTTTTATCTAAACCATGAATAGAAATAGGTTCACAAAGGAAGAATCATTTTTTTGGGCCTCCTTTTATAGATTTTCAACCCGACTAGCCTTTGTATATTTTTCATTTTTAGTTTAAGGACTTTTAATTTAGAACAATAATGGCTAGAATTAAGTTTATACAACCTTGAATAATAATGGATGATGTTTAAGGTAATTTAACTTTTAGTAGTAGTGCGGTGACATCCCCTCGATAGGGATAAATTGACCCAACTTGAATGAGGAATCATATAATACGAATGAACTCTTGATAAAGTTGAAAATAAAACCCAATATTAGAGATATAACCTATGCTAATGTTGGTGACCCAAAAATAGAGGAAACCACATGTCATGTGCTATTAAAAATTAATCTATATTCATTTTCTGATATGGATATATCATCCCAAAATAAGGTATAATATAGAAATACCATACTAGAATTAAGAAGAGAACATGATAGGAGAGGTTGTTGAAATTGATGGAAATTTATAGTAAGTCCTAGGAATAGATATCCCTATCACACTACATGTCCTATGGTAATAGTAATAAATCCAAAATTAGTTCTCATCGAAGAATTTTTTAAACAGTTCTATCTTAAAATATTATTGGGGGTGTAATGACTTCGTACCTAGGACAGGCTATGGAATGGATAACCTCGAAGAGGATTAAAAAGACCCAAAATCTTGGATAGAGTTTATGATAATGAGGTGATTGTATCCTATAATTATATTATAATCAATGAACCATATAATAAATACTCTCACATAGATCTAGTTGTCATGTAAAGAAAAAATTTCACATAAGATAAATCACTCTAAGATGTATATAGGACATGGAGAGTGGACCACATGACATGTATATTAATTTCATGAAACTATAAATTATATGTTCATCATTTTTAGGTTGTACAACATTTACATTTTTGTAGAGGGTTTCGTGGAGATCTATGTAATGAACAAAATGAAATGGATTCATATTAATGTTGAGTTAGTAGTGAAAACAAGGCACAAATCAATGGAACATTTAATACTAAAACGAATGAGGTATTTTATAAATTCCAAACATGTGGTTGAATAAAATATAATCAACATGAATACCACTATGTATCTTGGAAATGCAGGATTCAAACCACACACAGTTTTTGTAAACATTCCACAATACTAATGAATCACTATTAAAGGACCCCATATAAATTATGAGTAATAACCAAAAGGATAGAGTGGGGATTAATGTTGTTGAAATTTGAAACTTGACCTAGGCCAAGACCCAAAACATCACTTAATATCTTAGTATTATAGTAATCAAGAGACATATAGTTCCAAAATAGAATCCTCTGCACAATGTGAGATTATGTGAAGGGAGAATATGATAATTCATTAATCCCAACACATGGTTTTTGTGTCAACCTAACATGATTGAGTAGGTTTTTGAGAACTGGGAATAGATCTAGTGGAATTTACTGCTCAACCTTGTTTGAGACCTCCAGCTGTCACTATGTATCTTTATATAATAGGAATCAAGCCATAAAAAGTTTTAAATTGGGGTTTTTTATTTTTAAATGTGATTGGTACTAAAATAATCGTCATGGTTATAACATATACATGGGATCTGAGTTTCAATATTTAGTGTCCCAACATATGAATAGAGTATAAAACCATATATGAGTGTGGTGTATATACACTATGGGGATATGGATGAATGTTATATTTGTGTACGAGTCTGAGAAAATTAGTATATAAATTGTTGAAATATTATATGAATAGTAATCAAGAAACAAATAGTTCTGGAAGAGGATATTGTTTTCATTGGTTATGTGAAACATTACATAATGGTTGACCAATGTAGATATAACCCCCAAATCCCCGAGGAGGGAAAACCCTAATACAGATCGATCTCTTATATAAGGTGGATACTTTTTGATTTTAGGTCTCATAGAATAGACATTTCCAATATGATTAAGCTCATGCAGGGTGAAATACTCCAATTAGTTCAAATTCATGTTGGATGAGATTTTACCATATAGAGTTTAATATCATGTGATAAGGAATATGTGTTACACAATTTATAGTCTTGAAGTTTGGAGTTTTAAACCCTAATTTAAATTATTAAAATTACTTCACAAGAACCCTTAAATCAATGGTAGGTATTATAATATCCCAAACCCAGATGCCACTAAATGGCTCCATGAGCCTGGTTGGCCCCATGTCCTCAAACACATCTCCCTAAATTTCAAAGGATACCGATTAGAACCTAGGGCCTAGGGTGTGTCTGTGGGGAGACTATTCTATCTTAACATAGTGCAACACAATGGTAAGAATCATAAAATAAATAGCGGAGTATTAAATCAATCAGATAATAGATAAACATCAAAATAAAGGTATATGTAACAATTCTAGAAGTAATCTTGTGTAAAATGATGATAATGTCATGTATATACAAAGAATAAAAAATAGGTATACATAGAAGGTGTACAATACATGTAACAAGATACCAAAAAGAACAAAAACTATCTCAGTTAGCATCACGAGCCTTAGCTTTGTCCCGTTCTCCTCTACTCCTAAGCAATAATCAAAAAACTATAATAGGTTTATTTCCCTTATCCATACCTACAATCATATAATCTAATCAATTAACAAAGGCATCTCATATAAGGTGTCAGATAAAATCCCAATAGGCCACCACAAATAGGGTCAAATTCCATCCAATCAGTGAATATTTAATAATAATAGTGTGCATGTAGTAATAAAATATGTAAAGGAAGTACTAAAAGTAAACATCCCATTATGGTCCGGGTTCCCATGGACACCCATCTTATGTTAGCTGATTCATCCTTATCTGGTAAGTCTTTGAATAAGAAGTTAGTCCAATATCAATTTATAATCAAATTCATTTAATTAACGAGTGTCATTTAATAAATATGTCTCAGGTCCTATCATGTAACCCAATGTCCACCATAAAGATATGTGATCAAGAGATTCCTAACCAGGCCTTCTATAGGGTATACAACTCTATCTAAATCAAAGCTTGTGCTTTGGCTTGGAATATGCATTGTAGAAATCATTTTATAAATTTTCAATTAAGAACATGATACTATCCTTGGAATTCCTCATTTGGAATCTAGGTGTATCTCTAGGAATAACATGTAACAAGCACCATACAATAATATCATAGGCATTCCTCATGTGAATCCTATATCTCTATAGGTGCGGTATAACATCATCACTCACCGAGTCTTTCCTTGTCATTCCTCTAAGGGATCCCAAGTGTCAACCATGAAGTATATAATCATATTACCTATAATTCCATCCTTATAAAACAATAATGAGTCCAATTTTCACTCGAGAATATGACAGTCATCCCCCATGAGTTTATCCTTAATTGTCTAGTAGGGATTCCAAGTGGCACTCAGGCATATGAAAGGTAGAATCCAAATAAGTCTATCTATGGTGTTCATATAAGAACCCATGAGTCACCCAATTCATATGATTAACATTTAATCAAATTAATTTAATTAATTCAAATGGTCATTACCATGATCATTTTATTTGAACCTCACGTCAGACGGTGGCTCAAAGAAAGGGCTAAGCTTCGAAAGATCAGTATCTTAATTATCTCACATGGACATTGTTACATCCCTAGTTTTTATGAACCTTTTTTTTGAATAAATTAATTTACTTTGATGTATTTCATTTTATTCTAATTTTTTTTAAACTTTTTGTATATGATACTCTATAAAAAACATATGCTACACACAATATCAACTTGGCTTGCGATACATGAAACACTGAGTTTCTATGAAACATAAGTTTGTTATTATAATTATTTAAATGTGATAGTTATAAAATATAAATTATGATTGATAATATTAATATTAGAAAATAATTTTAAATATCATGATTTTATTTAAATAAAAAATATTTATAATGACGCATATAATTTTTGTTAAAGTCTACATATGTTTGAAAATACTATTTTATCATATGAACTTCTATGAAAAATAATAAAAAATAAATTTAGAAACTTTTAGAAATTTAATTTTATAAAATAAAATTAATTTTTTAATTTATAATTTCAGAATTATCTTAGGGTTAATTTTTTTTGGATATTTCTCTAAAAATTAATTTTTTGACGAGTAGTGAAAAATACTAATTTCAAATTCAAAAATAAATTTTCATATAATTTATTTATGTAGTTAAAACATATTTTAATTTGGTTTTAAATTTCAATTATAAATTTTTTAACTCAATTAATGCAATTTATTCCATTGGAACAAATTTGACATTGGAATTGGATATAAAATCTTTTCAAACTTTTAAAAATTTTCTCTTAAAAACCCGCTATCATGACATGTACGTGGGATTAATTTTAAATTAATTTTTTAAAATATTTTTATTTTAATTTGGAAAAATCTATTCAATATTTTTATTAACCATAATTTATAATTTCTAATAATTTCAACTTTGTTTTTGACCAAAAATATTAGTGAAATTAATTAAAATTATTTATAACTATTAAGGTATACAATAGTTTAATTAATGATTAAAAACTAATTTTAAAATTAGAAAAACCCTATAAACATTTCTAAAATACCTTTTATGGCCATATTTCGACCAATTAACCTCTTGGATCTAATTTTATCATTTATTTTATGCCCATAAAGTAATAGAGACCTCTCAATACTGTTTACATTTTTATATTAACAAGAATGACACTCCTTCTCCATTAAGAAATGGAACTCACCCACTCACTTACTCACACCACTAAATACACTCTGGATCAGAAAAAACCTGACCAAATAACTTCACAATATCCCTATATTATTCCTAGATGAATCCCTATGGGCATAAATCCAACCAGGGAATCCCTTCAGAGTAAACTGAGTTGTTTTATTTTCCTTCTCCACCGTATAAAATAATATCATTACATTATTATATAATAAACATAGTATCCTAAATATAATGATATGTTTTTATTCTAAGTTTTATACCCAAATTTACACACACTTTCATTTAATGGGCAACGAACTTACTGTTTTTGTGCATGGAAAACTACGACCACACAAAACGATGTTTTTTTTCGTTTATCACATCTCATGGTTGGTCATTATGTAGGAAACTATGTTTTATATATTATATATTATATTTATGATATATTTATACTTCTATAATTATTATATAAAATATAACATCATGCTTTCCATTTTGTGTAAATACGATAACTTCGTTTGTGGATGTGTGGACTACCTCCTCCTCAAAGCAATGTGATTCGTTAACTCTTTATATGAAATTTATTAATGTTGAGTTAGTGAAATTATATTATATATATGAAATTATAATTCTAAAGGAATGATATTATATATATACACATATATTTCAATTAGATTCTTTCTTTCAATATGACAATATAATTGAAACAGCGGTCTTGCGTACGTACGACCTACCATCTACATGAATAGTGTATTACATTTCATATTTATATATTTTATAGATTATTATAAATAAAAATATACATAAAATATATTATATTTATATCATGTTTTAAATTTTGGAAATAATTAAATCATGATCTATGTAAGAGGATAAAGAATAACCAATCAAAACAAATACGAAAAACAAAATGACATTACGCAAAACGTAACATTAACATTGAGTTGTTAATAAATGAGTAATATAACATTGTAACCAAATAATATATTTTAGTAGATATAAGTGTATTCTTATATAATATATTTATATTAAACTTATATTTTTTATAAAGTATGTTTTTATGAATATGATGAGAGTCAATAAATAAGGTAAGGGTTCTATCGTCTCACTTTTATTTCTGTGAGATTTATACCTTATTCACGACTCATTTATTTTCTATGGTGTATATAATTACCATTAATATATTTCATTAATAATATTATTAAATTTATGGGTATTTAAAAATCTATTTTATGATCTCTCTTTCATGTTTCAAAAGTGACCAAATTAGTTAATTAATTTTATCTCAATTTTCCTTCTCTAAGACAACTGTTTTGCTATGAACATATATTATTTTAAGAGGTGTATATATTTCCATTTGACATGTTATATAATGAATCTAATTATAATAATGATATTTTAATATTTATTTAATTTAATTTTCTTACATGGGGAGTATGATTCAAAGTTACCAAGTGTTAAGAGTTTATTGCAACAATCTCATAATTTATTGGTATTGTTTTTTATTATACTTCCATTGATGAAATCTTATGATTCATATATCATTAACACTAATTAATTTTAATATAATATGGTTATTAATGATATATTCATGTATTATTAAAAATTTTACAATATTTGGTACTTAAGATAATTAATAAAATGTCTTAAGAAAATATGACCACATTTCTCTTTTCGATCAGAAATATTTTTTATTAAAAGAAATTTATTTTTAAAAATGTATTATTATTTTTAAAATTTTATTTTAAGCCAATTTTAAAGGGAACAAGGATTTTATATTTTTTATGTTTTTCATGCTTCCTTTATTAGTTTTCAAAGAAAAATGTTTTCAAAAGGTTTTTAAAACTTCATTTATAAGTTTTGAAATATATTTTTAAAGAACAAGGTTTTCAAAAATGTTTTGTATTGTAAAAATTATTTTCTAAAGAAGAAATTATATTTTCATCAATAAATGTCTTTAAAGTATCTTTAAAAATTATTTTACATATAAGATGACATCCTTTGGTGTTACTAATTATTTTCTGGGGCAATGATCCAATGTTTCCATTCATATTATTTCACTAAATGGTTTATGTTTTGATGGAATGATGTTTATAAAACCTATTTCTCTTTCCTAAGTTATATTTTCATGAAAACTGTTTTTCTTTCATGGGTTATATTTTTATGAAACCCATTTCACTTTCATGGGTTATATGCTTATGAAACCCATTTATTTTCATGGTTTATGATTCAATGAAAAGATTAGGAAACATGTATCTTTTACAAAGGTGATTATATGATTACATGTTTATGATACCCATTTAATTTCATGGGTTATGATATTATTGTTTATGATATTGTAGAAAAATTATGTATCATTTCATTATGATATGGTTGAGACCTATATCTCCCTAAAACTCATTGGTTAAAGATATATATCTCATGAGATAGACATTGATGGAACAAGGAGTGAGTTCAGTTCATTAAAGGAATTTATCCACTAAGATTGCATTAGGAGGGAACCGTGACTACTAAGATGGTAATGGTAGTAAACCATGACTACCAATATGGTATGGGGAGTGAATCCATACTACTAATATGGACTTGGCAGTGATTCCTTTACTACTATGGAAAATATTTTATATTCTTATGTGTCTACCACAACTCCTTGTATTATTATAATGTTATGATTTTATGGATTATGATCTTGATTCCGTTATGACTCATGTCTTATGTACTACCAATATTTATTTAATGATTAATTTTTATGATCTTTATTATTTGGGGTATGATATTATAATTCCATGATCACATTATCATACCCATATGCTCATGCTTATGCTTATATATCTCCTTTTTTTAACCTTAATGAGTATATAATCTCACCACTTTTTATGTTTAGTTTCCCCATATTATGAAGATATGTATCATGTATGATGTGTATAAGAATGGTTATAGTCATGAAAAACCTAGTGAGAGATAATGTTTCTCACTTATGTAGCAGTGTCTATATTTACACTTTTCCAAGGGCACTAGACTAACACAGTATTAGGGCATCTGTTGTGTAATGAATTAAGTATTCCACAAAAATGATGCAATGTTAATGCATAAAAAGAGAGCGCAACTATAGTTGGTATAAAAAAAAAATTTAGTTAGCCTATGGAAACTAGGATGAAAAAACCTTAGGGATAACCCTATGTAAATGTCTAAGGTTAAGTTTAAGGATAGGGAACAGTATTGGAAAATATCCTTGATTTTTTTTTAAGGATAGAGTGAGTGGTTCCCTATAAATACATCCTTGTCTAGATAATACAAGTGGATGTGGATTTTTAATAGATGTACATAAGCTTAATGTAACGACCCAATGTTTTATCAAGGGAAATTTATTTTTTATAAATATGTCATATAATCACAAGAAATCACAACACAATGAACTAATAAGTACTATGTGAGCTTTTAAATTTTTTTTGTCACTTATGTGTTTTGAATTTCGAGAGTCTAACATACACGGATGCAATCGGTAAGTTATTTGGAGTCTAATATAACCAACTTAATTTTTGGTGAATAGTAACACACCCATATTAATAATAATGTTACCCTTATGAATAGTTAAATACATTAATGAATATTAACCTTACTTATTATAGTATATATATAATATTCAAGTGGGGGAACGATATACCTATATTTTGGAATAAGTAAATAATTGTTTTAAAACTGTATTTTTTAGAATAAATTATGATTTTAATTAAATATTAAATTAATCATATTTAGAAAATTATTTTTGAAAAATGGATTTCATTTTTAGATTATACATATTGAAAAATAGTTTGGGTGAATTTTTGGGATTTTTCTGAAATACTTGAATTTTTAGTGAATAGTAAAATAAATTAATTTACCATATAAATACATTATAATTTAAATCCATTATTCCTAAAATCATAAGTGATGTAAGAACCCAAATCTAGAATTCACATGAATTTATTACTATTATTTTTCATGAAATTATCACTATTGGCTGTCTTATGGAAAAATAATAAACTAATGATTATAATATTATGAAAACTCTCCTCCCCTCCACTATAAATACCACAAATCCTTACCTCTTCTCTTCACTCTCGTTAAGCCTTGTGCCTTTCCAATATTATGACCAAATATATCCTCAAGATCCTCCCCCACATCCAATATCCCCCAGTCTCTTCAAGATATCAAATCCTCTCCCCTTTAGAGGCTCTCAAGGAAGATTGATTCAAGAGGTAAATCTTCTTTTCCTTTCTTTCTTTCTATTTTCAAGTTCATTTGTTTTCTTTTATATCCTTAACCCTCGTCATCCAAATGTTATGAAAACTCAAGTTACTTACATGTAATTTAATTTTTTTATGATAAAGGAATAATTAATTATCATATCTCCTTTCCTCACATTTTATTTGAAAGAAATGAAAACACTATTTGAGATGTGTTAATTTAGCACAATCAAGGACGACAGAATATCAATTTCTATTACTATCTTAAATTCTTGTCATGAAACCATTTTTATAGTCGAACTAGACTATTATATTTTTATTTTATTTTATTTAATGTTCTTTAATCCTTACAAACTCAAGATGTAAAATAATAATACAAACCAAGTTAATTTTGGGGAAATCACTAAAATTAATTCAAGCGTTTATCATTAGTGTTTTATATAATGATTCAACTTCACTCCAAGTAACCAAATTAAACATACAACCATGTAATATCTTGGATTTTCATTAATTTCATATAACTTCAATTCTGGATAACCACATTCATCTTACATGTTTATCCGTTCATAAAAATTAGTAAATCCATCATAAAAACCAAGTAAATAAACGAACCCGAACAATGAAATTGAACCACTTAACCCATAAAAAAGGTCATAAATGAAATTAAAAATGTTATAATAAATATTTTACATATATAATATTTTCTTTAATTATTAATTAATAAACCTAATTTTTTTATTCAGGTCATTAATAACAAGGGGATAACACCAATAAACTTAAGATAAGGGATCCTCTCTATTTCACTTTTATTCAAGAATGGCCTCTATGCTATGCCATTTTATGTGTAATCCATAATTATGGGGTATTATTTATCACCTCCACCATAATTAAATCATGATTTATAAGTTATGAGAAATCCCTTTATCTCTCATGAGGCCCTCTTAAGTACACCCGATACCATGCCGATAATCTGTAAGGAATTCTATCTGAACCACCTTTATTCCTTCGAGTTACTTTATATTTCTTTTTACCCGAATGAAGTTGCCTTTTATTTTTATGTATAAATTATAAATTCTTTTTATATTCTCCAAAATCATGTTTCAAGATCCATCCCTCATTCTATTTTAGGGATATACATGTTTTTAATTGATTCCCTCCTCGATAGTTCTCAATAAGCAAACCCGTTTTAAGAGAACTTCCCAATTTTTTACCAAATTTCAAGTGAACTATATCCTATGTTTAAAGACACCATTGAATTTATGAAAACAGTATTTTTATTATTAAAACATTCTTGGTTCAATTCTGTTTTTATAAAAATGATTGTTCCCATTTATTTTTTAAAATCTCTATAGTATTTTCCTTAAAACCGCACAAAAATGTTTTAATGCTAAAATTTCTCAAATACACTTCATACATATATTCAATTCTGTTTGACATCAATCACCATGATATATCCCTATTTTACCTTATGAACGTCCATGTATGTTCTAATTCATTTCTTTCATGGACAATTTCATGATGCACTCATTGGTTATGCTTTATGTCATGATTGTGGTACCCAATCCTTTCCATGGGCAACCCTTATATTTATGTAAGATTTGTTATGTATGGTTATTTATGTGGAAAACATATTCATAAAATATAATATGGGTTCACCCAGATATCGCTCTAATGAATTGGGTAAATTTGAGTCTTATGAGACGTTATATGCGATGGTCTTGGTGGTTAGCCTTGGCTTGTGCTACTATATGAAACGGTCTTGGTGGTTAGACTTAGATTGTGATAATATGGTAAATGATATTGGAAGTTATCCTTGAATCATACTAAATTCATGTTTTATGTTTCTACCACATTTCTGTGATTATATGTTTAAATGATCCTCTATTTATATGTCATGATTCCATAGGTTACATGACTTTTTATATAATTATGTAATGCCTTATATCTCATGTGCTAATGATTTATTATTATGGTTATTCCCTTACTGGGCTTTTATCTCATCCATTTTTTCATTTTATCCCCAAGTTATCCTATAAAGATGTATGAGCACAATGGAATATAAGATCTCATTATGGGGTTTAAATAAAAAGTTGTTTTTACAATGTTTGATTATGGACCTAGTTTTCCATGAAAGTAGAATTTACGATATATTGCTTGTAATATGATGTATAATTATGCTTAAAATCATGTAATGTTATGTGTAAAAGGATAGGATCACTATAGTTAGTATTAGAGGATGGTCTAGTTATTTTTTGACATTAGGAATAGAACACTTTATTAAGAACCTTAAGGATGAGATGAAGTATAAGAAAACATCCCTAAATTTTGGTAAGTATAGAGTAAGTGTTTTATCAAAAAAATATATCTCTTCAAGGATACAAATAGGTAGAGGTGGCTCTGACACATATGTACCTAGGAGTAAAAACTTTAACAAGGAGTTTCGGGATTGACCCGGGGTATCCTGGTATACAACAATGAGCCTTTTTGCACTATTGGTTTGACACTCCCTGGGGATATGCTTTGATAAATTTATAAGCTTAGTACAAACAATTATTAAGGGAATAAAAAAATCCCATAGGAATATAAGTTAAAAAATAGACCGAGGATAACCTAGATTTAAACCTAAGGAAACACAAGTTAGGATATACATCTCCTCTACAAGTTCATCCTTTTATGTTCAAAAGTTTAATTTTTATGTTTAATAACTAAGTATTCAAGCCCTATAATTATACATTATTTTTCTTAGTTAATAGCGAGAAATAGAAGAAAATGTTACAATAATAAATGTGATAGGGAATGTGAAGAATTCCCCAATGATATGCCTGATATGATGGGAACAGGTGATCAAAACTTTATGATAGTACTTAGTTGGATCAAGTTATAAATAATAACATGAATCATGTAGAATTCCTTCCTCCTCTAAGGAAAGAGAAAGTTTCCGTAGAATCCTTCATGTGGAAAATGCCTCCCATATTTAGTGGATCTTCTGATCCCCTTTTCGTGGAATAGTAGATTAAATCCATTGAAAAGATATTCTATATCCTCCAGTGCTTGGAATAAGAGAAAGTTTTACAGGTGGTGTATCATTTTGAGGGGGAAGCTGATCAGTGGTGGAAACTGATCAAGAATACAAAGTCCCAAAAGGAAATTAATTCCTTGGATTGGGAGGAATTCAATAGGATGTTTTTCAATAAATATTTTCCTCAAACTATCCATCTCAAGATAGAAAGAGAGTTCCTTAGACACAAGTAGAAGGAATACGATTTCACCAGGGAGTATGAAGAAAAATTTACAAGGCTTTCCAGGTACGCCAATGGATTTGTCATGAACTCCAAAATCAATGTGGATCACTTTTTAGTGGGATAAATCTGAGTCTACAGAAGGTGTTAGTGATCCAACACTTTGATAGTCATGTGGGAATTGTCCGCTATTCCCTCAAGGTTGAAATAGAGATTAGAGATTCTCATTGTTCTTGTGGTCCTGGTGACAAGAAGTGGAAAATAGAGAACAACTTGGGTGGTTCAAAAAAAAAAATCCTATGATGGAAAGAAGCTTGAATATCCCACTTGTAAAATTTGTGGGAAGAAGCATCATGGGAACTATCTAAAGGGAACCACGAATTGCTTCAAATGTGTAAAGCTAGGGAATTTGGCCAAGAACTACTGAAGGGATATGAAAAATCTGGTTAATTTGGAAGAAGAAAGGAAGGTTTAGATCAATACTTAGCTAGTGGTTTAGTGTTACAACTGCAAGGATCATGGGGATTATGAAAACAATTTCCCTAAGCCAAGGGATTTTAGAGGAAATCAACAACAACCTCCAAGGTAACAAGGAAGGTTTTATGCTATCACTACTACTGAGGTGGAGCCAGAAAATGATGTGGTAAAAGGTACACTAGTTATTCATTCAATAATAGAGAACATACTATTTGATTATGGTTATACACATTCTTTCATATCTTATAGGTTTAGTAGAACTATTCAAAAAACACCTCAAAATTTAGAGGACAAGTTATCAATGAGTACTGCATATGGGAAAATTATTGCATCCTTGGTTTATAACTCCTCCCCGATTAATGTTTGTGGACTGAACCTCCCATAAAATATTGTTATACTTCTTTTAGTAGATTTTGACTCTATCCTTGGAATAAATTGTCTATATTTATACAAAGGCAACATCAACTGTCAGGAAAGGTAGATCACTCTTCACATCTCAAATAATCCTCCAATTATTTACAAGTGTAAGAAAGAAGATGATTCTTCTTTAGAATCATCGTCTCAAGTGTGGATATTTCTTACTTATAAGAAAGCATATCTATCCCAAATGATTGAGATAAAGGAGAGAATCATGTTTGAAGACATTCCCTTTATGAGGGATTCCACTGATGTATTACCTAAAGAGTTTCCTGGTATTCCTTTTTGAATGAGTGGTTGAGTTCTCAATTGAACTTATTACTGGATCTATTCCTATATCAAAGACACCTTATAGAATGGCCACCGTAGAGCTGGAAGAGTTTAAGAAGAAGTTATAGGAGAATTTGGATAAGGTTTTTATATGCCCGAGTGCTTCACTATGGGGTTCTCTAGTCCTCTTCATCAAGAATAATGAGGGATCAATGCTCTTATTCATTGATTATCATGAGCTCAATAAAATCACGATAAAGAAAAAATATCCCCTTCCTCAGATAGATGACTTGTTCAATAAACATTGTGGGGACAGTGATTTCTCTTAGGTGGACCTTCGATCACGATATCACTAATTAAAGGTGAGGATGGAAGATATTCCTAAGACTGCCTTTCGAATGAGGTATAGACATTATGAGTTCAAAGTGATTCCCTTCGAACACACTAATGATCTAGAAATTTTCATGTATTTAATGAATAGAGTCTTTAGATATTACATTGAAAAAATTTTAGTAGTCTTTATTAACGATATTATGATATACTTCAAGAGAAAGGAGTAACATGAGGAGCATTTGAATACTATGTTAAAGACTTTGAGAAGGGAGAAGCTATATGCAATGTATAGTAAATGTGAGTTCTGGATGGAGCAAGTATCATTCTTTGGGCATGTTATCACCAGTAAAGGGATATCTGTGGACCCTTCCAAGACAAATTCAATTGAAGAGTGGCATGGGACAACATCTGTAATGGAGATCCATAGATTTTTGGGTCTATATGGGTATTATTGACTATTTGTGAAGTACTTTTCACGATGGTAAAACCCAATGAACAGGCTGACATGGAAGGTAGTAAAGTTTTTCAGGACTCAGAAATGTGAAGACTATTTCAAGGATTTGAAAGAGAGGCTTATTACTGCACTATCACTCACAATCCCAACAAGTGGAGAACTCTTTGTAGTGTACATTGATTCTTAAAATAAGGGATTAGGCTATATACTAATGAAAAATTATAAAGTGATAGTCTACTTCTCAAGAAAGCTGAAAATCAATGAGCAAAACTATCCCACGCATGATCTGGAGTTGGCAGCTATGATCTTTGCGTTGAAAATATGGTGACATTATCTCTATGGGGTGAAGTATGAGATATATAATGACCATAAGAGTCTAAAATATATATTCACAAAAAAGATCTTAATATGCACCGGTGAAGATGGATAGAGCTCATCAAGGATTATTACTTCTCAATCCACTACTATCATAGTAAGGAAAAAAAGGTGGAAGATGCTCTAAGTAGAAAGGATCCCTCATCTTTATCAATGATGAGAGTTGAAAAGGATCCGATCTTCTTATATTTGAAAATAATGGACATGGGAATCATTAAGGGAGGAACATTATCAATAATTTCTCAAATGATTGCTCAACCATCCCTCATGGAGAAAATAAAGGATGCTCAAAGAAAAGATATGGAAATTATGAAAAGGATGGAAGTTATCAAAAATAGGAAATACTCAGTGTTCATGATTGATGAGGAAGGATTTGTATGATTTGTATCACGATTATGTGTACAATCCGATCCAGATATAATCAAGTAGCTTTTTAATGATGCGTATAGATCAACCTTCTCTATCCACCCAGGGATCACAAAGATGTATCGAGATCTTCGAGAAAAATTTTGGTGTGAAAATATGAAAAGAAAGATTTCTGAATATACATCAAAGTGCTTGGTATGTAAATAAGTGAAGGATGAGAGAAAAAAGTCTAAGGGGATGATGTAGCCACTACCCATACCAACATGTAAGTGGGAAAACATTACCATAGACTTTTTCACTTGACTTCCAAGGACATCTAGAGGAAACAATGTTATATGGGTTATTATGGATCGTCTTAAAAAGACATACCACATTAACCCAAGTCAAGAAAAATTTTCATTGGATCAAATTGCACAAATATATATAAAATAGGTGGTAAGGGTAAATAATGTACCATTATCTATTATATCCGATTGAGATCCAAGATTCACCTCGAAGTTCTGAAAAAATCTCCAACATGCTCTAAGCATTGAACTGAACTTCAGTACAACCTATCACCCTCAAAATGATGGCTAATCTAAGAGAACCCTTCAGACACTGGAAGACATGCTGAGAGAATGTTCTAAGGAATTAAAAGGATGATGGGACCAACATCTTAAACTATTTTAATTATTCTACAAAATAGTTTCTACTCGAGCATCCGAATGGCACCATATGAAACCCTTTATGGGAAATGGTGAAAAACACTAGTGTGTTGTGATGAAGTCCATGAGAGTAAGCTTATAGGACCTGAAATGGTCTAAGAAATGGAGTAGAAGGTTAAAACCATTCAGCAACATATCAAGATATCCCAAATTCAACAAAAGAGTTATACAGACAATCATCAATGAGACCTTGAGTTCAAAGTTAAAGACATGGTATTTCTACGCATATATCTATGAAAGAAGGTCATGAGGTTTGTAAAGAAAGGGAAGTTATGTCCAAGGTATATCAGTCCCTTTGATATTCTTGATCATATTGGGGATGTGGCCTATCGACTACAACTTCCACCAACCATGGCCAATGAACATGATGTCTTCCATGTACCCCTCTTAAAGAATCACATACCAGATCCTTCACATATACTCTCTTCAGAGGTGGTACAGTTGGAGGATGATCTTTCTTATGAGGAGTAGCCATTGAAGATATTGGATTGTAGGGATAAAGTTCTATGTAACAAGACTACTCAATTTTTCAAGGTACTATGGCAGAACCATAATTATGAAGAGGAAACATGGTAGTTGGATGTGGTAATGAAGGAAAAGTACCCACACCTATTTATGGATTAGAATGTAAAAAAAAATTTGAGAGAGAATTTTCCTAAGGGGGGAAGAATTTAATGACCCAATGTTTTATAAATGGAAATTCTTTTTTTTTATAAATATGTCATATAATCACATGAAATCACAAAAAAAATGAACTAATAAGTACTATGTGACCTTTAAACATAAGTCTGTCACTTTTGTGTTTTGAATTTTGAAAATCTGGCATAAAGGGTTGCGATCAGTAAGTTATTTGGAGTCTAATATGACCAACTTATTTTTGGTGAATAGTAACATACTCTAATGAATAGTAATGTTACCCTTATGAATAGTGACATACCCTAATAAAATATTAACCTTACCTATGATAATATATAAATAAGATTCAAGTGGGAGTATGATATACCTATATTTTAGAATAAGTAAATAAATGTTTTAAAACTGGATTTTTTAGAATAAATTATGATTTTAATTAAATATTAAATTAATCCTATTTATAAAATTATTTTTGAAAAATGGATTTCATTTATGGATTCTATATGTAGAAAAATGGTTTGGGTGAATTTTTGGGATTTTTTTTTTCTGAAATACTTTATTTTTTGGTGAATAGTAAAATACATTAATCTTCCTTATAAATACATTATAATTTAAATCAACTATTCATGACATCATAAGTGATGTAAGAATCCAAATCTCAAACTCACATGCATTTATTACTATTATTGGTAATATAATCATCACTATTGGTTGTTTTATGAAAAAAATAATCTAATGATTATAATATTATGAAAACTGTCCTCCCCTCCACTATAAATACCCCCCATCCTTACATCTTCTCTTCACTCCTCTCAAGCCTTGTTCCTAGCCAATATTCTACCCAAATATCTCCTAAATCTCCCCCTATGTCCAACATCCCCTAGTCTTTTCAAGATACCAAATTCTCTCCCCTTAAGAGGCACTCAAGGAAGATCGATTCAAGAGGTAAATTCCTCCTTTCCTTTCTTTCGTTTTCTTTTTAAGTTCATTTGTTTTCTTTTATATCCTTACCCCTCCTCATCCAAATTTTATTAAAAATACAATAACTTAAATGTACTGGATTTTTTTTATGATAATGGAATAAGTTATTATCATCTCTCCTTTCCCCACCTTTTATTTGAAAGAAATTAAAACACCATTTGAGATGTGTTAATTTAGCACAATCAAGGATGACAAGTTATCAATTTCTATTACTATTTTAAATTATGGTCATGAAACCATTTTTATGGTTGAAAAAAAATTATATGTTTATTTTATATTATTTATTTTTATGTAATCCTTATGAACTCATGATGTAAAATAATAATTCAAAACAAATTAATTGTGAGAAAAATTGCTAAAATTAATTCAAGTGTTTGTCATTAATGTTTTATATAATGATTAAAATTCACTCCAAGTAACCAAATTAAATTTACAAATATTTAATATCTTGTATTTTCACTAATTTCATATAACTTAAATTATGTACAACCACTTTCATCTTACATGTTTATTCGTTCATAAAAATAAGTAAATCAATCATTTAAACCAAGAAAACAAACGGACCAGAATAATGAAATTGAACCACTTAACCCATAAAAAATGGTCATGAATGAACTTAAAAAGGTTATAATAAATATTTTACATATATAATAGGTTCCGTAATTATTAATTAATAAACCTAATTTGTTTATTCAGGTCATTAATAACAAGTGGAGAACACCAACAGACTTAATGTAAGAGATCCTCTCTATTTCACTTTTATTCAAGAATGTCCTATATGCTATGCCATTTTATGTGTAATCCCTAATGATGGGGTATGATTTCAAACCTCTCCCATAATTAAATAATTATGTATAAGTGATGACAAACCTAGTTCTATCTCATGAATCCTTCTTAAGTACACCCGATACCATACCGATAATCCATAAGGAATTCTACCTAAACCACCTTTATTCCTTCAGGTTTCTTTATTTTTCTTTTTACCAGAATGAAGTTGTATTTTATTTTTATATAAAAGTTATAAATGATGTTTATATGCTCAAAAATCATGTTTAAATATCCATCCCACATTCTCTTTCAGGGATAAACATTCTTTAAAGTGATTCCCTCCTTGATACTTCTCAATAAGCAAACTCGTTTTGAGGGAACTGCTCAAATTTTTACCCAATTTCAAGTGCACTATATCCTCTATTTTAATCCACCATTGCCTTTATAAAAAAATTCATTTTATTATGAAAACATTATTGGTTCACTTATTTTTTTATATAAACGATTTTTCCCTTTTCTATTTTAAAAGCTCTATAGTATTTTCCTTAAAACCGGACAAAAATGTTTTAATGCTAAAATTTATGAAATACATTTCTTACATATTTTCACTTCTGTTTGATATAAATTACCATTATATATGTCTATTTTACCTTATTAATGTCCATTTATGTTCTAATTCCTTTCTTTCATGGACAATTTCATGATATACTCATTGGTTATACTTTATTTCATGATTGTGGTGCCCAATTCTATCCATGGGTAACCCTTATGTTTACGTAAGATTGATTATGTATGATTATTTATGTGGAAGAAATATTAATGAAATGTAATATGGGTGAACCCATATATATTTCCAATAAATTAGGTAAATTTGAGTCTCATGAGACGTTATGTGTGATGGTCTTGGAGGTTATCCTTATCTTGTGCTACTATGTGCAACGGTCTTGGCAGTTAGCCTTAGCCTGTTCTACCATGGGAAATAGTCTTGAAGGTTAGACTTGAATCACAATAAATTCATGTTTTATGTTTCTACTGCATTTCTATGATTCCATGTTTAAATGATCCATTGTTTATATGTTATAATTTCATATATTACATGCCTTTTTATATCATCATGTCATACATTCTATCCCATGTGCTAATGATTTGTTCTTATAGTTATTACCTTATTGTGTTTTTAGATCATCACTTTATTCATGTTTTTCCCAGTTTATGCTATATATATGTATGATCATAATGGAATATAGGATCTAATTATGCAGTTTAAATAAAAATTTATTTTTATAATGTTTGATTATGTACCTAATCTTCTAAGACACTAGAATTTACAATCCTTGGATTGTACTCTAATGTATAATTATGCTTTAAATCATTTAATATTATGTGTAAAAGGATAGGGTCTCTATAATTAACAACCACAAAAACACCGTATTGAGCTAGACTCGATCAAGAACTGGTGCATGACAACAGGCCTTGCTGCATACCTAGTTAGACACTTCTGGGGGATATCAATTAGAAATTCACAAAATCCTCACAAACCACCAAGAAGTAGTTAAATATAAGTTTCTATGAATAAAATAGGATAAACCTTAGGTTTCTTATATTAAATAATATTTCAAAATTTAGACATCACATATGTGTTTTTTCATGATTATGTGGTTTTCCATTATGATTATTTTTTATTACTCTATGATTCTTGGTTTTGTTCAATTGATGAAACCTGAAGGAACCCCATTAATGGTTATTACAACAGATAATGAAATTATTATTCTCATGAGAATATAAATTTTATGTGAGTTGAAATAAAAAACCTCATTTCAATTCTCACTCAAATTTCTTAAGCTATGAATCATGTTAGACTTCCAAATGGGAAAAGTATGGAACAACATTCTGTTGAGTCATTGATGAGGAAACATCTACCTTCTTCCAGTAGGTCTTCTGATCCACTTGTGATGAATAATGTATGAGTACTAATGAAAAGAAATTATCCATTATACAGTGTTCAAAACATGAGAAATCCATTCTGGATGTTTATCAGCTAGAAGGTAATGCAGATCAGTGGTGAACTATAATCAAGAATATGAAGCAGTAAGACAAAATTGAATCTATGGATTAGGATGATTTCAATAACTAATTTTTCAGTACATACACTCCTCATATTCTTCATTAAATTATGTATAAATGGTTCCTTGAGTTAAAACAAAGGTATTATTAATTTGTTGGTACCTATGATGTGAATTTCACAAGACTTCCAAGGTACACTTTGGGTATTATCATCCAACCTAAAAGTGATGTTGATAGGTTCATCAATGGATTAAAGTGAAGTATCAGAAGGGTGTTTTCTATAAGAGACTTTTTTAGTTATTTAAGATATTGTGCATTGTGCAATAAATATTTAAATGGATGTTGTAGTTGTAGGTTCCGGGCGCAGCGGAAGCACGTTGGTGGGTTTTCCCAACTTTAATTTTAATGTTAAACAATGTTGAATCTGAGATCCGTCACGATATAAAATGCCAAATCTTTAGAATAGAACGAAGAACGAAAAGAAAAGAAGAGTCCCAGAACCCTTGAGATAGGATCATCATATGTTGATTATAATTAATTTAATTAATTCATAAGAATTACCTCGATGAAACTATTTCCTCGTTGGAGTCTCCGGTCACTATCTTGTGATCCGTCATTGCGTCGTAGAATCCAATTACAATATTCCTCTAGCGGTGATCCACACGTGCTCCACGTATCTCTGGACGTCGCCGAAGGGATCTCCGAGTGTTAGCGCGGAAGAACCTTCGCTTGCGATGTTCGCCTTCTACCGCCTTGATCCGGTGGAGGATCTCGCTCTCGTAACTTGAAAGCATTCTTGGTGTAAAGGGAATTCTCTCTTAGCTTGAGAGTATTTTCCAATCTGTTGTGGACAACAATGTCTCTATTTCTATGAGAATAATGTAATTGGGATTATAATACTTAGAATAATAAAATGAATTAATTGCCTGAAATTATTTAATCATTTTATTTAATTCTTAGTAATACCCCATGTCTTAATAATGACAGTTTACCATCATTATTACTTGACATGATCCCAACATATTACTTTTAATATCATTTAATTAAATAAACAATATTTTTTCACGAATCCTGAAAAAACAAACCACACAGCATGTATATAAATATACACGGTGTATAATTTTATTTTTGATTTTATTTATTTCCTCCACCATATTTATTATACATTGAGTAATGGATATTTATTTCTTAAATAAATGTAACTGCATTACTTGCTAATAAATATATATTATTTTTCCCACAATATATTCTCTTGAATAACTAGTATCGAAATAAATGAGACCAGGCATCCTTAAATAATTATTAAACCACATTCGGGAATAACATTTATTTAACTTGTTAAATTAATATTTAACTGAGATACATGGAAAAACTTAGTGTGTGACCCTCTAGGCCTCTTTCTCAGTGGCATTAGGCGGGGCCTGCCTAAAGTCCAAGGTTAGCATCTAGCAGCATACCAAGGCACCCATAGAGAAAGAAGTTAACGCCGCAATGACGTGTCACCTCCTACGAATTCTTACCGTGTAATATAATCCCTTTGTCTCGATATCTCCAATCAAGCGGGTTGCATGCTAGTGCCATAAACCCATGTTCTCGATTATTCTTTCTTTGACTTCCTGAAATTGAACTCACCCATACCTTACCATGGCCATGGATTTATTTAGGCTATATCAATTCCATCAAAGGTCCTGAGATATCTACTTCCGTTATGGAACAGAAGGGATAAATCCTTTCTCACATTATCTATTAATGCAGTATTACTCGTGACGCACCCAACATATCCTACATCACTGCGAATAGTGTGTCGTCACAGCTTTTCTCAATACATCAAACTGCATGAGTTGTAATACCCATTAATAATAATCTTAAAGTCTAAGGACCAATACACACGTCTGAAGATAGGAACATCCAATGACACTATGAAATGTGGATTTCCTACTGGCGGGTCTCATTCTCATAACATCCTCCTGGATATTACCAAGGGCGTACACCATGAGAAGGTGCCTCAAAGTTTTATGAGTCCTCACCCCTAATGGTCTGTATTATTTGTGTCCCTCAAATAACATCATCCGGACATAGAACCTATATTCAAGAACAGTGTTACGACACTTCCGGGTTCTCATCATAGCAGGGATCCGCTATGACCCATTAATGAAACAGATGTCTTTAGTACATTATCACATGCATTGTCACGCAGAAGAACAATCAAGATGTGATAAGGCATTTATTAATGAATAAAGTACAAAGTAGTTGTTTCTAGGACACCAACTCCAACAGACTCCCACTTGGACTAGAGTCAACTACTAACAACCTTTAACCTGCTAGCTCTCACATGATATTCATGCTTTTTCTAAGATAGACCTTTAGTCATGGGGCCCGCCACGTTCTCTTCCGTGGACACTCTGCTCACTGCAACTTTACCCCTTTGATATAAATCCCTCAAGAGGTGATACTTCCGGAGTATGTTCTTTGTCCGTTGATGTGATCTTGGTTCTTTTGCAAGAGCCACCACTACAGTATTATCACAATACAATGTAATGGGATCTTTACTGCTAGGCACCACATCAAGATCCTGGACAATGTTTCGAATCCAGACGACTTCCTTGGATGAATCAGAAGCGGCTATATACTCAGACTTCGCTGTATAATCAGCGACAACTGGCCGCTTTGAACTCTTCCAGCTCACAACTCCTCCATTGAGACATAAAACATATCCAGATTGCGACTTCAGATCATTCTGATCTGTTTGAAAACCAGCATCATCATACCCTCTGATGACAAGCTCCTCGTCTCCTCCATACACTAGGAACATATACTTAGTTCTTCTCAGATACATAAGGATAGTTTTAACAGTAGTATAATGTTGTTCTCCTGGATATGCTTGATATCTGCCTACCATGCTCAGTGCATAGGCAACATCAAGCCTGGTACATAACATGACATACATGATGGATCCTATAGCCGAAGCGTATGGGATCTTACTCATCTGATCTTTCTCCTGTTGTGTCTGGGGACACATTTTCTTAGAAAGATGTAATCCATGTGAGACTGGAACCAATCCCCTCTTGGATTTTTCCATACTAATTCTCTTTAGTATCTTGTTAATGTATATACCCTGACTTAGTCCAAGAAGCCACTTGGATCTATCACGAATGATCTTGATCCCTAGAATGTAGGCTGCTTCTCCTAAGTCCTTCATGAAGAAACACTTGTTCAACCAGTCCTTAATTGACTGTAAGGATGGTACGTCGTTTACAATAAGAAATATGTCATCAAAATATACCACTAGTATGACGACTTCATTCCCATTAAACCGCTTATAAACACATGGCTCACATTCGTTTTAATGAAACCAAATTCCTTTATGGCTTCATCAAATCGAATTTTCCATGACCTGTATGCTTGCTTTAATCCATAAATGGTTTTCTGCAACTTGAAAACCCGTTTAGCTTCACTTGGTGTCACAAACCCTCCTGGTTGTGTCATATAGACATCTTCCTGAAGGTTCCCATTAAGGAATGCTGTTTTGACATCCATCTGCCAAATCTCATAGTCATGGTAAGTTGCTATGGAAAGTATGATTCTTATGGATTTAAACATGGCAACTGGCGAGAAGGTTTCATCATAGTCAATTACTTGACGCTATCTGAATCCTTTAGCCACTAGCCTTGCTTTATAGGTGCTAACTTGACCTTCCATGTCCATATTTCTTTTGAATACCCATTTGCATCCAATAGGATTTACACCAACTAACTCGTCGACCAGAACCCAAACTTGGTTCTGATACAAGGAATCCATATCAGAATTCATAGCTTCTAGCCATCTTGCAGCTTCTGAGCTTTCTACTGATTCCTTGTAGGGGAGAGTTTCATCATTGTCCAATAATAATGATTCACCATCCTCAGTGACTAGGAAACCAAATCTCTCTGGTTCCCTTACCTCTCTTGAGCTCCTACGCAGTACTTGTGTTTCTAGAACCTCTTCCACGGGGACCTGTGGAACTTGTTCCTGTACCAACTCTTGTCTATCTTGAGCATCAACTTTGTCGAATTCAATCTTTCTCCCACTATCCTTCTTGAGGATGTTCTCCCTCTCAATAAAGACAACTTGTCTGGTGACAATCACTTTCTTGTCTTGAGGGTTATATAGGTAATATCCTTTCGTTTCCTTGGGATATCCTATAAAGATATACTTCGTGCCCCGGGGTGCTAGTTTGTTGCCTGAGAAGGCCTTAAAAAACGCCTCGCATCCCCATACACTTGTGTGCAACAAAGTGGGTTTCGTTCAATTCCATAACTCGGATGGAATTCCACTTTCCGCCTTCGTTGGTACTCGGTTTAATGTGTATGCTACAGTTTGTAATGTATATCCCCAAAAGGATAATGGAAGATCTGCATGACTCATCATCAACCTAACTATGCCCAACAAGGTGAGGTTCATCCTTTCACTAACACCATTCCACTGTGGTGTATACGGAGGAGTGAGCTGGGATAGAATCCCAGACTCCCGTAGAAGATCGATGAACTCTTGGTTCAGATATTCTCCACCTCGATCCGATCAAAGCTTCTTTATCTTCTTACCAAGATGATTCTCTACTTCATTCTTGAATTCCCTAAATTTCTCTAAGGACTCTGTCTTATACTTTATTAAGTATAAATATCCATATCTACTCAAATCATCAGTAAAAGTAATGAAGTAAGAATATCCACCTCTAGCTTCTACTGGAAATGGTCCACACACATCCATGTGTACCAATCCTAGAAGCTCTGTGGCCCTTTCACCTTGTCCACCAAAAGGCGGCTTGGTCATTTTTCCTTGTAAAAAAGCATGACATCTATCATATGGTTTAGCTCAGTAGAGTCTAAATAGCCATCAAGGCAGAGCTTTGTCAAGCGCTTCTTGTTCACATGACCAAGGCGGTGATGCCATAACTGGGTGATGTATGAGTCATGTGAGTTTGTTTTTTTATCGATTGCCAACACTTGGTTTTCGTAATTCAATACTTAAAAAACATTATTTAAATGTGCTATACCATAACATATGCTTTTCTTATAAAAGAGACAACCCTTATTTCCAAATTTGAAAACAAATCCATCCATATCCAAACAAGACACAAAAATTATGTTCTTGGTAACACTAGGCACATAATAACAGTTATGTAAAACCAAAATCATCCCAATAGGCAATGAGAGGTGGTAGTCGCCAATAGCCAATGCAACCAGCCCTGCGCCATTGGCAGCTCAAAGATCACCCTCTCCTCTGGCGATCTTTCTAAATCTACTTGGTTCCTGCATTTGAATACAGATGTGATCCTCACAAGCTGTATCGAATACCCAATGTGTAGAAGTAGAAAGTTTGCACTTGATAACAAACACACCATTAGCATCCCCACACTTCTGGGTGTAGTTCCTCTTCCAATGGCCCTGCTTGCTACATGAAAAACACACTGCCTCATGTTCCTTGCCCTGCCTCTGGTTCTTCCCCTTCTTGGAGGGATGTTGCTTGGGGGATTCAGATCGTTTATAAGTCTCTGGACCCTTTTCCTTGTCCTTGTTTTTCTTGTTCACCATAAGGACCACGGGTTTGTCACGCCCCATGTCCTTATCTACCTGGAGAATCAAGGTCAGAAGCTCCGATAGACTCTTCTCATTTCCTCTCATGTTATAGTTGACAATGAAGCTAGAGAAGGTCTTGGGCAGTGATGATAGGATGAGATCTGTACACAACTCATCCGAGAATTTAATCCCTAAGATGTCCAGGCGTTCAATGTAGCCAATAAGATTGACTACATGAGTCCCATCTAGCGCAGAATCTCCAAGCTTCGTGGTAAACAAATCATTGGAGATCTCATACCTCTCTTGTCTCGCCTTCTCTTGGTAGAGATCTTTAAGGTGAGACATCATGCTATACGTGTCCATGTTTTCATGTTGCTTCAAAATCTCATTAGACATGGATGATAGCATGAAACACTGGACATATGTGGAATCATCCATGTGTTTCATGTAGAGAGATAATTCCTCATCACTTGCCTCTTTCCCAGGTGCAACTGGAATAGGCTCTTCCAACACATATAATTTCTTTTCGTGGCGAAGGACGACGCATAAGCACCTCTGCCACTCTTGGAAATTGGTGCTGATGATAAGGTTTTATTTTTCGAGTATGGTGCGCAATGATATGTTTGAAGTCATTTTATTGCTGTTTCTACAAATTAAGATGAGCATAGGTTTAGTAATTTATTACAAAAATTGAGACAAATAAATAAATTAATACTTATTAGTCTCCCACTATTTTATCAAAATCCAATTTCCCTCACCATTGACTTCGGAATATTCTATTGCGTGAATATTCTAGTGGCAAGGGTCCATATTGCCCTTCACATTACCCCAACTAGGGTTGGTCAAGAAACTTTAAGGGTTTTAGGTAGGAATTTCAAATACCAACTGCATTAACTCGCAGCTCCTTGATCCGCTGAGTGGACTCCCCAATCCTGAAATCCTTTTTGGATTTAATCAACCTTTGCCTCTTGGTCACACCAAGTCCTACTGTGGCAGTTAACCCTTGATGCGAACCAAGTCAAGTCAACCCAAAACCATGAATTAGAATTCCCCGATAATTGAAAGCACCCCAACTAGGGTTGGTCAAGCACTTTGAACTATAGTTCGATTATAACCAAGATTATGGAAGGCTATGTCGACTTAATATTTATTTTGAGGGATTTTATCCTTATACATAAATTTCCATTTTTTTATCTTTGATTACATGCTTGTTAATATTAAGTGGGATATACTTAAGTGATTAACCATTTCTAAGATAATATTTACGTATAAGCCGGTTTTATTTTAGTTCCATCTTGCATGATCGTTTAATTCATTAATTGTGTGATTGTGACAACACACCCACAATAAATAAACCATGCAACTGACAGAAATAAAATAAATGGTATGATCATGAGCTTTTCTATTGGTTAGTTTATCTAGCGGTTGATAAACTAACCCAAGACCTAGGGGAGAAACACCTTGAACCTTTCGGGTTTGTGTTTATAGCTTTCCACCTGTCCACCTTTGTATCTCCTTGGATTGGTTTCACCTTGGCTCCTGACTTGAGCCGCCTCCACTGGCTTGGGAGCTCCATCCATTACATATGCATTTATCTCACACGCAGGTGAGGGGTAAAAGGGGTTTTTACATAAAATAATCCTTGGGCGCGGAGGCCCTACATATTAATGAGGAGATGGCTCGCATACCAACAAATTTAATTTAAATAAATAAATTAAAAGAAACCATTAAAATACAAAGGTCTCAGTCTAGCGCATGATCATCCATACATGCAACGATATTTACACATAAATAAAACTAGAATTAAATTATTTAATCGTTCTTGTTTAAGATAAATCATGCTCGAATCAATTAATTATCTTTAATTAATCAATCCTTTTATCTTAAATACTTTTTCTAAACTTCATTGAGATTCTCATCCATCAAAATTTTATAAAAATAAATTCATTTAAAATTATCCTTGTGCGTAACTTGTACCTTGGAGGCAACCCAGTGAATTCCCATTTATTACGCAGATGTTAAATTAAACACACATATATAAAACACCAATCATGTGTTGTGCCTCAGCTTTACGCCTGCACCATGGTACATGTATCAAGGGTTTGAATAATATAATAATAAAATTTAATAAATCTACGTAATTTGGGTGAGTACACGGCGTGTAGTTCCAACTACACAACATGTACTTTTCTTCACCGTCCATCTGAAGTACATGCCTGGGCACAGGGCGTGTTAATGTACTTCGGAAATTTTCAGAGTACACGGCGTGTACAGTGGGACACATGCCGTGTAGTTTCCACGTTACACAGTTTCCAACCGGGTAGGCCATGTATGGAGTACACGGCCCAACCCTAACCCGAAGGGACTACACGCCGTGTTCATTAGACCACACGACATGTATTCCGGAAACCGTGTGCCACCTGTTTCTGTTCAACACATGGTGTCTTAAATTCTTAGAAAGAATCCAATACATGGTCTGATTTGGCGGATCAATCAATGCATTGAACCTAGACTACACAAAGTTTACTTCCGAATACACGTTGTGTATTCTGGTGTTATACGGCCAGAAACGTTTGGCTCCTCCAGATGAGTTCCTCTATTTTATTTTAATTAAAATTAAAAAAAAATTCGTTTCTGTGAGGTGAACGAGAAATGAGGGAGGAGGAACAGATCTCGATATTCAGATTTCTAGAATGATTAAACTTGAATTGAAATAACTAAATTATTAAATGCGTAAATTACCAACGAAAAACTAAATAATTATAATCAACGATATGACCCCCTCGGATACCACTTGTAGGTTCTGGGTGCATCGGAAATGCGTTGGTGGGTTTACCCAACTTTAATTTTAACATTAAACAACATTCAATCTGAGATCCGTCACGATATAAAATGCCGAATCTTCGGAATAGAATGAAGAATGAAAAGAAAATAAGAGTCCTGGAACCATTGAGATAGGATCATCATATGTTGATTATAATTAATTTAATTAATTCATAAGAAATACCTCGATGGAATTCTTTCTTCGTTGGAGTCTCCGGTCATGATCTTGTGATTCATCGTTGCATCGTAGAATCCAAGTACAGAATTCCTCTAGCAGTGATCCACACGTGCTCCACGTATCTCTGGACGTCGCCGAAGGGATCTTTGGGTGCTAGCACGGAAGAACCTTCGCTTGTGATGTCCACCTTCTACCACCTTGATCCAGTGGAGGATCTCGCTCTCGTAACTTGAAAGCGTTCTTGGTGGAAAGGGAATTATCTCTTGGCATGAGAGTATTTCCCAATCCATTGGGCACAACAATGGCTTTATTTCTATGAGAATAATGTAATTGGGATTATAATACTTAGAATAATAAAATGAATTAATTTCCTGAAAGCATTTAATCATTTCATTTAATTCTTAGTAGTACCCCATGTCTTAATAATGACAGTTGGCCATCATTATTACTTGACATGCACCCAACATATTAATTTTAATATCATTTAATTAAATAAACAATATTTTCTCACGAATCCCGAAAAAACAAACCACATGGAATTTATATAAATATACATGGCATGTAATTTTATTTTTCATTTTATTTATTTCCTCCACCATATTTATTAGACCTTGAGTAATGGAAATTTATTTCTTAAATAAATGTAACTGCATTACTCGCTAATAAATATATATTATTTCTCCCACAATATATTCTCTCGAATAACTAGTGTCGAAATAAATTTGATCAGGAATCCTTAAATAATTATTAAACAACAGTCGGGAATAACATTTATTTAACTTTTTAAATTAATATTTAACTGAGATACATGGACACACTTAGTGTGTGACCCCCTAGGCCTGTTTCTCAGTGGGATTAGGCGGAGCCTACCTAAAGTCCAAGGTTAGCGTCTAGCAACACGCCAAGGAACCCATAGAGAAAGAAGTTAACGCCACAATGACGTGTCACCTCCTACAAATTCTTAACGTGTAATATAATCCCTTTGTCTCGATATCTCCAATCAAGCGGGTTTCATGCTAGTGCCATCAACCCATGTGCTCGATTATTCTTTCTTTGACTTCCTGGAATTGAACTCACCCATACCTTACCATGGACATGGATTTATTTAGGCTATATAAATTCCATAAAAGGGCATGAGATATCTACTTCTGTTATGGAACAGAAGGGACAAATCCTTTCTCGCATTATCTATTAATACAGTATTACTCATGACACACCCAACATATCCTACCTCGCTGCGAACAGTGTGTCGTCACAGTTTTTGTCAATACATCTAAGTGCGCGAGTTGTAATACCCATTAATAATAATATTAAAGTCTAAGGACTAATACACACATCCACATATAGGAACATCCAATGAAACTATGAAATGTGGATTTCCTACTGGCGGGTCTCGTTCTCATAACATCCTCCTGGATATTACCAAGGGCGCACACCATGAGAAGGTGCCTCAAAGTTTTATGAGTCCTCACCCCTAGTGGCCTGTATTATTTGTTCCCCTCAAATAACATCATTCGACCATAGAACATATATTCAAGAATAGTGTTACAACACTTCCGGGTTATCATCATAGCAGGGATCCACTATGACCCATTAATGAAACAACTGTCCTTAAGACATTATCACATGCATAGTAATCCAGAAGAACAATCAAGATGTGATAAGGAATTTATTAATTAATAAAGTACAAAGTATTTGGTTCTAGGCCACCAAATCCAACAGTAGTTACATATCAATCTCATGGTTTTGAAAAAAATGAAGACAAAGTTAAAAGAAGTACCTAAAAACCATGAAGAGGATAAGATGAGATTTACTTTATGATCTTGGTGTGAGATGGAAAAATGTTGTAATTTTTATATGTGGTCTAATAAATGTATTATGTATAGAAGGGAAGGTCAATAGGCATTTTATTGTTGACGTTATGGGAATATGTAAGATGACAATGAGAAATGAGAGAAAAATGTATAAAATGAAAGTCCACATCTAGAGTGATAAAAGTTTAAAGAGAATGGGAATTATGTTAACTAGTGCTAAACATTGAGGGTTGGTGATGATGATTGTAATAAAAAAATTCTTAAACCAAGGTAAAAGTAGAAATATCATGCAGTCATTATTTCTAATGAGGGGTGCGATAATGACGTGGTGAAAGGTACACTTACTATCCACTATAAAGCTTCCAATGTCTTATTTGATTCTGGATCTAACCACTCTTTCATATCTAAAGAAATTTATAAGGTTTTTAAAATTTCAACCAAAGGATTATATTTAGAATTATTAGTGAAAACCCCTAATGATACAATGATTTTATCTCAATTCTATGATTCCTGTTTGGTTGATGTTCGTAGGAATGTGTATCTTGAAAATCTTTTTATTATTCTTTTTTTTGAATTTGATCTCATCTTATAAATATATTAGATTTCTCTTCATATATCCCACATAAATTTTCAATTAAGGGAAGTTAAGTTTGATATTTCAAACAAACCAATGATCAATTATCAATGTGAAGATAAGTATGAACTTCATATAGAGATTACATCCAGTGTGTGGGTTTTAATTCCCATTAAGAAGGGATATTTATCTCAAAATGGTTGGGGATAAAATCAACATTTATGATAGACCAATTGTTCAAGACTTTGTGAATGTATTTCTAGTAGGAGTTTCCTATCTTTCCACCAAAATGATATGTTTAGTTCTCAATAGATATCATAACTAGTTCCACACCAATTTCTATGACTCCCTATAGAATTGACCCAATTGAGTTACAGGAATTGAAGAAGAAACTACAAGAAAACCCTGATAAGGGATTCATTTGTCCAGGTGTTTTTCCTTTGGATAAACTTATCATTATTATGAAAAAGAAATATGGATCAATGATACTATTCATTGATTATTGGGAGTTTAACAAGATCATGATCAAGAACAAGTATCCTATTCCCCTTATTTATGAATTGTTTGCTCAACTACATGGAGCACAATACTTTTCCAAGTTTGAACTTATTTTAGGATATCATCAATTGAGGGTCAAGAAGAAGGATATACCCAAGAATAAATTCCATACATGTTATGGGAACTCTGAGTATATAGTGATTTCTTTTGGTCTTATTAATTCCTCATATATGTTCATGGATTTTATGGATATTTTATTTAGAGATTCACTCGACTAGTTTGTAATATTCTTTATAGATGATATTCTTATCTATTCATAGAATATGGAAAAGAATAAATACCACTTAATAATTGTATGAAAGACCCTATGGAAGGAGAAAATATATGAAAAATTTACAAAGTGTGAATTTTGGATACAAAGGGTTTCATTTTAGGGTCATATAATCTCAAGAGAGGGTATTCCAATAAATCCATAAAAGAAAATGGATATTAAATGTTTTCCTAGAACAACCCCAGTGACTAAGATCCATAAATTTCATTATTTTATAGATATTATTGATGGTTTATGAGGAATTTCTCATGAATATCAAATAATCTGACCAAGTTAACTAAGAAGGGTTACAAATTCCTCTAGAAATATGACTGTGAAGAAAATTTGAAGGAACTGAAGAGATGGATAGTTAGCACACTAGTTCTTAAATTACCTTATAGTGAAGAAGGGTTTTTAATCTATAATGGTGTATCCAAGAAGATATTGTGATGTTTTCATATTAAAAATAAAATGGTTATAGCATTTTTCCCATAATAGTTGAAGACACGTGATCAAAATTACCCAACTCTTGATTTGGAGTTACTGGAAGTATTTTTTATTAAATATATAGAGGCATTATATTTATATAGAAAAGTGTGATATATATAAAAGTAATAAAAGTTTTAAATATATATCACATAAAAGGATTTGTACATGAACCAAATGAGATGGTTAGATCTGATAAAGGATTATGACTACTCAATACATTACCACTCTGGGAAAGTGAATAAAGTGACTGATGCTTTGAGTCGAAAGGATGATGCTAGCATATCCATGATAGGGATAAAAAAAGATCTAATATTTCTATATTTATAAAGGATGGATCTACAAGTCTTAAAGGAAGGGAAAAAATATTATCTTTCTCAATTGAATGTTCAACCCTCTTTCCAAGTGGAGATTAACTAGGAATATAAGGAATATGTAGATATGAATAATATGAATAGAAATGTTCCTGAGTGTAATATTGATCAGGATGAAATGATATTTTTTAGGAACAATGTTTTTGTTCCTTCTACATCATATTTGAAGAAGGATCTATTAGAATAATCTCATTATTATTCATTCTCTATTTATCTTGGAAGTACAAAGATGTATAAAGACTAGAAATAATACTTTTTGTGGGATAAAATGAAGATGAATATCATAGATTTTATATCTCAATGATTGGTATGATAACAAGGTAAGGATGAACGAAAAAAATTATATGGGGATACAACATCCATTACCCATACAAGAATAGAAATGGGAGAACATCACTATGGATTTGACAGTTGGAAGCCTGAAAACCTCTAAAAAGTTTAATTCTATATGCGTGGTAGTTGATCACCTCACTAAGTCAGAACACTTCATCACTATCAAATAAGACTTCTCTCTATATCAGCTTCTAGTATATAAATTAAGAAAGTGTAAAGGTTCCATGGAGTACCAAATTATATTGTATCTCATTGGGAGCTGTGGTTCACCTCAAAGTTATTGAAAATTATACGATAATAACTTGATGCAAAATTGAGTTTCAGAACTGATTATTATTCTAATATGGATGGTTAGTCTAAAATAAAAATTCAAACCTAGAGGATTTATTGATATCTTGTTCATTGGATTTCAAAGGTTGTTGGGATCAACAACTTCTTATAGTTAAGTTTTTCTAAAACAATAGAATTAACTCAATAATTTAGTTGGATCCTTATGAATACCTTTGTCGGATGAAATGTATAGATCCAATGTGTTAGGATGAATTTGGAGAATTAAATACATTGGGACCTGAGATAGCTGAAGAAATGATAGAGAATCTTATAGTCATTCATCAACATATCAAGGTAGTTCAAATTTGGAAGAAAATTTATACTGATAACCATCCGCGTGATCTATAATTTGAAGTTGGAGAGAATGTTTTTATATGAATATCTCTATAAAATATGGTTATGATATTTGGGAAGAAAGGGAAAATAATACCAAGTTATATCGATCCCATTGAAATTAGTGATCGTATTTGGAAGGTAGACTATCTCTTGGAACTTTCTACAAATCTATCTCTAGTCTATGATGTGTTCCATGTATCTCTATTGGGGAAGTACATACTTGACCCTTCACATGTACTGAACTCGGAGGTCATAACACTAGATCATGATATTTCTTACGAGGAACAACCATTTAAAATTTTGAATCATACATAGGAAGTTCTACAAAATAATATCACTCACCTAGTCAAAGGTTTACAAAGATTCCACCAGTTAGAGGATGTTATGTAGGAACCTGTGGATACGATGAGTCTGAATTATCTTCATTAGTTTGTATCATAATGATTAATTTCAAGGGTGAAATTAATTTTATGGAAGGTAGAATGTAAATCCCCATGTTTTTATGAATTTTTTTTCTAAAAGAATTAATTTCCTTAGACTTCTTTCATCACACAGTACACCAAGTTAAAATTTATTTATATGATACAGAAATAAAAAACTGAACTACAGACACTAAAAACTTGGCTTGCGATAAACAAAACTCTAAGTTTATTCAAAACATAATTTTATTATTATAATTATTTAAATGAGATAGTTATGGCCTACCCATAAAACTTAGTAATATTACTATTAATATTTTTTTTTAAATATTATGGTTATATATATATATATATATAAATCATATTGATAATAAAAATTATAATTTTTGGTAAGGTCTTTATATGTTTAAAAATACTAGTTTCTCAGATGAACTACATTTTATGTCCTTATGTGAACAATAATAAGATTTTTATTAGACACTTTAATAAATTTAATTTGATAAAATAAGCTTCATTTTGGAATTTATAATTTTAAAATTATATTAGGGTGAATTTTTGAGATTTTTCTAAAAAACATCAATGTTGGATGAACAGTGAAAAATACTAAATTTTAATTAGAAACTACTTTTTCATATAATTTATTTATATAGTTAAATTATATTTTAATTTGGTTTTAAATTTTAATTGTATTATTTTTTTATAAATTAATCTAATATAGGGCATTGGAACCAATTTTACATTGGAGTTAGATATAAAAACTTTTCAAACATTTAAACATTTTCTCTTAAAAACCTACTGCCTTGACATGTTTTCCTGATTTATATTAAATTAATTTCTGCTAATTCTATAAATTTAATTTAGAAAAATTGATTCAATATTTGTAATAATAATAATATATAATGTATAATTAAGTCAAAATTGTTTTTTTACTAAAAATATTAGTGAAAGTGATTAAAATTAATTACAATGATTAAGGTAAAAATTATTTTTCTTAATGATTAAAACTTAATATTAAGAATATAAATACCCTAGAAACTTATAGAAAATCTATTTTATTTCCATAGTTTGTTAAATTAACCTATTTTCTTGAATTTTATCAATTATTTTATTCCCATTATGTAACAGATTCCTCTCAACAATGTTTACTGTGTTATATTTATAAGAATGCCACTCTTTCTCCATTATAAAAGGGCACTCACTCCCTCACTTCCTCACACCTGTCAAGCTGTATTTTTCTTGGACAAACACTAATAAAATACATATCAAGACATATTTTTCTTGGAAAAACCCTAATAAAATATACTTTAAAAATCCCTCCCTTAATCATATAATAATTTATTTAGGAATAAAACCAGCCAATGAATCCCTTTGGTGAAAACCAAGAGATGTTACTCAAAGAAGAGGTAACATCCTTCCTCAAGCTCTTTTGTTTTATTTTCATTATCCACCACCTCAACTATTATTATTATATGATTATATAAAAAATTCAGTATCCTAAATATACTTATATTTTTTACTCTATGGTTTGGACATAAACTTACAGACACTTCCATCTAATGGGTAACAAACTTACTATTTTTATGTATGGTGAAGTACCACCTCACAAAACATTGTTTTTTATTTTCCCTTACCACTTATAATTGTTGGGAATTATGATATAAAATATATTTTTATATATTATATATTATATTTTTTTATTTATTTATAATTATTTAATTATAATATAAAACACACCTTCATGATTTCTATTTTTTTACATACAGTAACTTCTTTTGCGGACAGGTGGATTATCGCCTCCTCAAAGCGATGTTATTCGTTCACACATTACATGGAATGTATTAATTATGGGTTTGGTGAAATTATATGATATATATGAAATAATAATTCTACTATAATTATTATATATATATATACACACATGGGTCACTTACTTTCTTTATTTTAATAAGACAATATAACAGAAACAATGTTTATTTGTATGTACGATCTACCGTCTCCATGAACGGTGTGTTCCATTTCACATTTATATATTTTTTAGATTGTTATAAAATTATATACAATGAATATATATGATATATATATATATATATCATGTTTTACATTCTGATAATAATTAAATCATGATCTATGTAAGGGGATCAAGAATAACCAGTCAAAACATGAATGAAAAAAAGAGGATATAACCTGAAACTTATCATTAACATGGTGTTGTTAATAAATGGGTAATATATTGTCATAAAAAATAATATATGGTATGATATATAATAATATGTTTTTATAATTTTTTATAATATGCTTATAATTATTACACTTGATGTTTTTATGAGTAAGACGAGAGTCAAGAAATAGGGTAAGAGTTTTCTTATCTCACTTTTTTTTCCTTAGGATTTATTCCTTATTCACCACTCATTTGTTTTGTGTGTTGTATATACTAACCATGAATATATTATATTAAACTTATCCTTAAATTTATGGTAATTTACATATCCATTTTATTATATCTCTTTCATAGGGATTATGTTTCAAAAGTTACAAATTAGTTAAGTAATTTTGTCTCAATTTTCCTTCTATAAGACAACTATTTTGTTATGAACCTATATTATTTTACATGGTGTATATATTTCCATTTGAAATTTTATATCATTAATATAATTATTTTCATGATATTCTATGATTCATTTAATTTTATTTTATTACATGGGAAGTATGATTCAAAGTCACCCAGTGATAAGAGTTTATTACAACAATCTCAACGTATATCGAGATTGTTTATTATTATGCTTCCATTGAAGACATATTATGATCCATATCCAAATAGAACTCATAAATTTTATTTTACTTTGGTAATTCATGATATCTTCATGTAATATTACCATTTTACCACTACCTTATACTTTAGATAATGAATAATTTTTTTTCCAGAAAATCCGACCTCATTTCTCTTTTTAGTCAGAAATCTATTTTATTCAAAAAAACATTTTTTAAAAAATTTCTTCAAAAATGTTGTAAAATTTTATTTTTAGATATTTTTTAGGAAAAATTAATTTTAATTTTTTTTAAATTTTTCTATATTACTATATATGTTTTAAAAAAAGTTTTTATAAATGTTTTCAAAGCTTACTTTATAAGTTTTCAAATCTATTTTCAAAGAAGAAGTTTTTCAAAAAGGTATTATATTTGAAAAATATTTTTTCAAAGAAGAGAGGATATTTTCCTAAATAAACATCTTTAAAGGATATTTCCAAATTATTTTTTATCTAATATGACATCCATTGGTGTTACTGATTCCCTTTTGGGAAAATTATAGAAAGGTTCCATTCATATTCTATTTCTAAATGGTTTATGTTTGGATGACATGGTTTTTATGTAACTCATTTCTATTTAACAAGTTATATTTATATGAAATATATTTATCTTTCATGGTTTATATGTTTATGAAACCAATTTAACTAACATGGGTAATATTCTGATGATACCCAATTCTTTTAATGGGTTATGCTTTCAAGAAATGATTTTGAAACCTGTCTCTTTTCCATAGGTTATGATGTGATTAGAGGTTTATGATACCCATTTAATTTCATAGGTTGTGATATAATTTTTATGATCTTTTATAACACATATGTATGATTTAATTATGATTTGGGTGGGACCAATATTTCTGTCTAATGCATTGGGTAAATATTTATATCTCATGAGAGAGACATAGATGGAATGGGGAGTAAACTTGGTTCAGTAAAGAAATTTGTTCACTAATGGTCTTGGGAGTGAAACGTTACTACTAATATGGTAATGGGAGTGACCCATGACTATCAAGATGGTACGGGGAGTGAACCTATACTACTAAGATGGCCTTGATATCCATTCCTTAACTACTATGAAAATAATTTTATATTCTTATGTGTCTTCCAAAATTACATGTATTATTTATGTGTTATGATTTCATAGATTATAATCTTGATTAACATATTATTCATCTATTATGAAATTTTAGTATTAATTACAAGATTCATGTTTATTATCTTTTTTATTTAGGTTATGATCTTATAATGTCATGATCACATTCTTATACCCATATGCTAATATTTATGCTTAAATATCTCCTTTTTTTTTACCATTACTGAGTATATGAGATCACCCATTTTTTTACTTCCTTCCCTAAATTTTTAAAGATATGAATTATGTATTATGTTTCTAAGATGGTTTATAGTCATGAATAACCTAGTGGGAGATAATGTATCTTACTTATGTACTAGTGTTTATGTATCTATGTTTCCAAGGGCACTAAACTAATATAGTCTTTGGGAGTCTATTGTGTTATGTGTTAATTATTCCAAAAAAATGATGTACTGTTTATGTATTAAAATATAGGGACATTATAGGAATTTTATTATAACAAGAAACTCATGCTTAAAGAATCAATTATGTGGACATAGAATAAGGACATAGTTTTTCAATCCTTTACTATAATAAATTAAATTTACAATTTAAAACTATAAATAAATTAATCATTTAACATCCCTTAGAAAGGTATAAATGACACAATTAGTAGTGATCAATCCATTTTACACCCATGGTGATCCATTTAATTAAACAAATCACCCAATGGGTGTTTTTAACTCGAGGCCCTTGACCTTTAAACATTTATCAATGGGTCTCATTAATTGAATAGGTGATAACTATCCATTTAAATGAAGAATTACATTCTATTTCAAGGGATTTGCTCAGATAACCAGGCATGTGGAATAATGACATATATACAAACACCCCTTCTTTGAGGGAAAATCATGAAACCACCTACTATAGGACTGTAGTGTAGTGATCATCTAGTATCTTATCCTAATTCAACTAAGATCGAATGAAAATTGAAGAAAGGAGGAAAAAATTGATAATAAGGAATATTATCTTTCACCTAAATAGAATCGATAATACCAAGAAACATTAGTAATGGTATAAAGGTAATGGAGATATTAATAATATGGATTTGATGATTCTAACAGATCTTGATTCCAAGCTCAGAAGGAGGAGATATCTCTCTTCATAGTTTAGGAACCAAGGTGAGATCACAATTCCAAAGGCCATCCAACGTGAGATAATGAGGAAAATGGTTTATAATATAGTATTAATTAATGGATAAATCATAATCACACCCAAAAAACTAGGCTGAACAATTTTCCAAACCATGCACCAACCATGCACCTGCTGCTGTAAGAAGGGGAACCTTGCAGAGTTTGGAAGAAAAAATTGCCTAACCATCCACAAACCATGTTTCAGACCACTATAAAAAACTGAATAGGGTGCCTCATAGGAATAAACACAAAATTTCTTGGGTTTTCAATCTATTTGCCCCCTGCTCTCTACAAAACATTTAAAGGTTAGTCATAACCATACGTCCTGCCCTGCACTGTTTATACTAACCACTATACAAGCCTTTTTCTCCCCAAAAATCAAGTTCTAAGCTCCAAAAAATCCAAAGACACCTTTGATTCACCTATTAACTCAAAGGGTATTCACATTATTCCATAAGTAATCATTTAAACTGAAAATTTATGGAAAAAAGATTCCATACCACAAGGAAGAACCTAGTTGATACAAACTTTCCCGCTTAAAAGAAATTTGTTCTTGAATTTCTCTCTCAAGGGTGGTCAAGAATCTATAGAGAATAACTCTTTCCACTATTAACATAAATTATCCTCCCACTCCTACGTCTCATCCTATACACGATTATGCTACCATAGAAGACATACTAGAGGAACTGACATGGTATTGACATCTTTCATGATATTATCCACAATACAAATAGGATTTTCTTCAAAGGACGCATCAAAATATAACTCAACCTCATCAAGTTCAAAATAATGATATGGGTGGGAATGATAGAGGAAATACTAAGATACATGGAAGATATCACGCAAGGATTATTACCTCTGATGTAACTTTAACCAATAGTCTACAACCCCGACTCTCTCAAGAATATTGAAATAACTAAAATATCACAGTGAAATATTACCCTGTATCAAAATTCATCAGTGTCCCAGCCTCAATAAGACATGTAAAAAGACTATATCCCTGACCTCAAACTCTAGAAGTCATCTACGGTGATCAGCGTAATATTTTTTTTGAGCCTGTATAGTTTCCATTCACTTCCAAATAAACCGAACCTTCTCCATAGTCTCTTGTATGAGACGAGGACCAAGCGTAGATGCCTCCCCTTCCACTAACATGTATAGGGTTTATTATCATGTCCTACCACACATATCTTCATAATGCTCCACCTAAATAGTATCTTGAAAAATATTATTGTAAGAAAATTAAAATAGTGGTATATTCCTCTACCAAGAGGCCCCAAATTCCAAAACATAAGATCATAGGATTTATTCAAGAACCTATATCATTACCTCTGACTGTACATTGGTTTAAGGGTGGTATGTTGTGTTTAGAAGAACCTGTGTACCCAACACCATCAATAAACCTTTATAGAATCATGAAGTAAACTAATAATCCCTATCTGAAATGATAGTTTGAGGAACCCATGAAGTTATACCATCTCATATATATACAACCTCCTAAGATCATATAATAAAAGGTATCCTTGATAGGTAAGAAATGAGATACCTTAATGATCATGTCAACAACAACCCTAATAACAGCATTTCGTTATGGGAACCTAAATAACTTGGTCATGAAATCTATCACAATTTAATACCACACCCACTCAGAAATGGGTAACTATTTATAATGTATGTAAGGTTGTTGGTGTTCCGCATTCACCTGTTAACAGGTGGAACACCTCATGAAAAAACTAGATATATATATTTTCCTACCTAGCCAACAGTATTGGAAATATAGATCCTGATACATCTTGGTGACACCGGGGCAGACTTCCCATGATGGAGATTGAATGTATCACATTATCTCATTACACATGTCTTCTGAATCACATATGTGACCATGTATATGTAGAAATTCATCCTCACCTTTGTTCCAACTTGGAAGAGGGTCCTCACTTACCACACTCTCCTGTAAGATGAGTCACTCAGAATTCAATTACCTTATCCTCACTATATATAGAATGGTTGAGGTAACAAATAAGGCTGAATGAAAAGTATAAACCTGGCTATCATTCAACTCCAAGTGAATCTCATAGATTAATTCCATAAGCTTCCACTTGCTACTATTCTACCGAACTGCCTTTATCTGAGTCCTATTGCTTAGTTCATCATCAACTGCATTTATCTTCCTAGGAATATAGGTATTATGAAGTCAAAATAATTTATGTAATCAACCCACCTTCACTGAATTAAATTCGAATCATGTTGTGTAAATATATACTTGTTCATTTTGTGGACCTTGGACACCAAAAAATGCTCTCCTTGTTTGCAGTTTCTCCAATAATGTAAGGAATGAGCAACTATAGCTAACTCAAGATTGTGTGCTTGGTAGTTTCTCTTATGTGGCCTCAATAGTTGAGACTTGTATGCTATGACTCTACCCCTATATAATAACTACCCCTAGAAAAATACATGATGAATCAAATTAAATAGTGTATCTCCTGTAAAGATCTAGAAAAAGTAGTATCAATGCTGAAGTCAATCCCCCTTTCAACTTCTGAAAGGATTCCTCAGAAATATCTGACCAAAATAACTTGACAAACTTCTTAGTGAAGCTCTGGAGTGGTGCGTCTAAATGTTATAAGTTCTATATGAAAGTCATTTAATATCAAACCAACCCTAACAAACTTGGTTTCTCAATGATTTGTTGATATTATCCTTGGAAACTATAGCTCTCACCTTCTCTGGGTAAACTTATACTATTATCTATGAGATAATGTGACCCAAGAAGTAAATATGACCCATATAGAAGTGAAACATTGTGAACATATCATATAATTGATTCTATTTCAGTGTATCTGATACAATATCAATATGCTTGGAATGGATACGTCGATTGTGAGAATACATCAATATATCATCCAAAAATACCACAAAAAAAAATTCAAGTTGGGATGGAATATTCAGTTCATCTGTAACATGAAAACCGTTATCACATTCATAAGATCGAATGTCATAACCAAAGAACCATATGAGTCATACCTGTTACAAATGGATGTGTGAGTTATGTGTGATGGTCTAACACACACCTGATGATAACCCGATCTCAAATCAATATTTGGGAAAACAAGAGCTCCTCAGAGCTAGTCAAAGAGATCAACTCTCTGGGAATAGGATACTGATTCATAACCATCAATTGGTTTAATTTAAGATAATATGCACATATCCTAAGGGTACCATATGCCTTTTTCACAAAAAATAAATGGAAAACCTATAGAGAAATAATTGGCTGTATAAAATCCTTTGCCTCTAAATCCTATAGCTGGATCTTGAGCACCTATATTATGGTAGTAGCTATCCTATAAGGAGGAATGGATACCATTGCAGCTCCTGGATATAACTTGATAGAGATATCTATCTCTCTCTCATAAGTTAATCCTGAAATTCCCTCTGGGAAAACATTCATGAAATTATCAACTAATGGAGGGTAATTTTCTTGATGTATCCCTTAATCATATTGATATAAACTCAAAATCTATGATTTTACCCCACCCAGTCCATAATTTTTGAGTTTATATCAACTCACATTGACATCCCATTCACCCTTGTAAATAAACTATCCAACCTATGGTGATATAAAGGTCAACCTTCAGTGATAGGAATCAATAAAATCATGAAAGGGAACCTGCCATTCCATCTTGAGAATAACGTGAAAAACTATCATCTTGAGGAAAAAGAGTTCCCATACAAAGTGAAACCTACCAATCTGAAGGGGGATCTCCATGAAATAATTTACATCCACCGTTTGATTTCCCAATGGAGTATCAAGTTTCATAAATCCATCAAAACACTAAACAGTAGTCCCAAGTATCTCTAAAATGGGAATAGATATAATGTAATGAGAATACCCTATATCAAAAAGAGAATATGATAAAGTATAGAATATAAAAATAGTACCTCTCATAGTAGAAGTTTAGGGATTATGTTCCTCAAGTGTTGGCTGCACTATATATATCTGGCCAGTTTTGTGGCTCCATGATACAACCTAGATAGCTTGAGAAGATCCACTCTACTAATGCTACAAATATGGTGCCTCAATACCATGGATATGACCACCACCTCAACCTGATCAGCTAGTTGTACTCCAGATCCCTATCGTATGAGAAACTTATGACCCCACTCCTATAGATGGAATCAGTATAGACCAACTATTACTAGATTCTAGAGGATAATTTTTGAAATATCATTGCAGATGAACCATATTGTTGTAGTATATACACTTGAATAAGTATCTCATGCACTTTGGTCTCATATTTCCAAATCTACTACACTGGTGGAACCTACTCTAGCCACCTGAGTATGGGCTTTGTCTACTAATGTCACCATATGGAATCTACAGATGACCCATCATACTACCAATAGATGTAGTACCCGTTCTTGGTGCTGAACTGGCCCGACATGCACCCACAAAATCTCTCTTGTTAGGATCTATGATATGGTTCTGATTCACTATTCTATAAATGGTAGTTAGAAAAAATACATTCACATTCGATCAGATTTCATACTTGAGACCATCATATAATTTCCTGTATTTAGATAAATCACCACCAATCAGAATAGTTAAAAAGTGATTAAGCTCTATAAAATGGGAGAAATAATCCATAAATGACAATGCACCCTGCTCAAAGTGCATGAAATCTCAAGATCTATCATCCATGAACGTCTCTGGATAGAAGTAATCATAGTGGACCTGGTGAAAATCCATCTAGTCCATCTATTGATGACGATATGTAACACCCCAAGCTTCCATGACACGCTTCTCTTTCAATAATGCAATAGCTTGCATTGTACGCAAGTTCGAGATTCTAACACACCGCGACCAATCAAAATAGCCATTATGAATAGTAATACCCACTTTTTGAAATTATATATATTTTATATTTCAAAATGGACTTCATTTTTGGATTCAGAATATCGAAATTAGCCTATGTTGAATTTTTGGTATTTTTCTGAGAACTTCCAATTTTTTTTGAATAGTAAAAAATACTTAAAACAACTTTTTTGATAAAAATAATTTACATTGATAAATCATACTATTGAGTGGTTTTAAAGTTTAATTATAATATATTTTTACCATTTTATCCAATGGTGGTCATTAGAATTAATTTCACTTTGAAATTGGACATAAACAATTGTCAATATTTTGATATATATTGTTTCTTAAAAACACGCTATTTGTTGTGACAGCGGGAATTAATTATAAAATTAATTAATGAAACTTATATGTTTGGAATTTTTTAAAATAGACATCACTTTTTAATTCTTAATATCAATTATATCTTAGGGTGAAATTTTGGCATTGTTCTGAAAAACTTCAATTTTTGATGAATAGTGAAACCACTAAGTGCTAGTTAAAAAACTGATTTTTCATTTAAATGAAACATTAACACTTCTGTGATTTGATTTTCAAAAATATTACATACTTGTTTGTCATTAGGAAGTAAAATGTGGTTCAATGGGATTAAAATAATTTTTTTGGTGAATAGTAACTTTTAAGTTTAATTAATCACGATTAAAGGTAATTAGTGAAATTTAAGGTAAAAATGATATTATAAAAATATGAAATTACTTTTACACTTTTCCTACACTTATTGTATGAGTCATGGACGACCAAGAAAATCCATGGGTCCACTTGGAGACCCCATGGAGCCACTTGGGTAAGAAAATGACATTAGTAACTTTTTATTTAAAGTAAAAATAAAATTGTCACAAACATGTGTTGTTTTAATAAAACAATTATTACATGAGGTTATATAAGTTACATTTTCGACTATAAATATTTATTGTAAAGCTAAAAATATTTCCTACATCATGATATTTTTTTTATAATTTTTAGACATTAAATAAATTAAATTTTTTATCACACCATGATGATCCAGCGATTACCTCATTAATTAACGATTTAAATAAAATGAAAAGATAATGTATCATCTAAGACTTAAACTTGTCTAAAACTTATTTTATGGGTATATTTAGAACCCTTATCACCTTAAACTATAAATATATCATTTTGGGACCTTTGAAATCCAAAAAGCACTTCATAATAATGTAACATTTCATGACCTTCCAAGAGTGCCCCTCTTCTCCTCTTATAAAAGGCCCCCACCTCTACCACCTTATTCACACCTTCAATCCATTTGGATCGTCCAAAATCTGCCCAAATACTCTCCCAAATTCCCTCTCTTACTCCTAGAAGACTCACTTTGGGCAGAAGTCTTCCCAAGGAAGCCTTTGGCTCAAATCAAAAAGAGTTACATGATTTTAAGGTAATGTCTTCTCTTGTGTTCTTTTGTTTTATTTTGCTTCTCCAACCCCCTAAAATATTTTTATTACTTTCTTTTGTAACAACACCAGTATATAAAATATACTAGGATGTTTTTATGTTAAGGATTTTATTTAGACTTACACACACCTCCGTCTAATGGTTAAAGAACATACTGTTTCTGTGGGTGGTGAAATACTGCCTCACGAAACGATGATTGTTCAATATTCTTTTAACACATATCATGGTGGCCATTATGATGAAAATATTTTTATATATGATATATATTATGTTTTTGTTTTCCTTATGATTCTGTATTTTTCATTTATGACATACCTTTATGATTTCCATTTTGGGTAAATGCGATAATTTCATTTTAGGAAGTGCGGACTACCGCCCCCTCAAAGTGATTTGAATCGTTAATGCCATATGTGAGATGTATAAAGGATGGAGTAAATTCTATTATACATTATATTATACTAGAATTATAGTATACCTTTATATAATTATAATTTCATTCCATTAAATACAAAATAGAAATGAAAGTAGCGTTCATGCGTACGTACGGCTTACCGTCTCCATGAACGGTGCATTTCATTTCTTACCTCTAAATGTTATGTAATATTATAAATGAATGTATATAATGGATATATATGATATATATGATATCAACATCATGAATAAAATTCGATATATAATGGATATTTCACCACATGAACAACTTGTAATTATAAGAAGTTTATTTTTGACTCAAGTACCAAAGATCGACAAAACGACCGTTATTAACTTAAATAATTACATAATGTTCATAACATTGTAATAAGTGATATAAAAGGGATAATGAACTTTAAAAATGTTCTTAAGAAAGTATAAATTAACTCTAGTTTATTATTTATGAGATTAAAGAAATATCGAGTCAAGTCGGACACGAGGTAAGGGAATTTCTTAACCCAATTTTCATTCTTTGGGTTAATCTCCTACTTTGAAATTATGTCATGATATAATTATGTCATATGTTGTATTTGTACTTTCTTTATGTGTACTTATAGTGAATACACATAATAGATCTATTTTATTTAAAAATGATCTTTGTAAGGGACTTCGTCTCAATCTCCATTCATTGAGGCATATTTTGTTTTATACACAAATTTCTTTTATACAGTATATAAACTCCTTTGACTTTTAGTTTATTCAAAAGGAATATTTTTCTACAAAGAGTTTTACTAAACGAAAAAAGGAATGTTTTTCTTGTTGTAAGTATGTGGAAACAACGACTTCTCTGCCACCGTGACCATTATTTGAGTTTTGACTTCCTCTACAAGCCATAATTTTTTTTAAATAAAAAATAAATACAAAGTTTTAATTTTATTTTATTTTGGTATTGAAAATGGTTTTGATAATGTTTTTATTATATAAATGTGTTTTATTGATATCTTTTGATTGAAATGTGGAAATGTTATGTTTCCTTTATGCATGTTTTATGTGATACGATTATGTTATTGTTTATGATATGTTTAAACCTTTTCATATAAGGAATGCATTAGACTTAATAAGTGACGGGTGGAGCCCGCTATAGATCCTCGATGCATCAGCAGGTCTCATGAGACAAACTAGTGTCTTGGAACGATGCCTTGACAAAATCTTATTTGTAGTCTTGGCACGAGGCCTCGGCTACATGGTTATGATAGTCTGGCATTATGCATTCCATCATTATGAAAGTGGTTATTGATATTGCATGTGATTATTCGACTGGTAGAATATCCATGTGAATAAGTAAATGGAATTATCTCATTTTACTTTTTCCATATTATGTTGAAGTCCAAGTTTAAAAGGCTTTTGTTTTAGTTATACATTGCCTTAAATGTTTATGTTTATTTATGAAAACTTCCTCTATATTGTTATCCTTACTAAGCATCTGAGCTCACCCCTTTCAATGTTTTATTTTTCCCAGGATGTGAAGAAATATTTTATGACTAACCTACAGGGATAGTCTAAAGGGGATACAAGTGTGGACTATGGAGACTATGTTATTGTGATTTTTTAACTTTATGATGTAATGTAACATTTATGAATGTATATAGGGTTTCCAAGGCTACTAAACTAATCGGTCTTTCGAGACTTGATCTTTTGTGATCATGCCAATGTTACGCAATAATGCACTAACTCTAGGTAACTGGGGTCGGGGAGTTACAGTTGGTATCAGAGGCAGTTCAGTACTAACCTTGGAAGCTAGATTTAGATAAACTCTTATTAGAGCACATAGCCCTAAGATAGACTTTGAGGATTAGTATAGAAGAACTTCCTAGAAGTTTGGTATTATAGAGATTTTGTGAGTTTTCCGAGAAATACATCCCTGTCTGGATACGAGAAGGTAGAGGCGGCTCTGGAACAGATGTACCTAGGGGTAAAACTGGAAAACACCGCTTTGATCTAGACTCGAACAGGAACTGGTGCACGACAACAGGCCTTGCTGCACTCTTGGTTACGACACTCTCGGGGGATATGCTTAGGATAAATCTCATTTTCTTTACAAATAATTATGAAGGGTTTATGAGTATATACTTCTTCAAAGAAATCATTTTTATGATTATGAATTATATCCATAAACTATTCAATTTATGTTAAGTGTTTTACAAGTAGGGAATTATGTATTTTGATTCATAAACAGATCTAGTTTATGCCATTGTTTAGAAATGGCGCCTAGTGGAAGGAATGGAAACCGTATCAATGCATGCACTCCATGTAGGGATTTTCCTCTTTCTCAAGATAATTATAGTGGATCTGGTGATACAACTAGTGCTGATCAACTTATCACCATACCGGGGCAACTCACTCAGGTTATGAATAATAACCTTACTCGTATGGAGCACCCTGATCCGCAACGTGGAGGATCAATGTTAGACCGGTTCTTGAGGTAGAAACCACAAACATTTAATGGGGGTACAAATCCATTAGTAGCTGAGCAATGGATAAACTCCTTAGAGAATATATTCCACGCCTTGGGGAGTAGCGAAAGGGAGAAGGTTGTCATGGCAGTTTACCGCCTCACTAGAGATGCTGATCAATAGTGGTCATTGATTCAAAACACAAAGGAAGATGATGAAGTATCAAATATGGAATGGAGGGAGTTCAAAGAGATTTTCCTAAAATAATACTATCCTTGTGACCATCGAGCAGACATGGAAAGACAATTTCTAAGTCTGAGACAAAAGGAGGATGAGAATGTCGCAAAGTATGAAGCTAACTTTACAAGGTTAGCGAGGCATGCTACATATTATATACGTAACCCAAGAAGTAAGATTGATCGTTTATTTAATGGGTTAAAACCATTTCTCCGTCGAGCTTTAGTATCAAAATCTTTCTCAACATATGAAGATATAGTCTCGTGTGATATCAGGACAGAAAAGGAATTCTCTAAATCTTATGACAATAAAGTAAAGTAAGAGAAGAAGAGAATGGTGGAACAAGAGACAGATAAAAGAAAAAAGTGAAAGAAGGATATTCCATTATGCCATTATTGTGGGAAGAATCACCCCAGTACTTGCCTAAAAGGAATGGGAGTTTGTTATAAATGTGGAGAAAAAGGTCACCAGGCTCGTGATTGCAAGGGAAAGAAAGAGGCTATCAATGTTTAATGCTACAATTGTAGAGAAATGGATATTTATGCAAATGAATGTCCTAAGCGCCAAGGAAACTTACCTCAAAAAAGGCCAAGGGATCAAGTCCAAGATTATGTTGTTGCCACATATGAAGTTGAATAATTAATATATTTTTGTTTTTGGAATCAAGGATTATATTCTGGTTATAAGAATAATGCGATATCTTAGGATTTTACTACAGTACTTGTTGTTTTCATTAAGGTTTTGATATGTTGAAGGTAATCATATTTTTAGTCTGTGACAATAAGAATCATTACTTTGTTTGGGGAATCTGATGAATTGATTTTGGAATATAGAGACCTTTTAGAGAAATTCTGGACAGAGGTATTTTGGATAACTATAAAGGTTGGAATGGATTATATTTTACATTGGATACTATTGTTAAGTTTATTTTTGGATATTTAAAAAAAGGACAACAGGCAGACCGAGTGACAACCCATCGCGTCAGACAAAGCTGTGGGAATCGAACCCACAACCATAGTGCGATTGGGATTTATCACCTACCACTAGACTACGTGAAGTCCCTGGAGTGTATAATGTAGTTTTTTAGTTATGATAGATGATTTATAAATTTATTTTTGGAACCCTATACGATTAGGATAAATATAATATTTTTGAGTTCTATTACCTTTTGGAGTGAAAGATGGGTTTGTGGTAAAAATTTAGTAAGGAATGAATGTCTACATTACAAGTAAGTATATTTCCTTATGTTCTTAGTAAATCTCCTAAATAAATTCCTCAACTTTATGAAAGGTAACTTAAAACAAAAACGTAGTTGGTTAACTTTTCCTACTGAGGAATCAATGATCATTTAACCAATCACAAGTTTGTGATTTTCTTATAGTTAGACTTTCTCTTAATATGGTTTTATATAACTCTCCATCAGACCTTGATGGGGTTTTCCCTCCATATCCATATTTTTATAGAATCCTAGTATGGGCTATCTCAGGTGACCTTTGTACTTCTCTTTATTTCTTTTATAGTTATATTTTTATTAACCTTATTTCCAATGTGGGTTTTCCACAAAGGTATTTTCTATTTCCAACCTTTTATTTTCAAAGAAAAATTTCAAATTGCAAGGATACAATTTATTTAAGGTGGGGAGAATGTAACACCCCGAGCTTCCACGATACGCTTCTCTTTCAATAATGCAATAGCTTGCATTGTACGCAATTTTGAGATTCTAACACACCGCGACCAATCAAATAGCCATTATGAATAGTAATACCAACTTTTTGAAATTATATATATTTTATATTTCAAAATGGACTTCATTTTTGGATTCAGAATACAGAAATTAAACTATGTTGAATTTTTGGTATTTTTCTGAGAACTTCCAATTTTTTATGAATAGTGAAAAATACTTAAAAACAACTTTTTTAAGAAAAATAATTTACAGTGATAAATTATACTATTGAGTGGTTTTAAAGTATAATTAGAATATATTTTTATCATTTTATCCAATGGTGATACTAGTAGAAAAATAATTTTTAATGTCGTCAATTTGAGGTTGGTTTCTTATAAACCGACGTAAAATATTTTTGCGGAGAATTTTTGGCGTCGGTTTTTTAAAAACCAATGCAAAAAACTAAAAAAAAGTATTTTTGGCGTCCATTTTTAAAAAAACCGACGCGAAAAAATAAAAAAAATGTTTTGGCATGGGTTTTTATAAAAACCGACGCCAATTTTTTTTAAAAAAAGTACAGTCCTATAGATAATTCCCTAATCTTTGATTTGACTGGTCATGGAGTAAAAATGGAGTTACGGATCAAAAGTTATGGATGTTGGAAGTTGATCTTCTCTAAAATAAGTCTTAATTAAGTCCAACTTTGAAAGGCCATAACTTTTAATCCGTAACTCCATTTTAGATCCACGACCAGTCAAATCGAAGCTTAAAGAATTCTCTAAAACTTGGTAATTTTTTTTTATGTTTTGGCGTCGGTTTTCAGAAAAACAGACCCCAAAAATTTGAAAAACAATTTACAGTCCTATAGATAATTTCATATGATTTGATTTGACTGGTCATGGAGCCAAAACGGAGTTACAGATCAAAAGTTATGGATGTTGGAAGTTGATCTTCTCTAAAAGAAGTCTTAATTAAGTCCAACTTTGAAAGGCTAGAACTTTTAATCCGTAAGTCCGTTTTAGCTCCCCGACTAGTCAAACCGAAGCTTAAGGAATTCTCTAAAACCTGGTAATTTTTTTTTATGTTTTGGTGTTGGTTTTCATAAAAACTGACGCCAATATTTTTTTTATTTTCGGGTCGGTTTTGAAAAAAACCGACGCGAAAACAATTTTTTTTACTTTTCGCGTCGGTTTTGAAAAAAAACCGACGCGAAACATATATATTTTTTTCTTTTTCGCATCGATTTATTTAAAAACCAACGCTAAATAGTATTCACCAATACTCGGGATCAGAATTTCAATTTTTTTCACAACGCGTGTTTAACTTTTTAAAATCCCGCCTAAATTTTCATACAACGCAATCAACAATATTTTCATTTACTATATATAAATCCATTTCTCCTTCGTTCATCATTTTCATCCTCTTCGGTTCATCATGTTTTCAACGCGGCATCAATCATTAATTTGAATATGGTACCTATTCTATTCATTTATTTTCTTAATTATTAATGTCCTTCATTTCTAAGAAACTCGATTATATTTCATATAATGATGATTTAGTTTTATTATCGAGTTAAAAATACAAAACATTTGGATGAGATTTACCAAGCTTGGTGTAAGTTTAATTATCGATCGTCATTTTCATTATCGCATGAGTTCTACACTAAATATAAGATATATGATGATAAACAACATATCATTTCAATGGAAGATCCAAAAAAAATTGAAATTTGTTTGAATTATTATGTATATTTTATATCATTTGGTGTATGTGATTTTAATTCATTTTTATCTTGTTTTCTTTAAAACAAGTTGTATCAATCGAAACTTTGGCTTGTTCAACTTCCGACGGCCATAACTTTTGATCTGTAACCCCGTTTTAGGTCCACGAACTATCAAATCAAAGATTAGGAAATTCTATAAAACATAGAAGAATAAAAAATTACTTTTTGGCGTCTGTTTTTGTAAAAACCGACGCCAAAAATAAGTTTTTTCCATTTATGGCGTCGGTTTTTTTCAAGAACCGATGCCGAAACTATTATTTCAACTTTTTGGCGTCGGTTTTTATGGAAACCGACGCCAAAAAATGATGCGGATGAGTTTATTTGGACTCAATTTTTTACAAAACTGATGCTAAAAAACAAATGAAATTTGTTTTCGGTGTCAGTTTACAAAAACCGACGTAAAAAGTCATATTTTTTACGTCAGCGACTTCAATGTCGGTTAAAAACCGACGTAAAAAATAAAAAAAAACCAACGTTAAAGAACTTTTTTCTACTAGTGTAGTCATTAGAATTAATTTCACTTTGAATTGGACATAAACAATTGTCAATCTTTTGATATATATTATTTCTTAAAAACACGCTATTTGTTGTGACAGAGGGAATTAATTATAAAATTAATTAATGCAACTTATATGTTTGTAATTTTGTAAAATATACATCATTTTTGAATTCAGAATATCAATTATATCTTAGGGTGAAATTTTGGCATTGTTCTGAAAAACATCAATTTTTGATGAATAGTGAAACCACTAAGTGGTAGTTAAAAAACTGATTTTTCATTTAAATGAAACATTACCACTTTTGTGATTTTATTTTCAAAAATCCAACAAACATGGTTGTCATTATGAAGTAAAATGTGGTTCAATGGGATTAAAATAATTTTTTGGTGAATAGTAACTTTTAAGTTTAATTAATCGCGATTAAAGGTAATTAGTGAAATTTAAGGTAAAAATGATATTATAAAAATGTGAAATTACTTTTACACTTATCCTACACTTATTGGATGAGTCATGTATGACCAATACAATCCATGAGTCAACTTGGGGACCCCATGGAGCCACTTGGGTAAGAAAATGACATTAATAAGTTTTTATTTAAAGTAAAAATAAAATTGTCACAAAAATGTGTTGTTTTACTAAAACAATTATTACATGGGGTTATATAAGTTAAATTTTCGACTATAAATATTCATTGGAAATATAAAAATATTTCCTACATCAGGATATTTTTTTTATAATTTTTATACATTAAATAAATTAAATTTTTTATGACACCATGATGATGCAACGATTACCTCATTAATTAACGATTTAAATAAAATGAAAATATAATGTAAAATATAAATATTACACTTGTCTAAAACCTATTGGATGGGTATATTTATAACCATTATCATCTTATCCTATAAATATATCATTGTGGGACCTTTAAAATCCAAAAATCACTTCATAATAATGTAACATTTCATGACCTTCCAAGAGTGCCCCTCCTCTCCTCTTATAAAAGGCCCCCACCTCTACCACCTTATTCACACCATAAAGCCATTTGGATCATCCAAACTCTGCCAAAATACTCTCCCAACTTCCCTCTCTTACTCCTAGAAGCCTCACTTTGGGCAGAAGTCTTCCCAAGGAAGCCTTTGGCTCAAATCAAAAAGAGTTACCCGATTTTAAGGTAATGTCTTCTCTTGTGTTCTTTTGTTTTATTTTGCTTCTCCAACCCCCTAAAATCTTTATATTACTTTCTTTTGTAACAAAACAAGTATCTAAAATATACTAGGATTTTGTTATGATAAGTATTTTATTTACAATTACACACACCTCCGTCTAATGGTTAAAGAACATACTGTTTCTGTTGGTGGTGAAATACTGCCTCACGAAATGATGATTGTTCAATATTATTTTAACACCTATAATAGTGGCCATTATGATGACACTATTTTTATATATGATATATATTATGTTTTTGTTTTCCTTATGATTATGTATTTTTCATTTATGTCATACCTTTTTGATTTCCATTATGGGTAAACGCGATAATTTCATTTTAGGAAGTGCGGACTACCACCCCCTCAAAGTGATTTGAATCATTAATGCCATATGTGGGATGTATAAAGGATGGATTAAATGGTATTAGTCATTATATTATACTGGAATTATAGTATACCTTTATATAATTATAATTTCATTCCATTAAATACGAAATATAAATGAAAGTAGCGTTCATGCGTACATACGGCTTACCGTCTCCATGAACGGTGCATTTCATTTCTTACCTCTAAATGTTATGTAATATTATAAATGAATTTATATACTGGATATATATGATATATATGATATCTAAATAATGAATATAATTCTGGATATAATGGATATTTTTCCACATGAAGAACTTGTAATTATAAGAAGTTTATTTTTGACTCAAGTACCAAAGATCGACAAAACGATCGTTATTAAATTAAATATTTACATAATGTTAATAAAATTGTAATAAGTGATATAAAAAATGGATAATGAACTTGAAAAAGGTTCTTAAACAAGTATAAATTAACTCTAGTTTATTATTCAGGAGATTAAAGAACGATCGAGTCAAGTCGTACACGAGGTAAGGGAACTTCTTAACCCAATTTTCATTCTTTGGTTTAATCTCCTACTTTCAAATTATGTCATTATATTATTATGTCCTATCTTGTATTTGTACTTTATTTATATGTAATTATAGTTAATACACATAATAGATCTATTTTATTTAAAAATTATCTTTGTAAGGGACTTCGTCTCAATCTCCATTCATTGAGGAATATTTTGTTTTATACACAAATTTCTTTTATACGATGTATAAACCCCTTTGAATTTTACGTTTATTCAAAAGGAATATTTTTATATGAAGCGTTTTACTACACAAAAAAGGAATGTTTTTATTGTTATACGTATGATGAGAAAACGACTTCTCCACCGTCATGACCATTATTTGAGTTTCGGCTTCCTCTACAAGCCATAATTTTTTTTAATAAAAAATAAATAAAATTTTTTAATTTTCTTTTATTTTGGTATTGAAAATGGTTTTGATAATGTTTTTATTATATCAATGTGTTTTATTGATATCTTGTGATTGAAATGTGGAAATTTTATTTTTCCTTTACGCATGTTTTATGTGACACGATTATGTTATGGTTTATGATATGTTTAAACATTTTCATATAAGGAATTCATTGGACTTAATAAGTGACGGGTGGGCCCCGCTATAGCTCCTTGATGCATCGGTAGGTCTCATGAGACAAAATAGTGTCTTTCCACGAGGCCTTGACAAAATCTTATTTGTAGTCTTGGCACAAGGCCTTGGCTACATGGTTATGATATTATGGCATTATGCATTCCATCATTATGAAAGTGGTTATTGATATTGTATGTGATTATTCGACCAGTAGAATATCCATGTGAATAAGTAAATGGAATTATCTCATTTTACTTTTTCCATATTATATTGAAGTTCAAGTTTAAAAGGATTTTGTTTTGGTTATACATTTCCTTAAATGTTTATGTTTATTTTTTAAATCTTCCGCTATATTGTTATCCTTACTGAGCATCTGAGCTCACCCCTTTCAATGTTTTATTTTTCCCAGGATGTGAAGAAATATTTTATAACCTACAGGGATAGTCTGAAGGGGATACAAGTGTGGACTATGGAGACTATGTTATTGTGATTTTTTTACTTTATGATTTAATGAAACATTTATGAATGTATCTAGTGTTTCCAAGGCTACTAATCTAATCGGTCTTTCGAGACTTGATCTTTTGTGATCATGCCAATGTTTCGCAATAATGCACCGACTATGGGTAACTGGGGTCGAGGCGTTACACGATATGTCTTTGTAATGACATCCCAACATATCTTGGTGGAATAATGAAACATATAAGTATAAATATTATCTCTCATATTCAGAGGAATCATGAGAATATTGATATATATATCATGGAATCCAACCATTAATACACAACTCATGGTCCTCCATCCCCTGAAAATGTGGCGGATGCTACTACTAGAACTCACGGGTCATCAATGCCTTAGTCGAGGTAGGTTGCAGTGCTGCCTAAACAATTTTCTTGAAACAAATAAATCCTTTTTGTAAAAGAGCCTCCATACCTGTGTCTAGTATGACATTGGGTTCTTCAGCTAGGAAATACTGGAAGATATTCTAGTAGCCGATGTCCCACCACCTCTAGATCATGATCACTGCCACTGTCATGGAATGAACCTGGAGGGCATCACAATGACATACCTCTAAAAATGCTAAAAGCATTCCTTAGATCAAGAATAATATCAAAGTTTGAAGTTACAATAATAAATATTGAAATAAGATAGGTTCAAGCCTTCATATATAAGAGTCACACCCCTTTTCCTACCCCTTGAGTTATGTTTGGGTGACATATATATCATATAAAAGTGAGATATATTTCCTAAAACCCACTTCTAATGTTGGGTCTAGGTAAAGTTCTATACTATGAATAAATTCTATTTCCATTTTATCCTCATTTATTTCCCATTTAATTTTCATTAAATCACTAATCATTTCAAATGTTCGAACCAAATTGTTAACCAAATACTGATCTATAAGGTCCCATACTCTTCATGAACCAAAATATAGAGTCCACATGATCCACACTATAACACGTTCCAGTCCATACAACCCATGGTTTATAACTTAACATGACATAATTGACTTCATAGGTTGTCTGCTGTAGCCTAATCTAGAAAACAATTCTTAGGTTTTGATATATGCTCTAAGTACCAACCATGTTTCTCAATTTCATTCATACATCAATTATCACAACACAAGGTATATCTATCATGGAACATATCACAACACCATGAAATCAAGAAATTCATCATATATAGAATGGAATAATGCATGTAATGTAAATTATAATAGGTGCCTAAAATGATACATGACATGGAATACCTTCATCTCATTAGGTAGCGACCAAATAGATCCCATGATTATATTTATGGAAATATCAAAATTCAAGTTCATCACCCAATGGTGGAATAAAATCAATTTCAATATCCAAAATACAAAGAATATTAATTTTCATTTGAGGTAATTTTGATTTTTCTTATACATGGGTTATCTAAGACCAAGAAGAACCCATTTCTAAATTCTTATTCCTTTATATCACTTTACATTGTCTCTAAATAGTAAAGAAAAATAGAAAACAAAGGGATCTGATACCACTTTGTAACATAATGGACCTGGATGACACTAATCAATGCCCCAATCCTGATTATCCATATGGCTTCAATTGCATCATTCCAAATTCCAGAGGATTCAAGCTAGAATAAAAAGACTAGGGTGTGTCTATAGGGATTTTATGACCTACAGTAATATTGTAACACAACGGTAGAAAACATACAATCAATAAAGAAAGAAATAAATCAATCCGAAAATAGATAAACATAAAAATACATTTATAAATAACAATTCTAGAAGTAATCCCATGTACAATGATGATAATTTCATGTATATTTAATGCATTCAAAACAGGTATATGTGGTAGGTGTAAAATACATGTAAAAAAAAACAATCCCAACTAGAATCATGATCCTCTGCTCAGTTCTGTGCTCCTATACTCCTAATAAGTAATCAAAAACTTGTAGTAGGATGATTTACCTTATCCATAATTGTAGTCACATAATATTCTCAGGTACCAAAGGAATCATAAGTTGGATGTGACATAAAATATCAGTAGACCACCACAAATGATGTCTGATGTAATCTAGTCAGTAAATATATAATAATAAAAATAATAGTTTGCATGAAGTAATAGAATATGTAAGGGAAGTACTAAAATTAAAGAACCTTAAAGTCCATGGTTCCTATAAAGACTCATCCTCTACCACCAAATTTGACCTTATCTAGTAAGTATATGAATAAATAGTTAGTCCCATATCAATTTATAATCAAATTCATTTAATTAATTATTATCATTTAATAAACAAGTATCGATACCCATAATCTATCCCAACATCCACCATAAAGTTATGCGATCAAGAGATTCCAAACCAAGTCATCTAGGGTGTAATACTATGATGGAATCCAATATTTTCTTTGTATTGGAAGATTAATTGTATAAATGATTTCATTAATTATTAAATTAAGAACCTGAGCTCATCCTTAGAATTACTTATTTGGAATCTAGGTATCACTCTAGGAATAACATGAACTAATAACCTTACAATACCATACTAGGCATTCCTTATTGGAATTCTGTATGGTTCTGGGTTTGGAATAACATCATCTCTCACTATTCCTATTCTTGGAAGTCTGCTAATTGATCCCATGTGTAACCCATGGAGAATATAACCATATTACCAATGATTCCATCCTTAGAAATCCATAAGGATTACATGTATCACTCATGCTTATGATAGTCATCCCCCACGAGTCCGTCTTTGGCAGTCCACTAGGGAGTCCAAGTGTCACTCGTGTATGAGAAAGGCAGTATCCAAATGATTTCATCCATGGTGTTCATATGCGAACCCATGAGTCACCCAAGGAATATGATTAACTATAAATCAATGTAATTTAATTTTTTTAAAAGGTCATTACCATTATCATTTCATTTAAATGTGACTAATGTGTCACTATATACCAATTTCCATGTTATATTTAGCTAAGGAAATGACCCCATGGCGTTCTTTAGAGTTGATATATGTGTGATATGTCTCAGAAACCTTGACTTCATCATCAATATCTTAGGGAATTGAATGATCCTCAAATAGGTCTTCCCTGATCTCCTTTTTTATGTGTATGACATCCAAAATGGAGAGCATGGATGAAATGATATCAATATGTTTGAAAAATATTATTATTTTTGGAATATGTATTGGTGATTCCTATCTTGAGGTTTCTCTATAGATTAAGTCTAAGGGAAAAAATATGGATCCACTGATGAATCTTTCCCTTGATTAAAAGTGAGGTATTTATTTTTGTTTTATAGGATGGGTTGAATTAACCCTCCCACACTTTGATGATGATATGACAACTGCATGTCATCTTGTTGATATTTTAGTATGATTGGATGATAATGAACCATAGTTGATTCTTTATTTTATTAATTTTTATATTTATTTTCTTCGATTTTCCTCCTATAGGTTTTGTCTGTATATATATCCTCAATAGAAATGATATATAATCAATGAGGTATACCATATTTTCATCATTCCTGACTCATATGGCCTCTACCATAGTCATTTATAAGTAAATAAGATTTATAATAGTCATTATTTAGATATTGAGTTAATTAATTAGATGAAATTGACCAATAAATATTGTGACCCATCAAATGAAGTTCCAATTTGGTGGGGTGGTTCCCATCCTCCCCATGACTGGGGTAAGAAGACTGAGATATTATATATCATCTTGGGTGCTAGATGGGTCTCTTCATATAGTGCATTAATCTATTAAAACCTTTTGTATCAAGTTTTGTAATAGTGTGATGATGAATATGTCATATTTGACTTCACATAGGGAAGCAGGGTAAAAAAAATTCTATTTTTTTTGTTTCTTGAGTATAGTGTGTCCTTGACTGAACAATTTCCTTGTCATCCATTCATCAATTTTCTGCATACATATGTTTGTAATCTCATACAACTCTTCTTTATCATATTATGGAGTGAGAGAGAAATATTTTACATCCACTAATGATTTACCAAAATTCACCTATCTAGAGTAAATCATCTTTTAAACTATATACTTGAAGATGAATTAGTCTTGTATGTAATACCCCAACATTTGGTTGCAAGGTCAGTAGTATGGGAAATCATTTATACCAAATTCATTCGGTCTCATGAAATCTTGAAATTTTACTAAGTCTTTATCTATAATAGTTACGAAGAACCTTGGGGCTTATTCCTTTTAGAAGGAACAAACCTTATTTATTAGGTCAATGAATTGGGATAAAATTTACCCTTATTATCATCCTAATAAAGTTACTAATACTACCACTTATATTTAATAGGATATAATAAATTATATTGAGTGGGATTAGGAATTAGAGAGGTAAATGGTAAAAGATTGAGTATGATTGTCACTATCTCTAACCGAATTTTATTCTTCCCTTAAGAAGAATGATTTTTTCAAAAAATGGGCTCTATATCCTAGAATAATATGTTTTAATCATTGTGATATTTCTAAAAACTCCTAAATACCACCATGGAACTTCAAGGGAATAAGAGAAGGTTTCAACTCATGGTAGATATTTTCTATGAATATCCTAAATAGTTTCTCTTTAGGATGTTTCATAGTCAAAGAGTATGTCAATCCATTCAACCAATTTTTAAAGTCTAAAAACCTATTTTTTCACACTATTTTTAATTAAATAGGTCAAGGATCATCTTATTCCTTTGTATTGAGATGAAATGGAAAAATAACTTCCATCAAATATCTTAATAATTAGTGAAAAAATTAACTTGTATATTTTTGTAACTAATGAATGTTTCCCCTTTCATTGTTTTCATGAATCACAAAATTTTTACTACCTCTTATTTCTTTAATATCATTATCATAGGGGAACATTGAGATGTGAAGTGTATGAGATACTTTTTTATACCTTTTATACTATTTAAAATTGGGGGTATGGGACTCCGAAATTCTGGTGGGAGAAGAGTCATGTCCAACCATTTTGGGTATGATTTACTCTCTAAAAGCATTTAAACACAACTTACCTCCACTTATTTCATTGTATTAGTAATGGAATAAATGGAATTAATGATTTATGGTATCACTTTCACCTAGAATAAGGCCCGAATCCAGGTATTGGGTGGAACCTGATAGGATCTATTCAACTTTTGACTACTGATTATAACCATCTTGAGTCATCCAAGGTCTATTTGTTGAAATTAATATTCTTTCTATCATAGGAGAATATATTGTTGACAATTTTTGGCCTATGGTGTTAGATAAACAAGTTATTTGGGATCTATGTTTTCTAGAGGACTTAAATCTACTATCATAGATAAGGTAGTTTCATCTTGTCTATAGGGATGCACTAGAGGAGATATATTAGCCTTGGTGTGTCAGTTCTCTCAATTGGATTATTTTCCCTAAGAAATTTAGTGTTGAATATCCCAAATATCTCTAACTCAATACCATATTGAGAAATTTTGTCCCATGTGGAAATGATCTCAACTTCATTTCTTGTAGGTTGGGATATATATGCTACTAAAAATTTCCCTTTCTCTTTAGTTAAAGGAAATTAGGTGCATAATAGGTGAATATTTGGAGGAGCACCAAGATATTGTGTTTTAATATGTTTTTGGGTATGAAAACCCCTTCAAAAATTTTAGTGAAAACCATGTTTTAGTTGGATTCCTCTTCACTATGTTTCTATATGTTAATTTAATTATTTATGTTATCTGGTGGGATAAAATCAATTTAATTTTTTATGAAAATTATATATATGGAGTAAAATTATCATAAAAATAGTTTGGAGATTTTTTATACTCTAAATTTTCATCAAGTAAAAAATAGTAATCAACCTTGATATCTGATTTCATATTGGTAAATATCATATTATTTCACCTATTGAGTTTTACATTTTTCCATAATTTTCCCCATGAAGTGGATTATGGACATTGATCATGAGTTAGTATCCAATGGATTTCATTGATCATGGTCCCAATGGAAGAGGCAGATCACGATGTGAAAGTTGATATGGGGGAACTTCTTATAATTCTACTACCAAAATGGAAATGAATTCCTTCCTTAGAGAAGTATGAATAAGTAATAATCCCCAAACCCATGTTGGATGGGTAGTTTATTCTCTATCAACATGACATCCTATATATATGACATATTTGATGATCCTAGGGCTGATGGAAGAGGTAAAAATTCCTCCATTATTATGGGATAGGGTTATTCCTATAACACCACTAAGGTGGTTATTACTATGGACTTTTAAGGTATTCATGATTTTATCTTGTCCCCTACTAGATATAGAATATTTTAAAGATGAAAACTATATTCCACCAAGAGTTTTTCCTTAACTTATTGTTTTTTACTCAAACTAGAGGAATGTTTTAACTTCTTAGTATCTAGATGTGAGTTCTTATGATTGGGTCACTTATACTAGGTGAACCTCATATAAGATTTTAGAATAGGAGTATTTCACTAGAAAAATTAACTATAATATGTAGATAAAATACCTGATATATGGACTCAATCGATGATATTACATGTTATTTTCCCAAATAGACTTTATTTTCTTTTGATTAGGGTGAAATAGAAGGATCAAAATTTTCCCCACTCTCTACGACTCATGTTATATTGTGTTTTAGTGATAATCTGGTGGAGGATCTTCATATTTTTAAGGAAATAATGTTTTATAAACACACATTGTTTCCACAACATACTATTTTGGTCTAGTAAAAAAGAATCCAGATCAACATTATGGATAAGATCATCTAACATCCTTAGATGGTAAAAATATTCCCCATAAGTCAGGTATACAGATTTTAGATGATGAAGAGTGACCGATAAGTGATGTCATAGGTAAGGTATGAGATTATATTTCAATATAATTTGAATTCCATAATGGAATGTGGACATGAGCTAGAATATGGACGGTATTATATCTTAACTTCACCCTTTCCAAATGTTAATTAAATTCACTTCACCCACTATGAGGGTCCTTCAACTTGACCTAAACACAATAGTAATTTTCTTCCCTATTTGTTAAAAGGACTTAGGAAATTTTAAATCTATTCAATTATTTTTAAGGTTATATATTATAGGGGAATAAAAAATGATGACAGTCATATAAAAATGTCTTTTAACTAGGATGAGGTATCACTAATTGATGAAGAGGCACCAGATATAACTGGACTCAATTTCTCGAGTGCCTCTTGATTTTATGGTAAATTTGGAATGACTTTGTTACATGTTGTACCTTTACAATTAGCACCATGAGGACAACCTCTTTGTTCTATTATTGATTTTACATAATGTGTATGAACTTTATTCATGATATTTACTTTATCATATGAGGGATCTCTCTAACATAAACAATGGAGAGGACCTATAGGGTAAACAACATGGTTTCCATGAGTATGGGTTCAATGTTTATTGATTGTTGATGCGTTAGTAATAGGAGGGACTCCTTATCAATTGATCTTTAGGATATGGGGATGAACTCCAAAAATCGTGTGAAGATGTGGACCTTCATGACTGATATTTATATTTTCTTGTGGGGGATCTCCGCAGTAGGTGCTCAAGGTAGGACATCAACTATTTTTTAGCACAATAATACAAGAAGGACCTTCAAAACCATAAAAAACTTCTATTTTAAATGTATTTTTTCATATTATTTGGCTACAATAGAAAGATGTTTAAAATCCAAAATAAATTAATCATATACATGTTTATGGAAAAAATCCAAGATTTCATATTTACATATTAGATTTATCCTCTATGACATTACTGGTCTAGAAATTGAGATTGGAACCTCTATAATAATTAGGGTTACAGAGTGTTTTCAATTATCATTATGTTTATGATCCCTTGTAGGATACTCCTAAGTCACTTCCAAAATGTGAATTTTTTTTATAAGGGAGCTATGGAATGGTCCTTATCCATTGCTTCTATTGAAATATTCTAATAAAATTTATAGATAAGATTATGGATATGAGATTACTCTTACATTGCTACAGGAATATGCTGAAAACCATTCGAAATTGTTTTAGGTATATGAACAAACTTCTTTATTTCCACTACAATACATTGATGAAATTTTTAATGGAGGAGGTGATATAAGCCTCTATATGAATTTTTATTGGAATATATCGATGAACTCTCTAAATTGGTGTGGGGATATGAGTCTAATCATGTGTTGATGTTGATATTTATTAACAATATTCATTAATGGATCAAGGATATAAGATTTTCTATCAGTGTTTCCAGGATTAAGGATATAAGCTCACTTTTCATTGTTTATGGGAGTAGAAATATAGTCGTTCTTCTCCATTTCCCATGGGATATTGTTTCAAGCATCAAAATTCCAACCAGGAACAAGGATATAATACTTCTCTAGATATAACATAAAATGACAAAAATATTTGTAGGAATAACTGAGAATCAAGTTATAATATTATTCCTAATCTTCATTGGCTAGTCTCCATTGATGATACCTCATCTTGGGTGCCATGGTTTAGACAAACATGGATGATTTTTCTGAATTACCCTTTAACAAAATAGTGAAAGTTCAGGGTTGTGAAACTTTGGAAATGAAAATGGTTGGAATGGTCCATCTTATGTTTCACCTAAATAGAAATAGGGTCGTATTTAATGAATTACTACATCTACCTAAAATATTGTATGTTTTTATTGTCAGTCTCTAGGGAGAGGATAATAATGTGGTGTGAGGTAGAAAACATACCACTTTCTTCTCTATGATTCATAACAAATTGGAAAATCAACATGGATTCATATCCTAGAGGGTTTTATGTGGTACCTCCAATCATTTTATGGAGTTGTTGAAATGGTATTATTATACTAGGGTAGTCACCAACTAGAACTGGATGTTCTTTGTTGGTGATAGTGTACATTGGGTTTCTAGGGATATGACCCTTATATAATATTATTAATTTGTCTTTTGTGTTATATAGTTTAATGTAGTAGCCTAAGGTGGCCTGTGACTACTTCTATATTGTCCAAGGATCTTGGAATTCAATAGTGTATTAGGTGATTCCATTTTTATTGAATAGAGTTCATAATGTTGAAGATAACCAAAAAACATAAAATCCATTAATGTGATATAAAAATAAAAATAATAGGTAATTATCTCCTTAATGAGTGAATAATTTCATATTAGGTTCCCCATTCTGTTTTCAATTCTACCTCATGCATATTAATTTTGAGTTAGTGTAGACTTTCCAAATGTAGGCACTCACCGAGACATACCAACAAAACATTAGTTTATTCATTAGTCGAGAGGATATGAGGTAAGATAATCCATTGAGGTATCTTATTAATTATTATTTGACTCTTGACACACCCTTATAAATCATTATCTTTAAGAGAGCAATAAATTCTTATAAATTTAAAATATTATCAATCCTTCACAAACTATAAAAACATAGAATATTAAAGTTTACTGTAATCTCATAGATAGGAAGTGTAAGGCTTTATACATTATGAATTATACTATTAACTTATATATCCAAAAAAGTCTCAAATCAAACACAATAAAAAAAATATGATGAAAAAAATTAATTAAAATAAGGGTTTGGGAAAAGTTTTAAATTATTATTTTAGAAACATTTACCTTTCTCACTCATGTATTAGTCGAATTGGCTGGTCAATAAGATGTTATAAAGTTACAAAACTCTTTTATTCAATTTCATTTATTATATATAAAACCATTAAAAATCACTTGGTCAAAGAAACCCACTAACCAGATACATTATATTGGACTCTTTTAGTAAATGTAAAATATGGACTATTATTCATAGTAAAATTTTAATAGTTGATTTGGGGTCCGTCCCTTCATACCCCTTGTGAAATTTATATAAAATAATTAGATTAAATTAATTTAAAAACCATTTGATAATCAAAATGACTCTCCATAAATGACATTGGAAAAAAATTATTGTAAACATATATTTAATATTGATCCCTCACCCTTTAAGAGAAATATCCACACATGAAAACCGAGAAATACATCATAAGAGAGTTACTCATTCTAAAGAGGGTTCTAGAGAAAATAATAATTGATCTAAAATAGAGAAAAATTGAAATTGAAATAAAATTACCTGAATAAATGATTAAAATAACCAAATTTAATTAGTGTAATGAAATGAATCATAAGCAATTAAAATGTAGAAAAAATGAGTGAAAAAGATATACAAATTAGGACCCCACCAAACTTGACCAACCACATTATTTATATAAAAACTTAGGAATTGGAATGATATTTGGGTATGTGGGGAAAAATATTAGGGCCCATAGAAAAGACTAAAACTTTATTTCCATTGTTGTACATGTTGTGGTTTGATTTTTCACTTCATGGAATTACTTGTTTATTTTCTTTTTAAAAATATTTAATACTTATAAGAATCACGGTGAAATATAATTATGGATTAGTTGATATATTCTTTCTTCTTTCATTCACCAATTACATTTTTTATAGAAGGAAAAGGCTATCATCGAGAATCTTGAGTAATTCAATAATTTTGATAATTTCTCCCACATATGAAGATATCTTCATTGGACATGATGTGGTCACAAATATACATTCTCAATGTGATCTTGAATCCCATAATGTCACAAATCTAACATTCATGACATAGTGTGGAATTCCTTCTCTAGTGGCTAAGTACAAAAACATTCATTCCATAGGGAGGCTCCAAAAAAATTAAACTTCTCATAATATCTTATCTTTGATCATCCTATGGAAGAATTATAAAATTTATTGGTTCTTGAGTCATGGTGTAGTGAAAATATTTTTCTCGATGGCTAAGTAAAACATCTTATGTATCCCTTGTGTAAATTCAAAATAAATTACTAATCCTCTAAATCAAAAAGGGAAATATATTGTATATCATTATTTGTATATCAAGAACACATATTTAATATTAAACTTCTCTTCAAACAATATTGTACAAATTCATACATAATATCCAAGGATGTTATTTAACACTGGTAGAGCCTAGAATTTTCTATTCTTCATGTTTTTGAGGCTATACCATAATCTATAATCCACAGCCTAAAGAAATGATAACTCTAACTATGCTTCTCTAATTGAAACTCATTTTTATTGAAATATCTTTTTTACATTTTATACCATCAATTATTCCTTTGTTCATAATTTTTATCAACTCTAATCACACTATATAAAAACATGTTGTAATAAAAAATATGTAAAATTTCCTAAAAATATCTCTAATGTATCATAAAATATTATTATAAAAAAATTCAATATATCATTATAATTATATCATAATTGGTATTATTAAGTTAAAAAATTAGGGATAATAAGAATAAATATATATTCTTGATTTACAAGTGTCAAATTCCCCCAAACATGAAAAAAAGATTGTCCTCATGAAAAAAGTGTCTCAATAAGATGACCAAAGGCCAATAAAAAAAATCAAAAGACCCAAATAAGCATGTAAATAGAATAATAGATTAATTAAAATCCATTGTACTTTAATAACTCATTACCCTAGGTATTTAGTAACACTTAATTATTAAAATATGACCCTTATTCCTCATTCCTTCCATTATCACTTATTAAAATATCCTTACGTATCCATGCCCATGTTGTGATCTACCTTTTCAAAAAAAAAATTCACTCAATAACCAAAATTAATTGTAAACAAGAGTGATAAATCTAAAGTACAAAAATTCTATAAATAAGAATACACAAAACCTTAGTCCACACTTTATAGAAATAAAACCACACTAATCAAGATAACTTTTACTAAGGATTCAATGAATCTAATCTTGAGTGTGGGTTATTCATGCTGTAATCATAAAAAAATCAGGATGGAAAATAAATGATCAACTATTTTTTCATAATGGATGATTTCCATTCAAACATGATGAAAAAAACCTCTTATCCGACTTTAAAGTGTATCTCCACCATAAATATCCTATTTCTTGGTGATTACAATCTTAATAATGAATGTATAAAAGGAAAAATATTTTCCTCTATATGTTTTTTTTCATTTTGTTTTTTAATTCGTTTTTTTCTTCCAATGGTGATTCACTTGGAATAAATATCACCCTCATAAAAAATATATTATTTTAACTACTCATGACACTAACTATGATATTTATAATAAGGATATCTGTTGATTGAAGGTGATCATCAATAAGTCCAAGATACAACCCACTACTGTAAATATTCTTCTATAAAGTAAGGGGAATCACAAAATTATAATTCAAAACAACTTTCAATTAAATTGTCACATATACTATAGAAATATCACATCCTCCCCTTCGTAAAGATCTCACCCATATGTTTCTTATTTCCCAAATTTTCCTTATGAAGTTCAATATAAAAATATTAAAATCATAAAAAATGAATTATGGTAGGAATGATAAACTGGATTGTAATGAGGCTTCTTTTAAATGTAGTTTATGGATTATACATGTTAAAAAAAGTTAAATTTAAGGTACTTCCAAAGGTGATGTGGTTAAAAACCCACCTATCACATAAATTTGGTATGAAAAAAATTATTATTTGACAAGATAAAAGTTTTTGTTTATGAATTGATTCATGCCTCAATTTCAGCCAATAAAGAGGTTATGTCAAAGAATATACAAAAATAGCTCATAAAACCTCCCAATAATGGGATTTTAAAATGTTATAAAATCACTCAATACATAAAAAAGGTAATAATTAAATGAATAACATCCTATAAAAATTTAAACTAGAGGTAAATATTCAAATTAGAAATCATTATATATTTTTACCAAAAATTGAATAATAAATTGATTTCCAATGATTGAAACATAAAAAATTTACTTATATTTCCATAGTATTTGAAAATTTCTCAATTAAAGTGAAAGAATCCAATAAAAAATATATCCTAGATAAATTATTTCAATGTAAAAGTAAAACATGTTCAATAATGTCCCCATCATAATTTAAATTAATCCATTTACTCACTATTTAAGATCAACGAGAGAGTGTAGAAAAATAAATGTTTGTGAAATAGAAATAACAAAGAATACTGATTAAGAGATAATGGAAACTATCATAATGAAAATATTTAACTTCTTGATAGCATATCTTTGGATGAATATTATGGATTTTTGTGGTTTTTAAAGTTCATGTGATACCAAAAATTAAAATCCACATGTAAAATTGTATAGTTTATAGAAATTAAGAAGTAGTATTCATAAATAGGTGAAAGAAAAAAAATCTATGTATTCTGTAAAATATTTTAGTACAAATAGACCTTAATCTCAAAATAAAAAAACATTAGTATAAAAGAATATCTGTGATATAAAATAAATATATATCAAAAAAATAAGTAAACTAAAATATATGGATGGTTAAGATCTTTAGACTATGGGTCTAAATTCCCTATCTCCCTACAAAGGTCCTCCCCATGAATAGGCTATTAAATTTGGAAGACTATGTCAACTACCTAAATTGTACCTATAAATATAATGGCATCATCAATTAATTTTTTAGATATATCTATATAGAGTAATAGTATGGTATAACATTAGCAGTAGAAAAGGATGTTGGGGTTTGTAGTGAGGTGGGTAAGGTCGAGTCTCTATATTGTGTATTGGATTACTCTTTGATAGAGAGAGTGGTTGTCTATCTAGTGGTCAATTTTTTGAAAAGAACCAATACCTATATATATGCATTGAAAAAATTTATCTTATAACATGATTCAAAATCATAGGTCTTTTGGTCCTCCAGATCAATGATGATTTCTAGAACATCAATAATTTCTTATACGGACATTTTAGGGTGATTATTGGTTGTGTTAGGATGAGTTATGAAGATGTTTCCCTATGTGGTTGTGATACTATGGATGGATAAAAAGGCTATGAAAATGGGTGTATATGGTCCTTAAGAACGATATCCCCATTAAATGAAATATAAACCTCTGATTCTCAAGGGTAAACTAGAGGTAAACACTAAGATAATGAAACATATACTCATGAATGGTTGAGTTTATAGATAGTTTAGTGGGTTATGTGGATTCCACCACCCTATATAGTGTAGGGGAAATACTAGACTCATAGGTAACCAAATAATGGTACTCCAATTCATCACCCTCCCCTAAAACATGCATGTACTCATCCTACCATTCGTATTTCTTCCCATAAATTTTTAAAAGTCCCATATTGAATATCATGTGTAGTACAATAAACTATAGGATCCCCAACAATGATAGGGGAAAGGAAATTTCAAAAACCTATAGGTTTTTGTTTTAGTAAGTGATAATTTTCTACCCCATCAGCATATCTTCTTACTTCTTCACATGAAACTCAAAATATAGTGCTTAATATGGGCTATGTTGATGGAAGACCACATAGAAATAGCAGGAAACTAGAGAACCTCCAACTATATCACAACCCCTTTATGAATATACCATAGAAAACCATGAATTGGATAAGGTACAATGAATAATTTATATAATGGGACCCTTAATTTGAGTTATCTTTGTAGTTTTAGGGCCATGTTTACTTTTTGGGTCATTGTCTATTATTGACCACTTCATTAGGGAAAAATTACTATATGAATATATTAGCATACCCTTTTATTTTTCGGTTCTCACAAAATCATAACTATATATTAATATCCCCACACCATACTATATCAATGATAAGTTCTACTACTTCTATCCTAGATTGAATTTAACATTTACCAAGGGAAAATCTTGTGTAGACAAAAAACACTATAATAATATCTCAGAAAGCCTCCTCTTTGTCCAATAGAATATGATCCATGGGAATAGACTAAAGAGCCTCTATGAATTACTCCATGATATTTTTTAAAGGTTGGGGCTGAAGCCTCATTTATTATTAAAGCAAATCAAAGACCTCTTTAACTGGGTAGAGGGAGACCCATTACATAACCTAAAGGCCCAGTGGGCATTTATCCCATTACATGGCCCGTAAGCCCATATTTTAGGCCCAAAGCCTAATATGTGAATAGTACTGCTACAGTTTCCGCACTGCTACAGTACTGCACAGTACCCACCGCTGCTACAATGCTCTGCCATAGTTACAGTGCCCTGCCGCCGCTACAGTGCCCTGCCACCATTACAGTGCCCGCCGTTGCTACAGTTTCGCCACTGCTACAGTACGCTATAGTACTACTGCAGTACCCTACGCCCAATGGGTTTTGAACCCCCATTTTTCATGTATAATTAAGGGGAGATTACCACTAAGCCAAACCCCCACTACACTCTATGATATTAATTTGTTGAAGTATCTCTATATTCACTATATTTTTTGTGTGAATGGGATTCATATTTAAATTTTACAATCATTCCTAATATTTTAGATTTTTGAATTACATTCATTACTAGGATTGATATTGTTGGGGAATCCTCCCTTAGGTGTTTTTTGGATGACCATATATCATGTTATTTAGGTGTGATGTTTTATTACAAAATCAATGGAAAAATGAAGTTAAGAAGATGACATAAAAATGATAGAGTTGAAATGTAAAAAAAAATTTGGGATTAAAATTGGTGTCAGTTTGGGTTAGATGAAAAATTTTGATATGTAAGAGAAAATTATTGTGTGGAGGAATGGTTGGGAAGGGGGAATTGTTGATGTTTTTATAGAAATGTGGGATATTCCAAATCACAATGAATATGCTGTGGTAGGGTTAACTTAGACCTAGGATATCATGGAAACTAGGTGGATAGTGGAGGATCACCAATCATGTGAGCTCTATTAAAGGGGGAGGAGAACAATTAAAACATGTTTTAGGGTTAAAAATAATAATTTTTATACCCCTCAAATTCACCATGGTGTGATTTATTCCTTATCACAAGGACCATATAATGGTAACTCCCACCAATTATCAAGTGTTGGTTGTAGTACCTATCAAGTTATGGGATTATCCTTCATGATGTGGATACTTGGAAACATAATTAGAAATTAAAATTCGTTTCTCATATGAATGTTTCATAGTCCAATGAACTGATGCTATATGAAAAACAACTATTCCTTAGTATATGTTTTCTATTATTTCTTGGATTCTTTCTGTGAGGGGTTCCATAGGAAAATAATGTCACTATAAGTGGAAATTCCTTTACACAATCACAATTTTGTGATAATAGTCACATCATGAACTGAATTCCCTTGAAAAATTTCATGGTGTGGCTAAATAGGAACATTGGGATAATATTTGGAAACTTATAATTATACTATATATCTTATTTTCTATCATTTAGGATCTGGAAATGGATTTGGAAAGTGTGTCCAAAGTGTCTTCACTATAGAACTTCTAACCTTATCCAAAATATTGAAAAAAAAATAGTTAAAGTGATTTTGTGTTGTTTTTGAGTGAACACATAATTTTACTTTAAGAGCTAGACATAACTTTCAACATTCTTAATCTAACTTAATTGAGAGAACATATCCCACATGAAAAGGATCATGTATAGATTCATTTTTTTTGTTTTCCTTGAAAGTGGGATTATTCTCTATTTGGATATCAATAGATGCATATGGAATTACTTTTATCAACATGAAGGGTCGTAGCCCATATATTTCTAACATACATAGAAACAATTTTAACTGTGAGTTAAAACAAAAACACCTTATCTATAGAGGTAAATGTTAAATGAGTGATGTGTTGGTCATTTAAGTTTTTGGTATTTTTATTTTAAATAATTTCATTATCATAATCATCCTCTAACCTATTTAGTTGATAAAATATTTTCATTCAAGGTTGATGTGAATCCATGTTTATCTTTATGACCTCCCAATAATAATGTTTTTCATGATCCATAGGTATGTTATATGTATTCACATAAAAAATCTTGAATTGGTTCATACCAAATGGTGTCTTATGTTTTGTTTTTAATACCCATAATGCATCATAAAAATTTTCATGCCTATTTTTTTTATAAAGTTGAGACACAGGGGCCTCTTCATTGAATTAAAAAAGGAGTCCTGGAGAGGAACAAAGCAGTAAGAAAATAAAAGGAAAACAACAGGAAAATTTAACCTGTTTTAGAGCGGGTACTCATGATGTGGTAAGGAAGGCGCCCACCTTTTCCACGAGAGTGGTGACCCCTCCTTCCAGAATTTTCCTAAATCCATTCACCACCTTTATCATCCGAAGGTGCATCCACATCATTGTAAGTATTCGCAGTGGGGGTTGACTCAACATAACTAAAATTGGTAGAAATCAACTCAAATGAATTTGAGACACTGACATTACTTATTACCTTATTAGGAGTTGCTGTGATATCCTGAATGGGCTTCATACCATCCTTCTGCAAGGAGTTTCCATTACTGTCCAACTCATGCATGTCAATGATAAGTGCACCCTATTCTTTGTTGCTGGTAACCAAAGTAGCTTTATTAGCCAGCACATCAATGTGAACACCTGAGACCTGTAGTGGAGTGGGTTCCAAAACCACATCATTCTTTCCTTGAAATCTGCTTCTATCACCATTTATAGCTTGACCGTTGGTCTTACACTTCTCCAAAGTTACAGAAAGAATCAGTAACTTACCTTTACTCGATTTAAGGGCATGGAACTCATGCCTAACCCTATCATCCACAGCCTCTTGTGCTGAGCGTTCCCTTTCATCTTGACTATCTTCTGAGTCGTATCCATTTATTTCACCATCCATTCCTCTGACCATAACATCCTTAAAATAGATGCTTACCTCATTTTTATTACTTTATTCAGCGTTATTAGCCCAGATTTTTCCATCCACTTGTGGAGTGGAATCAACCCTTGGTAAAGGATCCTCAACATCAATCCTTTAGCCCTTGTCAGCAGGTTGTACAACCTTCATCTGTCCAGTATGGCGATTAACCACCAAAGTCTCATCATTATCCTTCTGAATAACGTCCTACTTCTACTTCCGTCGACAGTGAAGCGTATCATGCCCCTTAATTTGGAAGTTATAGCATAGTACATCTCTCTTACATTGCAAATATGAATGTCCAATAATTTGAAAAACTTTACAGAATGGTGTAATTTTTTCATATTAAATTCCTAAGAAAATTTCATCATTATATGTAGATAAAACAACTAGATAAATCAACGTAGCACTTAGATCAATTTCAACCAACACCTGTGCATAATGAAAAAATCTAACATTTTCAGTTGCATAGTCCATTATAATCAGAAAACCAATCACAGAAGTGATGTCAAATAGGATCTCAGGGTGCCATAATACCCATTTCAGACCATGGATTTTTACCCATACTTGAGCATACGTATCTTTAAAATAATTCAAGGAGAATCTCAATTACCAATCATGAATCCGCAAGGTTACAGGCTTGAGGTTAACAGAGCCTATGATCCATACACGACCTTTGAGTCCCATAGAGGGAAAGATTATGTTGAAGTTACCCCAATCAATTGAAATGCATTTGAAATTAGAAAAACCCCAAATTGTGGAAAGACGCTAGACAATATCTGGTAATTTCCAAGGGTTCATACCTTGAAAAAGTGAAATCTGAGATATAAAGGAGTGCTTGCAGAGATCAATCTGAGCGGCAATTGCGTCCTCAAGAGATGAAACGTGGGTTGTAGTCCCTTTTTGAATGGTTCGTGATGGGTTCAGTTTACTAATGGGACAAAAGAGATCTCTGAGAATCCAGAGAACCTCCTCAGATCAGGGTCACCCTCCATCCGCGTTGTTGAGGTACTCAGATCCGACCAAGCGATGATCTGCTATGCGGTGAAGGAGTGGAGATGAAGGGATTGCAGGTTTAGGGAAAGCTAAAAGTCGAGTGGCGAAGGGAGTGGCCTCTCCAGTTCCTCCATCTATCCCCCACTTTATACTAGAGTTAATGATCTTCTAAAATATTTTTATTATTTATTTTTTAATAACTACACTCTCCAATTGGTTTTTAGATGGTAATGGGTGCTATTGTTGTATCTAACCACACATTTCTCAAGATATTACCCCCAAAACAAGTCAACAAAGTGTATACCGAAATCACTAATCAGTAATTGAGGGATTACAAACTAATCAATTATATTATAATTAAATAATTTGTTGACCACCTTAGTTGTATTGTTAGATGTAACTTTAATTTCTACCCCTTTTGAGATGTATTCAACACATCACATTATTTATGTGTTTCTGAAGGAATTCAGAAAGTTGACCATGAAATAAATTCAATACACATTGAATACTTAAACATCGAAAAATGGTTTTTTGGTATCTCATTATTCTCCAAATACTTCCTTTCCTTTTTCATCGATCAATTTTTTTTAATAATTAGTAGCATCTCAATAATGTTTGGGCTAAAATTATTTTATTTTTATGATTTTTACACTATTATTGTATGGTTATGATGTCCTCCAGTTGGAGAAGAATGATATAATTCAAACACATGTATTATCTCAAATTATATAACACACTTTTGGATTAGGATATCTTTAATTTACTTTAACTAAAGTACACATGCAAAAAAATATTATGATGTGCCGGCAAAAAAACTCTTCTTTTATTGGTATGTGAAATAAGGATAAAATGTATTGTTGGATAAATAATTTTAAATAATAGAAAACCATGAATGAAATTATGGATCATCATACAAAAATGATTCATCTGTGAGATGATATGTGATATCAATTTCTTCCTCCTCTATGACCTATAATAGCTGTATCCTTGAATAATATCCCAACATTACATTCTCTAAACTGTTATTTTACTTGATTATGATTTTAAACTTTTTTACTTGTATGATCCACTGAAGCAATATTTATTCACATATTTCTTGTTTAATAAGTGTCTTAAAATAGCATGGTCGGTGTAGAGAAATATATTGTATATAATATTATATGAAATGAACTTATCAAAAAAATCATGGAATGCAGATACATGTCCATAACTGTGTAGTTAATTTGGGCATTATTCAGTATGTGACATTAATAATTTATGAGTCAAAAGATATGATCAACCCACTATCCCATCATAACATCCATTATTAAATAACTTTCATAACACATAATTAAAAAAAAAATCTTTTTTTTGAGAGACCTTAAAGGGAGTAAAAATTATATTCATTTTAAAAAAATTCCAATTAAAATGGAATATCCTACACTAAAAGCTTAGTGATTAGTTGTTATTTCTTGGAATAATCATTGATTAAGATTTAACAGAATCCTGAATTTCTAAGAGATCTTATAATCTTCTTTAACATATTTGACTTATGATGATCTTGTATCACTTATATATTTATAAGAATAACCTAAATTACTTTTTTTTTGAAAATCAGTACCCAAGTATAATGCCTTCTATACCCTAATTATTATCTAAATCTAGTTAATCACCAAATTTAACTCTTCACCTATTTTGAGTAGTAAGTCATGATGAATCAAACACACCTAAAATGATCTACAATAGACAAAATATTGATCCATAAATATTTCAATGAATTATTCCTTGATACCATAGAATATTTGTTTTATGAACCTTTGAAGAGTCTCCAAAAAATTTAAAATGATTAATAGAAAACAATTATAGGATAATTTAACATACATGATGATGAATGTGGTATTTTATTGATCATCATAATATAAAAGTATTTTTTTATAATAAGAATGTCAATATTGAAAAATATAACTTGTTCCAAACCAATACTTTTAATATCTAGTCTATTAATGGAAGTATAAAGTGGTCCTTTCTTGGAAAAGCATTCGATATTAGATATTCAACACAAAATTTCTATCCCAGAATAGTTATTATTGAGATGAACTAATTTTCTTCAATCTTCATTATGGTTAATCCGCCCATCCAAGGCGCAACTTACAAAGGGATAAACCATTCATTATTTAATATTGGAAAAAATAATCCATGCATATAGCAGTTTAATCCCCACATTCTTGGAATATTATTAAAACATTGGTGTGAGTTTTCTTTATGGTTTATGTATTGGTTTAGTCCCTTTTTCTATAGAACCTTATGTGTACACACTATGGGCATAATAACATTAATATTAATTATTATACTTTAAATTTATTTTATTCTAATCTAAAAAATGTATAAAAACATTTCTTTTTTAGTACCATTTTTAAAACTGAATTGATTATAACAGGTATGGCCACATTGTAATATAGAAATGAATATCCTCATGCACTGGTAATGGATTCAAGTCTTGAATCATTAGATAAATGATTCAAGGATTAAATTATAGAAAATATTCTACTCATAGACATTCCTTCCACCACACACTTTCTATTCTGGTGTAGTATTCATCAATGATTTATTTTTTCACTTCTCTACAACTGTATAATCAAAGATAATCATCATGTATTTTTATTCTTCTTGTAAAATCAAAATTTATTGTTATTTTTTAGTATAAAAATTTATTTTCAATATTAAAAATGATTTATATACTTGACTAATTTAAATAGAAAAAAATAACATGTTACTTACTAACTCTATAAATAAGTGTTTTTTAATTTAAAACTATCAATGCCTTCAAGGATTCATGAAATAGTCTTAAAATAATAATATAAAAACCTAATTTTTCTTCCATCATTAGGATCTTGTAATCAATGGGAAAATAAATTTCCTTATATTGAGAATACCTTCTTCAAGGATCTCTAATAGGTATTTTACTAATTAGTGGAAAATCTATAGTGCTACTCTTGGGGGATTTATTTAATCTAATATAAACCTCAGAAATGTACTCATAGGTATGATATATATGATTTCACCCAAGTATAAAATTACTTTCCCAAAAGTGAATTACATAATTGTGTTTAAAAATAAAAATATTCATATATCCCTCATCATCTATGGGATATTTATTCAAATGATCATTTAAAGTTCTTCACTAAGGGAAATGATTCCCAAATATTAAATATTTTATTGTTTTAAAAAATCAACTTGAAAAATTTTATATACATTGTCATTTGTGAATTTTATACATAAAATAGTAATATTAATGTGTAAATATTTAATTATACCAATACATTTATTACCCATATATTCCACATTCTCTTATCGTGTCCTCTCTAGAAATGGAATAGTGGGTTGATATTGTTCTAATATATTGTATTATTAATATCTTAGTTCTTATTGAATATTAAATATTTACCTTCCTATAGCCTCTTTTACTTATCATCTTACTTTTTCAAAATTTCTTACTCAATTGAGGTTTGAAATTCCTCCCTAAAACTACCCATTTCCTATTACTTATTTTTAACCATCATCTTTGATCATGTGTATTCCTTCCATCTAGTTATAATTTTATTCATATAATTACATCCTTTTCCTCTTCCCTTGGGAGAATTTCCTTGTTACCTAAGAGTTTAATTGATAAATATTTCAATGAAGTGTGATAAATATTACCCACAAGGTTCTTGAGATTTTGGAGAGACAATTTTGATTCATTTGGTAAATTTTCAGGTATTCATATGGCGATGCACCTTTAAAATATTTTTATAATAATATCATTGATATATAACTTATGGGGATTGGTAGAAAACTAGGGACTACGATTAAATTTTTCTTATGGTTGAAATTGTTGTTTTAGAGAGATTTTTTCGCCAAAGGGGGTTCAAATGGTTGAAATAATCATTGCGGATATGGTCAAGTTTTGTATTTGGGTAGGTTCTTATATTCAATAAAAATTTAGACCTCCTTTTTATTTTTCCACCCCTAACTATGTTCTTTATAGGGTTACACTATCCACCATATAATATACTAATTATGGTACTAATTTGGGACTCTATTTTAACTTATAATGGTATAATCAAAGTTCTAATTATCTTATTATTCTTTTTAAGAATCCCAATAGTATAAAAATTACCACAAATCTCACAGGACTGATCCTCCAATGCGGGTTCTAGGGATGATATTTACTATGACATGAATTAGAAGTATCAAATATTTTTGTAAGAGTCTCCACCTAAGGGTTCAAGTGAGTGCACTCGATCACTTGATTTATACCTCTAATTGGTGATTCTATCTCACTTTTATAGTTAGATTCATTGTGATATATTTCATTAATAAGGTCCTAGTTGACCTCAACAAATATCATCATGTGTACACCATCTATTAGATCATCAACTATGGCTTGATCTATGGGTTGTAATCCTTGATAGAATGTATGTGTTTTCAACTAAGAATTATGTTCCTAGTGTGAAAATTTCTTATTTATATCCTTAAATTTTTTCCATAATTCCCATGATGACTCTATATCCACATGAGAAAAGTTTTATATATTACACCCTAGACTCCATGTTTAATATTATGAGAATTTTTTATCCATAAATACTTTATCTAAATCATCCCATGTGGTGATAGTTAGAATATACTGATTCATCATCCATTATTTATCTTTATATTAGAGAGATAATGGGAAAAAATATATCCTAATTTCATCTGAAGATACAATGATGTGTTTGAAGTTGTCACAGTTCAATTGAACACTCAGAAAGGGTTTTATATTTCTTCACTCTAGAGTCTGATAATATCATTCATGTTCTATATCATCTAAATAATATAAAGCATGATCCAGAGGATATTATAATATATCAGATGATGAAAATTATTTGGGTAGTCCCATTAATATACATCAATACATAATATAATATGGTTCACTACTATGGAATTAGATGCAATCTCTCCTATTGATCCACATCTATGAACTAGGCATTATATCAATTTGGTGAAACAAGGTTGTTTCATTCATCCATGGATAGAAATATATATGTGAGTAGGGTATACTCAATATCTAGGTCATATTATTGTGTCTCTTGAGAGTCCAAACTTTATGAATGAGTCATTAGTGTTTAACTGATGAATTTTTTTTACACAAAAAAGTACACCTCACACATGTAAAAGAATTAAAAACATAAATGTGATGAGAAAATAATGAGTGAAAAAATATAATTTTACTAATATAATTTTCACCAAACCTTCCCATAAATAGAAAAAAATTGAAAAATGCTACTAGAATTATTATCACCAACATGTCACCAAAAGTGTATAAATTTATAAACTAGATCAATCAATCACGAACTATGAAAAAATAGAATAAATGAGTTTGATGTCATTCCATGAGGTGGTAGTGTATCCCTTAAGTGATAATGTATTCCATTCTTAACTTAGTTGTCATATTAAGACATATATCATGTAGAATTATATATAAACTTTTAATATGAAAACAATTTATTAAAATAAGGTTTATAGATCTATTTAAAATAATTATTTTGAAAGATATTACTTATCTCACACATGTAATAGCTGAATTTATTTATAAAAAAGTCATTATAATGATACCAACAACTTATGATCAAGTTCATTAAATATATTTAAATCTATAAGAATATATTGGTTAATTAAATCCTGTAACATAGATACATTATGTTTGACACTTAAAGGAAAATAAAAATATAGACAACTATTCATATTTTAATTCAATCAATTAATATGGGGGTTCTCCATTTAAACTCCTCCTGATCATATTATTCTAAAGGAATAATATTTTATTAAGTGATAGAAAAATTCCTCATAAAAATGACTCTAAATTAATTATATAAGAAACATGTTAATTTATGCATCCTTCTACTCTCAATCAATCTCCCCTTAAGTGAAATATCCATGTATAATAGGATAGAAACCCCTAACACATGAGTTATTCATCCTAATTAGTGTTATGAGGAAATGATGAATTGAACTAATGTAAAGGAAAATTGAATGTGAAAGAAAATTACATGAATAAATTATTATATTCTGCAATGTAATGTACCATAATGAAAGGAAGCATAAATGAATAAAATTTGTTAGAATGATAAAATAATTCATAACCCCTACAGAATTAACTAAACCCTTATTTATAGAAAATCACATTTCACATTGTGATGGTAGGTGATGTGACATGAACTCTAATGAACCATCACAAATAATACTCCTTTATTTATTACATTGATCATGTCATGACATGACATTCCCCATTGTGGCATGAAAACATTCTTTCCATTTTTTCAAACATTCAATCCTTCTTAGAATTGTTGCATGTTATCTCCATAGATTGGATGGGATATTTTATCATCAATATATAAATAGATACATTATAGAATGAAAAGAAAATTTTAAATTAATTAATCATGAACACATAAATTCTTCATTTAGATTTTATAGTTTATGACACAATCACCATTGTCAAGGCAGTGGTCTTATATAGGCTTTCTCTAAGTGATCTGGCTAAAATCCCATCACGAATTAACTCTATAATTCTTGGTATATAGTGAACTTCCTTGAAAATATGTTTTTATAAAATATTATATTCCACATGTAAGATCCAAAAAATATATTAATTTTCTCAACATATATTTCTCATGTGTTACTTAGGGAGTAAATAACTGATTTCTTGGTACTTGGTTTATGGCATGACCACATGTGTCATGAAAAAACACAGAAGTTTTTATTTCATTATCTAAAATAACACATATTTTATGTACCTTGTATATTTTCTAAACAACATATGTATCCTCTATACCAACAATGAAAATATATTAATGACCATCATCTATATGTCAGTAAATCATCTTACACATGACCCTTCTCTTTAAATATAAAAAGAAAACTTTGTATGTTACCTACAAATATTTTATATATCAATTGTAGATCTAGTGTAGTGATAAATTCTGGTTTTTCATTATGTATTGTGATCAAACTATATTATCATAAAGAAACACTAACTCCAATAATACATCCTATATTGATAATCCTTTATGGCACAAAAATCTATGTCATGGTGTGTCCCATACACAATTCCTTCTCTCTAAATTTTTATTAAACCTATTAACATTATGAGAATTATAATGTTACTATAAAATTTCTACAATTTCATCAAAATATCTCAAAATTATCAACAAATATTCATATTAAATAAATAAATAAATTGTCATAATTGCACCACATTGGATATTACTAAGTAAAAAAACCCATAAGAGTGAGACTAAATACATTTTCATAATTTACAATAATAAACTCTCTTATCAATTTAAGATATATTCATGAAATCCTTCTTAGTGGTAATATCAGTTACCTTTGTTTAACTTTTTAAGAGTGACAATTCAATACCTTGCATCATTGTAAAAATATATATGTTTTAGATATTCTATATCTATATCTTTTTAGCAGCTAATTATGATATTGTTTAAGTCTTCAAGTATGATAAATCTTTAATTTTATCCTAATTAAAATAGGAAGTTATTTTATTGGTGTTCAAAATGGGTTCATGATGGAAAAATCATATATATCCTCAGGAAGGTAATTATAACCCACATTGATTAGTTCCGTTTAATGGGACACTCCATACCCCTTAAGATCATATGAAATAGGCCATTTTGGTTCCTATTAAGGTCACTCATCCATAAAAAAGTTAAGTTAATTTTAATTCCATGAATATATTACCTATTAATATTAGATTAAGATCATGAAAAGTATATAATATTATATTTATATTAAATTAATATAGTTAGTACTAATTATTTAATGGTGTTTATAAATGGTCTTTGTGGGACTTATACATAAGAGGCACTTTTTGGTTCATCATGTCTATTATTAACTAAATATCAGAGGGTATGATCTAGGATTGAGCCCCATAGAATTCAAAAGATATGTATTTTCACTTTCTTTCTATTGGAAACTACAAAATGAAGGAAGATTGAACTCACAAAAATATGGACTTATGAGGATGGGTCTAGAATTACACCAAACAAGAGGCTCATATGTGTCTAACTAAGTGTACCAAGGGAAAGTTCATTAATAAGGGTATAATTTGGTCTATTATCTGGTATGATTCCCAATATTTGGATATCAAGATCTAATCTATTTGTAACTAGATGATGAAAGAAGGTTGGACACATAGAAAATATAGTACAATGAGAAAGGGTTGGAGTTATACCATATGAGAGGCCCATTTACAAATATATGGAGTCAGACCTGAGATAATGTCATAGATGAGGGAAAAGTTGGGGATTACACCTAATAGTAGGTTCATATAAATCCTTGGATCATTTAGTGGACTATATATTCCTTATCATATTATTGAAGGGTGTGAAATCTAGTTTGGGGTGGGCATGATGAGTATCTTGAGACATGGGATATTTGATTAATAGCCTATTGAAAATTACCCTTGCTATTAAAGAAATAAATGACTTTTATAACCATGAGATTCATATCAGTTAAGTAGAATAAACTATGAAAATTTATCTAATGAGATGAATGGTCCCTCTAATAAATGAGATATATGATCCAATGGATTCTGTATGACATGTATAACCCATTCAAGCATTTCTGGTGGGCAAGGAGAAGGCATGAATGGGTTCCACTAAATAGTGAGTTTATCCAAGATAATGACTGTCCTCAAGATATTTTTTCATTATAAATTTACCCTAATTAAGAGTATCGAGTGAATGAAGTTCCTATATTTACTTTATACTAGATTGGTGTTGGGAAATAATAAAATGGTTCATTGATATTTATCATGGGTGAATTAGGTTCCCTACTAAGCGACCTAGATAGAAGGAGGAACCCATGTATATGACCTAGGTGAAATGGAATCGAGGTTTGAGACCTTGGAAATATGGTGCCATAATTTGATTCCGGAGTGAAGTGGGGTCCTAGTATGAGAGCTAGGTAAAGTGGTTCTCTCTTATAGAGTCTTGGATGAAGTGGTTCTGTAGTTTAAGACCTGAATAAGTTTCACAATACTATGGAATATCCTTGGTTACCTCAATTCATAAAGCCCTCAATTTGGATCTCTCAAAATCCATGGGTGCATGAAACTCTATAATGGTATATCTATGTATGGTGTCATTCTTCCAAGTTCTTATAGACTATAGTGGAAGTGGTATTTAAGATATTTTTAATAGTAAAATCATTATATAATAAAATTACCCAAAATTACCATTATTTTCTATAGGTTTTGACCTAGAAATTCAGCATAATTTGAAGTATGAGACTTGGTTACTAGGGGAATATTTTTGAATCGCTTTTCAATTATCTCCACTGGATATCCTTTACTTACTATATTTTCAATTATCCTTAAAATGGGAGTAAAGGCTACTATTTAAATGAAAAAAGATGGGTATGATGAGAGGCTAGGATGAAAACCATACAATACAACCTAGTATGTGGGTGGGGTATATAATTGGAAATTATTATTGAAGAGAATTACATAGAAGGGATTCGTGAAAGGAGGAATTGGTGTGTTTAGGATAAATGTGTAAGGGTATTAACACCAGATATATCAGGTTCTCATAATTGGGTAACATGAAAGGATTTATGCAATAAGTTCTAGGAACATGGAATATGGGGAAATTAATATACATGGGTTCTATTCATCCTTAATTTCTTTAAAAACTCTAAAAACTTATTCTATATCAAATGTGAGTACCAAAAAGACTACAAAATGAGGTAAAGAAATTTTCTAAGAACATTAAATAATATAAAATTTATAATAGTTGAAAAAAATGACTAGTCATTAAAATTTTAGATGATATACATCTATAATGTGTGCTTGATTTTGAGAGGTCTTATAAATATAGACTTCCATGAGTATATTTATAAGATAAAATAGTTATATTTTAATAATATTTATAGCTCTATTTTAATAATTTAATGGTTTTCCATGTTATCCATCATTGTGTATGGATAATATTGCTTTGAAGACTCTTGTATGATATTGTTTGGTGCAAGATATTACATTTGATGTTAAATTTATTCAACATTCCATGATATGACATAAACCATATTAGTAATATCATGTCTATTATCATTTATAAAAAGTGTGTTTTGGTTTTAAAGATCATTTATTTTAAAAAAAATACTAGGATGTCACATCAATGTCCTGGTAAGAATGGAAAATTGTTTTGATAATAAACATATCCATTTTAAATCATTAAGAGGATTGGTGAAGCATATTATAAATTATCATGTCCATAAAATTGTATTGTAATTTATAATATTATCCACTTTTCTGAATTGAATAAGTATATACTAAACTCACCTCATACCTTATTTATAGTGACAATTTAGTTGTATTGAAATGTGTCTTATATAGAGATACATTTCAAGATTGTTTATAATAAAGTGAAAATAATTATTGGATATATAATTCCATTGTTACATGTATTATGATTTCATAGAGTCAACCAATAATATACATGGAAGATAGAGGCTATGTAACAGTATTTATGGCCTCTGATTTATGATTTTGAGAGTGAACAATGACATTTGGGCATCCAATATCCTATTGACTAGATGATTTCGATGCCCTAGAATTGGGGTCTTTATTGGTTTGTCATTTTTATTGGATATTGGATAAATTTTATGATTTTAGGTAAGTTATGTGTGTTTTTAATTTAATTTATTTAAGATATCATTATATGATCCCAAAATTATATTTTTATTAATACCAATTGATCTAGAATAGGGTGTTTACATTGGTGTTCATGACTCAAAGTAATATATATTAATGATATGAGTTGGAAAAAGTTTTATAAAGGTTATATCATCAACTATATATTCATGGATACTGTGAAAAAAGTCTATATAGAATGAATTTTGATGTATTAATAAATGCATGGGTTTTAAGAGCACGTTGAGATATGCCCACATTGAGAATGGAGGGAGAATCAATATAGAGAAACTTTTAATTGAACTTTACTTTATCCCTTAAAAATAAATTGTATTATTCAATGATTTGATCCCACTCTCTTTTATTTCCTTTGGGTTTTATAAAGATATAGAATATAAAATCATCAAAAGATAACACAAATATTTGTTAATGTGGTTCACGTATGTATGGATGAATAATTCCCCAGTAACATGAGGTTAATATCTCACTCACATTACTTCCTCCTAATTATCAAATAAATCCTAGTCAAGGTTATGACCTTAAACCTATTATCCAAGTATAGATTATAATGATGGATTTCCATCGCTTTTTATAACAAAATGGACTTAAAACTCATTGAGGAATAATCTCCAGTGTTGGATCAAGTGCCTTATTGATTTTATTAATGTCATTATTCACCCAATTGTGTAATTTAAATGGATACCTCAACATTCCACATATTTCATTAATATGATACTCTATATTGGACTTCTCAATTAATTTTTACCAGATTTTATCAGCAGTAAGTGAAACCGATTCTCTCTTCTTCCATGTTTTTCTTTTGTATAACAGAATTGCAATGGTATGCCTTCTTATTTTTTTTTCGATACAAATGATTTACGACATATTATTGTATAATTTATAATATTTTTTTCTTTCATTAAACATTCATAATATCTTCATTTTTCACTCAATATATAATGTCATTACTATCTTTGACCTATACATATATTCGTATATAAAGAGAATAGTATAAAAATTATTAGATCTTTCCCAAATTCAAACTCCCTAAATATAAGCCTTTAATTCATAGAATCCTTGAGTCAAAGTTTCAATCAAATTATTCTTATAAGTACGGATGAAGTCTTAGTGTTTTCATTATAATGATATTTTAATTATCATTATCATTATATATGATCAAATTCTCCAGGAAATATCCACCTTTTAGTTTAAATTTTTATTTTGATAAAATCATGGCTTCTTACGACTTGTTTTGTGGATTTTATGATGCAACATTAAAAACCCTCAATAATAGATTCTTCTATATTTGGTTTATCCTAATTGATCTTAACATGGATCAAGGTCATGTTTTTATCATATTTTTTTATCTACAAATAACATGCCACTTAATCATCCATGCTATTTCATTTTTATTTCTTATGAATAAATATTATCGAATCTCAAAATTTAACTTAGAAGGATCCTCAATAATCCACTAACTATTTAATCATTAAGATAAGTAGATAAAGTATTACATTTTGGAACATTTAAATTTCACTTGGTTTTCTAAAATGTATTATTAAGAAACATAATAAAATTATAATGAAGCCTTATGATGATAATGATTTTTAATTGGATCGAGGGTTTATGATGAATAATTAAGCTCTATGGGTAAAAAGTGTTATGATCATGCCATTTATATTTTTCAAACCTAATAACAGATAATTATGTTCACTCAGAGATCTATAAAAAAACATTAAATTCATGGTCAATGAAGTCGGTTCAGGGGGTGTTCAATTTTTTTTTAATTTTAGCTCCAAGTTGCATACCTTCTTTATATGACTTCTGGTATTGATAAATGAATCTCCAAACCTTATTAATAACTTAAAAAAATCATGTACATAGACTTTATAGTGTCAATTAAGTATAAAACACCATGAATGGATTTCTCATAGCGTCATCTTATTCATCTTTCATTCAAGTTAGATTTAAATATTAAGAAGAATAACTCTAAACTTTGTACACAACAGCTACACAACAAGATCTTTCTAAACAACTATAGACAATTTTACCTTATCTCTCACATGTTTTATTATTGGTATGAGAAAGGATGGAAAATGGGGGTGCATTAACTTTAAAAAAAATAGGAATCAAAACTAATTTTGAAAAAAATTAAAACATATAAAGTCATAAAAAATATAAGAGTTAAAATAAAAAATAAGAGTGGAAAAAATATTCCAAAAATGATATGACCTAAGAAATAAAATAAAAAAACAAAATAGTTATTAATAACTATTTTCATAAGTCACCTATGAAAGGTTCATATATCTCTTACAAAAAATCCTCTTATATGAAAAATAATACCTTGGGATCAACATTAGACAAGAAACCCATTTTATAATATAAATCCATTTATCTAAATACCAAGAAAGAAAAACCAACCTCTTTCCTTATGTACCAAGTAAGAATGAACCCCTATCATTAAAAATCAAGCAAGAAAAAACCCCTTTATTTAAAGAAAAAGAAAGAATCCAATACCTTGATTTAATAACCAAGAAGGAACCAAAATATAAACAATTAAGAGACTTTATTTTGTATAGTAATTTTGAAAAAAACCATCAAATCAATCCTTAAAAAGAATAAGAGAAGAAATACAATACATATATGTTGTTAAAAAAAGTAGAAAATAGCTTGAATATAACAAGAATGTATAGGATAAATCTAGATAAATAAAAATGTAATAATTATTTTATAAAAAGTGAACTATTACCTTCCAAGAACCTAAAGGGGTGTATTTATAGATTCTGGGGGTTTAAGAAGATTCTTGTGGACTTGAGGGGTTAAATAGAGACATTATAGGGAGATTTAAACCCTACATAGACCTCCTCCAATGACTATTTTTAGTATATGTTGAGGCCACTAGGTAACTAGTCACTAGTGGAAAAAAAATTTAACACATCAACATTTTTCATGTCAGTTCTATATAACTGACGTGAAAATCTTTAATGATCGATATATCACATAAGTTCTATATAACCGATGTGATATATCAATCAGGATCCATATTTTATGTTGGTTATAAAATAACCGACATAAAATATACAAAGATTAGATTTTTTACATCGGTTATTGTATAACTGATGTGATAAAGGAAATATCGACACTTTTTCATGATGGTTATTTTATAACCGACGTGATAAAGGAAATCTTGGTACTTTACCACGTCGGTTATAAAAAAACCGATGTGATAAATCCAATCTCAACAATTTATCACGTTGGTATAAAGCGACATATATCACATAAGTTATTTCATAACCGATGTTATAAAAAGTTTTCTACATTGGTTATTAAATAACTAACGTTATAAACATTAAAAAAATAGTTTATCACGGTAGTTATTAAATAAACGACGTGATAAATATTTTAAATGATTTATCGTACCCCGTATTCAGTCATTCTATTTTCTTTGATCGGGCAACCTGCAACTCGTCTCTCTCGTGCGGAAAACCTAGAATCAATTCGTCGAAGTAGTACCCTCTAGACTCATTTTTCAAACATCATTCTTCATATTTATTATTATCAGATCTATCAGGTCGACTCAGAACACACAATTAAGCCTCACACGACTCCTTTTCAGTTTTTTTTACTCGATACCCTAAACTAATTTGTTGAGATGTTATTTTTCTTTGGTCTTGCTATCATGGTTAGTTTCATAGTGTTCATCTATACCATGCTAAATTATTTTCTGGTAATATAAACCTATGGAAGTGATATCATGCAATTTTATGATTTTTTTGTGTTCTATCATGTGTGTGTGCGCGTACAGGGGGTTTCCAAGGGGGTGGGGGGGGGGGAGGGGTGTGCAAGTGGGTGGGGGTGTGAAAGTGGTTGGGGGTGTCAAAAAGGGTTAGGGGTGGTGTCCAGGGGGGTGTGGGGGCTGTAAAAGGTGGTTGGGGGTGTCCAAGGGGGTGCGGGGGATGTCAAAGGGGGTAAGGGTGGTGTCCAGGGGGTATGGGGGCTATCCAAGGGGGTGGGGGGCTGTCTGAAGGGTTCGACGGGCTGTCCAGAGGGTTCAGGTGGGGGGAATTTAGGTGTGTTTGTGTGTGTGTGGGGGGGGGGGGGGGGTCCAGGGGTGGGGGATGTCCAAAGGGGGGGGGTGGGTGGGTGGGTGGGGGGGGGGTGTCCAATGGGGTGAGTGGGGTAGGGGGGCTGTCCCAGGGGGTGGGGCCTATCCAGAGGGTTTGGGGGGTTGTTCGGGGGGGGGGGGGTGTCCAGAGGGTTGGAGGGTGTCCAAGGGGGTAGGGGTGGGGGGGGGGTGTCCACGGGGGGGGGGGGGGGGGGGTTTAGAGGTGTGGGGGATATCCAGGGGGTGGGGGCTATCTAGAGGTGTGGGGGGACGTCCAGAGGGGTGGGGGGGGGGGGCTTTCAAAGGGGGTGGTGGTGTCCAGGGGGTGTCCAAGGGGGTGGGGATGGTGTCCAGAGGGTTCGGGGGGATGTCCAGAGGGTTGGGGGGGGTGTCCATGGTGTCCATGGTGGTGGTGGTGGTGGGGGGGGGGGGGGTCCAGGGGTGTGTGTGTGGGGGGGGGGGGTCCAAGGTGGTGGGGGTGTCAAAGGGGGTGGGTGGGGGGATATCCAAGGGGGTGGGGGGGGGGGGGGTTATCCAAGGGGGTGGAGGCCTGTCCAGAGGGTTTGGGGGGTTATCTGAGGGGGGGGGGGGGGTGTCCAGAGGGTTGGGGCGTGTCCAGGGGGTGTCCAAGGGATTAGTAGGCGGGGGTGGTGTCTAGGAGGGGTGGGGGTGTCCAAGGGGGTGGGTGAAGGGGGGTTTCTAGAGGTGTGGGGGTTGTCCAGGGGGTGGGGTGGCTGTCCAGAAGGGTGGGAGGCTGTCCAAGGGGGTGGTGGTGTCTAGGGGTTGTCCAAGGGGGTGGGGGTGGTTTCTAGGGGGGGGTGTCCAAGGGGGTGGTGGTGTCCAGGGGGTGTCCAAGGGGGTGGGGGTGGTGTCCAAGGGGATGGGGGATAAGTGTTAGTTAGGATTGACTATTGCATCGTGGTTTTTAAGATTATGACATGATGATTGTATTGTTTCATGGATATTAGGATATAATTTATTAGTGTTGTTTAAGGGGGTGGGGGGTGGTGTCCAAGGCGGTGGGGGGGGGGGGGTGGTGTCCAAGGGGGTTGGTACAATCTATGTTTTAGGTTTCCAATATGATTTTTAGGGATTCAAGAATTATGAAAATATGAGGGGTGTTGCAATATGATTCTATTTGGTTATATATATTTTTACCAGTCATTGACTATGATAATATTATGGGTTATGGGGGAGACCATGTCGTGGTTTTCAAAGATGCACAGTTATCCTGACCCCATTGTGCCGTGATGATAGGCTTTACACTGTGATTTTATCCATCCGACTTTTTATTTTAAATTTGATTTGATTCTTAGGTTTACTCCATTTTCTCCAATTTTCTATCAACCATTGTGGGCCCCATGATTTTCTTGGATTCCATGTAATTTCTTTAAATAAGTTACTTATTCCATGTTCTTCTTCCTTTATTATTTGTTTCTTTTTTTCCTTCTTCGTCCACTACTTCTTATCCTTCATTCCTTTTATTATTAGGGATGTTTGGTCATTTTTTAAATTGATGGTTTAATAGTAATCGATGTGTTCTAGGGTTATTAGGAGGGGTGGGGTGTCTAGGGGGGGTGTCTAGAGGGGTGGGGGCTGTCCAGAGGGGTGGGGGGGGGGGAGGGCTGTCCAGAGGGGTGCAGGGGGGGCTGTCCAAGGGGCCGCTGGTGTCCACGGGGGTGTCCAAGGGAGTGGGGGGTGGTGTCCAAGGGGGTGGGGGTGTCCAGGGAGTTGGGGGGTGTCTAGGGAGTGTCCAAGGGGGTAAGGGGTGGGGGTGGTTTCCAGGAGGGGTGGGGGTGATGCCTAGGGGGTGGGGGTGGTGTTCAGGGGGGTGGGGGGGCTATCCAGAGGGGTGGGGGGGGGGGTGTCCAGAGGTTTCAAATCATTAGGATATCTATAATTTTCAGTAGTGCATGTATACATATTTTAATATTTATACTTCATATTTATTTTTTTACAGAAGGGTGAATTTGGAATCTAGTTGCGCCAGGATGTATTCTTTATGAACCTTAAGAAGAAAGGATACAAGATTATTTTAAAACTGTTATATCTAACTATATTTTCTTTTTAAATCATATTAAAGCAATTTTTTTTAAATACGAATAAATTTGTTTTATATTTCAATTTTTTTTACATTAGAATTATGATTTTTCTCATATAAACATATATTTGTCTTATCTTAAAAAGATGTATAATTTTGATATTTGTTATAGATAATAATGAGTCGATGTTGGATTATGGATCAATGAATGAGAAATGAATATGAGGAAGGTGTTCATGCGTTTTTGGAATTTTCTAAATGAAATGTTCCAAGTAGTGACATTTTTTTCTGTCCATGCCTTAAATGTTTGAATATAAAGAATTTGAAAAGTATAGAGATAAAAGATCATCTGATTTTTCATGGTTTTAATCAGAGTTATAGACCTTGGATTTGGTATAGTGAAACTGGACATAATTTCACTGATGATGATGATTCGCAAGATGGTGACTTTGATGGAATTGAAGAAATGAATCTTGATATTGAAGCAGAACAAATTGAGATAGAACTGATAGTTGCACATCTATATGGTGATGTTGAAAAACCATTATATCCTGGTTGTACAGATTTTACAGTTTTGTCGGCGTTGTTAAGATTTATTAACTTGAAGGTGAAACATGGATGGAGTGACAGAAGTTTTACAGAGCTGCTACAATTGATGAAATACATTCTTCCAAAAGATAACAATCTTCCAAATTCACATTATAAGGCCAAGAAAATATTATTCCTGATGGGATTGGGATACAAGAAAATACATGCATGTCCGAATGACTGTATGATATATAAGAAGGAATATGAATTTCTGTCAGAGTGTCCTAAATGTGGGACATCACGGTATAAGGTGAAATTAAAATCACAGGCTGATGTAGAGATTACAAAGATCCATTTAAAGGTATTTTGGTATCTTCCTATAATTCATCATTTCAAACATTTATTTGCTAATTCACATGATACAAAAAGATTAATATGGAATTCTGATGAGTGGTTATGTGATAGAATAATACTTCATCCAGCTGATTGTCCATAGTGGATGAAAATTCATAAGTAGTACCCTATATTTGGAAATGAAACTAGAAATATCAGACTAGGGTTGTGCACAGATAGAATGAGTCCATACTGAACCCTCAATAGCACACATAATTCATAGCCAGTTTTATTGGTAATTTACAACCTCTCTCTTGAAGTTTTTATGAAGTGAAAATATGTCATGTTGAGTATAATGATCTCTGGTCCGAAGCAACCCGACGATGATATTGATGTTTTCTTGTCACCATTGAATGATGATTTGAAACTTTTATGGGAGTATGATATTAGGGTGTATGATTCTTATAAAATGGAATATTTTCAACTGCATGCAGTGCTTTTGTTCACTATAAATGACTTCCCAGCATATGGAAATTTGTTTGGATATAGTGTTAAAGGGAATAAAGCATGTCCAATTTGCAAACATTAGACTTTATATTATCAATTGCATCATGGGAGGAAAATATTGTACATTGGGCATCAAAAGTTTTTGCCTATGGATCACTTTATAGAAGACTAAAAAAGGAATTAAATGGCTCACAAGAATTTGATATTGCTCCAAAACCAATATCCCCTAATCTGTATTTTGAGAGGGTGAAAAACCTTGATGTGAAATTGGTAAAGACACAGAAATCTAGTAATGATAGACATATTTCGAATAAAAGGTCAATATTTTTTGAGCTACCATATTGGAGATATCATGAAGTTAAACATAATATTGATGTCATGCACGTGGAGAAGAATATCTGTGATAGTTTTATTGGAACATTGTTAGATATTAAAGGAAAGACTAATGATGGGTTGAAATGTAATATTAGACTTACTATCAATGGGAATACATTTGGAGTTAGCTCCCACTCCAAATAGATGACGAACATTTCTTCCCCTAGATTGTCATACATTATCAAAGAGGGAGAAAAATAGTTTTTTTCAGTGTCTTCATGATATCAAAGTGCCTCAAGGTTATTCTTAAAATGTAAAAAAATTTGTCTCATTGAAGGACATGATCTTGATAGGTATGAAATCTCATGATTGTCACGTTATGATGCAACAAATTATACCAGTTTCATTGCATGGAATATTTCCCATCCATGTCAGAAAGACTATAATGAAGTTGTGTTATTTTTCCAATTCAATTTGTAATAAGGTGATTCATGTGAATGCTTTGAACATTTTGGAAAAGGATGCAATTTGTATACTTTGTCAATTAGAAATGTATTTTCCTCCAACTTTTTTTGATATAATGGTGCATTTAATGATTCATCTGGTTCGAGAAATAAAGCTTTGTAGACCTGTATATCTTCGTTGGATGTATCCTTTTGAATGGTATATGAAAGTATTGAAGGGGTGTGTTAAGACTCCATATCGACCTAAAGCCTCCATTATTGAAAAGTATATTTCTGAGGAGGTTGCAGAGTTTTGTACAAGCTACTTGGTTGCAGCGCAGCAGATAGGTTTGCCTCCATCTCCCCATGAACGAGTTAATAATGAGGGAAAGGGGATTCATGGCTTGAATGTCAAATCATTGTCAGCTGAACAGATGAAGAAGTTAGAATCACACATATTGAATAACATAGCTGATGCTCAACAGTATATCACATTGCATATTAATGAGTTGAAACAATGTCAACCAAAGAAGATAGAAATGTTGATTTTGAATGAGCACAACAAAACATTTTTGTCATGGTTTAAAAAACCTTTCTTGGTAGATCAGATGTATCAGAGACATTAAAATGGATAGTGGGTGGTCCATGTTTAAATGTGATAACATGGTCTGGTTATGAAATTAATGGCTATACATTTCATACAAAAGCTCAGGATAATAGAAGTGAAGTTCAGAATAGTGGTGTATTGGTGTTTGCAGAAGCAATGCATTTTTTGAGTGCTAAGGAAAAAAACCCAATTTCTGCATCAAGTGCATATTATGGAGGGATTAAAGACATATGGGAGGTTGATTAATTTAAAATTAAAGTTCATGTTTTTAAATGTAAATGGTTTATCGGTAACAATAGTGTCAGACACAATGAATTTGGAATGACTGTTGTTAATCTGAATATATTAGAAGACACATATAATTCTTTTATAATGGAAACACATGAAAAAAAAAATTTCTATGTAGTAGATCAATCAAATATGCAGTGGGATATTGTTTTACAAGGGAAACAACAATATTTTGGTGAGGATGAACTTGATGAAGATGCTGATTTATGTGAGATCCCTACTTCCATGGAAATATTAATAGAACATATTGATGAGCATGTTGAAGACATGGTTTGTGCCATAAGGAACGATCATGACGAAAGAATTTGGGAAAACAATCCATTTGTACATTCCTAAAATTATAGGTAACATTTTTTTATTTCTTGTTTATATTTATTATTTTCATAAAATGTTAGATATTGTAAGTTTTTTCTTTATTAAAACATGTATTAAAATAAAATAAGTATAAGTTTTTGTTTTTTTAATTTTATTTAGTTTACTTTATCATATTTTCCATTACATAAATTATATATCTATTATTTTTGTTCAGTGACAATGACTATACCATGTTTACCAGGTTTACTATGTTTACCATGTTTACCATCTTGAATATCCTTAACATATTTACCATTGTTTAACATGCTTACCATATTAACCTTGTTTACTATTATGTAACTTAGTATAATTTTCTATTTTCTGATTACAGTAGTATTGTAATATTTGAATTTGTATATTTGTGAACTATTTTTTTTATTTGAAGGATAATGACAGATCAATCAGTTTATCAACCACACGATTCTAGAGATGAGCATATTGGTCATACCTCTGGGGAGGAACATTCACATGATCTTCTTGATGTTCCCCAATCTTCCTCATGTGCTCCCATTATGACAAAGAGTTCAAGAGTTGGTAAAAGTGGGTGTACACGTTTACCAAAATTATCACTTGCCCGTACACAAGATCAGTGGATACTCGTTGAGTTTGATGAGGACGATATTCCTAGAAGTCCAAATGCAAAAGATTTTAAGATTTTTGTATCAACTCAGGGTAAGATCGAAGTAGGAATTTTTTATGATGACGGGAGAAGTGTGGACAAAGAGATAATCTATCAGTTGTGGGAGATGATTTTGGTAAGATCTTTTGCTATTGTTTTTCTATTCTTTAAATGTTTCTAGTATATATAATATGTTTAACCTATTCTTTATCAGATGACATTTGATATTCCTAACACTAGAAGAGTCAGAAAGAAATTCTTATCGATGACTACCAGGAGATGTAGGGATTTCAAATCAACCCTCACATCTGATTCATTTTTGGTCATAGGAGTCATGACAATCCATGTTGTATATATCCTTTCATAGAATAAGACACGTGGAGACAGTTTTTTAAAAGTAGAAGAAAATAATCATTTTTGGTAAGGGAAATGTAAACTTTTATAATCTTTCTTATATAAATGATCTTATTAATGTTTTGTTAATGATTTATTATTCTTAATTTACAGAAAACAAGGAAATCTCATCAGGATATCCAATCTAAAAATCTATACCCTCATAGTTTATCTCAGGGAGGGTATACATTATTGGAATAACAAATCATGGTGGAAAAATTACAAAAACAAACAACTGAGTCTTCAAGATCTAGAGAGGTGTCCCCTCTATCCCCTCCATCTAGACATGAAAATTGGAAGAGAGATCGGATGGTAAAAAAGGGCAATATCTTTTGGAAGATTTGAGAATCGTAGCTGAGAGGATTATAAGATATCTATTTTATTTATTTAAGTTAACTATTTTTTTCATATAATTTCAATAATTACAGAAATGTTCAATTAATTAATAAAGGATTTTCTTGAGGATCAGAGCTCATGGGGGGTATTTACAGCTGCTGGGAAGTAAGATATTTTATCTGCAGCATTGGGAAAGCCCGAACATCCTGGTCGTGTATGAGGATATCTGGCAGGTGTATCGATAAGAAAAGTGTTTCCACGTTCTTCAAATTCTCACATTGAGGATGTTTATAAAAAAATAGTATCCTTGGAGGTTGAAGTTCATAATATTAATGCGACAATGGAATAAAATATTAGATCATTAGTATAGTCTATGTTTGCAGACATGCAAAGACAATTTCAGACTGCAGCTCCCACTCCTCCACCTCCCCCTGCAGACCCCATCATTTATCCTCCACCTCCACCAGTAGCTCCCACTCCCCCACCTCAGCCTGCAGACCCTATTTTTTATCCTACTCCTCCGCCGTAGCTTCTAACTTATTGCGAGTTTTATGTTGATGATCCTCAACATCATATCGTTTCATATGGGTTGGAATATTGTATATGAGATACTATTCATCATCAACAATTTGAGGTAGAGAATCAGAGGGTCACTGTACATGATATTATAGATAGATCATCTTGAGTACCATTACCTATAGATGAGGTGATGACTGTTGGACATAATATCGACCATTTTTTAATTTGGCCATCCAGACTTCTTTGACTCATTACCATAGAGGTATGTATGTTATATCTTCTATTTTTTTTATTAAAGTTGTTTTATCATTTGAAAACTAATATATTTTTTTATTTATTTTTACAGAAATACATAAAAGGTAAAGAAATATTGTATAGAAAAAAACAAAGACTAATAGCTATGACATAAGATACAAATTCTAGTAGTCTTGACAGATTGTCAAGATATTCAAATTTTTTGGCGGATCATTATGAGTTTCCAATGGAAGCTCATGTTTGTGGACGTGCAATAACTGTGGGGACTGTGAAAACTGATATCATGGAGCTTGTTACTGAAGATAAGTTGGGCATCAACGTGGTGAATTTTTTTTCCATGTAAGTCTTAAGACCTTTTCCCTACATTATATTTATTAAAAATTTATACTTATGTCTATTTTGTATTAGGTATTTTTATAAAATTTGTGATAAGAATGAGCGAATAGATGTATATGGATTCATAGACCCGCATTTGATTTCCCCTGAAGCACATGCATTGGATGAGGAACAAAGAATGCATTATATTTCTGAAATACTTAAACAGAATATAGTAACAAAATGTTGGATAATGCCTTTTTGTGAGAGGCATGAAACACATCTCTCTCAAAGAGTTCATTATCTTTTAACATAAAAAACATCTAACCTTAAATTTTCTTTTATCAGTGATCATTGGATGTTATTTGTTTTTTTCCAAGGGATAAAACACTTTATTTGATATGATTTTTCCATGGTGATGTGTGGGAAAGATTGAAGAAAATGTTGGAAAAGTAAGTTTCAATTTCTTAATAGTTTTATATATTATAATGAATTTTAAATTTATCCCATTCGTATTTTTTTCTAACAGGGGATGGGTCTAATTTTAAAAAAACACAAACAAAAGGAGTGCGAAGATCAAATATGTAAATGTAAAGGTAAATATCCATTTATAATTTGTACTTTTTGATTTCTTACATAAAAATAATATATTTAATTTTCACTCATTCAAACATAATTTTCATGAATAACAAGGCGTCATCAAATGTAGAAATTATATGTTAAGATTTATGTATGAAATAACAACAACTGGGATAGTTGTGAACTTTGACCTGATAAGATTTCCTTTTAAACATTACCATAATATTTCATTTGATTTATTCATTATAAAATTTAACTACTATCCTTTTAATTTGTATCTATTTGATGACCCTAAACCCTATAGTGCTGAAGACTTCAAACACTTACAAGTGGAATGGACAAATTATTTTACAGGTTTGATTTAATTTTAGTTGTTTGTAGTGTAAAATGTAATTTTGAATATTTTCATTGTAATTGTGTATTTGGTAGTCTTTTAGATTGGATTTAGTTTTTTTAAGTTGAAATTTTATGTTTTGAATGTTATATATGTGAATGTTTAATTTTTCTCTACTTCTTATTTTGGTCTATTTATGATGGTTTTTATGGATTTTAATCTGGGGGGAGGGGTTCCAAGGGTGTGTGTGTGTGTGGGGGGGGGGTGTTCAGTGGGGTGGGGGTATCCAGGGGTGTGGGAGGGATCTCCGGTGGGGTGGAGTGGGGGGTATCCTGGTTTTCCATGAGAGTGGGGGGGGGGAATTCTAGGGGGTGGGAGCATTTTTAGGAGGTTGGAAGGGCTGTCTAAGGAAGTAGGGGGTGTCCAGGGGTGTAGGGGTGTCCTGTGGGGTGAGGGGGGTTTCTAGGGGTGTGGTAGGGCTATCCAGTGGGGTGGGGGTGGGGTGGGGGGTGGGGGGGGGGGGTCCAGGGTGTCCATGGGGATGGGGGGGGGGGGGCAGTCCAGGGGGTGGGAGAGGAGGCTCCACCATCCCTCAGGGGGATGAACGCTGCTAGAAGGTACTCATCACTCCCACATGCAAATCTTGAGCTCTCAAAATGTTTCACCAATGCTTTCTTCCCCTATAAACATTATTCATTCTATCACTTTGATGCCAGTATAACCAGAGGGGAAGTGCCATCATGTGTGATGGTGTTTTCCCCTGGTTATACTAGCATCAAAGTGATCGAATAAATGGTGTTTACAAGGGAAGAAATCATTGGTGAAACATTTTGAGAGCTCAAGATTCGCATGTGGGAGTGATGAGTACCTTCCAGCGGTGTTCATCCCCCTGAGGGATGGAGACGCCTCCTATACCAATACCATCTATCCAGGGGTTGTCCAAGGGGTGGGGGTGGGGGGGGGGGGGTCCAGGGGTGTGGTGGGGGCTGTCCAGTGGGGTGGTAGGGTGTCCAGGAGGGTGGGAGGGATGTCTAGGTGAGTGGGGGGATATCCAGGGGTGTGGTGGGGGCTGTCTAGTGGGGGAGGGGGGGGGGGGGGGGTTCTGGTCTGGTTTTGGTCTGGGGGTGTCCAGTGAGGTGGGGGGGGGGGGGTGTCCAGGGGTGTGGTGGGGGCTCTACAGTGGGGTGGGAGGGTGTCCAGGAGGGTGGGAGGAAAGTCTAGGCGAGTGGGGGGATGTCCAGGGGGTGTGTAGGGCTGTGGGCGCTGTCCATGGGGTGGGGGGCAGTCTAGGGGGGGTGTCCAGGGGTGTGGTGGGGGCTATCCAGTGGGGGTGGGGGGTTCTGGTCTGGTTTTGGTCTGTTTTTGGTTTGGGGGTGTCCAGTGAGGTGGGGGGGGGGGGGGTGTCTAGGGGTGTGGTGGGGGCTGTCTAGTGGGATTGGTGGGTGTCTAAGAGGGTGGGAGGCATGTCTAGGCAAGTGGGGGGATGTCTAGGGGGTGTACAGGGGTGTGGGGGGCTGTCCAGGGGGTGTGTGGGGGGGGGGGCAGTCCAGGGGTGTGGGTGGGGGGGGGTGTGGTGGGGGCTGTCCAGTGGGTGGGGGGGGGGTCTGGTATGGTTTTGGTCGTGTTTTGGTCTGTTTTTGGTCTGGGGGTGTCTAGTGAGGGGGGGGGGGGGTCCAGGGGTGTGGTGGGGGCTATCCAGTGGGGCGAGAGGGTGTCCAAGAGGGTGGGAGGGATGTCTAGGCGAGTAGGGGGATGTCTAGGGGGTGTCCAGGTGCATGGGGGCTATCCAGGGGGTGGGGGGGGGGCAGTCCAGGGGTGGGGTGGGGTGTGTGTGTGTGTGGGGGGGGGGGGTGGGGTGTCCAGGGGTTTGGTGGGGGTTGTTCAGTGGGGGGGGGGGGGTTCTAGTTTGGTTTTGGTCTGGGGGTGTCCAATGAGGTGGGTGGGGGGGTGTCCAGGGGCATGGTGGGGGCAATTCAGTGGGGTGGGAGGGTGTCCAAGAGGGTGGGAGGGATGTCTAGGCGAGTTGGGGGATGTCCAGGGGGTGTTCAGGGGTGTGGGGGGCTGTCCAGGGGGTGGGGGGCAGTACAGGGTGTGTGTGTGTGGGGGGGGGGGGGGGGGGTCCAGGGGTGTGGTGGGGGCTGTCTAGTGGGGGGGGGGGGGGTTATGGTCTATTTTTTGCAACTTTTGTCTTTTTCATGGGTGTGGGAGGGCTGTCCAGGGGTGTGGGAGTTCTGTCCATGGGGTGTGGTGGTATACATGAGGGTAGGGGGGGGGGTTTCAGGGGTGTGGGGGCTGTCCAGTGGGTTGTGGGGTTGTCCAGGGGTGTGGGGGCTGTCCAAGGGATGGGGGGCAGTCCAGGGGTGTGTGTGTGTGTGGGGGTGTCTAGATGTGTGGTGGGGGATGTCTAGTGGGGGGGGGGGGGGTTCTGGTCTATTCTGTTCTATTTTTGGTAAAATTTTTGTCTATTACAGGTAATTTGGCTGAGCATAGTTGTGGTTCAGTTTTATTTTAAAAAATATTGTTTTTACGTTGGTTATTTTATAACCGACGTAAAAAATGCATTGGTATTAGTTTTAACGTCAGTTATTTAGAAGCCGACATAATAACTTCATGGGAAATGGTTTTTACATCGGTTATTTCATAACCGATGTAATAAATTGGACTGGATAGTTTTTTACGTCGTTTATTTTATAACTGACATCGTAGATATGTTTTTACGTCGATTATTATAAAACCGACATTGGAAACCTCTTGCCCGTTAGGTTTATCACGTCGATTATAAAAATAACCGATGTGATAAATGCTTTGGAGGAGCGTTATATGATGTTGTTTATATAATAACTGACGAGAAAGGTTATATACCATGTCGGTTATTAAATAACCGATGTAATAAACGAAGACTCCGTAGCATTTTACACGTTAGGTTTTTATCAAATGACATGGAAAATGCTTCATATTTGTGTTTTTTACAATAGTTATAAAATAACGGACCTAAGAAACTATGTTTATAACATCTCCTGTAATAACGTCGACCAAAATCTGATGTTAAAAATAAAAAATAACTACCATAAAAAACGTTTTCTGCACTAGTGAGTGGGTTTCAAAAGATAGTAGTGGAACTTGAATAGAATTGGTATTCTGTCTATACACCATAATCTATTCAATGTCACACCACTAGGTAACCACTGGTACCTAAATGTGTAAGACTCCAAAAATACTCCCCACCTCTTGATCCCTCTATTTAGTCTGGCACCATCATGAAAAAATTTCCAAAATAGGAACACTAAAATCGATGAAGTAAAATTGTAAGAAACCTAATTGGGTGTCTGTGATCATTCAAAACTAACTAAGAGAGTGAGACATACAAAATTCTCCCCTTCATATGATCAGAAAAACTAAAGAAATTAATCAATTAATGTAGGCATGATTCAATTCCAATGCTTATGACCAAATTGATTTTCAATATTTCATAATGAAATTATACCAATGATTATTAGTACTTTAAAAATATATTTAGAAAAGACATTTAAGAATGACTTAAAAATTATTTTATCAATTTTTCAATATCAAGGATTTTCCCACTTTGTGATTATAAAAAATCTAAAAACATAGAATTTCCGTAATTTAAGAATAATTCAATTTCAAAATCGTCCAATTTCAAAAACATTTAAAATAAACCAAAATTCCTTAAAAAATTATCTTTCCCTCATAAAGATAATAGAAATGATTATCTAATGTTAAAATTACTCCCCCAATTTGAAGTTATAAAAACATAACTATGAAAATGTTTGAAAATAATTTTGATGATACTTGAAATCAATAAAAGATATATAATAATATTCTCCCCTAAAACAATATAAAGAAATCATTAAAAACTCATAAATAAGGATTTGGGAGATAAATGTAATGAATTTATGATGAAATGATATCCGTACATAAATGAAAAAAATAGAAATGAAAATTCCATAACTCTGGATTGTTTCATTATAGGATTTCCAAAATAAAAATGAATTTTATGTCTTGAGTAATTTAAATTATTCAAAACATATTTAGTAAACTAAATACTATATATACATATATTTCAGAAACACTCCTTGAAATTTTAAAGCACATGAGAATGTTTTTATTAAAAGTGATAACTATGAAATTTAAACATGGTTAAAATTTAATCAAAATGTAAAAAATATATTAGGATCCACCACCATTTATACATAATTTAAATGTTATAAGGGGAATCCATAATTATAAAACATGATAGTTTTATGAATAAAGTTGAAAACAAAAAAAACTTACCTAAGAGAGTGAAATAAATGGATAAATGACCTTAAGATTTAAGTAAATAACATAAATGAATCAATATAATCAATATTTAAATAAGGAAAAATAAAAAATGGAATTCAAGATTTTAGTTCAATTAAAAATAAAGTAAATTGTTTAATAAAGATTCAAAATTGTAAATAAGGTATATTTCAAAAAATATAATGTTTTAATGTTTAAAAAGGTAATAAAATACTCATTCATGTTAAAGACAAGTGAATAATAAAATATTCCATTTATTTTTAACTATCCCTTAATAAATAAAATTTATTCCCTAGAAATGTGTTTTTAGGTATGGAAAATCTGGAATGAGAGATTAATTTTTTTAGAAAGAAATATCCAAGATAATTTGACAAGGAATTTCTAAATTCCACATAAGAAAAAGGATTGTATTTCTAGATTTCAAAGTGAATTATAAGAACAAATTTCAAGATGCCAAGCTTTAAATATTAAAATGATTTCTAATAATTTTTTATTCAAATATCAATAAGATCACACAACATTTTAATCTAGTAATTAAACAGAATATCAATTTTTAAATAATTGTCAAAATAAATAATATTCTATTAAAAATTAAATTTAAAGAAAACATTAATAAACCCATATAAATATATAATTAAATTTAAATATTTCATAATTATATTTTGAATAGATTTTAATTAATAAAATAATAAAAACGTAATTTATTTAATAATATTTTTTTTTAATTTAAAAGAATTAAAATAGTTAAAATCATTTAAGAAGTCACTGTATAAGTGTTTTAAGAACCCACTGTTGTTATACAATGTTACTCCTTGGGAATTTCTCTTGAGACATTACATCTACAAAATATTCAAGAATCATTTGATTTTTAACCTGAAATTTTGGCCTACATATATTATCAAATACATAGTTTAGAATCCAAATTTTCTTAAGACATAAATTTCTATAAGAAATGTGGGGATTTCAAGATAAGATATTTGTAGGTTAGTGGGCTAAAGTTTTTCTACAATATCTGGATCTTTTTACAACTACACTCATAAATGAGATTCCTAGTTTTTTCAACAATAATTACCAAACTTATTTTGATATATACCTCTTAGATAAACCTATTCATGTTGTTTTTATAGGATCTTTCACTATAACCAAGTCCTTAATTTTTTACTATGATTTTGGGAACCTAAAACAAAATTCAACTTTTCTTCATCATGGGAGAACTTAGCATAGGGATTTTTAATATCTTCAATAATTGAATATAATTTTTGATCATTTAGTTGATCATTTAGTTCTAAGGATAACTTATCAACTTTATTTGGATAGTGGATCCTTTTTTCCAAAACAATATTGTATTTTTTTATGAACTTTGAATTCGGTAGTGAGTTCACAAGATACTTTCAGTAATTATTCTATAACATATTTAAGATATTCATAATCATTATAGATAGAAGAAAAAGATAAATTTTAAAATGAACCATAGGAATTAAGAGATACTACTTTATCATGTTCCATAATGAACATAACAGTTGAATAATTTTTGGAGAATGAGTAGTGGAGGGATTCATTTATAGCACTCTAATTAGATACATTTAATTACTTATTTATCTCATTTTTTTCATTCAAATTATTTTTGGATAAGGGGAAATTCATCTTTATGTGACCCTTTTTCTTGTAACCATAACATCATACCTCTGGTTCACCATTTTATTTCTTCTTTTTTGGAACAATGGTATGATTCTTGTTTTCTTTATGAATTTTCTTATCTTAAATTCCAATTTCTTGAATTTTTCATCACTTATGAATGTGTTTTCATAAGTTTAATTTAATGAAATGTTATTATTTTTTTCCTTGATCATTTCTAATTTATTTATGATTTTAAATTTCAATGTAATGTCCTAGGACATGAGTGACCCTATGAATTCTTCAAACATCGTATTTTTTATACCCATAACTAATTAGATCTCTATAACTTTAGGTTACCTTGATCTTAAAAATACACATAAAATATTATTTATAAATAATTCTAGGTAAATAAAATCACCAAGATATTTACTATAATTTCATATACTGGTAAATCTAATAAAATTTTCCAATATTGACTCATTAGGATGCATGATAAATATTTCAAAATCTCGGTTGTACATATCAATCACAATATCTTTCACATTATTGTTAACTTCATGTGTATCTTCTAAAATATTCCAAATATCATTATAGATTTTACATATAGAAATAATATTAAATTCATTATGGTATAATCAATAATATAGAGAAATCTTGTATTTATCATCAAGCCCAAATGAGATGATATCTTAAGAGGTCCACTTTTCCTCTCACTCTAGGATTGAGTTAAAACTATGTATCACAATTTTCCAAATTAAGAATACTATATTCCAAATAAATATAGAAATATGGGTTTCCAATAAACATAATACGAACCATAAAAAAAATTATATCTTATCCTAAAATAATTATGAGAAGTGCTTTGGGTATTCAAGGTCAAGGTCATGCTTAAATAAATGTTTCTTAAACTAGTTAAGGGTTCTTAAATAAGAATATTTTCTTTGATACCAATTATTGGTATAATTAATGATCGAAATAGGGGATAAAAATATCCTTCAGAAAAAAATTTATAAATTAAAAATTAATTTTATGGAATTAAAAAAAGTTAAGTGCTAATCAAAAATTACAAGAGTTAAGTGAAAGTATAAGAAATATGAGTAGGAGAAATTTAAATAAAAATGTTATCACAAAAAAAAAATTAATACATGAGAGTTTGATAATAAATTTTGAAAATCACCTATGAAAGGTGCCTGTGTCTCTACTCCTAAGGCCTTTAGAGTATTTATAGTCCCTTGAGTTCTACTGTACCCAAGAAACCTATTCTATAAGGTAAATATATTTCTTTAAAGTCAAATAAATAAAAATGAACCCCTTACATTAAAGTCCAAGAAATATCCAAACCCTTTAATTATATATAATGTAAGAACTAACACCTTGATTTGAAAACCATGTATGAACCCAAAACCTTACTTAAAGATGAGACAATAAGTAAAATAATAATAAAGAAGATACATCCTTTTATTAATTCCCTTTAAACCACACACAACACTCTCTATTCACAAAAAATTAAGATAAGAAATATATTATAGAGATAGATTAAAAATTGTATAATAGATCTTAGATACAATAATAAAGTATAAGATATATCTATAGAAGGAAAAATGGAACCATAATCATAGAAAAATTGAACCATTTCCTTCCAAGCACCCACATGGGTGTATTTATATCCACTGGGGGATTTAAAAAGCTTCATGTGGCCTTGGGGATAAAACAGAGCTCTTATAGGTTGAATTAAACCATACATAGGCCTCCTTTAATATCTATTTTTTGTTTTATCCAGATGCCACCTGGACAGAACTGTTTTTATGTATAGGAACCATCAAGTATCTACAAGTACCCGCAGGTGTGGGGCTCTATGAATTATTTTTATGCGCACCTCTTGAGCCCTCCATTTTTTTAAACACCTTCATGATAAAACTTATAAAATATGAAAAATGAAATCACTTAAATAAATATATTATAAACACAAAAAATTATTTGTGGTCATTCAAAACTACATATGATAGTGAGATATACAACAATTATGACAGCAAGAAGATCATCCCATAAATCATCAAACAAAAAGGTTATTACCTAAAATCCATCTAATCAAATATTAAGGGAAAAATAGATCTCCCATTTTCCATCAAGTGATTATAACCCTAACATTACAATGTGAGTACCACCACCATCATTGTTTCATCTTGAAAAAAATCTAGATGTGAAACACCAAGTAGTAGCAAATTTAGGTTTCAAAATATATTTTCTTTGGGAATGGATCTTCAAGAAACCTCTACTAGTAGCATATAATTCAGATTATTATCTAAGATACTTAAATAGATTCTGTATAAGAACTTCCATTAGAATGGTCACCCTTTTTCATATATATAATGGAAAAAAATCCATTATTTATTACTTAACATATAGTAGAAACTCCACTAATACTTATAAGACTCATTTCTTATGAACTCCATGAATCTTATTAAAATGATTATATTCTATAATTTCCTTCCAAGCTATCCTAAATCATAGAATATATAAATCATGAAATTTTCCTCATTAATTCACAAAAAATTCAACTCAAACATAAATTGGGTTCATCAATCTCCCCCTTTGTATTTTTTTTTCAATACTAATACAAGAAAATGGAATGTCAATATACAGACTCATTTTCATATCCTATATATTAAAAATAATTAAAAGATGTATGAGATGAAGGTAGCTTTTCATTTTGATGTAATATTCTAAAACCCATTCCACACTATGTTTACTTTATTAATACTTATTGTATAAAAAATTGGGTTTGATTTAGATAATAAGGCTGAAAATAATAAATAAAATATAATAGAAAATGTAAAATTTCTCAATGATCTTCCTCAAGGTCTATTCATATGTATCTTGGATAATAAAACATGTTAACATCAATGGTTTCAATTTTTCTCAAATCACTTTCAACCTAAAATTCTTACACTTACTCAGTATAATGATTAAAAATATTGAATTAAAACTAGTATGTTTTGATTTCAAACAACATTAGATCACTTTAGGTTTGATCAAAATATTTTCATTAACCAAAATAAATTTCTCTCTAGTAATATTAAAACCAATTTTTTGATATAAAGGGATGGTATAATAAGTATTCTAAAATTTTCAATGATTTGTTTTCAAGAACCCTCCCAAAATTATAGATTTATATTAATTGAATAATCTTGGAAGCCTCTCAATAGAATCCCCCTCAATGTATTCACTTTATCTTTACATAAATAAGAGTTATCTCATCAGAAAGTAAAATTTATGATTCTAGTTGTTGAGATAACACTAATATGGAAACATTTATAGTATCATTGTTAGAGAATATTAATTACTATAAATACTCTTTAGCATATCATATACATGAATTCTGCATATATGGGTACTTTTATCATTCAGATTGTCTTAGTTTTACATCATATTCACCATCATCATGGTGGGTATTTTCTATAAATTTTATCTATATTACAATTTAAATAATAATAATAATATGGTGTCTTCTTAAAATATAGAAAATATATTCTATCTTACTTTATTTCATTAGTTCTTAATTGAAAACCAACATCAACTTCAATTCCCTATACGGTTATAATATAAATACAAAATAAATAATAAGGGAATATAGTGGAACCAACTTATTAATAAATATGAGAAGCTGGGTTGAGAATTTATTCAAATCAAATTCTCCATTTTCAATTTTTATCCATGTATAGATTGACTCTTCATGTTGAAAAATCATTTTTCTAATCAAACAATAAATTGGGTAGTATGGGTTCTTCATCATTCTCCTTATGTGGAATATTTATTTTATTCCTGATCCAATGATACATATTAATCACTTGCAACAACATTCTTATTCTTTATGATTTCTTCTTTTGATAGAATAAACATTACATAATCATTTGAAATGGGTCCATCAATATTGAACCTATAAATAACTTATTATAATATATTTAGTTATTTATTTTGATAACATCTCATGAAATTTTATTTCCTCTTCCTGTTAAATCTTATTATTCATTTTATCTCTTTCTTTTTCTTAGTATTTTTATATGATACTTTTTTGGGGTCCTCCTGCACATCAACAGAGATGTGTGTGTTGGACTGTTCTATTGTACCACATTCTTTCTTTTCAAAGGTGGGTGACTTTCATCAAGTTCAATGGTGATGTCTTCTCCTTGATCAAAATGGGATGATGGGAAGTTAGTTTCTCCTTATATGGATTCCTCCTTGGAGATCGCCACCTAGTCTGGGTCTCCCTCATATATTTAATTCATGTTCATGGTACTTATTCTTAGATCCACATCTTTGTGAATTCCTGTTAATTACACTACTTTTTTCTAGAAATTATTATATTTTCTTCATAAGGAATCAAACTTTGACTAAATGAGTAGTTATATTGGGAATTGCTAGGCATGTCTATACACAGGGCACATTTGGTCACCTGTATATTTTCTCTTGGGAGGATATCTCATATGAGGTTTTTTATGGTGCAGAACCAAAGGCCTCCCATGTCAATTAAAAAGGTAATGATTCCATTGGGGAATTTATTACAATTATTTTTACCTCAAGAATCGAAAAATAATGCATGGGGATGATATTTGGGTTAGGCCACAAGTTATAAGCCTTGCAGATATGGATTAGAACATCTGGTTAAGACAGATCAAGGCACAAGTGTAACTTATTATAGAGAAAGTAAGAGAGTTAATGTATTGCGAGGATAGGATAGATGGGTCAGAATTCCATGTAGAGGTGGATCTAGGAGTTGTGTCCATTGGAGTGAATATTTCACACTAGGCTGGTTTACCAGTGGACCAGGATACCGAGTGGAGGTATATCCAATAGGTTTATTAGAAACCCCCTAGATACGAATTAGGGAGGTGCATCCCTAGGTGGGAGAACCTATGCTTACCTTTGGTTAGTATTCCACTTGCCTAGAACTCAAGGGGTTGATCAGAATACCCCTTCAGGCATATCAGGGAGGTGTACACCTAGGATGGAGCACCTATGTTTACCATTGGTCGGGAAACCCTTTGAGATGGACCTGAGTGGTTGATTAGAATTCCCCTTGAGGTAGACCAAGGATGTGCATCCCTAGAAGGGAGAACCTAAGTTTACCATTAGTTGGGACACCCATTAGGGCAATACCTATAGGTTGATTAGATTACACCTTGAGTAAAATAATGGAGGTGAATCACTAGAAGGGATCACCTATGTTTAGCTTTGGTCCGGATACCTCATGAGGCAGACATGAGAGGTTGATCAAAATTACTATTAAGGTTGATTATGGAGGTGAATCCTTATGAGGGAGCATATAAGTTTACCATTTGTTGGGATTTAACATTAGGGATGTATCCTTTGTACCCTATTTAAAAGATATGGATCAAAACCCACATAGTTTGATGTCACAGTTTAAGTTCTTATTACAAGACCAATTGATATAGATTAATATTATGTGGTGATGATGTTCGTGTTGAAAATGGAGAATCAACAAGGGAAGGTTTTGGTGTTACACATTGAACATTACCTTCAAAAGATAAATAATATTTGTTTGATGGTTTGGGTCATATACATGAGATATTCCATGGTTCTACTAGAAGAATAAATGACATGGATGGGGATTATGATTGTAAGCTACCTAGAGGATCCCATTCCATGTGAGTTTCACATAGAGCATCCCATGGGTTGGAGGTGTGGGGGTCATCCCATGCCACTCCTACAGGGGGCATCCTATGTTTATCACATAGGTTAAGACTACAGTTTTATGTAATGTGTTGAGGATATTTTCAGATCGTTTCAAATCGTATGACTAGGACATAAAACTAGGTGGTTTCACACCATGAAGCACAAATGTGGGTGGACTCACTCCTTATGCATAGGGAATATGTGACCAATTCTAATGATACCTGGGGTAGGGCATTTCGTTCACACTTTAGTGGAGGAGTTTTTAATCAGGAGGTACATGTTATATTCCACATGATTATAAGTAGTAGGGGTTAAATTACCCATGATTAGAAGAAAAAAAATAGATCGTTTGGTTATGCCACACTTGTGGTGAAGTGGGAGGACACAGAAGTGGATGGAACTGGTCACATGGGGACTCTTGGTTTAGGGGAAATTTTCATGGATGGATGTTGGTCCACTAGGAACTCAGCTTTCATGAAGAGGATTTTGTAGAAGGGGGCACCTTGGAGAGGCACAAGATATATTCTTCATGAATATTGTATGTCGGTGAAGGTTGTCCTTAGAAGGAATGGGGTCCTCATTGAGTTCAAGGGATTCATAAATGAATATAATTTTTGAAATAGGGTGACTTTTCTTCAAAGGTATGTTTTTATTCATATTGGGAGTGCTTCATGAAGGTTGAATGTTTCACATAGCATCAAGTGCCTTAGGGGGCCTTCTTACTTTTAGAAGGGTGTATACCTTCATGAAAGGCATCCCCACCTTAGGTGGAGTATTTGAAGAACACATGGGAGGATGTTTAATGAATCTTGGAAACTACAGGTGATCTATTTTTTTTGCTTTGGTTTGCAAATCATGTTGGTTCACTAATTAGGAGTGATTTAGAAAGATGAAAGGTCAGTAAGAATACCAAAAATGTTGAGTTTAAGGGGGTATTTTTAGGAAAGGAGTTTTGAAAATATTGGTTGTTCTCATAAATAATCACTTGATTAAAAAATAACCACAACTCCTCAAGTTCGAATATATTTTTATTTGCAAAGAAACTATTAATAATTCATGGATTCATGAACAACTCTATAAATATGAATCATATTTAGTGGGTGTTCTATCACACATTCATGAATTCGCAAAGGTAACTCTCAGCAAGGGATCTTTATGTGCTTCAGACATTCATGAAGTAGGTGAGATTCACGAAATAGACTCCTTAGAGAGATTTTGGGATATTTTGGCTTGGATTTTTTCAAAATAGATGTTCATTTCTAGACCATATATATGGAATAAATATATCAACATCAATAAATTCCCCCTCGTAATTGAAGTTTATTGAAAAAAGGGAGGGTCAAATTATAAGGTAGAATGGTATAAAATCGATAGTCAACTCCCTTTCATGAATCTGACTCTTGAAGCTCATTCTCAATGATTGATTTGTGAAACTAGCTTCATGAGAATAAAGTGAAACCAAGGATATTCATATGACTATAAATTATAGAGGGGTGTCCCTCACATCCATCAGACTCTTGTGAGAAGAAAAGACTACGCTCTATTTTCGTGAAGATCTAATCATTTGTGAGTGATCTCTGATTTCGATCACCATATCTTGTGAAGTTCACTCTCTATATGAACTCAAATCCATAAAATATTTTAGAAAACTAGATTATGTCAAACCAATATTCCTAAAGTGACCTATGTGAACTATATCTCCCTGAATGATCTTTGATAACCATACTCTAATAACAACTAAGACTTGAAACAAATGGATGACTAGGGAATATGTGCCACCGTTGATTGTAGAGAACATATAGATGGGAATGTCAGGATTAGGGAGAGGGTTAAAATATCCTTGAACCGTGAATAATTTATTGATCTATTTAAAAAGGATCAAATGTATTATTCATTGTGCTGAAAGATACCACTTTATGTATTTTTGTTGAGTGATGCTGTTGTTATCCATACTGAAAGAAAAGATGAACCAACCTACTAGTTCAGAGACATAAAAGGGTAGTAACCGTGGAATAGGGATATTTTAGGGAATGTATGGGAAGAACACGTAGTAATAATAGTGGAAATGTTCTACAACCACATAAATAACATTTATGGGGATAAGCTGGAGGATGAGAAATCCCCACTCCAATGTGTGACTATTCTTAAGGCGGTATTTGGGGATCCACTTAAGGGATAAAACAATGGATATCTACACCCAGGTGAAAAATTAACCGATGAATTGGCCTAGGCCTATTGAGTATGTGTTTCATTCACTGTGTTTGAGGAAGAGATGAAATTAGTAGGAATCTATGAGGGGGAATGGGATTCTTAGTTTCACATTTTACGCCATCAGAACATTATGTCAAAATATATGGGAAGGTGGTTTATAGAGGCTAACACATTCCATCTAAATCATGGGGAGGTCGAAATCATAATATGGTAACTTCATAAAATCATTGATATACCAATTATGGGGGTGATATAAGATGAGTTACTCCCAATATAGAATGCGTGGGGGGGGGGGGGTGTGGATAGGAGTAGCTTCCAGGATTCGAGAAGGTGCTACTGGATTTGGTGTAGGGAACCAATGAAGTGAATATAGGGATGAAGGATATACCTTTAAGAAATAGTTTGGATATTTTCTAAAATAACAGCTGAAAATTATATCAGGGAGGTTTCACACATGCCAAGGGGAATTTTAGTAGAGCAAAGAGCATACCTAATGTATAACTTTAGAGGAGATCCAATGAAATCTATCGGGATAAAACATTAAAACTAAATCTAAAACTATAATCAGGATAGTGAGATTCATCGATGCCCTAATCTATGGATGGATGATCATTGTGAGGGACACACACATGGTGGTGTAGGAAAGAACCTTTATAATGGTGGCAATGTTGGCGATGGGGTAGTGCATTTATTTGGATGTTCTCGTTCCAGAGAAGCTGTGTAGGGTGATCCATCACATCAGTTAGGGGAAGGAAACACTTAATTTGTGTGGTCCCCTCTACTTCTTGTAGAGTTGGGTGGCTATGAACATGGGGGGATATGAGTACCCAAACTCAATTTCCCCTTCTACAACAATCGTCTGGTTGTTTATCCTAAATATCGTGGGTATTCACCCACTCAAGTTGGGTTTTATGGATGTCCTGGAGAAGGTCATGCTTGAAGAGCACTTCCTATTTCACCCATTAAACATTCAATATGTATGGTGACTGATGAATTTACATGGAACATGGAGCATAGGTAACTCCTTCTAGACTTCCAGATTTATGTACTAGTGGTGAGGGTTGGCTGTGAGCTGATCTGAAAACTATACAACCCACATCGGTTCACAAGGAAGTCATGGTGTCTATGATGGATGAAAATGAAGGTGTACATAGGGGTGTACAATGAGTTTCAAAAATCAGTTCTAAGAAAGATATGGTGCATGTCCACATGTGAGGATGTGAAGATTCAGAATGAGATTCTACCACCTACCACCACATATGGACTCATTCATGAGTATGCAATATGTTGGGAGAGTTCATACCCTAGGGTGATGCTATGACATTGGCCCACATGAGAAAATGAAGGGGTGGGACTTAAAATGTGGGAATAGAGCTATGTGGTGGTTAGTTCATGCTATGGAGATAGAACTAGTCTAGTGGGTAGTTAAGCAGTAGTGGTTTTAGTTGTTTATGGACCTGAATAAGTGTGATCGTTATAAGGAATAGTAGATTTGGGCACGATGCTCATGACCGAGAGAAAAAATGAAGAATTTGATCTGACTGGGGTGGTCCTGAGGACATTTATTCAGGCTCCCAGGAAGTAGTTGTGTCAAATATATATCACTATTGATAGCATCTTCCTTGAATTCTGGGACAACTAGGAAGTCTATAGTCATTTCTCAATTATTCGACGAATATTACAGAATCTCAACAGATATAGGATGCATATTAATGGGAATTTTCATGAAAATGATGGATTTTATGTGTCCTAAGACAAGGAAGAGAGGTATGTAGTGGAGATATAGGATGTGGTCAATTCTCAGGTCACTGTGCATTTTCTAACAGATCAGGTGAAGGTGTTGCTGAACATGAACTCTCCCTTAAAACTATCAAAAACTGAGCTAGCTATGCATATGCCTTTTCCCAAGGTGTCCTACGATTAATGGGGAAGCAATGAATACCATGTATCTACCATTATACCAAGTTCTACCATTGAGTATGTAAATATCTTAATCTTATGTGCCTCAGATATAACATATTTTTAGAAATTTTACCTAACTCCTTTTCCACTTTCACAGGAATTAGGAACTGAGGTGGGGGAGGTCTGCGATAGTCCCTAAAAGGAAGGCGATGGAACCTAAACCCTTAAAGAAAATTTTGTGTGGTCCCTTATTGATGCGGAAGATGAAAGTGTCCAATAATCAGTGCCTTCAACTAAGGTATAGATTGCATATGGAAGCCTTATTGAGGAACTACATATAGACCTTCAAGATCTTCTTGTAGATTTGTAAAAATCATGTACATATCTTCATTATCTATGAACATTCATGATTTACCATGTATTATTATTCACGACTAATTCATTTTGGAATGAAAGTTAAAATGGTACCCAAGACTAGAAAACTAGAACCAACAATCGTTTTAACCATGCATAGGGCTGAAACATCAATGGTAGATACTTCTATTGAAGTGCGAATGGCTGGGAAAACTGTGGTGTTTGGGCCATCCATGGAGGATCCTTTGGAGGGTATTATTGAGACTTCACCATTGATGGAGGGGGTTAAGGTGTCACTCACTGTAGTGTAGGAAAAATGATTTTTGGTTGTTGAGGAACTCATAAAGGATCCACCAAAGGTGTATGTTGGGGATAATGTTGTAATGCATGAAGTTGAATTTTTGTTGGGAAATGATATTTTTGGGAGCCTAAATTAGACGAACCTACCACATAATTATTAGTGGTGGTGGATTCAAGGGATGAAGATAAGGTTGTTCCACTAACAAGGTTAGTTTAGTGAGAGAAGACAATTGTGTGTACTTCAATGGTGCCATAAGGTGCAACAGATACTTATGAAGTAGGTAGTGAGGATGCCAGAGATATGTTTTTTCAGGATGGATCTACATTTTCCCACTCAAAAAGACATACACCAGGATGATCTAACTAGTGATTTATTGGATATATTACATACTTATTAGCCCAAACCAATAGAATATAACATAGATCCCATCCAAGAAGTCTCTGAGGAAAACCAGATTGTCTGTCATAAGGCATGGAGATACATGCAAGAAATTCATCACGCACACACAGATATGTGATCTACCAAACCATGTGGGATCTCTATACTATTGGATATTAAGATTAGGGACTAGTGGGATGAAATTTATCATTATAAATTACTTAACTTGTGACTTTTTCTTGGATAATGTGAATTCATATTAGAAAGAACATAACCTCACCTAGTGAAAAATGAAGTTTGAGGATTCTCGGGTGCTTGAGGGGGCTGAATGAGAGATAAAATAACTGGAGGGTATGTATTCAGAGAATGTATCAGTCAATACTACCAAGAATGAGATCATAAATAGTATAATGGTTCAATTGTCAGTGGTCGAGGCCAAGGCGGTAGAGTTGACATTTCTGGTGGTGGAGTTTTAGATAGATAAAAACTGACAATAGATTAGAGATCAGGATGCCCTATCCAAGGCCGATGGGGAGAAAGAAGACCTAGAATAGTAGTATTGAATCTTGGAGTCCACTCATCAAGGGAAAAATGATAATGTGTTCATAATCACTAAAACAGAGTTGTAGAAGAAATGTTTTAAAAGAGATGCTCTAATATGCAGATGACCCTATGAAACTTTGGATTGTTTGAATTTTTTATGTTAAAATAGGTTTTTTGTTTTAAATTCAATCATATAAATAATATAACCAGTGATAAATACCTAATATCATTTGAGACATTATTTCCTTGGGAAATAAGGGACAACCATTTGGTTTCTCATTTATATGATAGTCCATGGGATGAGAGAGGATGCAGCTAGAGGATGGAACTCTCAGATCAACCAAATTGATTTTCCAACATGCTCTTGTTCATGAATGTGGTAACTCTATGGGAGTTTAATTACACCTGATGAAAGGGTAATAGGATGTGTGAATTATAATTCCCAAAAACTAGAACACAAATAGGATGGACTGATATTACATGATAACTATTAAACATGTTCGAAACAAAGTATACATAATGCTATCCTAGAATGGTGATAAACAAATAAGGGTACACTAATAAACATATTTGAAACATGGAACCTATCTTATATATTTTTTGATTTTTTTAGGACATTGGCCTAGGATGGTAGGTGATCCAGTGTAGATAGGAACCACACCATTAGGGGGGACCTTTTAGACATGGAGTAGAAAGAGGATCCAAATGAGGGGAACACGAAACTTGTAATATAAAGTTATGTAATGTTTGAATGGATTGTAACACTATTATAATTATGAAATCAAGTCCTATATCACATTAGAGTGGGTGTATCAGCCTAAAAAAAATTCAATCTGGTCCTTTAGGGGATGCGTCATCTCAGATTCTGAATGACGGTCGAATTAACGATGTGGTAGATGACAGAAATTGGAGGAAAGGTCTTCTCGAGCAGGGGCCTAATAACCCCTGTGTTTTTTTTCATTCAATGAGGATGATAAAAATTCGTTTTTACATCATAAAATAAGTATGGGTAATTTTATAGTTTAAAATCATGTTATTTGGACACACCCCATAGTTTAATGTAATCTAAAAGAGACGTAGAGTATAAGTGGATTATGTACTAAGATGCCCATAATTTCTTCCTCATGTTTGGTCAAGAGGGTATCTTGTGTTCATTTCTTGGGGTAGATTCAAAATTTATCATAATGATAAATAGGGTGTATGGAACTGAGGTGAATGATAATCACTTGAAAACAAGAATTGAGGGTAGAGGAGGTTAACATTATGGGAGACCATGTGCCGAAAAATAAAATCGGGGTGGGTCATATAGAGTTTAGGGTTATGTTGTATGGGACAAAAATTTTAGTTTAAGGTTTTAAATCTTGGACCTATACCAAAAAGGATAAGGTGGTATTTTTTGGACCACAATCTTAGTTTAAGGTCATGGAATTTGTACCATAGGTTCCTAGTTTGAGGCCACATAGTTAAAACCATAGGGTACTCAAAATTGAACTGTGTAGTATGGTGGAGTAATGAACCCAAAGATAATGAGGTCTAAGGAGGCCCATCACTACAAAACACATTCTTGGGAGGATTTGGAAATGGTTTAGAGTCATGATTCTTGGAATTGAAACATTACACAATAGATGAATGATGCCATTACGGGGCTAACCTCTCAAAAAAGAGTATTTAATATCCTCAAAATAAGATATGAGGAATCATAGATTTATATGGGGTAAGGATGTAGTTTAACATCACGTGCTGTGGAGGTTAGTATTTATCAACTTTTTTGGTCATACATGGCATCCAGGTTTGATATAGGGTAGAATCATCAATTATTAATAGGAATCCCAAACTTATCGAGGATAAAACCATAGTTTATCATCATGTTTTGGGGTGTTACTTTATATTATCAGGATATGAGGGAATCTAGGACTATTGATAGGTCAAGGTAATTAAATGGGGATTATTCCTGGAAAAAGTAAAAAGGGGTTCAAGGAAATTCATGTGTTGAATGATTTAGAACCCGATGTGAATGATCCAGGGAGTCCCTGCACCATGTGAAGTGGTATTAATGATGGTTTACAAAGCATTAGGTCATATTATTTGGGCCATGGAAATTTTTTTAGATTCATGCAGTTTGAATTTAGGAGTGGTTGGTTTCAAGGGAATTTATGTGGAATTGAAGTAGTAATGGAGGGTCCTTGATGCTCACGTACTACATCAAAATTTTGAGATGAACTGTATATAGTTTATGGTCATAATTCTTAGACTGTAATTAAGGCCTAGGTGATGAAGGGATAATGAATTTGTGGCTGGTCCCAGAGATAGAAAATCTAGGTGCTACTACATATACTGTAATGATGGTAATCAAGCCACATGTAGTTCTGGAACATGACATGGTTTGAAATTGACACCAGTGGGGAAAATCCTCTCTAGCGAGTGAATTAGGGAATCCCATAATAGAGGGGAATCCCATGTTTATAGAAAAGGGTAATTATTTTTGATCATACCATACTTATTTTACAATAAATCAAATTTCTATATAGGGTAAAGATCATCTCTTATTAAGAGGCATCTTGGTTTACAACAGGTTTATACTACAATTTAACGTCACAAGGTGATGATGTTTGTTTATCCAGTATCTATCATAAAGGGCATACTAAAATTTTCCAAGGGAAAACTATAGTTTATCATCATGTGCTGAGGCCATCAGGCTTCACAATTTAAAGGAATACAACTCAGACTATAGGGGATGCAAATATTTTAAATTCATAATTCATAGACCAGGAATGACTCTTATTTAAAATCATAAATGATTATAATATAGGGTGGGAATCTCAAATGGATATGTGTAGTGTGATGGCATGACAAACCCATTGTGTATGAGGACCAAGGAGGCCTAATACCACACTATATCCTCCTATGAAGACTTAAATATAGTTTAAAGTCATGATGCATGGAATATAAGCTCTTAGTTTAAGTGTAACAACCCCAGCCCTAGTAGCCTGTAGACAAGGACTTTATTATTTTGGAATATATAAATGGAATCAAATCCCAATAGAACGAATATTTTTATAGTCATAGTGAACTAGACAAATAAATGATACTCATTTTACATTGGGAAAATAAAATAAAATGTAAAACATAACAGAAGATAATGAACTGTATACTTGAAAAATCATTTCAATTTATATTCTTTATAACATGGGGAAAGGAAATAAAACAATGGTGATATAAAATTATTAGTATGGGTAAAAAATAGTTGAAGCAATAATGAATCATTGAGCATAGTTAACATGGAATGGTAAATAAATGAGTACACATACCATTTAATTAATAAACTGAAAATGAAATGCCTCCATAGGTTTTTCTATTATGAAAATCCTCTATATAATTATAAATGAATACCAATATAAGGGGATTATTAATTATTAGACATAATGTATTTGGAAAAAGAACCACAACTATCATGACCTTTCACAAGATAGTTTAATCTATAGGTAAAACCCCATTTAATTTGTCCAACTATTTTTATCATGAGAACTGTCAATGCATCAAGGGGTCATATAACGTCAAGCCTACCCATAACATATATTCAAAATAATTATTAATTTATAAAATAATCAATTTAATTTATGAATATTTATGAATTATCTAACAATATCTATATTGAGTAGAAATACAGATTTTACATTAGTTCCACAGTTAAAAAATCACTTTCAATGTAAACACCATATATAAAAACAGTGTACGACATAGGAAATAATAACATCCATGATACAAAAATTATGTATACTTATGAGAAATAAAATTTCCAATGAATTAAAAAAATAATTAAAACAAATGGAAATTATACATGCCAATGAAAAGAAATTAGGTGCATAATAATGTAAAATTGAGTTGATGTTGCTTACAGAGATCATATAGTAAATCAAATGAATCTGGTTTTTGTATTTTCTAAAAATACACATAAAACAATTATAAATAAAAGATAAGATAATAAAAAGAAATTTCACACAAAACTTTATCATGAAATAACATTGAAATAGAAGTTTAACCCAATGAATGAAAATGGAGTTAAGAAATCCCACACCATATATTATCAGTGGAATCACATTCCCCATTAAAGAAATCATTATAAACTGAAAAATTTAATACCATGAATATAGTGAGATTCATGATATGATGCATCAAATAGAATCATATACACGACACATAATAACTAAGTGGTGAATAAGGTGCGTATCTCACTTAAGTAAATGTGAGATAAGAAAACCCTTACCCCATGCTTCCCTTTAGTGTATGTCTCTTTAACGTCATATATAGTTGTTGAAGGAATGTCATTAACTTATTACAGAACTATATTCAAATTTATAATACCATATGTGATGATTTTATAAACATATTATAAACCATTTATTAATAGTATTCCATTATTTTCATGGTTTCTAGTTTGTTCATTCCACGGTTTCATGATAGATTCATTTGGGTAAAATTATGGATGTTATTGTAAAATGGGATTAAGAATACATACGTGTAATGGAATAGTATTAATGAAATTTCATATGTATTTATGGTCCCATATTTCATTTTTATTTCTTACATGATGATGATTTATTAGATAAAATGTCAATGATAAATGTTTAGTTTATTTTGGTTATTTTTTCAAACATCACACACTAATATCATATTATTTAATGTCATGTGTGTATATTAGTTATAGAAAATAAAATACGTTATAATATACCCATTTCAGTCATATTTAACCATAAAATAGTTTTATGAATATCCATGAAGTCGATAATGTAAAAATAACAAAAACATTATTCATGAAGGTGATTAACCTATATAATTTGGAAAATAGTTTCTCTACTTTGTATAATAGATGGTAATAAATTGGATGGATATAATACATTAAATTATAAAAAATTTATATTATGTAAATTATTCAATAATTATTTTCCTTGATAAATTAATTATATGAGGATAAAGTAGAATATGAAAATAAATTAAGAGAGGTACTTTGAGAAAATTATCTCTTGAATATCATCCCATTGAGTGACCCTTGATGAAATTTTATTTGGAATTTTGGTGAGACTATAAGCACTTATGCATGGGGAGATAAAGTAGGATAGATTTAAGAAGATGATTTAAGAGATTAAAGTCTTTTGGGTCGAAATTGGGTGGTGAGGTTTGGTATTTACAGTCGATGAGAGGTGGGTTTTTTTTGTGATTTAAATAAGGATTATTTATATTTAAAGCCAACCACATTGAGGTGAAATTAATTTAAAAAAGTTTTTCTTGAAATTAATATTTTATAGGATTTTTTTGGGTAAATCCACACCTAAAAAAACCATTAAACAATTTAGTTTTTATGTATTTTAATCCTTAACCTTTTTAACTTTGACATCATTTATTTTGTATATATACCGTAGTAAATATTTTTTTTACAATGGTGAATTTTTAATGCCTTATATTTGAATTGAAATTACAACCTAATTTGAAACCTATGATTCCAAATATGGAATCTATTTTACAAAATTAAATTAATATAATTTTAAAAAATATATTTAAAATTAATCCCTTAAACACAATGAAAAAGCGGGGGTTTAAAGTGAAAAGTTCAAAAGTTTGAGTTTTTTTCATATCCAATTTCAATTTGAAATTAATTATACTAACTCAAATTGATTTTATTGATGTATAATTGATGTAATTATAATTTAAAATCAATTTAAAACATAATTTAGCTATATTTATAAATTAACCAAAACATAAGTTTTTATTTAAAATTTAATATTTTTCACTACTTGTCAAAAAAATGAAGCTTCTGCAAAAAAACACCAACAGTTTACCCAAATATAATTTTAATATTATGATTTCAATTAATAACTTTATCTTGAAAAATAAAACTTATAAAGGTGTACACATTCATATTTGAAATAGGCTCACAATCAAAAGGCAGAAAAATTTCCTTTGGAAATATATAGCTTTTTATACTTAAAATTGGATTTATTTATTTTCATAAGCCTATAGAACAAATTGGATGAATTTTTTAAAAACATATTAGATATATAACATATAATTTCCATTATGATATTTCATTTATAGTGATTAATTTAATTTATTAAGATAAAATTTTACCATGGGCATAAAAAATAGTTTTTTTAACAACATATCCTTTATGTTCAATTGGTTCTCATTTTTATTTCTAATTAATTGGTAACTAATTAATTTATTTTATAAATATATTTAAACTATATTTTCACAATTTAGTTAATATCATTCATTCCCACCATTCAAATAGCTAGGCGATAACTATTATAATTAAAGAATAATATTTAATAATTTATTTAATCATGGTATTCTGGGTAATATAAGCTATCAAATAAGCTGAATTTATTTAATAAGAGACATAATTTAGAATATTTGGGTGGTACATTATAACCTCCTTTAATATATTGTGTTCTCAAAATTGGATATTTTGGTTTGATAATCAAGGTTTGTTACTTGAAAATTACATTGTGGGCAACCCACATCGTAAAAAGGGTTAATAAAACATCCCATTAATAAGAGGGAATGTGAAATGTGAAATTTACAACAAAATTAGGCTCTAGAATAGGATAAACTTAAAAGGAAGTTAAAATAGGGACATGGAAGATAAATAAAACTATCAATCTTTGATGGATAGTGGTAGAGAATATGGCCATCATAAATTCTTCCATCATGAAACCGCAAATCTGTGATGGGTTAAAAAGATAATTAATTTATTAGTAATAATATTAGATGAGTAATGTTTTTATTCCAAAAATAATTTTATTAGAGTTAAGGTATTATTTTACCCAACAACACGTTTGCCCATGGGGCATGGGTGAGTTGGTTAAAGGCGGTGGCGTCCTGACCCCGAGGTTCCGATTTCTTCCCTCTTGGTTAAAGAGACACAATGTCATGTCAGCTGGCAACGACTTATTCCCAGTTGGGGAATCTTCGGATGATCTCTTTGTGGGGAGGGGGGTTCTTGAGTGTCGAGGGATCGAAAAGGCCACTCTCGGGGATTCCCTTTTTTAGAAATATTATGCTTTAATCTATGACCACTTCATTTCTCATCACAAGAGACAGATATTCATGATGATTTTTTTATGTTTGTATAAAACTTATTAATTATAATTAATTCTTTCAGCCTCTAAATATTTACTGAATCAAAATTTTTTAACACATGTTATTGGTAAAAAATAATATCCAAATTCCAACATAATCATTTCCATAAGTAGTTAATCTTAAGACTAATCCAAAATACCACTATCCAAATTCATAGTATAAAAAGGTCACTTTATTCCCAAAATCAAGTTATCATTAGATTCCATAAACAACATAATATAACTATTGAAGAAACATATCAAATATATAAAAACCATGATCTCATTAAAACATAAATATAAACATTCATGTTTTAAAATCCTTAATTAATAATTACTAATATAAAATCCTTATAAATTTCCTAATTCTTATAACTAGAATATCATATATAAAATAATTTTACAACATAATTCTTAAATCTAAAAAATACCTTATTTATTCCACTTAGACTATAGTAACAACATAATCATGACTTTCATCCCATGGATAGTTCTAATTTATATTCCCTTGATTCTTTGGGAATTCATTTTTATAGTACCCGACCTCCATAAAGTTAAAATATTATACATTTAATGCTCTTTATTTCCCTTGAAATCACGAGCCTGGTGACATTTCTATCCACACTTGTAACTTACTCCCATTTACTTTAGGTAATTTTGGGTGTAAAGACTAGACCCCAGTTTCCCAGAGACGGTGCCTTATTATATTACATTGGAATAATTACAATAAGGTCATGTCTTGAAGGAATGAATAGTTTAGTAGATTTGGAAATCTATATATAAACATAAGTTCAACATTATAACTTGAAATGAAAAACAACATATAAGTTTTATTGGGAACATCCACAACAATAAGTTTATCCCCGTAGGTGATTCATAATAAACTCCATCATGTACAAAGAAAATGAAAAATAAGAAAGGGGTTAGATCAAATGATTAGTAATGGTAAATAATACTGTGGAATATATCATAAATAGAAACATTAGTCAAGGTGAATTATTGACAACATATTCCTTTAAAAATAACTATCTTGAATACATTAGGGCATGGATATGAGCCGACTAAATATTTCCATGATAAAAAATAACCATGGGTATTATAATAGTCGAATAACCACAAAAAATATGAATTTATAGATTCATAAATAGGAAAATGCATATGAAAAACATTCTAAAACAAACTATCAAGGCCTCGGCCAAGACATCTAAAAATGATTAAGGCCTCAGCCAAAACTGTATCTAAAAATGGGAAAGTCCTCAGCTAAGTACATATCTATTTGTCTTATGAGTTATACTAATGAATCTATGGGATATAGAGGGCCCACCCATCAGATAAAAAGTCCAATGCATTCATCATATGAATGTGGATAAACAAAAACAATATATATATTCATATTTAAACTAACATGTGAAATATAAATAACTTTCCCCAAACATTATGCATAAACTCTATCCATTCAGAGTAAAATGGTGAATGGTTTTAAGATAAAACATCCAATATAAAACTAATCATAAAACATTAAATTGAATATGGAATATTATATGATAATGATTAATGCTAACAATACAAAATAATAAACAAGAGTGTTGAAATATATAAAGATACTCTTATAAAATCATCGAGTAATTCTTGAGATAAATACTCTTTTACTTTGAAAAGAAGAATTATTTTGGAAAAATATTTGTATAAAACTAGATGTTAATTAATATTTTATTTTCATAAAAAAATAATTTATTTTAGAAAAATAAATTTTTCTGGAACAAAATATAGATTTCCCTTGAAAATAGTTAATAAATTGAGAAATTCCCTAGATCTAGGAAGGTATTTCAGGAAGAATTTTTGAAAGATCCTTTTAAAAGAAATAACTATCCATAAATGAATGTATAATTCTGGTTAGAAAAAATATATTAAACTTTCACATAGAAATAATTAGGATTTCATATGAATGAATAAGAATTTAATTGAGGTAAGTAGATAATAAAAGTGACCCGGATGAAAATAGAGGTTCAAGAGGAAAACCCTTAAAATTTGTAATCAATTGAATAGTATGCCCCAAAATTAATAATAATGAAATAATATATTGAGTATAATAAAAATAAAGAGATTAATTATATGAAAAATTAATGGAAAGTACAAAAAAACTATACACAAGTAGTAGTAGTGAATATGGAATATCTCACAAAAATAGAAGTGAGATGAATAAACCCCTTACCTTAAGTCCGAAGGTGTTCCTCAATTGATCTTAATGACTTAAATAATAATATTTAGGTTCATAAATTAATGTTTCCAGAGAATAAAATACATTTAATTGATTTATTATAACCTTATTAGGTTCATTCATGGCCTTTTTATGGGTTAAGAGATTCAATTTCATTGTTTGGGAGTGTTTTCTTCCTTGGGTTTCATGATCAATTTACTTATATTCATGTATGGATAAACATGTAGAATGAGAATGGTTGTATAGAATAGAAGTTGTATGTTATTAGTGAAAAAATATAAGATTACATGGTCATAAAATTCATTTGGTTATTTAGAGTGAAGATGAATCACTATATAAAACTTCACTGAAAATTGTTTGGGTTAATTGACGCTTTTTATCACAATGAACTCATTTCAATTTATAAATTAATATCAAGTGTAAAAACTGATTTAAGAACTTTAAATAAATTATAATACATGTATTATAGTTTGTTTCAACCATCAAAATATCTTCATGACCATAATTGAATACAATAATAGAAATTGAAAACCCATCATCCTTGAATGTGATAAATTAACAAATCTTGGATGTTGTTTTCATTTATAGTATAAAAGAAGGGGAAATGAGAGATGATGAAGAATTATTACTTTATCATCAAATCATTACAATACATTTAAGGTATCGGATTCATCATATCATTTGGACGAAAGGAGGTTATGAAAGAAAATAAAATAAAGGAACTTGAAATAGAAGAAATGAAAGATGAATTTACCTCTTGAAGTAGTCTTCCTTGAGAGACTATTTATGGGAGAGGTTTTGGTCTTTTTATGAGACCAAGGGTGGATGGAAGTGGTGGAGTATATTGGGAGGATATTTTTGAATAATTTAGACAAGGCACAAGGTTTGAGATGAGTGAATAGAAGTGGTAGTTGGGGGGGGGGGGGGGGGTTATAGTGAAGGAGAGGATGGTTTTTCGACTATTTTACTCATTATTTTATTATTTTTACAAATACAACCAATAGTATTGATTCTTGTGACCAATAATAGGAATATGATCATATGAGTTAAAAAATTTCTAATTACACCATCTATGATGCTATGAATAATTAATTTAACTGATAATGTATATATATGATAAATTACAGTGTTTTACTATTCACAAAAAAGTTGAGTATTTTAGAAAAATCCCAAAAATTCACCCTAACCAAATTTCATTGTGTATAATTAAAAAATTAACTCCATTTTTTGAAAATAATTTTCTGAATATTATTAATTTAATTTTTAAATAAAATCATAATTTATTTGAAAAATAACAATTTTAAAACTATAATTCATTTTATATCACATTGAAAAAATAATCAAGATCAAATTATCTTATAACCTTAAGAAAATAAAATAATAATATTCTTTACTATTAATAAAGCTCATATTACTATTTATAAGAAATTGTTACTATTCACAAAAAAAATTAAGGTTCTCTTATCAGACTCTAAATATATTACTTGAAATTCAAATCAAAGAGGTGTAAAAATTATGTTTACTGGATAGGTTATAAAAATGTGGTGTTTTATAGAGACTTAGTGTTTCATGCATTCAATATTAAATTTATGTTCAGAATCTTGGGGTGTTACATTATCCCTTCCTTACAAAAATTTCTTCCTCAAAATTACCAGAATGTTACCTCACAAAAAGATTTGGGTAGTTCTTCATCATAAGATCCTTAGGATCCCCTATTTCCACTTTAATTTTATAATTTTTCCAATGTATCTTTACTAATAGAGTCATAAAATTCCTCAAAACTTATCCTTTAGTGTCTAGAGTCTGGATAGGATCTTTATAGTAAGATAGGTCAGGTTCCAATTCTATATGTTCAAAAGTGAGGACATGGGTTGGGTCTCGCATGTACTTTCTCAGTAATGAGACATGGAACACATTGTGTACTTTAGACAGGCTTGGTGGAATAGCCAACTGATATGAAAACACTCCAATTCTCTCCAGAATTTCAAAAGGGCCTATGTACCTAGGGCTTAGTTTTCATTTCTTCCCAAATATTATAACACCCTTCCAGGGATATACTTCTAAAAAAATGATCTCCCAATTGAAATTCCAAATCCTTCCTTCAATTATCAACTTATATTTTTGTCCACTTTGAGCTGATTCGATATGACCTTGAATAGTCTTTACCATAGTTGTTGTATTATCTACAAGCTATGGGACCACAAACTTCCTTTCTCCAACTTTATCCCAACAAGTTGGTATACGACATCTCTTTGCATACAATGCTTCATATGGTTCCATTTGAATACTTGAATAGAAACTATTATTGTAGTAAAACTCAAATAAGGGTAAATATTGACCCCACATACCTTGAAGGTCAAGTGAACATGATCCCAACATGTCCTATAAGGTTTGAATCATCCTTTCGAATTGCCCATCATTTTTAGGTGATAATTAGTACTCAATCAAATCTCAGTATCCAAATCTTTTTGAATAATTTTCAAGAATTTCAATGTAAATCATGGATCATGATTAAAAACAATTGAGAGAGGTGATTCATGAAGTCTCACAAGTTTATTGATATAGAGTATTTCTAGGCGATCTAGTGGAAAATCTTCCCTTATGGCAAGGAAATGTGCAGATTTCGAATGTCGAGCTACAATTACCCATATTGCATCATTAGTCCTTGAAGTTTTGGGTAATATAGTGAAAATATTCATGGAGGTGTTATCCCATTTACATGTAGGAATAGGTAAAGGTTTAATGACTCCTCTAGGACATTGTCGTTCGACCTTCACTTATTGATAAACTAAACATCTTGATGCATAATCAATAATTTATTTCTTCATGTTATCTCTCCAGAAATGTTCTTTCAAATATCTATACATTTTAGTGCTACTAGGGTGTATAAATAAATTTTAGCTATGTACATAATATAATAACTCAATTTTTAGCAAGGTTGGAGAGGGAACACATAACCTCTTCACAAATTTTATAATTCCATCTTCACACATGAAGTCATACAATTTCCAATCTTTCACAACATTAATTTTTTTTGGAAGAGTCATCAGACTGTGAAACTTTAATTCTTTCCAATAAAGATGGTTGGGAAACCATTTGAAAAATTAGTGATATTTAACCTTCTTTAATAATTACCATATCCATCCTCACTAGATCCATGTATAAAGGATCCTTGTCAATCCTCATTTTTTTGAGAACTCCATGATCCTTCCTTCTCAATGCATTAACTACCTTGTTTTCCTTTCCATGGTGGTAGTGTATGGAACAATCATAATCCTTGAGAAGTTATATCCGTCACCTTTTCGTCATGTTGTGTTCTTTCTTTGAGAAGATATATTTTAGACTCTTATGATCTGTATATATCTCACATTTTTCTCCATAGAGATAATGTATCTATATCATCCGAGCACAGATTACCACTACTTACTCAAGATCATGAGTAGGATAGTTTTTTTAAAGAATTTTTAACTACCTTAATGCATAGTAAATATCTCTATCATTTTTCACAAGGACAAAAATAAGTATTTTCTTTAATACATCACTATAGATCACAAACCCATCATTCTCTAATGATAGAGTTAGGATCATATAATTCAATAATCTTCTCTTCAATTCTTCGAAACGGTGCTCAATTTTTTTTCCATACTAACTTAACCCCTTCAAGTGTAATTTTGGTTATTGGGTTGGCTAAATGAGAAAAGTTATGAATAAAACACCAATAATAACCTCCTAAACCAATAAAAATACATACATCAGTTATGTTCATTAGATTTGGCCACTCTTTTATAGCCTTTGTCTGTGCATGATCAATAGATATTATATCCTTATAGACAATGTGACCGAGAAAGAAAACTGATTGAATCCAAGATTCACACATTCTAAACATCCCATATAATTCATTTCTTCTAAGAGTATTCATAATAGTGCACAAGTAATTTTCATGATCATCATTGCTTTTGGAGTATACCAATAAATCATCAATAAATACCACCATAAATTCATCAAGATATTTTTTTAAATCTTTATTCATTAGATCCATGAAAACATAGGGTTTTTTATTCCGCCCAAAAGGTATTTCTGCAAACTCATAATGCCCATACCTGGTTCAAAATGCTGTCTTTGAAATGTCTTCCTTCCTCAAATGAAACTAATGATATACATATCAAAGAGTAATCTTCAAAAAATATTAAGCTTAACAAAGTTGATCAAATAAATACTCAATGCGAGGTAGGGGATACTTGTTCTTTATTGTTATAGAATTGATCTCCCTGTATTCAATGCATAACCTCATAGATCGATCTTTCTTCTTAATGAAATGAACATGGTATTCCCCTGGAGAAACAACAGGGTGAATAAATACTTTATACTCAATTCATCTAGTTTTTTCTTCAGTTCTAGTAATTCCACATGGTCTATTATATAAGGGGTCTTTGAAATGGGCCTTGAATTAAGAATTAAGTCAATAGAAAACTCAAATTCTTTCTCTAGAGGATGTCTAGGTAAATCCTCTAGAAACACATCAACATATTCTTGCACAATAGTTATATCCTCTATTTGAACATTACTTTCCTCATCCATAGTTATTTCATTCCCTTCCTCACCATTAATTTTATTCAGTAGAGATATTGGGGGAAGATCTAGAAGAGAATCAGATGGTGATGTTTCTTCTCTAAAGATAAGGGACTCCACGTCATCCTAAAAAATTGTAACATCCTTCTTCTTGTAATAAATTTTCACATCATGGTTCGAAAGCCAATCCATACATAGGATTACATCAAATTCAATCATGGGTATGATAATAAAATCAATAGATAAAACACATTTATATTCCCTAATGGGGACTGCCTAACCCAAATTTGTTGAAATTATACTTCCTTTAGGAGATTTTACTGACAAATCCCTTATTAAATCAAATTATAAATCTCTAATTTTCTTGGAAAACTGGTAAGATATGAAAGAATTCGATTGATCCAGAATCAAATCAAGCATTTTATATGTTTGAGGAAATGATTAATGTACCTTCCACCACATCATTAAGAACTTCAATATCACCAGTTGTGATCATATATTATTATCCCTGATCCCTTGGACTTTTCTAAGGCACATTTCCTGGACACTTTGGACAATCATTATTATAGTGTACAATATATCTACAATTATATCATTGAACATTAATATATTCTTTCTTAACCTTGAAAACATTGGCATTATGGCCTTTCTTTTCATACTTTTAGCACAATCCTTTTTCTTTTAAGCAGGCACTAGGGTGTTTTCTTCCACAAGTATCATACAGTGGAAAGTAAACTCTCCCATTTCCATATTTCATTATTTTATTTTCTAGAGTTTTCAGAAACCCACTTCTCCTCTTTCTTTCCTTTAAAGTCATAAAACTTCGAGAACTCATTTTCCTTCTTGATAACACATGAGAATATATCTTCATATGATGAGAAAGTATTGAAGACTAGTGGCTACAAGAGGAATGGATTTAGGCCATAATAGAATCAATAAATATTTCTATTTGGATTACGTATATTTTCCACAACATGCATTGATCACCTTATGAAGTTATCTTCATACGTTTCAACATTCTCATCTTCCTTTTTCCTCAAATTTAGAAACTAGATTTCCATATCTTCTCACTGTTCATGAGAAAAGTATTTATCTAAGAAAAATTATTTAAATTAACTCCATTAAATGTTTTATATATATTTTACTTCCTTTGTGTTTTAAATTAATGACCACCATTGATTGGAATCTCTTGAAAGATGATAAACTTCCATGACAACTGTCTCCCTTTCGTTACTTCCCAAGATGAGAAAAATCTTCTATAAGGAACTTATCCACTACTCCACTACGAATAGGTTTATAATCTCATTAAATGATGGAGGTTGTTTTCATAAAAAGAAATCTAAAATAGCTCCTCCACATTGTGGATATGGATTCTATATATGGGTAAGTTTGTTATTCATAACCTGAGTAAGTTATCCCAATACAGTTATAAGTTTCTCTACATTAGTCACAACTCTAGATCCAACATCATTATTTTGCACTGGAGGGTAATCCCTACATGGGATACACGTGTTCATACAGTTTCAATTCCATCCACTAGAATCCATTTCTATATAATGTAATACAGTATATTAGGTTATGAATCATAATATACTATCTCAAATTAGAAAAAAAATACTTAACATAAATTGAAGTTCTATGCATGGATAATCCCATAATCATAAACATGGGTTATTTGAGGAAAAATTTACATTTAAATCCTTCATAATGTATTTTTAATAAAATGTGAATTATTCTAAGAATATACCCCAGGAGTGTCAACCTAGGTGCATAGTAAGTCCCATTGACATGTACCATGATACCGCAGGTGTAACCCAAAACTCCTTGTCAGAGTTTTCACTCTTAGGTACATCTGTGCCAGAACCACGTCCACTTGTAGTATCCAGAAAGGGATTTATTTTATAGAAATATCCACATAATCTATTCCTTACAAAAACATTCTAGGATGTTCATGTATATTTATCCTCAAAGACTATATTAGGGTTTTGTTCCCTAATCTGTATTTTATAAATATATTTTCTATGTTTTCTACTAAACTTACTTTGATTCCAACTATAAAGACCCAACCCTAGTTTTCAGAGCCAATGCCTTATAACGTTACATTGGAATGATTACGAGAAATTCATATACTAAAGGAACAAATAGTTTTGTAGATTTGGAAATCTAGATATATAAATAAGTTCAATACTACAACTTTAAATGAAATACAAAATATATGTTTTATTCAGAACATTCACAATTATAGGTTTATCCCTGCAAGTCATTCATAATAATATTTTTTATGTTCTGAGAAAATGAAACATAAGAAAGGGGTGATATCAAATTCTTAGTAAGGGTAAATAATACAGCAAAATATATCATAAACATAATCTTTATGAATAGTTAATAACTTAAAACACATTCCTTTAAAAATAATAAACTTGAAAACATTATGGCATGGATATGAGTTGAGTAAATATTTCGACAACAAAACATAATCATGGGTATTATACTGGTCGAACAACCACATGAACTATGAATTTATAGAATCATAATGAGGTAAATTCATATGGTAAAAATTCTAAAACATACTGTGAAGGCCTTGTCAAAGACATCTAAAAATTATTAATGCCTCAGCCAAAACCATATCTAAAAACGGGCAAGGCCTAGACCAAATCCATACCTATTTGTATCATGAGTCCTACCAATGCATCAAGGGGATATAGATTGCCCCACCCATAAAATAATAATTCAAATTCATTCCTCATATGAAATATGAAAAACATAAATAATATATATATTCATATTGAAACTAATATATGAAATGTAAATAACTTTCCTTAAACATTAACCATAAACACTAACCATTCAGAGTAAAATGGTAAATGGTTTTAAGATATCACATCCACCTCCAAAATAATCATAAACCATTATATTATATATGGTAGATGAAATCATATAGATTAATCCAAATATTATATTATAATTAATAGGTTTGTTGAAATAGATAAAGATACTATTATAAAATCATCGAGTAATTATTGAGATAAATACAATTTTACTTTGAAAATAAGTGTCCTTCTGGAAAAATATTTGTATAAAACCAAAATGTAATTAAGATGGTATTTTAATAATAAAATAATATATTTATGAAAAATAATGGTTGCTAAAAATAAATAATATATTTCCCTTGAAAATATGTAAGAATTTGAGAAATTCCCTTGAATCGGGATTGTATTTCCTGAAGAATTTTTGAAAGATACTTTTAAAACATATAAATACCCATAAATTAAGGTGTGATTCTGGTTGGAACACATATATAGAACATTAAAATAGAAATTATTAGGAGTAAATATTAATTAATAAGAATTTAATTTATGTATGTAGATAATAAAAGTAACCCGTATGAAAATGGAGGTTTGGGTGGAAAACCCTTACAACATTGTAATCCATTGAATTGTATGCCCCAAAATTAATAATAATAAAATTGAACACTTAATATCATGAAAATAAATAGATTCATGATATGAAACATCAATATGTAGTATAAATACACTATACACAAGTAGTGGTAGTGAATACAAAATATCCCACAAGAATGGAAGTGAAATGAAGAAACCCCTTACCTTACGTACGAAGGAGTTACTCACCTAATCTTAATGACCTAAATAATCAAAAATAGGTTCATAAATTAATGATTCCATAAAATTATATATATTTAATTGATTTAGTATAACCATATTAGGTTCATTAATGTCCTTTTGATGGGTTAAGAGATTTAATTCCATTGTTTGGGGGTGTTTTCTTCCTTGGTTTTTATGATCGGTTTACTTATATTCATGTATAGATAAACATATATAATGAGAATGATTGTATAGAATAAAATTTGTATGTTTTTAGTGAACAACCATAAGATTAAATGGTCATAAAATTCATTTGTCTAATGTGAGTGAAGTTTAATCATTATATAAAACATTAATGACAATTGTTTGGGTTAATTGGTGGTGTTTTTATCAAAACGAACTCATTTCAATTTATAAATTAATATCATGTGTAACAAATTATTAAAGAACCATAAATAAGTTATAATAAATATATTATAGTCTGGTTCAACCATAAATTTTTTTTCATGACTATAATTCAAGATGGTAATAGAAATTGAAAACCCATCATTCTTGAATGTGATAAATGAACACATCTTGGATGGTGTTTTCATTTATAGTATAAAAACGGGGAAATGAGAGAAGATGAATAATTATTACTTTATAATAAAAACATTCTAGTACATGTAAGGTACTATAGTCATCATAAAATATGGATTAAAGGACATGAGGGAAAAAAGAAAAGAAAGGAACATGAAGTAAAATAAATGAAAAGAGGAATTTACCTCTTGAAGTAATCTTCTTTGGGAGCCTCTTTAAGGGATATGTTTTGGTATTGTTATGAGATAAAGGGATACTTGAAATGGGGGATGATATTGGGAGGATATTTGAGTATAATTTAGACAGGTAAAATATATTTAGAGGAGTGAATAGAAGAGAGAGTGAGAGGGATTTTCTATAGTGGAAGAGACAAGGGTTTTCCCATTATTTTACACATTTTTTTTATTTTTCCAAAGACAACAGAGAGTATTGATTCTTATGACCAAGAATAGTAATATGTGAATGTGATTTTTAAACCAGTTTTCTTACATCATCCATGATGCAAGTAATAGTGAATTTAACTAATAATGTATATATAGAGTAAATTACCGTATTTTACTATTCAAAAAAAATTCTAGTATTTTAGAAAATTTCCAAAAATTCACCATAATTTTTTTTGATGTGTAGAATTAAAAAATGAGCTCCATTTTTTGAATATAATTTTCTAAATATTATTAATTAATTTTTTAAAGAAAATCACAATTTATTCAAAAAGTAACAATTTTAAAACTATAATTCATTTTATATCGCCTTGAAAAATTAATCAAGATCTCATTATCTTATAACCTTAAGAAAATAAAATAATAATATGATTTACTATTCATAAGGGTCAAATTACTATTCATATTACAATTCATAAGGGTATGTTTCTATTCACCAAAAATTATGTTTGTCTTATCAGACTCTAAATATCTTACTGAACACATCCATGTATGTTAGTTTTTTAAAATTAAAGTCACAGAGGTGGAAAAATTATGTTTACTAGATAGGTTATGAAAAATTTGTGTTTTGTAGAGACTTAGTGTTTCATGCATTCAATATTAAATTTATGTGTAGAATCTTGGGGGTGTTACCTTAGGGTATTTATTTTTTACTATTATCACATTTAGGAAAACATTCCTTTACCTTTTCTCCTTTATTAATCTAATGCTCCATCATTCTCTTCTTTTATTTCATTAGCTTTAATTTATAAGACTTTGAAAATTCTTTCTCTCTCTATATAGAACATGATACTATATATTTTTATGATTATAAAGTTTGGGAGACCAATTACCTTTGGATTAATGTATTTAACCCATGAAAGATACAATAAATATTACTCCTTGGGTTATGTATGTAGTCCTCATAATTCCATTCTTATATAGTACAGTCAGCTTTATACTTTATAACATTAAACCTTCTTTTTTCTACAGACTCAATTATTGCCTCTCCATATTTTCTCACAGTTCATGAGGGAAATAATTTTACATTAAAATATCCTTAAAATACATCCATTCTATGATTTCTATTTCCTTATCCCCCTTATTGTTTTGAATCAATGACAACCATTGATCTGTATCTCTAAAGAGATGATAAAGTGCAATGAAAATATTCTCCCTTTTAGTACCTCATAGAGAGAGAAATATCTTCTCAAAAGAACTTATCCATTACTCAAATACAAATAGATTTTAGTCCCATTGAATTATGGAGGTTGTTTTCACATGAAGTGGTCTAACATTATTATACCACATATGGGAAAGGTTATTGCTCATAACCTGTGTTAGTTATCCTAATATAGTTTTAGTTTGTTCATCTCCAGCTGAATCTCTAACTCTAGATTCAACACCATTATCTCACCTAAGAGGGAATTCCCAACATGTATTATATCCATTGATATGGTACACATATTTTTAGCTAGAATCCATTTCTAAATAGTAAAAAACACTTGATTATATCAAAACCTTATATAACATAATGTATAATATAAAAATTAGGTAAATACTTAATACAAAATAAAAATTTCATGTGTAGATAATGTCATAATCATAAATATAGTTTCATTGGGTTTTTATTATATTCTTATCATCAAATATATTTTTATAGTTATGTTTCCTAATATATAGTTTCCTAAATCTTATTCCCAAGGTTTCTATTAAACTATCTCTGATACCAACTGTAAATACCCTTACCCCAGTTTCCCGATGCTGGTGAATTGATGTATTACATTGACATAGATACAAGGAATTATATCCCAATGGGCTGAATAGTCTAATAGTCTTAGTGAACTAGATACATATATGAAACTCATTTTGCATTGGTAATAGAAAATAAAACATAATACATAACAAAATCTTATAAACTTCATCATTCAAAACTCATTTCATGTTCGCTTATTCATAACCAAAGGAAAGGAAAAAATAAGGATGATCTCAAATGATCAATAAGGGTAAAATATAGTAAAATAAATAATGAATAAATTATCATAGTTAATATGTTAAGGTAAATAACCAAGAATATATTCCATTTAATAAATAAAGTGAGAAATAAATGATTGAATGAATGAAAATTTGATTTTCTATTTTAACAAAAACTTATGGGATAGGTGAGAACCCCTATAAGTAAAAAATAAAACCATCAAAAACAATATTAAATGGATGAACCATTAAATTCTAATATGAGAATATTTGAAGAATTATCATTAAATAATTTTTAGTGAATATTTTTTACCTCTCAAGCTGGATCATCTTTTATAAGATCTTAAAATCATTACACAATCATTTTCCATGTTTTGAATATAATCCTTTTTTTAATTTCCCTACATTGAAAACTATTAATAGAATAAGGTCCTCATTTTTGATTAAATCCATCTTCTTTTTATTGGTATCTATAGTTAGTAGTCACTAGGTCATCATATTTGCATCCTCTTGTATATCATTAATCACAAGAAATTTCTCCATGATTTATTCCACAGAGTGGATAATCATCTCCCATAAGTGGACACTATTTGTAACAAATTTTCAAGCCTCCCTATACTGGTCATTAGGAATACCCTAAATAAGATCAACTTGGTCAGTGGTGTTCTCAACAGCCAGCACTGAGGCTTCCTGAGTCAAACTTGGTTCTCCCATCAGACCTCCATCTTTTTATTCAACAATTTCATTCAATTGGGTTCCACAATGAACCATCACACTCACCTTGTGATCCTTTTCCTTATCACGAGTTTTGATTTTAGTATCCTTAGGCCTATATTTCATGGAAGATCGTGTCTCTATAAGTTTAGAAAGGTATGAGTGGTCCTTTCATCCTTTAGGTTTTTTTTGTGAAGCATGCAACTGCCTGAATCTTTGTTTTATTTCTTCCCCTTCCTCAAACAAGGATTGTGTAACCCTCTACCATAGTTAACCTCTAAATTATCATCTGATAAAGGGATAGAGATCCCATCCTTACTCATGGCCCGGACAATACATTGACCTTCATCAAAACCGTTAGCCTGGATTGGTTCTGGTTGATCCTGATCCGATCCTTTAATAGCTAATCCTTCAAAACAATTGTCTATATTAATAGACCACCTGATCTTTCTTGGAACTGTCCATTTATCAATAGATTTAGAACCCCCTGTGTCCTGTATACATAGAATCAGGTAATACTTTTTAAAATTTCCAATTGATGGCTAGAAAACCAAATCTTGAGCAGAGTTAGAGGTAGGACACACTATCCTAGTTCCCAGTAGTCCCTCCTTGTTGATGTTTCCACTACCAGCTCTCAAGGACTCAATATAGGTAGATACCTAGTATGAGGTAGGAGGACCAGAGTAATCCAATCACTATAACCCCCTAACCTAGACGTAACATATATTCTTGAATCAAGAATATTATGTTTTAACCATCTAAACACATCTACCACTTTTGGATCAATCATACTCGTACAAACACATGTTTAGGTGGGAAACACTTTTACCAATTCACCTACACCTCATTGACTAAATAAAACTCTAGAGGTGGAATACTGTGGATCCTATTGGGTCGTAGCATTCAAAACTACCCCCTCCTTGATCTTTGGCTAAACACAGTATAAGATACTATGCCTGGATGATGACTATAGACGAACAATATGCTTTCATGAAGATAAATAATTGACCCACTACTAAAAAAAACCATTTTCTGGTAAAAAAATTCATCTCAAATAGATATACACCCATATTCAACTAGAAAAATGTTAAACATCAATTTAGACATAGATTCTTGGAGAAATTGGGTGATAGACCTCATGAGTTATACTATCAGAACATAAATACTAAGCCAAAAGGTTCCCAAGCATATAAATGTTAGATGGATATTGAAATGGAAGAGGAAATTTAAGAAAATTTACTGAAATCACCATCGTGGATGAATCATGGTTTAGGTGAAAATCACATGATCACATGAAAAGGAAGGATCATAATATATTGCAGATACAAGGAACACTAGACCAATCCAAAATTATATCATCCTCCAAACAGAAATGAATCATCACATTCTTGTTACCAAGAAGACCGATGGTTTTTTGATCATAAAAACCCCAATCATCGAAGTTGAATTAGTATAACAAGTCCACTGATGGGTGAAATTTCTTAAATAAGGAAATCAGTTTTAGGATATAAAAATAAGAGGCATCAAGGAACTCTTATTTTTAGTGTGGAATATACGGGAAACCATTTAATAGATTATAAAATTTATGGAAAAGAGAAATATGCAGGAAGGTTGGAAGAAAATAAGGTTTCAAAATGGATACAAGGAGAGAGTTCATGCCCCTAAGGAGGTTAATGGAGGTCCCTCCCCCTCCCATGGGGGAGGGACTAACACACCCATCACCAGAACCTATGGAATGACAGGGAAGATAACGAATGTTGAGAGAACTCACTTTCAGTAGAGCTTAACCGGGAATGAAATGAATCCATAGATTTTTTCATAGTGAAAATACCCTATATAATGATAAATGAATACTAAAATAAGGGAATTCCTAGTTACTATACATCATGTTTCTAGAACATGAACCAATACTAATAATAACATTCAGAAGATGGTTTAATCTATAGGTAAAAACCTATTTAACTTGACAAACTATTTTGTCTCATGATACATTTCGATGCATTAGGGGGATATATAATGCCCTACCCCACCCATCACTTCAAATACAAAGAATTATTTAAATATTTAATAATTTTTTAATTTATTAATCGATATTCATTATCAAAAAATATCCATATTGAGTTAAAGATATATATTTATCATTACATCCCCAACTAAAAAAATCAATTTCAATGTAAACAACATATATATAAATGGTATCCGAATTATTAAAAAATAATATAAATGATACAAGAAGTATTAATATTTAAGATAAATTAATTTTTAATGAATTATTATCATAAATTAAACAAAGGGTAAGTATATACTCCAATGGAATGAAATTAGGTGGATAATGAAGTGAAATTGAGACGATATCCCTTACAAATATTATATTATTAATCAAATGAATTGGTTACGTGTATTAACTGAAAAACAACATAAAATAAGTGTAAATAAAACATAAGATAATAAAATTAATTTCACATATAACCTTATCATGACATAATAATGTAATAAAAGTTTAACCCAATCAGTGAAAATCGAGTTAATAATCCCCATACCACATGCAATCAGTCAAATAATATGCCCCGTAAAATTAGTAGTTATAAAATAAAAAATTTATTACCATGAATAACATTATATTCATTATATGATATATACAATTTAATTATATAAACGACACACAATAATTAAGTGGGGAATAATGCATGTATCTAACAGAAGTAAAAATGAGATGAGAAAACCCTTACCCCACACAAACCTTTAGTGTATCATTATCTAACCACTTTTATAATGGTTTAGTTAGTGTTTATATCTCATTATGGAACTATATAATATTTATAATACCTTAAATGAATATTTTATAACATCCTATTACCCATTAATTAATAATATTTCATTATTTTCATGGTTTCCGGTGAGTTATCTTCATGGTTTTGTGATCATTTTATTTGTGTATATTTATGGACATTCATGTAAAATGGGATTAAAACTAAAGAAGTGGAATGTAATTGTATTAATGAACATACATAATTATTAATTTTACCATATTTAATTTTCATTTCTTATATAATAATGATTGATTTTATAAAATGTTAATGATAAATGTTTAATTTATTTTGGTGGGTTTTCCAAACATCACGAATTAGTTTCGTATTATTTAATAATACATTTTTATATTAGTTAAAAAACATTAAAAAAGTTATAATATACAATGTTTAATAATATAAAACCATAAAAATAGTTTTATGACCATACATGAAGGCTCTAATTGAAAAAGAAAAAAAATTATTCACGGAGGCGATTAAGACGCGTAATTTAGAAAATAGTTTCACTTATTTGAATAAGTGGAGGTAATAAATTGGATAGAAATAAAATTTTTCATTATAAAAATTAAATTAAATTATGTAAATAATTATATAATTATTATTCATTTATGTACAAAATATATGAGGAGAAAGGTGAAGAAGAATTGAAATTAAGAGGTGTTTTTTGAGAAAATTATCTCTTGAATATCAAATCATTTAGAGACCCTTGAGGATATTGGATTTGGAATTTTGGTGATACCAGAAGTAAATGGATACATTAGGGGTGGGGGGGGGATTGGTTTTGGTAGATATTTTAGGATCCTCATGTATTTTTTGTCGAAATGGGGTGGTGAGGTGCAATGTTTATCCTTTAGGAGAGGTGGGTTTAAGTGATTAAAATAATGAATATTTTATGTTTAAAGTAAACCACATTGAGAAGTAATTAATATCAAAAAATTTGTATGGAAATTAAATATTGTATAGTATTTTTAGGGATGGTCAAAACCTCAAAAAATTATTATGTTTTTTATTTTTTTGGTATTTTAATTATTTACCTTTTTTTCATTAACTTGATTCATTTTTTACCTATACCACAATATTTTCTTTTTACCACGGTAAATTTTTCAATTCCTAAAAATGAAATTGAACTTAAAAAATAATTTATACCTTATAACTAAAAATATTTAATCCATATTACCAAATTAAATTCACATAATTGGAAAACATATATTTAAAATAAATTCCACAGATAAAATGGAAAATCGCAGTTTTAAAGTGAAATGTTCAAAAGTTTGAAATGTTTCCATATCCAATTTCAATGTGAAATTAATTACAATACTATAAAATTGTTTAATTGATGTATAATTGATATAATAATACTCTAAAACCAATTTTATAAATAATTTTACTATATAAATAAAATATCCTAAAAATTATTTTTTAATTAAAATTTAGTATTTTTCACTATTCGTTAAAAAAATTAAACTTCTCTGAAAAATACCAAAACATTACTTTAATTAAATATCAATTTTACACTTTAAAAATGAACTTTATTTTTTAAAATTTAACTTATAATATTTTCAAAATTTATATTTTAAATGGACACAACATCAAAGGGAAACAAAACTACTTTTTAAAATATATTGATTTTTATTCTTAAAATTGAATTTATTATTTTATTAATACAATAAAAATCATTGTATGAATTTAAAAACATTAAATTTAATGTATAATATATAATTATTATTAATATCTTTCACTAATTATTATTAATTTAATTTATTATTACAAAATTTCATGGATTGCATAAAAACAATTATTTTATAAAAGCACATCCTTTAAGTTCAAATGGTTCTCATTTTAATTTATAATTAATTAATAACCAATGAATTAATTTTATAATAATCTCTAAACATTATTTTCATAGTTTATTTAATCTCATTAATTCCATCTCTTCTAATATCATGGTGATAACAATCACATTTAAATAATAATATTTATTTATTTTGTTAAATCTCAGTATTTGGTGTAACATAAGCTATCGAAGAAATTGAATTTCTTTAAGAAGAGACATACTGTAAAATAATTAGGTGATAAATTATGTTTTTAGAATCTATACCATGTTTTTATTATTCTAATGAAAAGGGTTATGTGTGGTACTGCAGGAAAAACCTGACATGAATGAGGGCCAATGAGGCCTGCATCACAGAACACATTCCATTGGTATAGTTTTACACAATTTAATGCAATTATTTTTTGACATAGGAGAGGGCCTTCTCAAACATAGATATTTATTATGGTGGATCAATGAACTAGACTTTAGTGGGGGACATGGAGGCTGAAATCTAACACACATATTTATGGAGAGACTTGCATATAGTTTAAAGTTGTTATGCATGGACTTGGACACTTAGTTTAAGGTCATAAATTTCATAACCTAAATCTTGTGGATCTTTACTATATTGGTAAAAACCCTATAAATAATATAAATCCAAAATGAGTCATGATTAATATTGTAAACAAGGAGTGGTGAGGGGATTTCCATAACACATGGAAGCATGAAGTAGGGGTGAAGATATCTTAGGATTAGAATTTCCTAATGAAACAGACCTTACTACTAGACAAGAAAAAATGGATGGAGGGATGACATAAGGGGTATTTAAATTATAATAAGATATTGAGAAGTGTAAAGAAGGTAATTTGAGACTTTTCAGATCTAGATAAAGGGGAAAATGATGGGTAGGGACTGACTATTTACAATAGTCAAAAGATAGGGAACACAATCAAACCAGTCAAGAATTGTGTGATAAAATTTAGGATCAACTATTGATAAAGTTCAATACATAGTATCCACAAGTTTTTTTCCATAGATACATTAGGGAGTTGACCTAATATGTGAGGTGGGACATTTTATCTAGGGAACTTCACTTTTTGGGGGTTTATTTGGATTTGAAAGATGTTGGAAACCCAAACCGATAAAGACTCAATGTGTGCTAATAGATTTAGAAGATATAAAAGTTTGATTTGACACCCTATGTTCTATGATACAATGTATTCAGTCATGCTAATTGGTTTTATTCAAAAGTGGGGTTCAAACTCGTTCTCAGAAATGGGGTTTCTAAGGTGAGTTAAGGATTCGGCTAGACCTAGGGTAGAGACCAAATGTGGATCTAGGGTAAAGAACATGAATGTTTAAAATATTATACGGTCATATTTCATGGACCCTAAGGTGGATATTAGTGTAAGGTATTAATGATTTGACCATGAGCTCTTAGTTGATGTTTTTTGAGTTTGGACATATCTTAATCATTTCAACTAGATGTGTGTAGTGTAGCTGAGTGATGAACCTGACTTGAATAAAGGGACAAGTAGGCCCACTTAAACACAAAACATTCCCAAGAATAATTTCACAAAATATAAATTAATGATGTTTGGATTGAGGGTGTCTATTATTTTAAGTTCTTAAATATCATACCAATCCTATAGTATAACGTTGTATGATTGGGATTAAAAAATTCATGGTCAGGACTAGAGATAAGAAGTACATGTGTCTGTATGTATCCTACGAGGATGGGAATCAATCTTCATGTAGTTATGGAACATAGTTCAGTAAGAGACTTGTGTCCATAGGGGTGATCCTCTTTGGCAATGGAATTAAGGAACCCCTTGGTTGTCTTGGGGTATCCCATGTTAAGTTCATGAGGTAATCATAACCTCTTATCCAGATATATCCCAGTTTAAAATGGGGTAAGATCATAGTTTAATGTCATGCATTGATAACAATTTTTGATCTAATGTTCAGCATACAGGGAATCCCAAACTTATCTAGGGTGTGATTACAGTTTAGTATCATGTGATGAAGATGTTAAGTATCCCAAGAGATTATGTATGGTGTGGCTGAGTGACAAACCTGACTTGAATGGGGGATAAGAAGGGCCAATGAAAAACCACATATTTATGAGGGAAATTTCATATAGTTTAAAGTCACAATTCATGGACTTAATCTCCAAGTTTAAGGTCATATATTTTGGTACCTAAGCTCTTAGTTTAAGGTCATTGATTTTTTAAAAATTTCACAGTTTAATATCACATGATCAGGATGTAGAAACATAGTTGAACATCATATGGTGGGGATGGAATCACAAAATTTAGTGACATGTTATTAGTATGTGGTTAGATACATACGAAATATACAATTTGAGAATCTATGTGTTGGTAGGATTTGTGACACTCTATCCATCCATGATTATCAAGGATTATGCACCATTAGAATAGATCTTGTGAATGATGTAAGGTCCTTCACAATTAGGCTCCAAATTTGGTGCTATATTTCTAAGTATAATTGGATTTATTAGGGATAGTACCATATCACCCATAAGGAAGGAGTGGTTGAGGACCTTCTTGTTGAATGATCTTTAAATCCCATTTTGGTTCCTCTATTGATTTCGAAAGGCTTGGAGCCTATTCTCATTGATGGATTTTTTCTTGGATATATGGAATTATGATCTTTTTTATGGTGTCTTTAGGTTGTATATATATTTTCTGATTTAAATAATCTGAACATAAATGGGTAGTACTACCACTATTCCTTACACAAGGGAATACAGAGTCACCTTGGTGGAATTCTGAGTCATCATATGATAAGTCCAGATGGTTTTGGGGATATTTTCTGGACAAATATTCTTGTTATGGCCTATAAACATCAACAAAATGTTATATAGAGTCTTTTTTAATCCCTTGATATATCCATTTTATTGTGAATGATAGGGGATGTATGATTTGACTGAATATTGTACTTTGTGTGTAACCTATTCATATCATCAACCCAGAATATGTTTTGGTTTTTAGTGATCATGGTACGAGGGACTAAAAATCAATGAATGATGGAGGAGGTGAAAACATGATCATGGGTTGGGCCTTTAATTCTATGATAGGAATCACTTCTTCCCTCATGGAGAATAAATCTGCAATGGATAGAATGAATCTACATTGGAAAGATATTTCTAGAGGATATGGGCCTACAACATTGAGTCACATACTGGAAAGGGTAAAGAATACATGGTGTTATGTAGAAGATCCAGCAGTTGATGCATAAAGTTTTCATAGACCTCACATGCATAAAACCTGTTGGAATACTTGATGTAGTCATGGACCCTGGTTGGCCAAAAGTATCTTAGTCTCCATATCTAGTGGGAGAGTGTAAATCACACATGCTGGGAACCACATGACGGAACATGAACATCTTTTATAACATGTGAAACCACATCTCTTTGGATAAAATACAATACAATTCCATCAAAACCATGTCTGTAGAGAGTCTACTCGATGTTAGGTTCACCCTAGATGGTAAAATGCACTGCATGATGATGAACTCACTCAAGCTTGACTCGATCTTGTAGGAGAATGCCACGCTATAGATACTAAAATGAAGGAGTTGTTAAGTTGGAGGTTTCTTCATCTATGGGGAATCTTGGGGGTCGGAATGTGGAGGCACTAAAAACCTACTATTTTATTTAATGCTTGTTGTTATCATCTGGAATAATGAGACCAATTAATATTTTATACACCATGTCAATGAAAAGGTCATCCTAGATAGGATTTTCAAGGGACCCAACTAAATTTGATAAGGTGTCAGGTCCATCATTCAATTAAAGAGGGAAATGATTCACTTCTGGTTGAGAAGGGAATTGGGAAATTAGGTGAAGAGTGCACTCTATAAGGGGCATGAGTTCTGGATTTCTAAAAATGCTATCAACTTTAATCTATTTAATGACTAGATCAGACTCTCCCTTCACAAGAAGGTGGGGAAACTAATCTCAAGAGTTATCTCAAGGCTAGTAATGAGACACTAATACTATGAATTATTATTGGTGAAACCTTCTTATAGTAGGAATGATTATGAAAGGAAAACCTGTGTTAGGGTGATAAAGATGACCCCAAGGTCCACTCTATTGAGCATGGGATTGTTGATCTCTATACCGGTTGAACTCTAAATGACACCAAAGATGTGAATATTTTAATAGGGAATATCCTGGTCCACTAAGAGGATGACCTTGTTTGGGAAGTCAACATTCATGGGAAATTATTTTGGGGATGGATGGGTGGATAGAAAGTGTAAGAACCCATTTTTTTCTATAAAATACTTTGTAATTTTCTTGATGTTATTCCAGAGCAGTGCCTTCAGACGACGTATGATTCCGAGCCCCGGTGTGGCCGGAATTAAATTTTCACTGCGTTCGCATTGGGAATGACAAGTAAATGAAATAAATCCTAAACTGTATCTCAGACGGGAAACCCGAGGGCACCATTGAGTTTGGAGCTTGCCATTTACCCTAGGAGGGGTGTAATTTTTGCGGGCGCAACCCATCTGTGGAAAATGGCCCCAGGGCATTTTTATAATTTAGTGGCATCGGGCGTTGAGTTTTATAACTTTTGAACGGGTCCTTAGAATAAAATTCTGAGACCACCATTGTGCTCGAGAGGTGGTGTTTACTCTAGGAGAGGTTTAATCTTGATCACGTCTAGGGTTTGGGGCACAAGTGTTTTCAGGGGTTGAGTTTTTAATTAAAAAGAGTTTAATTATTAAACTCTCCTCCCCCTCTCCCCCATCCTCATTCCACCCCATGGTGAAACCCACATTCTCCCTCAAACCTTCCCTCTCAACCTCCTTCTCCTCTTCCTTTAATCAAGATGGGGGAAACAATGGTGAGGTGCGGATAGACCGTGAAGCGTCGGGCTACTCCCCTACAGGCATGGGATTTCGGTTTGTGTTTTAATTTTTTAACCCTTCTTTCAAGTTCAATTATAGCATTAAAATTCTGTTTTATCTTGGATAAAATCCCGTATTTGTGTAGGTTATATCCTGAGATTTCATTTTCACTTTCCAGATTTGAAATCCGAGTTCCGAGGTGACCTTAGTCGTCCGACGAAGATAAGCGGGTTTTTGGGTGTTTTTCGGCGAGGTTACGACCAACCGGGCGATGGCGGCGCGGGGTAGCGGTGGTCCGGCGGCCTTGCGCGGTGGCCCAGTAGTCTAGGGCGTGCGGTGCAGTGGGTATTCAGCGGAGGTGGCCGGGGTCGAGGTGGCCGGGGCTCATGGTTGAGCACAGCAGGTGGCCGGGCGTGCACGGCAGTCGGGTGAGCTGGGGGCGACGACGCGGGCGCCAGCGGGGCTCAACGACGCGGAAGACCGGGGTCTTCGTGACCCCGGCCAGCAGACAGGAACCCACACTTTGCGAGTCCCATGTAGGAACACCCGAACCGGCTGAGCCAGTCTAGGTGATGCGGGCCAGCCCGCGCGGTGAACCGCGGGCCGGTTCAGGAAGAGGGTGGGCTGACCGAACCGGCCCATCCCGCCTCGTTTCGGTCCGTAACTTTAAAACGCCCTAAAATACAAACCAGGGGTCAGATTTGCAAGACATCTGTAGAGAGACATCCCTTGGATCGAGAAGAATGTTTTGAGATGGTCTCGGGGATTTTTTAATTCCCGAGACGAGGGCTCGCTGGCGCGACACGTCTGTTAAGTGGATTAGCGTTTTTTTTTCTGAGGATCTTGTTTTGGACGGTGCGGGCACATATGATGTCCTATTTGAGTGATGTCAGTGGAGTTGCGACCTTGACGTAGAGAATAAGGTTTCCAAAGTGTTTTTGGGCATCAAATCCAGAATTGAGTTGTGGGCCCCATGGCCCGTCTTTTGAGCTGTGACCAACATTTTGTAACTTTTTCATCGGATGTCCGTTCGGGGCGTGTGAGCAGTCAATTTTGGGTGTTTTTCCGAGGACATTATAATGGTGAAATCCTACTACTTTAATTCAGAATGATGGTGTGGGACCGATAAGGGTCATTTTGGGTGTTGAGGGTGAATTCCAAATTCTGCACTGAGTGTCCGTTTCAGACAAGTGATTAGTCAATCCTGTGTAATTTTCTGAAGGGATCGCAATGGTGCGATCCATTTGTTGCACTTAGGGACCAAGATACGGGTCCCAAGAAGCACCGCTCGTGCACGGTATGATGAAATGCATCTTTTCTTCCGGATATCCATTCCATGTAAGTAAATAGTCAATTTGATGTGTTTTCCCAAGGGGATCGAAATGGTGCGATGCACCCGATTGTTTTCAGAACCGAGGCTCGGGACCACGGGATGCCGTTCGGGCGTAAAGCGGTGTTGGATGAATTTTCCGTCAGATATCAATTTGAGGATAGTAAATAGTCCAGCTCGCATTTTTTTCCATGAGGATTACAATGGTATGATCCGTTTGGATGTGCAGAGACTCATTCAAGATCCCATTAAATGGGGAACCATGAAAGGTTCTCCAGTGGTGGTTCTTCTTGCTGTGTTTTGAAGCGAACCCTTGGCATGTGATCACGTTCACTCTTGGGTCAGTGAAGTTGATGCTTTAAGATATGTGGTTGGCCGTTCTAGGGCCGTGGAAGAAAAAAGTTGGAGAAGTTAAGTTTTCACCCTTCGCACTGACGTTTGGTGTCATGTGCACGACAACCTTTGGGCTAGAGATGCGGTATACTCTATGAGTATACGAGGATGCTTGGAGGTACATGTTGGAGGTTGTACCCGATAATGTTCATGTACTTGGTTTGGATATGAGATAGGGCCACATGTCGTGTGGGCCCCTTGGGCGTGCCGTGTTCTGCTATATGTACCTTTGACCTGCTGCGACGTAGAGGGTCCCTCTGTTCATGATGGTTTAGACCAGTAGGGTTGAGTAGTTTTAACTAGTTATATTCTAGACGGTGTGATCAGCAGAGTTGTTTGGGTTCCCCTTTTTTCCTTTATCCATGTGGGATTTCATTATCACGTCCCTTTGTGTACCCTGGTAGGGTTCTTGTGGAATCGTTGTGACAAATACATTACGCGGGAACCGATCCTCTACCCAGGAGGTTGTTTCCAGTAGGTTACGGATCCCCAGTGAGCCTGGGTGCTGACTCCCCAGCCGAGTATCAAGATCATATCCTCCTTCCATGATCTACCGTGACATGTTTCCCTAGGCAGAGCTCCAGGTATCAGCGTGACCCACACTACACGGGCGCTGAACCTCTACAAGGTGAATTGTTCTGAAGTTGGGTGGTTGCGCGATACCCACTTTGTGTTCTGTTGTCTAGTGTTGTACCATCCAGTAAGGATGGCTAGAGCAGTTCCGAGTTTACCCTCCAGCAGGGATGGGCAGTGGGTTGCTCATTGACTTCATAGGGTTTAACCTCCAGCATAGACTAGGCAGTGGGTTACCCGATGACCTTTTAAGGTTTACCCTCCAGCAGAGACTGGGCAGTGGGTTACCCGATGACCTCTTAGGGTTTACCCTCCAGCTGAGACTGGACAGTGGGTTACCTGACGTCCTCTTAGGGTTTATCCTCCAGCGCGGCTGGGCAGTGGGTTACCCGACAACCTCTTTCAGACTCAGAGCTTTCTACTAGGCCAGTCTGGGACTTTTCTCCGTGACTACTGGAGTGGAACCCTTGGTTGTACGGGTCAGTGATGTGAAAGCTTTGACTTTGAGAAGAACTCTCAACTGTGTTATAGTGACGAGGTGTGGTTTGAATTTCCCTAGATATCTCAAGTATGAGGGCGGATTTCCCCACCAAGACGCATCCTTGAGACGTGACCTAAAACTGTGTGGGTGAGTTAGTGCCGCCGAAAGCAGATAGTGTCAAGGTGCAGTGATTTGAGCCCCTTGACTTGCAGTTCGGGGCAGATGTCCCGGATGCTGGGCATCGATGGTGTTTACTTCTAGGACTGTTGGCTACTCACTTTCTTGGGCTGAGCTACAGGATGAAGATCCCCTTACAATTTTTTTCGGGCTTCTTGATTGAGCATATGGATATGTATATACCTTGTTCCAATACCCACTCCTTGGGTTTTGGTTACTCTTCTTTCAAGAGAGGTGATGACACGCAGGGTATGCCACATGCTTTCCATGTCTAGATTCTCGTGGTTGGATGAGTCTACTCTTCTTCTATGGGTAGCGAAGAATTGATGAGAAGTTCATCTTCTCACCGCTTCTAGATCATTGGGTTTGGACGAGTCTACTTCAATCCTCTTGTTGGGTTGAGCTGTACTCTTTACTACACTATCGATTGTACTCCTTTACTTTACCCTATTCGATCTACTTCTCACCTCTTCAGTACCTCCTTTTTTCTCCCTCGAGCCTTCAGGGCATCCTATGGAGTATTTTTATACTCACCCCTACTTGGGCTTTTCCCGCACTTGGTGTGCCCTTGAAGATTACGGACAGGTCGATTGTGACATCAGAGGAGCTTTGGAGTTCGGGAGCTTGGACCATGTATGGTGGTCATTGTGAGGTTCTAAGTGAGGGACCCTCCCAACTGTTGAACTTTTGTTTACCTGTTGCTGAGTTATGGCTCTTTTCTGGTTGGGTGTGTGTTTTTCCCTTTTTCTTTTTAGTTTACCTTCAGCTTTTACTTTGTACTGTTTAGAGGTTGATGCACTTTTGTGGTTGTTTATAGCTGTTGGTAGTTTACTTTTCCTTTTACTCTACACTTCTACATTGAGAGGGCTGCATGTGTGTGTACAGGTACTCAGGAAAAGGCCTCCCCGAGTTGTTTAGCCTTTGACGCTTGTCGCCAGCCCCTGGCCTATGGAGGCGGGCTTGGGGTAGTTGCGGCTCGAGCCTGGGTAGGGTCGGGTCATGAAAAAGTGGTATCAGTGATAGTTTGTTCCTTGGGACATTGTTTGGACGTCTCTAAAAAGGAATTTCTTGAGATTTAGGGAAACAGTTTCAACGTGTCTCGAGAGCGGCTCTCAGGCCAGGGAGTCGAGTGATGGTGCGATGACTGACATATCCATTCACCAAGACCCTGATAAACCGCTTGTCAAATCGGCATGCTGAGACACTCGTTGCAGGGAAATTGGTTTGTGAATCACATAGTATTGAGTCTCGACTATCCTTATTGAGTTGGATCCCCATTATTGTTATTATTATATACATATATTATCATCTGATCACGAAACTCCTTGATAACATTCAGGATATCTTTGTGAAGACTTCCAGCCAGTATACCAGCTTTGGTTTGTGACGACGACCTTGCGATCTATGAGGCCTCAGTCCAGGACCCATAATGCGAGTCCCTTTCTCCGGGTGGGCCGGTAGTAGCACCCCCACCTAGTGAGCAGCAGACAGCTCCAATAGAGCAGACTGAGCTTGAGTGCAGGTTGAGAGCGCTCCGTGAGTTCTAGAGGCAGAGACCACTGAGGTTCAGTGGTGATCCATACCCTCAGGCAGTAGAGGTTTGTCTAGAGACAGTGGTTCACCTCTTCAGGAATTCATAGACACTGGCAGATCTAATGGTGGCTTTGGCCGCCAACCTTTTCCATGGAGCAACTGGGCATTGGTAGAGTGTGGTGACTCAGTTACTCGATGAGTCGTCACTTAAGTTTTACGACTTTCAGCTGCTGTTTCATGAGGAGTTTTACCCTTCCTTCTTACGCTCTGTTCAAATCAAGGAGCTCCTACAGTTTCACCAGGGAGGGATGATAGTAAATGAGTATGTGACTAGTTTCTCAGACCGTGCACATTTTTACCCGGACTTGGTCCATGATGGAAACTTCCGAGCACGGAAGTTCGAGCAGGGTCTCTATAGAGAGATTCATGCTATCATAGTACCCTTGGGAATTACCACTTATGTCGAGGTTCTAGAGTAGGTTTTGGTGATAGACAGCTTCCTGTCACGTTCTACAGTTGGACGTGGTAGTAGGCACGATAAAGCCGAGACGTCTACTGCAGCTAGCGGGCATCAGCAGACAGAACCTCGACATAGGTGTATTTCTGATAACATGACTCTAGGGAATTTTCATACACCAAATTGGAACCAGAGGGCACTAGATTATCCCAGAGAGAGTTGGTGTTATGCTTGGGAAGGGAGAGGTCACCTGGCGCGAGACTGCCCGACTAGGCATGCTGAGAATATCGGGAAGGCAACGAGTGCACCACCACAACAAAGGCAGTGCCATGATCGGAGTGGTACCCAGAGTGGTGGTGCTATAAGAGGAGCGAGAGCTAATATAACTAGAAGATGACATTACGAGGTCTTCCCATCACCACTAGGCGGTCCAAGTCTGGCTCTAGGAGCTGACAGTTGGGGTCGCAGGCAACTGCGAACTTTGGATGTCTACGATCCTGCAGCACATGAGGAGACAAGAGGTGTGCTTTACAAATATTCTACTTTTTTAGTAGAAATGTTAGAATCTGTATGTGAAATGGTTTTTCTCTCTTCTATTTTCTTGAGTTGTTACCAGGGTGACGCAGGGCATCGGTGCAACCCTGTGTTAGTAGAATAGAAGGTGTGGAACCTTTCTCTTTAGTTGATGGTGGTGACTCCTTCGCCTTTCGAGTGTGTAAGAGAGTCTTGGTCGTGGGACATCGACTGTGAAATATTGTGTGACCAGATATCCTTGGGTGTTTCACCATATGGATATTCTGAAGGAGGGAATCGTCAGGCTTTGTCCTAGGTCCAAACAACGATTACAGTCGCAGCGTGCGATGTAGAGGTGCGACCGAGGAGGTGAGCTACCCCTGAGGTCCTTTGGGCCGTTTGAGACCGTGTAAAGGGATGGAGAGGTCCCCACCACCTTACCCTAAACCCAAAGGCTGGTTTGGGTGCATGAATTCTCCCACATGACTCACTCGAGAAGAAGTGTGCATGGTCCTATGCACGTCATCAGCAAGAGCAGACCTCACATGAACAGATGAAGTCCTTTGGTCTGTGTGTGGTGACGCAGGACTGTGCAAGAGTTCTTATAGGTATGGGAGAGCCATGTGTGTGATTAGAACCCTGAGTTGTTCCCTGGTTTTAATTTTCGGGGATGAAAATCTTGTGGGAGGGAATGATGTAAGAACCCAGTTTTTGCTATAAAATACTTTGGAATTTTCTTGATGTTATTCAGAGTAGCGCCTTCAGACAGCGTACGATTCTGAGCCCCAGTGTGGCTGAAATTAAATTTTCAGTGCGTTCACACTGGGAACACCAAGTAAATGAAATAACTCCTAAACGGTAGCTCATATGGGAAAACCTAGGGCACCATTGAGTTTGGAGAATGCTGTTTACCCTAGGAGGGGTGTAATTTTCACGGGTGCAACCCTTTTGTGGAAAATGGCCCCATGGGTGTTTTCGTAATTTAGCGACATCAGGCGTTGAGTTTTATAACTTTTTAATGGGGCCTCAGATTAAAATTTAGAGCCCCCCGTTGTGTTCGAGAGGTGGTTTTTACTCTAGGAGATGTTTAATCTTGATCTTGTCGGGGGTTTTGGGCACAAGTGTTTTCAGGGGTCGAGTTTTTAATTAAAAAGAGTTTAATTACTTAAACTCTCCTCTCCCTCTCCCCCATCCTCATTCCAACACCTGGAAAAACCCACCTACTACCTTAAACCTTCCCTCTAAACCTCCTCATCCTATTCCTCTGATCAAGATGGGGGGGGACAATGGTGAGGTGCGGATCGACCGTGAAGCGTGGGTCTACTCCCCTGCAGGTAGAAGATTTAGTTTTGCGTTTTAATTTATGAACCCTTATTTCAAGTTCAATTATAGAATCAGAATGATGTTTTATATTCAAGAAAAGTTTGTATTTTCATAGCTTATATCATAAGATTTCCTATGCACTTTCCAGATTCAAAATCTGAGTTCCGAGGCGACCTCAGTCGTCCGACAAAGATAAGCTGGTTTTTGGGTGTTTTTCGGCGAGGTTCCGACCATCCCGGCGGCAACGGCCCGGGGTAGCGGCGGTCTAGCGGCTTCGCGTGGCGGCCCGACTATCCAGGGAATGAAGCGCGGTGGGTATTCAGTAGAGGTGGATGGGGTCAAGGAAGCAGGGGCTCGCGGTCGAGCGGAACAGGCGGCCGAGCAAGCAATGCGGTCGAGTGAGCTGGGGGTGAAGACGCGGGCGCCAGTGGGGCGCGATGATGCGGAAGACCGTGGTCTTAGCGACCCCAGCCAGCGGACAGGGACCCACGCTTCGCAGGTCTATTGGAGGATTAGTTGGACCGGCTGAGCCAGTCCGGGCGATGCAGGCCGGCCCGCACGGTGAACCGTGGGCCGGTTCAGGCAGATGGTGGGCCGACCGAACCAGCCCGACCCACTTCGTTTTGGTCCGTAACTTTAAAACGCCCAAAAATACAAACCAGGGGTCGAATTTTCAAGCTGTCTGTGGTGACATGTTCCTTGGATCGAGAAGAACATTTTGAGATGGTCTTGGGGATTTTTTAATCCCCGATACGGGGGGTTCGATGGCGCGACACGTCCGTTAAGTGGCTTAGCGTTTTTTTTCTGAGGATCTGGTTTTCGACGGCGTGGGCACATCCGATGTCCGATTTGAGCGCTGTCAGTGGCGTTGTAACACTGGCATCGAGAAAACGTTTTCCAGAGGGTTTTTTGGCATCAAATCTAGAATTGAGGCATGGGCCCCATGGCCTTTCTTTTGAGCTAAAAGCAGTGTTTTGTAACTTTTTCATCGGATGTCTGTTCGGGGCGTGCGAGCAGTTGATTTTGGGTGCTTTTACAAGGGTATTAAAATGGCGCAATCTGCCCAATTTAATTCAGAATGCTGGTGTGGGCTTCACAAGGGATATTTTGGGCATTGATGGTGAATCCCAACTTCTGCACTGGGTGTCCTTTTGGACACGTGACTAGTCAATCCTGTGTACTTCTATGAGGGGATCGCAATGGTGCGATCCGTTCGTTGCGCTTTGGGACCGGGATGCGAGTCCCATGAAGAACCGCTCGTGCGCGGTACGATGAAATGTATCTTTATCTCCAGATATCTATTCCACGCAAGTAAATAGCCAATTTAATGTGTTTTCCAGAGGGGATCGAAATGGTGCGATGCACCCGATTGTTTTCGGAACCAAGTCTTAGGACCACAGGACACCGTTCAGGCATAAAGTGGTGTTAGATGATTTTTCCATCAGATATCCTTTTGAGGTGAGTAAATAGTCTATCTCACATGTTTTTCTGAGAGGATTATAATGGTACGATTCGTTAGAGATCTCATTAAATGGGGAAGCATGAAAGGTGCTCCGGTGGCAGTTCTTCTTACTATGTTTGGAAGCAAACCCTTAGCGTGTGATCACGTTCAATATCGGGTGAGTGAAGTTGATGCTTAAAGAGATGTGGTTGGCTGTGCTAGGGCCGTGGAGGAAGCAAGTTGGCGAATTTATATTTTCACACTTCGTGCGGATGTTGGGTTTCATGTGCAAGATAGCCTTTGGGATAGAGATGTTGTATACTCTGGGAGTATACAGGGATTCTTGGAGGTACATGTTGTAGGTTGCACCTGATAATGTCCATGTACTTGGTTTGGAGATGAGATAGGGCCACACGTCATGTGGGCCCCTCGTGCATGCTGTGTTCTTCTTTATGTACCCTTGATCTCTGGCGATATAGAGGGTCCCTCTGTTCACGATGATTTAGACCAAGAGGGTTGAGTGGTTTTCCCAGGTTCTGTTCTCGACGGTGCAATCGGTGGAGTTTTTTGGGTTCCCCTTTTTTCCTTTAGCTGTGTGGGATTTCGGTATCACATCCATTTGTGTACCTGGGTAGGGTTCTTGTAGAACCGATGTGACCAATACATTACACGGGCACCGATCCTCTACCCAGGAGGTTGTTTCCAGTAGGGTACGGAGCCCTAGTGAGCCTGGGTGTAGATTCCCTAGCTGAGTATCGAGATAATATCCTCATTTCGCGATCTACCGCGATGTGTTTCTCTAAAAAGAGCTCGAGGTATCAGCATGACCCACACTACATGGGCACTGAACCTATACTAGGTGAATTGTTCTAGAGTTGGGTGGTTGCGCGATACCCAATCCGTGTTCTGTTGGCCAGTGTTGTACCATCTAGTAGGGATGGCCAGAGCAGTTCCAGGTTTACCCTCCAATGGGGCTGGGCTGTGGGTTTCTCATTGAATTCTTAGGGTTTACCCTTAGTAGAGATTGGGAAGTGGGTTACCCGATGACCTCTTAGGGTTTACCCTCCAGCAGAGACTGGGCAGTGAGTTACCCGACGGCCTCTTGGGGTTTACCCTCCACCAGAGACTGGGCAGTGGGTTACCCGATGACCTCTTAGGGTTTACCCTCCAGTGGGGTTGGGAAGTGGGTTACCCGATGACCACTTTTAGACTTAGTGCTTTCTACTAGGCTAGTCTATGGATTTTCTCTGTGACTACCGGAGTGGGATGCTTGGTTGTACGGGTCAGTGATGTGACAACTTCGACTTTGAGAAGACCTCTCGACTATGTGACAATGATGAGGTGTGGTTTGACATTCCCTAGAACTCTCAAGTACGAGGGGCACCTTCCCCACCAAGAAGTGTCCTTGAGACGTGACCTGAAACTGTGCGGGTGAGTCAGTGCCACCCAAAGCAGATAGTGTCAAGGTGCAGTGATTTGAGCCCCTTGACTTGCAATTCGGGGCAGACATGCAGGATGCTGGGCATCGATGGTGTTTACTTCTAGGACTGTTGGCTATTCAATTTCTTGGGCTAAACTACGGGATGGATATTACCTTAAGATTTTGTTCAGGCTTCTTGATTGAGCATATGGATATGTATATACCTTGTTCCAATACCCACTCCTTGGGTTTTGGTTACTCTCTTTCCAAGAGAGGTGAATACGCGCGGGGTATGACACATGCTTTCTGTGTCTAGGTTCTCATGGTTGGATGAGTCTACTCTCTTGCTATGGGTTGCGAAGACTCGACAAGATGTTTATATTCTCACCGCTTCTAGATCCTTGTGTTTGGACGATTCTAGTTACTTCCTCTTGTTGGGTTGAGCTGTACTCTTTACTGCACTCTCGATTGTACTCCTTTACTTTTCCCTTTTTGATCTACTACTCACATCTTCAGTACCTCCTTTGTTTCTCCCACGAGAATTCAGGTCATCCTATGGAGTATTTTTATACTCACCCCTACTTGGTATTTTCCCACACTTGGTGTGCCCTTGCAGACGACAGACTTGTTGATCGTGACGTCAGAAGAGCTTAGGAGTTTGGGAGCTTAGACTACATACGGTGGTCGTAGTTGGGTTCTAGGTGAGGGAACCTTCCAGATATTGTACTTTTGTTTACCTGTTGCCGGGTTGTGGAAATTTTCTTGTTGGTCATGTGTTTTTTCCTTTTTTTTAGTTTACCTTCAGCATTTACTTTGTACTGTTTAGAGGTTGATGCACTTTTGTGGTTGTTTATAGCAGTTGGTACTTTACTTTTCCTTTTACTCTACACTTATTCATTGAGTGGGCTGCGTGTGTGTGTACAAGTACTCAGGCAAAAACCTCCCTGAGTTGTTTAGCCTCCGGCGCTTGTCTCCAGCCCCTGGACTATAGAAGAGGGCTTGGGGTAGTTGCGGCTCCAGCCTGGGTAGGGTCGGGTCGTGACAGGAAGTATTCCAATTACTAACCATTGATGGATTTATTTAAAAAACTAGATGTTGAAATTTTAATGGATATCTTCCCAGTGTGATAGTAATCCAGTAAACATAGAGAAATTCAGGATACACTTCAGCGGGTCCACTCGGGACACCAGCTCTATATCATGATTTTTTAGAGAATGCTACAAATTATACACTGCAAAAAATTTCCAGAGGTAGCTCTTATCAATAGGGAATTATCTTGTCTCTACATTGAATATCAGGTGAATGAGACAATATAAACAATTCTCTCTAGCTTCATTCTTATTTTGGGTGATAAGGGCACCGATGAACCATTCCATGGATGTCAAGTAGAGGATTATATACTTCCTTGATATGGGGTGTGTCATAACTAGAGGCTAAAGATGATATTTCTAAATTTTCTCAAAGTTCGCCTGGAAATACACATACCACTTGTTGTTGACCCCTTTATTTATGAGAATTTAAAAGGGAATACACTTACTGGGTATATTCTCAATGAACTGGCGTATATAAGGTAAGTGTACTTAGATTCCTTAGAGATATCAGAGGTTTCATGGGGATTCAATTTTTTTATGGCCTTGATATTATCTAGATCTATTTTGATACCTATGTATTTGAAAAATATGTAGAGAAAATTTCCATAGGTTACCTTGAACACACACATCAAAGGCATTATCTTCAAAATTTAGGGGAAAAGGAAGATGAATGATTTTTAATGTTTTTCAATATGGTCTTGAAACTAGAAGGATTTGACCATTAATTCATCCACATGGAATTCCACAAATGTATTAGGAATCATTTTAAATATGTGTTTCATGATTCATTGATATGTGGCTCCTCCATTATTTATGCTGAAGGTAATCAACTGATAATTAAAGGTATCTTGTGGTTCCCTAAAAGTGGTAGAATCCTCATCCATAGGGGCAATCGGAATTTGGTTGTACGTGAAGTATCCATTCATAAATGAGAAGGTTTAGAACCCGGATGTAGCATCAATCAATATATTTATCACTTGAAGTTAAAAACCATCCTTTAAACAATGGAAATTGATGTACCAAAAGTAGATACAAACTCTGATCTTACAATTATTCTTTATGACTAGGTCGATGTTGGCTAGAAACATGGAGGACTAGACTACCCCTAATGAATTTTTATTTGATAAGAATATCAGCCTCAACCTCGACCATGTAACCATGAGAGGGATTAATTTTTATGGGAGTATTCTTGAACCTACTATGGATCATTGGGAGAACAAGATGGGGGATGTTTACATGAGGATATAGTTATGGAATATTGTCTAAGATTTAGGTGAATAAATTTCAGTGCTTCTTTTGGAAGGCCACATACTACCACTTATCAAAATGGGGAATTACTGCACTAATCAACATTAGCCTCAGATCATTCTTAGAACCATGGTTCACCGAAATCTACTCATCAAAGATGGTTAAAAAACCCACTTCAAATGATATAGGAACATATTTTAAAACCAATTCATCATCTAATGTAGAAGAATCAGTTAGTGGAGGCTCATCTAGACCAATTGAATTTGGGGGAACTAGTGCCTACTTGGGTGAATAAGGAATCTCTAATGAAGGGTTCGAGCTCCGTCTAAACTCTGGTGAAAGAGGCTACCAAGCCAATTCCATTCTACCTACAACCTCATGGTCCATGCTAGATCTCAATGAAATATTATTGAGTTGACTTTAGTGATTCAATATTGATACACCAAACATGAAGGAGTGTCATGAAATAGTGTCCATATGGAGAACCTCTAGGTACCTACCAATATTGGGGTCTTCTAGTATCACTAGATCCTATACTATCTAATAGAACAAGGTAATTAATAGATTTTTCTTCATTTTAGGTATGTCACAATCCTTTTTCTTAGAGAATAAACAACCCTCCCATACCCTTCACTATGGGTTCTTACCGATGAATCAAGAGAATAAAATCAACATCCAAGTCTTTCAATAGACTATCCATGGTGGTTATGAACTCAAACTTATTGGTCTAAACTTGCTTAACCTCCCTCTTGTAATAGACATAATTTAGGTATTAGGATTCACAAGATTAAAATTGATACACATAACCCTAAATCACCCCTACTAAACTATTAAGGGACTATTTGAGGAAATCCTAATATGATAAGGGAACTACCACATGAAAATTTGGCAAGGGCCTACCAAGGTGTGCATTATAAGTGGTTTATTGTGAGAATGATATGAATCCCACACTTGATATAAAGCCACAAAATTGGGTATTCAACCAAATCCTGCCATATGGTTTCTTCTCAGTCCTTTAATAACCCCAAATATTCATGTCCAAAGAATTCATATCTTCTTTGGTCTACCCCAACTTGTGAAGCATCTGGGTTAGGATGATATTAATTAAAAAAATGATGTCAACTAGGTAGTGATGGATCTCTAAACCGTTGAACATGAATATGATGTACAACTAGTAGATATTCCACTGAATGAGGGGGACTATATCCTCTCTAGATAATAAGATAAAGACTTTTCATTCTTCTCACTCAACCTCCTATATATATTATTCCTTTTTGAAGCTACCCATTTTTCAAACTAGATGGGGATTATCATAGATTTTGAAATGGAATCATACATTTCTTTCGATAGGAGGAGGGCCTCCAGGATTGAGATCCTTGGAGGTATGCTGGTGAGCTGATTCATTATATCATAAATTTTCACCAAATGCATGTTTATACCCATAGGGTGACTTTATTAGGAGGTAAGAACAATAGATTTTACTAGATATATCATTGAGTTCTAACTAGTATTGGAAATATCTTACTTTTAACCAGCTGAATCGCTCTAAAAAAAATTTAGCTATCTATTGGCCAGATGAGCCCAAACTATGGATTGGCATGGCCAGTCATGGTACGGTCATAGATGATATGATTTTTCAACAAACAATATTGACTATAGAGGCATGTAAAATAGAGTGAGATAAGAGGAAAATACCTGCTAAGATATTTGAAACACCTAATTCCTGGTCTCAGTAGCATTTACAACTTGGTGTGTGTAATAGTCTTGATCATTATAGTGACTCATATGTCTATGAAATTTCCTATAACGGTGTAATTTGGAGGAACCCACGAGGGTTTACATGGTATTCCCCACTTTTTGGAAGTGTAAGGAAGTCTACCAAACTCAATGATGTTCGTTGAGGCATTCTCCTAATCCTCATCATAGGGGTCTTCTATAACTGAGAAAACCATGGGTTTGATTTAAAAAAATGGGGACAAGAATTAATAGATATTGCACGATGAAATTGGAACTAGTGGGGGACACTTAATTCCCATTCTTGATTGGTGTTTTCCCTTTAGAGATATAGAGGGAAACTATGAAAATGAAATGGATGGAGGAGGTGGGGTGACTGTAGGGGTTTCAAGCCTGCCTAAACAGAAATAAATAATTCCATGGGCACGTTCCACTACCCTAAGATCCAACCATGCATCATAATTTTGTGTACCATGTATAAAAGTTGCCTTCCATTCACATAAACCCTCACTATTTCTTCCAATCAAGGTAGAGATATGAGAAACCTATGCAGAGATGTTACCCAAACTTTACAAACCATGATCCACTTGTTCCTAGAGCCAATCCATGAACACATTACATTCCTTTATGTTTATACAATAATACTATGGTATACACAATGGGTGGGGTAGTAAGAGTGTCTAAATTGTTGGGGCCTCCTACACTCTGGAATATTCATAATCACCTTCACTAGAGCATATAGGAAATATCCCAGGACCAATGAATCCTTGAAAGAGTAGGTATTGTTCCATATGTCTGAGAAGGGTGCTTTGGGAGCCCAGCCCTTATAGGGGATGGATCCTAGAAAGGGTATGGAGTTGCATTCTACTATCCAGGTAGCTAGATATGGCGTGACAATCCCTGATGAATATACACTAGACAAGGATGAGATTGGTAGGTCTTATATGCTCGGTGAGGTTCATCATGAAATGAGGCCAATAACTCTACAAGCTCTGAGGTATCTACTTGTACTATAGTGGAATTCTCTACTTTGGCATCTCTCCTCACAGGAGTTAGAAGAGGTAGTGGGTGTCCATTTTTAGCCAGCTGTAAGGCTTACTATATATGAAAGGTCTTATCATAAAATTAATAGATCCCACAAGGGGAATTTTGGGTGATGAGGATAGGGATTGACTCATTCTTGACATTCCCCATGAACACTATTAGAGAATGATTTTGAGTCACCAGAATGTCGAGTGAGTATGTATGGCCTTTCCACTGAGTTAAAAAATATGCGACTCTCTCATCAATATTTTTATAGAACATTAAGAGGTAATCAATTATTGTCTTATTCATGTTATAGATGAAAAAGTATAGATTATTCTACAAAGGTATTCCCAAACAACTATGGACCCTATGGGCAGTTGACTATAACAGATGAATGTAGGACCTTCCAATGTATACTTGAATCACCAAAGTTTGGTGTTGTCCTACTAATTTGAGGTTTACAACATGGTCCAACACCTTAAGATAAAGTCGAAAAAATGCTGTAATGGGTCATCCATTGAATTGAATGGGTCCAATTTTGGGTTTCCAAACTCCAGGGGTGATCATATATCATTCACCAATGTTGATTATGGTTTCCATTAGATGGGATCATCACCTATCACATATCTAAGTCCATTAGGTGAGTGGTGAGAGTGGATATAAAATCATCTTGGTTAGGATGTTTATCTTGAAGAGGATTCATGGAAAACAATGCATTAACAGTCTCATTAACTCTGTAAGAGGGCTCAATAGCTCATTGAGTGGCATATCTTGGATCCTAAGGAGGGTAATCATGCTACTCAGGTAGGTTTAATGACTCTTATCTTAGTATCTTTCCATAAACCCATACCTTAACTCTTTGTGGATGTGTATGATTTCTTAGATCATCTTTGAAAAATTGGATAAGAAGGACACGCTTCTCCAATGGAGGAGAAATGGTATCCCTTCAAGTAGTTCCAAATCTAGGTTCTGATCAACAATGACCTCCTCAAATATCCATTTATTCTTCGTGAGCTTCTAGATTAAAGAGGCTACCATTGAATCTACCACTATCTTTAGTTAAAATTTAGACGGATTAGATGGCCCAACATTCTTATTACCCATATCTATGTTTTGATGGGAAAGCAATGTATCCCCATCAGAAATATCCATGAGGCTGAGAACATTCCATTGTTGGTAATTAAAAACACCTATATGTTGGGTTTTATAGTATGGAATTCCCCCTTGGGGAATATGTTCCCTGTGAAACTCTAGATCAGTGGCCCTGTCCCTCTCATCCTATAATGGTTTGATGATGACCATGCTCAACATAACTATACCCATAAAAGAAAATTCATCATAATTTTGTATGTTAGGCTATCACGGGATAGGGATGCATTATAGTGTAGTGTACTTTTCACAACATATGATATGAACATGTTGAGAAAACTCTTCCATAATATTGTGGAGAATTATGAGGCTCTTGATGAAACATTATTGGGGGGACTGATGGTATTCAAAAGACCTAGGGTTCTGAGCCACTGGGAGTACTGTCAGCTTGACCCTTCGACACTTCTGATCAATATTCATGAGAATCCCCTAGCTTCATGGATAATCTAGCTAACAACCACATAGGTGGTGAAGCATCACCAATATGTTATGGTAAAAACACATAGCCTATACCTCAGTGGGGGAATTTGGGATATAGATTTTTAGTGTTGCAGGTGGCTAGAATACCACAAGAAACTGGTCAGTGGCTAGAACATCACGCATTCCCTCTTTCTGAGATCTCTATTCTTGTTCCTCCAATTATCTAATTGGTTCTGACTAAGAGATGGGTAGAGGCACTGATGTGGATCAGTTTAGTAGATGTTTGGATGATAGATAATTCATGATGTAATTTACATGTTCACTATATACTAGAACATCCCCCATGGGTCGTGCAAGTCACATCATCACATCCCTGTAGGATGGGGTATTTACCAATGCCTCATGTGGAAGGGTAGCACCGCTCATCTATGGATCATGCGTCTATGGATCAAACAGGTTCTCACCATATAGAGGATTCATACTATTTGATAAAAACTATCCAAATTCATGAGTATAGGTAGAGAGGAGGGTGAAATGTGGTGATAGAGATGGCTGCACCGTGAGACCCAGGAAGAGGGCTAGATATTCCTCCACCCGGATGTACCTCTGGAGGGATCTTTGGATCATATAGACCTCAGTTTCTAGGATGTAGAACTTGATCTATTGGGATCCTTCCCCAGACTATATAATTTAGGGTGTAAAATCCATCAATGAGTCATTTATATCCTCATAATATGATAGATTAATAAGGCCGAAAATGACTTTGCATTTCACAGGATTTCACCTTTGGCAGCGAGGGTTCTCCCTCCTACCCCAATACTAGTTTTTAGGGAAAGGTACCACTTTGATGCAGGTAATACCTCTACACTGGTTGGTTGGAGCATGGAGAGATCCCTCACACTAGTTGACATGGATTGGGGGATGACCTACATATAGATAGGTAAGAGTATGGTTATGACCTCTATATTGGTTGTTGAAAGAGACGGGAGAATCTTCACTTTGATTATTGAAAAAGTAGGGGTAGCCTCCACCTGATTTGGTGTTGGAGTGGGGAGGAACTCTGCTTGGGTTGATGATAGTGTTGGGAGGAAGTAAAAACTAAATTTACTCATCATGTACTGTACCATTACAGAATTCAGTGGAGATAGTAATTGATAGAGAAAACTCATTATACCTATGATGTGGCTGGGGACTCAATCTCAACGGGGTTTAAAACATCCGAGTTTTAATGCATATAGAACGTACATTTCATTTTCAAAATTATTAAACCATTACAAAAATTGATTCCCAAATACCATCGTAGTTTAGTTACTTTGGAAACATGGAATAAAAATATTCTAGATTAGTGAAATATCTTCAATGTATCCTAAAAAAATATTTCCATTAATAATTATACTTAATAACCATTCTTCATAACCTATAGTAAGGAAACATATGAAATGAGTGATCTAAAATGCTTAGTATGGGTAAATAAAAAAAATGAGTAAGCATATCACAAACATAATGGTATAAGATTGTTATCATGATCATTAGATAATCATACCATGTATATCAATGATCATAAAAATGAATTATTGAATAAATATTTCCAGTTCATAAGACATGAATTATAAGGAAATCATAGGAATAAGCCATGAAATCATAATATAGGAATAAGAAATATAATTGTGGAATACACATAGACGTATAAGATAGTGAAGGTTTATAAATAGAAATATCTTCAAAAATTATGTTAAGGACATGAAATCAGGCCCTCACATAGACATATGGACGTGAAAACAGGTCCACACATAATGTTGTGAACATGCAATCCGGTTCATGTATAACATCTGGAACATGTAATCAAGTTTAAGCATAAAATTATGGAAATGAAACCAAGTCCATGAATAATATTGTGATCATGTAATCAGGTTCACACAAAAAATTATTAACACATAATATGGTTCACTTATAACATTGTTAACAAGTAATTAGGTTCACACATAAACTTAAGGACATGAAACAAGGTCAATTCATAATGTTGTGAATATGTAATCAAGTTCATGCATAAAATTCATACTCATTATTCAAACATCATTTCCCAATTCATTAGGGATATATATAGTTCCCACCCATAAAATAATGAAACCATTCATGCATGTTCCATAAAACCTTCATCATATCAAAACTCATGAAAATAGATGGGTTGTATAAACATCAAATCATAAACCATGAAATAAAATGAGTATCAATAACATTTTGTCATATAATAACCTATAGAAAATAGATATATTTCATATTAATTTCATCAAATCATAAACAATGAAAATAAGAGGGTATCAAAATCATATAAATCATAGAAAGGAAACAAGATTCATAAGAATCATTCCATAAAACATAAACTATTTAAGATAGAATATGAATTGAAACATTTGATATTTTTATAGAAGGTCTTGAGTAACATCAACAGATCTCATCTTATATGAAAAATAACTTGGAAAGATATTTGTAAAAACTTTATTAATGAAAATATCAGTTCTTCTTTGAAAAGTATTTTTAAAATATAAACCCTTAAATTTTTTTTTTGAAAATGCATTTAAAAATTTGAAAGAAAGCATGAAATCATTTTAAAAAAAAATTCTATAAAAATTTTAAAATTATATTGAAAACATTTTGAGAAAAAAATTCTTTAAAAACATATAAAATGAACTTGAAAAAAATTTGAAGAACATTTCTTTGTAAGCACTTTGAAAAAATATAATGAATTCCTGAAAACTTTTTGAAAACCATTTTCCATGAAAACTTATAAATGAAGCATGAAAACATTTTGAAAACCATTTCTTATAAAATAATTTGAATAATTGTAAAGTTTTATTGAAAACAAATTGAATAACTTATTTATTTAAAATAAATTAAAAACTTATGAATAATACTTGAAATCATTTTTAGAAGACATGGTTTTTAAAGAACACAAATTTATGACCGATATGAGAAATAATGTCATATTTTCATAAATTTTTTCCTAATTATATTAAGTAAAAATGATTATAAAAATGGTACCATTAATTGTATATAACCTGTATATCTAGAGGTTTATAAATGTCACTAGAGTTCTTGAGATATGTAGTATTATATTTCATCAGTAGAATCATAATCCTAAACAATTTTGATAAATGATGACATAATAATAATAAACCATTACCACCCTGGTAACATTGAATTATTATAAAATGGGATTAACAACAATAAAGGAATATTAGATATAATTAAAACTAATATATTCATTATATAACATGCCAAAGGTTGTTTATACACCTTATATAAAAATATAGGGTTATAACATGGAACATGTCTCAAAGAAGGAAAATTGAGATAAAAATTACTTTACCAATTTGGTAACTTTTGAAACTTAAACCACATGAAATAAGTATCATAAAATGGATACATAAACACCCATAAATTTATGTATAATAATAGTATAATACATTAGTGTTCAGTATACACAACACAAAAAACAAGTGAGTGGTGAATAAGGCATGTATCGCACAAAAAAAAGTGACATGAAATACCCTACCTTGTGTCTTGACTCTCTTCATACTCATAAAAAACTCTTGTATAATAATTATAAGTTTATTATAAATATTTAAAAAAACATATTATTATGTATAATTCCATCTATAGTTTTATTATGTCTTTATATTACCATCTTGCTAACAATTCTATGTTAAGGTAACGCTTAGGGTAATATTCTCTTTGTTTTTAGCATGTGTCTTAATTTGTTATATCATTGGTACTTATAAATACATCATGATTTTGAGAATTTAAACCATGATATAAATTTAATTAATATTAATTATATAATAATAATAATAATCTATAGAATATATAAGTACGAAAAGGAATACACCGTTCATGGAGATGGTAGGCCATACATATGCTTGAACACTACTTTTGTTTTATTGACGCATTGAATGAAAGAAAGTAAATGACATATATGTATATAATATTATTAGTGTATAATTATTATGTCATATATATCATATAATTTCACTTAAAATAACTTCAATACATTCCATGTACTGTGTGAACGAATCACATTTCTTTGAGGGGAAGTATTCCTCACTTCCTCAAACTAAATTATCATATTTACATAAGATGGAAATAATTAGGGTATGTTATAAATAAAAATTATATAATAATAATGAAATTATAAATATCATATATAAATATAGTTTCAGGAAAAATATCTACCATGAGAGGTAGTGAAGGAAAAATGAAAAATCATCGTCTCGTGAGGCAGTAGTTCTCTATACACGTAAATCGTAAGTGTGTGAATGTTTTGGTAAAATATATTGAATAAAAAAATACTAGTATATTTATTATACTGGTGTTGTTGTAAAATTAGGTAATAGGAATATTTTAGGGAGTGGATAATGGAAATAAAAGAAAGGATCTTGAGGGAGGGTGTTGCCTCTTAATCGGGAAACTCCCTTTGGTTTTCACCAAATGGATTACTTGGAAGTATTTCTGTTAAAAGGGAGGATTTATGGAGGAAAAAAATTTATTTTTGGATGTTTATTGGGAATATATTTTATCAAAATATGTTTTTAGAGGTTTTAGGAAGTGTGACAGGTGGTTTCCTTTTATAGTAGAGGGAAAAGATTCACTTGGTATTTTTTAAAACAAGTTAGGTGTACCCATGTGTTTACATAATAAAAGTCATAAAAAAGAAAACAAAAACACAATAATTTAGGTTTAATAGATTAATAATTTCCAAAATATGGGTTTTTAAATTTTTTTATCATTTGGGTCCTAACGTTTAAGGTTTATTACCTTGTTAATTTTAATTTCACTTTAATTATTGAAATGAATTTTAATTGTTTTCATTAATATTTTTTATCAAAAATAAAATTTTCCTTTTTAGAAATTATAAATTAAAATTATTTAAAATATTTAATCTATTTTTTTAGGTTCAAATCAAATAATTGGTTGAAATTAATTTACATTTAATCTCGTTGACAGAATGGCAGTCAATGTTTTTAATGTAAAAATGATCAAAAGTTTGCTATGTTTTTATATCCAATTTCAATGTAAAATTGATTCCAATAACATAAATAATATTAATTAATGTATAGTTGAACTAATTATAATTTAAAATTAAATTAAAATAAAATTTAACTATATGAATAGATTATATGAATAAGAATTTTGGAATTAAAATTCAGTATTTTGAAATATTCAATAAAAAATTAAACCTTACACAAAAATAAAAAAATTATCCTAACATAATTTTTATTTTTATCTTTCAAATTTAAATTTTATTTTGAAATATTTAGTTCATAATATTTCATAAAATTATTTTTAAAATAGGTTTTCCATTAAAAGGAAGTAAATAACCTTTATAAAAATATAAGTTTTTAAACATAAAATTGAGTTTGTTCTAATATTATTTATATCAAATCAATTGGATGAATATAGTAAATATTTTACTGAATAAATAAAATATATATTGCATTAATATCACTCAAAAATTTAAATTAATTTAATTTCTTAACAAAAAGCACATTTGGGAGTATAAAAATAAAAATGTATCATTTATATTCAATTGGTTCTTAAATTTTAATTTATAATTAATTGGTAACATATAAATTCACTTGTATAGACCATATATTTTCAAAATTTATAAATACTATTCATAACTTCTAATTTAACAGCTAGGTTTTATCTTATTATATTAAATAATAATTTATTATTTTTCAGTAAAACATGGTCTTTCATGTTACACAATCCATCGAGGAAAGTAATTATTGTTTGTAACACAAAACATCATCTGTGTTCTATGTAGATAAAGCTAAAATTTATGTTGTTTTTAGGGAAAGACAATTCAGTTCCTTGTGTAAGGGATGTTTGAATTATTTATTTAATATAAATATAAAATTTTAAAGTTTTGTGAAATGGTAAATATCGAAATGATAAATTAATTTATGAAATAATTCTCAAAATATGTGGGTATTACTGTTGAAACAAAGGCTATTCTTTGATCAAAATTAATTATGTTTTATATCTTTTTTCAATCCTTATATGGATGATTAGGGAGTTTTCAAGGAAAGGGATGTTATAGTTCAAGATGAAAATAGTATTGAAGGTGGCATCATTTCCCAATGTTTGCCAAATTTTTGGTAAAAAAAAATTAGAGAATGAAGAAACGTGATTTTGGACAAGGAAGTTTCGTAAAATATTTAATGAGGTTTGGAATGTTTCATGCAAGTATTGTTTAAGAATCACCGTATAAAAGTATGGTAAAGGAAAAAAATCACACAAAAGAAAATGTTGCATGGAAGATACTTAGGCTCCTAATGCGACGTCAAAATGGGTTTTGTTCACTCAAATAGAATCATATGCGCAGGTTCATCAAGGCATATAAATAGGCCGCTACCCCCACACATGAATTATTACTTTTTAAATGAATATCAGGTTCCTCTTCCATGAGAATGAGGTTCACATGTAAGAGACACAAAAATTAAACCTTGTGTACTAAGTGTTCCTTTAGTCTAAAAATACCATGTTAAACATATGGTGTAGCCACACGAAAGGTCAGGGTTGCACAAAAGTCATTTTGCGTGATAATCCCAAAACTTGTGTGCAAGTGTAGGTGCTGTGTTCAAGTGCCATTGTGAGCCTCTAAAAAGTAATGAACATCTGGTTTGTTTGATCAGTACATTCAAGTGCATCATTTCAGAACATCGATGCATGTAGTGTCTCATTCTAGGTAGAGAAAAAGTATTCAATGCAAATATTTTAAAGTGAACTTATTTTCCATAAACTGAGTTATACTTCTCAAAAAGAAGTGAGCTTGGGGGAGTCTATGGAAGTGTTCTAAGGGACTCATTATTCTATCCATAAAACCTTGTAATGGAAGTGATCCTAGCCCAATGTGACATTTTTTGAACTTATTTATTCCACATCAAGTGATGAATAACAGATTTAGGTATGACCAACAAACTGTCGGCATATGCTCCTTGGACTATCCCTTAGTGGTGAACCAAGTAAAATTGATGTGTTTACTTGGTTTTTGTGAATGTTTTAATTACTATACATTACCATAAGAATGGTTTAACATGTTACTAAAATTGTGGAAATAAGATCAATTATTTATAAACAAAAATATGTCTCTCTGATTTAACCCTCCATTCTAAGGGAGCTCCAAGGTCCTTCAATTACATTCTAGCCCCATAAAATGAATTTCTTCTTAAAATATTTTTTGGGTTATCAAAGGATTCATACTTTAATATTACATTCATATAAACCCACATCCTAAAAATGAATAATAAAACTTCATTAATAAAAAGAAAGTTAGAAACATAATGTTCACCTAGAGTAATATGTAACTAGGTTTATATGTAGGAGAACATAGGTGAAAAGTGAAAATATAGACATAAAAGAGAAATATAACTATCATGTTTTGGAGGATTCTGATAGAAAACCTGGTCAAGAGAAATATAATAATCACGAGTCCATAAATATGTGATTATTTAGGGGACCATTTGATTCATAGGAAAATAATAAACTTGGATAGAATTTTTAGTTTTATATTTCTTTCCCTAGAGTTGAATAATTTTCATTAGATGTTACATTCGATTTTATTCCCTTTCATATTCACAATCTTACCTGTTGTTTATACCTTGATAGATTTTAACTATATCTCTTTTCCTAAGAAATGAATGAGATTTTTCTTTAATTTCTGAAGTACTAATGGATCCAGAGATCCATGATAAGTCATCCCATCTATCTTTAGTTACCATAAACACAAAAAGGATATCCCATATGTATAAGTACTCATGTGGTGAGATAATACATTAATCTCAAAAAAATTATTCAATGTCTGAATTAAACTTTCCATAAATCGTTAACCTTATAACCCTTCCAAAATATAATTCACCCTTTCTTCATTAAATATGCTCTTAGATTATACAAAAAACATTTTTGTTGGATAAATGGGTTCATCTATACATCAATAGAACATTAAATGTGATTTTATTATTCCAAAATCCATGTAGAGGGAGATAATTACGTTAAACGTCACTGAAGGATGAACAACATGATTATCATAGGGATTATTAATTAAAAATAAAACATGAACTTACCAACTAAGGGGGGAAGGATAATTTTTCCCTTATTTTCATTATTCACTTCATCTATTTTGATTACATAATATTTCCATTTTTCATTTTTTCTGAGTGGTTCTTTTGTATTATCATCAATATTATCCCTTGTATTAGGGAATTGATTCTAATATTAACCAAACTCCATGCACTTGAAACCCTAAAGTGAAAATGGTTCATTCTGTTGAGTTTTATCTCCACTCATTTCATTGAATTTCCTATTCTCATCACTACTACATTTTTTTACTTGGTGGCCATTCTTCCCACACTAGAAAGACCTTATTATTCCTTTTAAGCACTCTATTAAGTGATATTTCCCATAGTTTTGACATGTATGATTCTGAAACATTTTCTTCACTCTATGGTTTTTAGATTTCCCTTTGAGCTCTATCTTCTTCTTCTTGTTAAAACCATGGGATTGATACGTAAATATAACCTTCATTTCAACTTTTACTGCACAACAAAAAATATTTTCACAGCTACTAAAGTTCTTATAGCCAGTTCCCTTCTTGAGAATTGGAATTAAGCCAATGAAGAACCTATCAACTATAATTTCTTTTTGGATGATAATACAAAAATCATACCTCACAAGTCTTGTGAAATTAGCATCATATATATAGACAGATTCAATATTATTTTTCTTCAATTCAAGGATCAAATTTTCCATCTTTGTACGAAGAACATGATGAAAGTACTTATTGAAGAATATTTTTTTGAACTCATCCCAATACATGGATTCAATTTCATATTTCTTCCTTATATTCTTTATTAGAGTACACCACTAGTTTTCTCCACTATTTTACTGAAAATAGTTAGAATGAATTTATCATGATCCAAAAACTATAAAATAGAGAATATATTTTCAATGGTACTGATCTGGTGATCAGAACCAAGTGGATCAGAGGATCCGTTGAAATAATGTGGATGATGCCTCATGAAGGACTCAATAGAACATTGTTCCCTCATTTTCTCATTTGGAATTTCAGAATGATTCATAGCTTGAGAAATATGTGAGATTAAAGAAATGAGGTTTTGTATTCCATCTTCGATAGAATTAGGATCTTATAGAGAACAATTGTTTTATTGTATGTCACAATCACCATTACTACGATTCCTTCAGATTCCATCCATGGACTAAATACAAAAAGAGTTTAGTACAAAATAATTATACAAGAGAGGAACAATGTAATCATGAAAACCTAGTTTTTGGATGTCTAAATTTTGACACCTTGATTAATTCATGAAACCCCAGGTTTATCCTAGTTTATTCAGAGACAACTGATTTTTAAATTAGTCATGATGGTTTGTTAAGATTTTTTGAATTCCAAAAGAAAATCCCCCAGGAGTGTCAAATTAGGTACATAGTAAGGCTTGTTATCATGAACCAGGTTTCACTTAGTCACTCCCAACACACCTTGTTAGTGTTGTTACTCCTATGTACATCTATGCCATAACCACATCCATTTTTAGAATCTTGAAATGGATTTATTTCTAGTAAACCTTAATTAATATTTATAATTAACCTTAGATACATCCCTAGACATATCCTTAGAAATATAATTAGTGATATTAATAACCATTTCTCAACCTAGTTTCTGTAGGTTGACTAAAAATTCACCCTGATACCAAATTTAACTACCCAGTCTTAAAATACATAGACAATAAATCACTTTTGTGAAATATGTAAAACATTACAGAAATGGATTCTAAAAGACCATATTATTATAGTTTATTTGGAAACATCGGACAAAATATTTCTAGATCAGTGAAATATATTCAATGTTTCCCACAAAGATATTCAACCTTAGTAATTATACTTAAAAAAATTTCTTCATAACATGGGGAAAGTAAAAAGAAGAAATGGGTGAGCTAAAAAGATCATTAAGGGTAAATAAAGGAAATGCGTAAGAATATCCTGAACATAAATGTATAATAACATGATCATGATCATTATAAGATCCTACCTTGTATATCAAAGATCATAAACATGAATCATGGAATAAATATTTTCATTTCATAATATATGATTCATAATGAAATCAAGAGTATAGTCCATGAAAGGATAACATATGAATAAGAAATGTAATTATGGAATACACCTCAAAACATAATGTAGTGAACATGCCCAAGTATAAATAAGATAACACATTAAGTAAAGGACCTGAAATTAGACCCTCACATAGAATTATGGACATGCAAACATGTCCACACATAGTATTGTGAACATTAAATAAGGTTTACATATAACATTATGAACTTTTAATCATTTTCATGTATAATATTATGGACATGCAACCAAGTCCATGAATAACATTGTGAAAATGTAATCAGGTCCATGAAAAACATGATTAACACATAAAAAGGTTCACTCATAACACAATCAACATGTAATCAGGTTCACCCATAATATTTATACTAATGAGTCCTCTATCATTAGCCTATTAATCGGAGGGATATATTGGTCTCAACCATTATATAATGAAATAATAAATTCATATACCACAAAAAATTTATCATATCAAAACCCATGAAAAGAGATGGGTTCTATAAACATCAAATCATAACCCAAAAAACTAAATGTTTGTCATTTAAATTTCATCATATCATAACATATAGAAAAGAGATAGGCTTAATAATAATTTTATCAAATCATAACCCATGAAAAGATGATGGTTAAAAAATAATATATCTAATGGAAAATAAATGGGTGGCATAGTCCTTATTCCATTAAACATAAACCATTCAAGAGACAATATGAATGAAACCTTTGGATGATTTCCTAGATGTGATTGAGTAATGTCAAAAAATGTCATTTTATATGGAAAATAAATTGGAAATATATTTTCAAAATTTTTTTTAAGGAAAACATCCTTTCTTATTTTAAATGTATTTTTAAAACATAAAATCTTTAGAAAACCATTTTCTTTGAAAATTCATTGAAAACATTAAACGAAGGCCTGAAATCATTTATAAAACATTTTCCCTTGAAATATTAAAAAATAACACAAAAAAAAATTTAAAACTTTTTACTTGAGAAGATATAAAATAATCTTGATAACATTTTCAAAACCATTTCTTTGGATAAAATTTGATAAAATCTAAATAAACCATTATTTTTTCGAAAACCATTTTCCTTAATAACTTGTAAAAGAATCATGAAAGCATCATGAAAATAATTTTATTGAAAATAATTTGAATACATATAGAGAATTATTTAAATCCTTTTGAAAACCTTTTTTATTGAATATAAATTGATTAATTTTGAATAATAATTGAATTTGTTTTTATAAAAAATGGTTTTTAATGAACATATATTTCTGACCAAAAGTATAAATAAAGTTAGATTGTCATAAAAATATTTTCTTAATTATATTAAGTTAAAAAGAGTGAAAAATGGAACCATTACGTGGATATAACATTCATATCCATAGGTTAATAATATTCATTATATGTATTGAGATATGGATCATAATATTTCATCAATGGAAGCATAATAATAAACAATCTTAATAAATGATTAGATAATAACAATAAACTGTTTCCACATTGTAAACTGTAAATCATAATATAATGGAATGAATAAAATTAAATGAAGCTTAAATATCATTAAAATTAGTATATATATGATATAAAAATCCCAAGGTAGTATGAACACCTCATATAAAAATATAGGTGCATAACATGGAATGTGTCTCAAAGAAGGAAAATTGGGAAAAAATTACATTACAAATTTGGTAACTTTTGAAACTTAAACCACATGAAAAATTATCATAAAGTAGATATGTAAATACCCATAAAATTAATTATAATATTCATATAATACATTCATTTATTGTATATACACCACACAAAATATGGGAGTGGTGAATAAGGCATGTAACTCACATGAAAAAAGTGATATGAAATCCCTTACATTGTGTCTTGAATATCATCATACTCATAAGAACATACTATATAATAAATCTAAGTTTATTATAAATATTTTAAAGAACCATATTCTTATATATACTTCCAAATAAGGTTTTATTATGACTTTATATTACCCGCTAACTAACAATTGTATATTAAGGTTACACTTCAGGTAATATTCGCTTGTTTTTTCACACGAGTTTTAATTTTTTAAATAATTGTTCCTTATACTTATATCTTGATTTGAAAAATATTAACCATGATATAAATATATTTAATATTCAATATTTTTATTATGATAATATATAGAATATAGAATTATGAAATGGAATACATTATTCATGGAGACAGTAGGTCGTACGTACGTATGGACACTACTTCCGTTTTAATGATGTATTGAAAGAAATAAAGTAAATGAAATATATTTATATGTATATATGTATAAAATATCATAATAAATGAATTATTATGTCATATATATCATAATAATTTACTAAAAATATACTTAATAAATTCCACGTTATGTGTTAATGAATCACATCACTTTGAGGCGCGATAGTCCAGACTTCCTCAAATGAAATTATCATATTTATAAAAGATTGAAAGCATAAAGGTAGGTTATAAATAAAAATTACACAAGAATAAATAAATGTAAAATATAAAAAATATAATATATAAATATTTTATCTATCATAATTTCTACCATAAGAGAGGGTAAAGGAAAAATGAATAATTACTATTTCATGAGGAATTAGTTCATCGTACACATAAACAGTTTTTTCATTACCCATTAGATAGAAGTTTGTGTAAGTGTAGTTTGAACAAATATAATGAAGACATCATCATATATTGAGGACAATTTTTTATACAATCATCTAATAAGAAGAGTTTATGGAGTGTAGAATGGAAATAAAAAAAGAGTTTGAGGGAGGGTGTTACCACTTAATCGGGTAACTCCTTTTGGTTTACACCAAAGGGATTCTATAGAAGTATTTATACTTGAAGTGAGGATTAAGGGAGGAAGGTAGATATTTTTTAAGTTTATTGTGCAGATAATAACCAAACCATAATGGTTTTATAGTTGTGAGGAAGTTGGATATGTGGTGGCCTTTTATAGGGGAGGTAAATGACTCACTTGGTATTTTAGAAAAAAAGTTAGGTTTACTAACATTGTTACATAAAAAAAGTCATAAAAAATAAATAATGGAAGGTTAATGGTAGAATAAGTTCCATAAAAGGTGTTTTGAACAAGTGTATATGTCATTTGGGTTCTAACCATTAAGGTTTATTCCCTTGTTAAGATTTATTTAACTTTAATCATTGTAATTAATTTTATGTTCTTTTACTACTATTTTTTGTTCAAAAAATAATTTGAAATTATTAAACAATATAAATTATTATTATTAAAAATATTTAATCCATTTTTTCAATTTAAAATCACATATACGGGAAAAAATAATTTAAATTTAATCTCGCAGACCGAACCATAGTGCAGGGTTTTAAAGTAAAAAAGATCAAAAGTTTTCTATGTTTTTATGTACAATTTCAATGTGAAATTGGTTTCAATAACCTAATTGTATTAATTTATAATTTGTTTTATCTAATTATAATTTCCCATAAAATTAAAATATAATTTAACTATACAAATAAATTAGATGGAAAAGTAGTTTGGAATTCATATTCAGTATTTTAACTATTTATTAAGAAATTAAACCGTACAGAAAAATACAAAAAATGTATCCTTAACTAATTTTTATGTTTCTTTTTCATATATTAACATTATTTTTACATATTAAATATATAAAAGTTCAAAAAGTTATATTTAATATGGGTTCTCCTTTAAAATATACTAAAACTACCTTTATAAATATATTGGTTTTAAGCATAAAAGTTGGTTTGTTCTTATCTTATGTCTTTAAAATATACTAGATGAATATAAAAAATATTTTATTAAATATATAATAAATATATTACATGAATATCACTCACTAATTGTAATTAATTTATTTTATTAAGATAAAACACCTTTTGGAGAATAAAAATAAATAAAAAAATTTATATTCAACTGGTTCTTATATTTTCATTCTTAATTAATTAGTAACCTATGAATTCATTTGTGTAAACAATATATTTTAATAATTTAGTTAATAAAATCCATAACCAATAATTTAATTACTAGGTTATATATTATTTTATTAAATTATAATATATTATAGTTTGGTAAAACGCATCCTTGCGTGTTACATAATCCATTGAGGAAAGTAATTATTGTTTTTCACTCAAGCTATCCTCAATGTTCCATGTAGAGAAAGTTAAAATTTATGTTGTTTGTAGTGAAAGACGGTTTGGTTCCATGTGTAAGGGATTTTTGACATATTTGTTTAATATATATATATATATATATATACACAATTTTAAAAGTTGTGTTAAATGCTAAATATCAATAAGATAAATTAATTCAAAAAAAATAATTCTAAAAATCTTGGGGTGCTATAAGAATGATTCTTGTTCAAATTTTGTAGGGATATGTAAGGATTCACCAGTGTTGATAGGGTTCACTAGAGATGTGGAAGATGATTCCCTTGTCAGGCATTCTCTTGAGCCCACCCCTGATATTTGCGTCAGGTGATTTAGACTGGAGTCAATGGAGTGGGGTTAAATGCCACATGTTCTTTTGGATGAGGGTCCTGTTTTTGCTAGAATTGATGTTGACTGCTTGGAGTCCTCCTTGGTTCCTCCCAATTAGTAGATATTTTCAGGGTAACTCATGAATCCCCCACCTCCTCGATGTGGGGGAGTCGGTCATATAATCACTTCAGGGAGAGACTTTAGAAATAGTTTTCTATTGTATTGGTGGGTGGTTGTTCCCTATTCTACCCTTGGGGGTGGTGATGTGGATGATTCCATGACATATCCTGGTATAGGAAGGATATCTACCTTTAGTTAATGACACCCTCAAGGTCACTCTAGCTTACTTGGGTGTCGAAAACCCTCCTTTGAATGATGCATGATGGAGATATGGGGCGTAGGCACCCAATGGAAGAAGTCATTGTTGAATTTATAGTGGGTTTGGAATAATGAGGGGTTTACACAAATTATTTCTTCTACAATATCACCTACAGGTGCTGGGTTACATATTTTCCTATTATGTGAGTCCTATAATTAATTTTTCTTTATCCATTTGTATAGGTGCAATTAAATAAAAGTATAATTCCCCATCATCATCTAGTATTCTAAAGGCTGGGAGGGATCTAGGATTATAATGTCATAGAACAAGGATTCTTAGCTTCTAACCACCCCAATATCTGCTGAGTTCAATGATATTCCTACAATTATCTTGTTAGGACCTAGTTCCAGATATCTAGATCTAGTGACATGATAATATACTGATTCCCTAATGATACTAGTCCCCATTTTGAAGACAAGAGTTTCATGTGGGTTTAAATATTTTTGTTTCCAGCTATTTCACCAAGACTCACCTACACAATGAAAAATATGTGTGTGCTAGATTATTTTTCACCCATATTCCCACTTTTATATGTTGGGTGACTTTCCTCACTTTCAACAGTTATTTCTACTCCTTCAACGAAATGGAACAATGGGATGTCAGTTTCCCATTAAATAAATTCCACCTTGGAGATTGTCACATACTCCAGGTCTCCATCACTAATTTATTTCATGTTCTTGGTAATAATTACTAGTACCATATATTTTTGGATTCCAGTTAATTAAACTATTTATATATGTACATTTTCCTTTTTCCTTGATAGGTAAAAAACCTTTATTCATAAGAGTAGTCATGTTGGGAATTGTTGGGTATGTCTAGATTCAGAGAAGAATGGGTCACCTATATTTTTCCTCTTATGAGGGAATATTATATGATGCATCATATGTTGTATAACCCAAGGAATGCTATTTTTATCATGAGGTAACCACATGAGAGGAGTAATTATTACATGTATTTTTATCTCATATATCCCACACTTATATGTGGGGTTGGTATTTGGGTTAGGTCACATGTTCTACATCCTATAGAGATGGATCAGAACGTTTGGTTGTGATAGATAAAGGAAAGAGTATAATGTCTTGTGGGGATGAGCACATGGTTAATTATTGTGGAAAAACTATAGATGGATCATATTTACCCATGGAGGTGGATTCGATAGGTGTGTCCCTAAGATGGAAGATGTCACACCAGGAAGTTTTAATGATGGATCTGTATTCCCCATGTAGGCTGATCCAAGAGGATGATTAGAACAACCTTATGATGGATCTGGGAGGTGAATCCCTAGGAAGTAGCATCTAATTTTACCATTTTTCATGGAACACTTTGAGGTTACCCTGATATTTTGATCATGATTCCCCTAGATAAAGATTAGGGAGGTTAATCCCTAGGAGGGAGCACCTAAGTTAACCATTGGTTAGAACACTTCCTGAGGCAGGATCGAGAGCCTGAACAGAATTTACTTTTAGGGGAATCAAGGAGGATCATACTAATGGTAGAATATAATTTTACCATTGGTTGGTATGAAACATGAGGTTGATCCAATAGGTTGACATAACTCCCCTTGAAGTGGATTAGGGAGGTTCTTCCTTTTGAGGGAGCATTAAATTTTACAATTGGTTGGGACTCTGAGGGGTTGATAAAAATACCCCTTTGAGGTGGATTACATAGTTAAATAACTATGATGTAGAATCTATGTTTACCATTTCTTAGGATTTAAACTCAGGTAAGCGTCACACATACACTTTTTTGAATACATGGATCAAACCTGTAACACCCCGAGATTTTGAGGATTATTTTTTTCGAATTAATTTATCTTTTCAAAAATTTTTTCATTTCACATAACACTAGAAATGGATAATTATATATATATATATTAAACATCTATGTTAAACATTACTTTCACACACAATGACAACTTGTCTTGCGCTACACACAATACCAACTTGGCTTGCGCTACAAGAAACACCGACTTGGCGTACGATGCACACAACACTGAGTTTCTACGAAACATATCTTTTTATTGTTTTAATTATATAAATAAGGTAATTATAACCTAGGTATTAAAATTATAAATAACCAATTTTTAAATATTTTTGCTTCATATAAATAAAACATATTGATAATGAAAGATAATATTTTTGGTAAAGTCCTTTTATGTTAAAAATATTGTTTTCTTGAATGAATATCTTTTAATGATAAACTTAATTTTAGACACATTTAGAAATTTAATTGGATAAAATAAAATTCATTTTTTTAATTGATAACATTTAAATTATCCTAGGGTTATTTTTTGGGATTTTTCGGAGAAACATCATTTTTGACGAATAGTGAAAAATACTACTTTTTATTAAAAACTCTATTTTTGTATAATTAATTATTAATGATAAATGATATTATAAATATTTCTCAAGGTAAAATTATTTTAGTGATACATATATTAATAAAATTTCATCAGAATAAATTTCATTTTCAAACTGAATATAAAATCTTAACCAACTTTTGAAGTTTTTTCTACTTTAAAACCCTCTTATTTCATACTGTCTGTGGGGTTAGAACTAATCTTAATTTTTACACTTCAATGATTAGAATTTCAAAAATCTAAAATAAACCATTGAATTAATTATAATGTTTATATTTTAATAATATATTGTTTTTTTGAACAAGTTTATTAATAATGGTGATTAAAATTAATCACAGTGGTTAAGGCGACATTAAGCTTAATTAGGGGCTAAACCTTCAAATTAAGGGCCCAAATGACCTAGAAACATGTCCAAAACCCATTTGTGGTCCATATTTCGTCCATAAAACTTCCATTATTGAGTTGTGTATTGTTTTTCATGAATATTTTAGGTAATTACATGTGCACACCTAATTTGTTTCTAAAAATTCCACGTGAGTCATTTCCCTTCCCTATAAAAGGCCACCACCTCTTCACATTCCTCACCCCTCTCAAGACTCTTAAGTTAAGACAATACCTACCAAAATTTCCTCCAAAAAATTATACCTTAGATCTTGAAGCCTCACTTTGGTCAGAAACCCTATCATGTAAGCCTTTTGGCACAAACCAAAAGGAGTTACCCCATTAAGAGGTAACGTCATCTCTCAAACTCATTTCCTTTATTTTCCTTCTCCATGCCCTCCACTATATTTATTAAATTACTATGTGAAAACAATGTTATAATACATATAATAGTATTTTTATGAAAATTATCTAAACTACACTTACACACACCCCCATCTAATGGATGATAAACATACTGTTTTTTTGTACAACGAACTACTTCCTCATGAAACAATGATTGTTCATTTCTCCATTACCAGAAATCATGGGGGAAATTATGAAGTACAATATGTTTATATATGTAATATATTTAATTTATTATGTATTTAAGCTTCTGTATTAATTTTAAAATACACATATTTTTAGATTTAATTTGGATTTAATATGATAATCACCTTAGAGGAAGTGTAGACTACCGCCCCCTCAAAGCGATGTGATTCGTTCACACACCACATAGAATGTATTAAGGGATAGTTTAATGAACTTATATGATATATATGATATATTAATAATCTTTTAATAATGATATATATATATACATACATAAATATATATACATATGTCAATTACATACATTCTTTCAATACGATAATAAAAATGGAAAACAACATTAATACGTACGTACGACTTACCGTCTCCCTGAACGGTGTGTTACATTACAAAATTAATTATGCTATATATTTTTATACTATAAATATACTAGATATACCTAATATTTATATCATTTTATACAATCTACAATCAAGATATGTGTATAAGGATAAACAATATATGAAATTAAGACACATGTGAAGAACAAAGTGAATATTACCCGAAGTTAAACCTTAATATAGGATTGTTAACAAGATGATAATATAAGGTAATAAAAAAACCATATATGGTAATATATATAATAATATTATTTTTTAAAATATTTATAATCAACTTATATTTATTATACAAAAATCTAGTATGACTACGGAGAGAGTCAAGACACAAGGTAAAGGGATTTCATCTCACTTTTAATTTTCATTAGATAAATGTTAAGTTTTCAACTCATTCATTTTTTGTTGTTTATGAAATTCCCATGATTGTATTATATGAATATTTTAATTAAATATATGGGTATTTACATACCCTTTTTATGATCTTTCCTACATAAGGCTTATGTTTCAAAAGTTACCAAATCGGTAAAAATGTTTTATCTCAAATTTTCTTCTTTGAGAATTACGTTTTGTTATGCACCTAAACTATTTTTTTGAGGTGTAAATAATTCTATTTTACATATCATAAAATATCATGAATCTAAATACTTTGATGATATTATATGATTCATGTAATTTAATTTCATTATATGGAGATCATGATCCCATGATACCACGTTATAAGAGTTTATTGAGACAATCTCATTGATTTTTGGGTTTTTATATGTTTATTCTTACATTGATGAAATATTATGATACATATATCAAGAAAATTAGTAAAATTTATTATCATATATTATTTCATGATATAATAATGTATTGGTACCATTTTATACAATTTGGTACATAATATAGATAAAAAAATGTTTTTAAGAAAGCCTGACTTTACCCTATATACGGTCAGAAATATATGTTTTCTAAAAATGGGTTCCAAGAATATTATAGCATTATCCTATAGGATGTAAAATATACTTGTACACTTTTGTCTTTTAAAAATTTCTTTAAGTAAATATTCTTTTCATTTTCTGAACAAGGAACCTTTTTAACCTTTTTATGATGTAAAAAGGAATGTTCTTTTGATCTCATACGACATGTATACATTTACCCATATTCATTTATTCAAATATTCATTTTTCAATATTAAGAAGGTAAATCCTAAATAAATTGTTTTAAAAGTAATTTTCAAGGAATTTGTTTTTTCAAAATTTTTTTAAACTTATTTAATTTGATTTCATAGAAAACTATTTTCAAAACGTATTAAAGATTATTTTATAAGTTTGCAAGAAAAAAGATTTTTAAAACGTTTTCATGATTTCCACATAAGTTTTCAAAGTATTTTACAAGAAATGGTTTTAAAAATATTTTCAATATTTATTTAATTTTTTTAACTATTTTCAAATAAAGAAGTTTTTAAAATGTTTTGAATCTTATTTTAAACATTATCAAAGAAATATATTTTCAAAATGATTTCATGTCTTATTTATAGTTTTCAAGTTATTTTATAAGAAAGTGATTTTAGAATGGTTTTATTTATTAAAAATACTTTTTCAAACTTGAAAGCATATTTTCCTCCAGAAATGTTTTAGAGGATATGTCAAAATTATTTTCCATCTAATATGAAATCTATAGATGTTATTCATAACCTCTAGGAAATGATCTAAAGGTTCCATTCATATCCCTTATATGAATGATTTATTCATAATTTCATGGTCTTTATGAAACCCATTTCTTCTCCATGGGTAATGTGATTATGAAACCCATTTCTATTTCATGGGTTATATGCCTTTGAAACCTATAACACCCCAAGATTTTACAAATAAATTTAATGTTGAATGCATGAAACAGTGAGTCTCTACAAAACACCACTTTGTTTTATCATAGATAGTGAACATAATTTTCCACATCTTGGATTTGATTTTCGAAAAACTGACATACATGGTTGCATTCAGTTAAATATTTGGAGTCTGATAAGAAAAACTTATTTTTTGATGAATAGTAACATACCCTTATGAATAATAATGTTACTATTATGAATAGTAATGAATAGTAAATTGGCTAAAAAATATAAACTTCACCCATGAATGTATAAATACAATTTGGACAGCTTTTAAGTGAAAAGTGATCATAGTATAAGTATTGGTATTTTTATGTCATAAATATTAAAATTAAAATTTTAGGATTAATTTAATAATTTAAAATGGAAATTTATTTTCATAAAATTTAAACACAAATTGTTACTTTTATTGTCTTATAGTCATAAGATAATTTAATGGGACCTTAATTAATTTCTCAAGGGGTTATAAAATGAGTTATAGTTTTAACGTTTTTTTTGGAATAAATTATAATTTTAATTAAGATTTAAATTAAAAATAATTAATAAATTATTTTCAAAAAATAGATTTCATTTTTGAAGTCTAAACTTTGAAAAATGGTTGGGGTCATTATTTGATATTTTTCTAAAATACTTGAATTTTTCATGAAGAGAAAAAAATACACTTTTGTGTTTACATTATGTTTAATGAAATCATAATGATGTAATAATTAATATAAAATTATTGTAGTCTTTTTTACAGTAAAATATTATATGACTGTCCCAATTTTCTATTACCATGGGAAAATACCATGGGAAAGCCCATGGTTTTTCACAAACCACTAATGAGGTGTCCTTTGAAATTAATAAAAAACTCCCTCACATTTACTATAAATACACACTCATTACTTCATTTCCTTTCATTACAAACTCATAATACTCAAAGATATGGTATTTGTACCTACCTTGAAGTCCTACCAAGGTTTCCTCAATCCCCCAAGGTCCCAACCTTCATGTTTTAGGTGTTAGTCTACAAGGTAAGGGAATCTACCACCATTACCTTTTTCAAGCACACTTTTTATGTTATTATATTTTTATTTTTTTTAGATTATATTAGGATATGTCATTAAATACCCCTTACTATACATATTATGTAATAATGATGAGATACCCCTTTTCTAACATCAATACATTTTATGAATTTTTAAGCGACATCATTAGGCTGCCGAATTTTCTTAAGGGATTTGTCAACTTCTCTTTTATTTTGAGTTTCTTTCCTTTCCTTTCCTCACCTCCTTTCATCCGAATGTTATGATAAATAAAGTACCATATAATTACTATAATTTTTTTTTATAATTTAATAATTTATTATAATCTATCCTTTCCCATTATTTTATACTAAAAAAATGAAAACACCATCCAAGATGTGTTAATTTATCACATTTAAGGATGACGAGTTTTCAATTTCTATTACCATTTTGAAATATGGTAATGAAACCATTTTTATTTTTGAACCAGACTATAATATATATAATGTTATTTAAGGTTCTGTAATCTTTTTATACATGTGATATTAATTTATAAATCAAAATGAGTTCGTTGTTATAAAAAACCACCAATTAACCCAAACAATTATCATTAAAGTTTTCTATAATGATTCATATTTAATCCCTAGAACCGAATGAATTTTATAAATAATAAATCTTATATATATTCAATAATAGAATATAAATTCAAATATGGATAACCATTCTCATTCTACATGTTTATCTGTACATAAATATAAGTAAATAAATCATGAAAACCAAGGAAGAAAATGCACCCAAACAATGATATTGAATCTTTTAACCAATAAAAAATCCACAAATGAACCTAATAAGGTTATAATAAATCAATTAAATGTATATAATATTCTTTAATAAATAATTTATTAACCCAAATTTGATTATTGAGGTCATTAAGATCAAGTGAGGAACACCTTCGGACTTAAGGCAAGGGTTTCCCACCCTAACCTCCATTTTCATCTAGGTTACTCTTATTCTATACTTACCTCAATTAAATTATTATTTATTCATATGTAATCCCCATGTATTTTGTGACAATTTTCTATATATGTGTAAAAACTAGAATCATACTTTCATTTATGGGGAGTTATATGTTTTAAAAGGTTATATAAAAAATTCTTCACATAGTACAATCCTAATTCAAGGGAATTTATCAAATTCTTACTTGTTTTTAGGGGAACATTATAATATTTTTTGGAAACCATTTTATTTATAAAATCACTAATTTTATTTTGAAAATAATATCTTACTTAACTTATGGTTTTATAAAATTATTTTTCCAAAATAACTATTCTTTTCAAAGTAAAAAGTATTTATCTCTATAATTACTTGATGATTTTATAAGAGTATCTTCATCTATTTTAACTCTCTTTTTGATTTTTATGTATTATTTCTATTAATAATTTATGATGTCATATACTATACTTAATTTATTGTTTTATTAATAGTCTGACTATGGATGTGCTATCATAAAACCACTAACCAATTTACTCTGAATGGTTTGTGTTTATGCTCAATGTTTGGGGAAAGTAATTTACATTTAATATATTTGTTTCAATATGAATGTATATGTTGTTTATGTTTATAACAGTTCATATGAGGAATTTATTAGACCTAGTAAGTGTTTGTTGGGGATCGTTATAGCCCCTTGGTGCATCGGTATGTCTCATGAGACAAACTATGGTCTTGTCATGAGGCCTTGAAAAAATGGTTATTTATGGTTTTAGCATGTGGCCTTGATGATATGGTTATGATGTCCCACATTATTCATTCCCACATTATGAAACTATTAATTGATATTTCATGTGGTTATTAGACTATTATAATACTCAGGATTATGTTTTATTATAGAATTATTTATTCAGCTCTTATTCCCACCATATTATGTCCATGTTTATTTTTTAAAGGCATGTGTCTTTTAGTTATTTACCATGACTAATGTTTATGTTTATGGTATTGTAGGCTGTATTACTTACCCTTACTGATAATTTGAGCTCACCCCTTTCTTAATTTTCAATTTCCTAGGGCATAAAGAGGTATATTATGAATGACATGAAGAAATAACCTAGGAGTAATGGATTTTATCAAAGGAGTTTCTATGTTGTATTTATTTTCAAGTTGAAATGATGAACTTATATATTTATAATTTTTCCAATGATACTAAACTAATCGGTCTTTCGAGATGCATATTCCTTGTTTATATTCCAATGTAATAAAATATGTCACCAGCTCTAGGAAACTTGGGTCTGGTCCTTATAGTTGGAATCAAAGGAAGTTTAGAATAAAACATGGATACTAGATTTAGAAAACATAGATTATGGATAAAAATATGAAGATAGTATTTGAGGATAAGTATAGAATAGTATCCTATAATTTTTGTAAGTAATAGATTATGTGGATCTCTCTAGGAGATACATCCCTACATGGATACTACAAGTGGACGTGGTTCTAACAAAGATGTAACTAGGAGTGAAAACTCCGACAAAGAGTTTCAAGATTAACCCAGGATATCCAGGTACATGAAAACGAGCCTACTACACACCTATTTTGACTCTCCTTGGGTATATGCTTTGGATATTTCACATTTTCTTTACATTAAATTATAAATTATTTCACTATGTATATATTTTCAATTCATTCTATGTATTTTTATACATTGAGATTATAAATTTTGATTTATAATCGAATCTAGTGTATACCATTATTTAGAAATGGAGCCTAGTGGAAGGAATGGAAATAACATGAATGCATGTGTCCCATGTAGAGATTTTCCTCCAATGAAAGATAATGATGTTGGATCTGGAGCAACAATTGGTGCAGAAAAATTATAACTATACTAGAATAAATTACTTAAGTTATGAACAATAATCTTACCCGTATAGAGCATCCATATCCACAATGTGGTGGAGCTATGTTAGACTGATTTATGTGAAAAAAACCTCGATTATTTAATAGGACTATTAACCCATTCATAGTGGAGCCATGGATAAGTTCCTTAAAGAAGATATTTCTCACTTGGGGAAGTAACGAAAGAGGTAAGGTTGTCATGGAAGTTTATCATATTTCGAGAGATGCTGATCAATGTTGGTCACTAATTCAAAACAAAAAGGAGAAAGAAATAGAATAAATGTAATGGAGGGATTTTAAGTAAATATTCTTAGAAAAATACTTCCCATTTGAACATTGAAAAGATATGGAAAGGACTTTTCTGAATCTATGTAAAAATGAGGATGAGAATGTTTTAAATTCTAAAGCTAACATCACAAGGTTAGAAATACATGCCGTAGACAACATATGTAATCCAAGGAGCAAGATCGATCGATTCATTGATGGTTTCAAACCATTCATCTAAAGGGATCTATTCTCCCAAAATTTCTCATAATATGAAGATATAGCCTCTAGTTCTATCAAGATGGAAAAAGAATTGTCTAATTCTTATGAATTTAAAGAAAAGAAAGAGAAGAGGAGGGCTACTAAAAAATCTAGAAAAGTAAATAAGTAAATGGGAAACAAGGGAATATTTTACCTTCCACCCTATGAAAATTGTGGGAAGAGACACCATGGTACTTTCCTAAAGGGTACGGGTGTTTGTTACAAGTGTGGAGAAAAATGCCACCTATCCCAGGATTGTAGGGGAAATAAAGAAGCTACCAATGATCGATGCTAAAATTTTAGGGGGAGTTAAGGTTATTAAAATTATTTTCCTAGGCATCAAGGAAACATTCTCTAAATAAAGACAAGGGAGAAAGGCCAAGATTTTGCAGTCATAACTGTGGAGGTCAAAGTTCCTAATGATGTGGTGGCATGTACTTTAACCATTTCCTAGAACTTATACAATGATTTAGTTGATTTTGGATCATCACATTCTTTCATATATTCTTTGTTTTCTAAGAAAATAATATATTTCTAATTTTATTTAATAAAGGATTTGTCAGTCAAAAATCCTAAGGGAAGTATCACTACAACAATGTTGTGCTAGGAAGTCCCTATTATGGAATATAAACATGCTTTATATGGTAATTTTATTATCATAACCATGATTGAATTTTATATAATCCTCAGTATAAATTGGACTTTGAACCATGATGCAAAAATTTATTGAAATAAGAAATAGGTTACAATTTTTAAGGATGATGTGGAATCCCTTATCTTTAAGGCAGAAATATCACCATCTGATTATAATCTAGATCCACCCCTATAGCTCCACTAAATTCAATTATTGGTGAGTAAGGGAATAAAATATATATTAGTGAGGTAATTAATGGTCAAAATATAGGACATATATATTGTGCAAGAATATGTTGATTTTTTTTCATAGGATTTACCAATATATCTTCCAGAGTGGGAAATTGAGTTTTCCATTGATTTAATTCCTGGATCAAGGCCCATATCAAATAACCCTTATATAATGACCATTGAAGAATTAGTGGAAATGAAGAAAAAATAGAGGAATTGAGTTATAATAGATTTATTCACCCTAGTGTTTCTCTATGGAAAGCCCCCGTTCTTTTAATTAAGAAGAAATATGGATCTATGTGGTTTTTCATTGACCATAGGGAGATCAATGACATAAAAAAATAAAAAGTATCCCCTACCACACATTGATGATTTATTTGATCATATTTATGGATCCCAATATTTTTCAAAGATTGATCTTCTATCTGGATATCTTTAGTTTCATATAAGGAAAGAAGATATTCAAAATACATCATTTTAAACTAGGTAAGGGCATTAAATGTTTACAATAATGCCTTTTGGACAGACTAATTCACCCCTATTTTCATGGATATAATGAATAGGGGTTTCAAGGAATATCTTGATGAATTTTTGGTGCTATTTATTGATGATATCTTAATATACTCCAATATCTAGGAAGATAATGAAAATCACTTTCATACTATTCAAAATACTCTTAAAAGAAATAAATTATATGGGATGTTTAACAAGTGTGAATTTTGGATTTAATCACTTTCCTCTCTTGGATACTTCTAAAGATGGACTATCTATTGATCTAGAAAAGAAAAAGGCTGTTTAAGAATGGCCTACTTAATAAATGCAACTGAGTTAATTAGATTTATTTTCTTAGTATGTTATTATATGTGCTTCGTTCAGAACTTCACCTGTTTATCCAACCCAATAACCAAGCTTACACGTAAAGGGGTTAATTTTATATGGAAAAAATAACGTGAGGTCTATTTTGAAGAATTGAATAATAGATATGTGAATTCTATGATCTTAACTCTACCATCCGGGAATGATGGGTTTGTAATCTATAGTGATGTATCAAATAATGGAAATGGTTGTGTTATTAGTAAGAACGATAGATTTATTACCTATGAATAAATGAAGTTAAAAATTCATGAAAAAAACTATCAAACTCATGATATTGTGTTAACTACTGTGATCTTCTCTCTAAAAATATGGAGACACTATCTCTATAGTGGAAGATGTGATATATATATTGACTATAAGAGTCCGAGGTATATCTTATTACAAAAAGAACTCAACATGACACAAAGGTGATGGCTTGAACTAATCATGGATTATGATTGTTACGTACACTACCACCTAGGAAAGGTAAATAAGTTAGTTGATGCATTGAGAAGGAAGGATCACAGAGTTATCAACAAAATGATGATTGAAAAGGATCCTTTGTAAATGTATCTAGTGAGGATGGATATGGAAATTATCAAAAAAGTGAAACATCACTATATTTTCAAATGGTTTCCCAACCATATTAACTAGAAATAAATAAATATTCACAGTTTGATGATGAGAATCTTCAAAAGAAAATTCATGTTGTGAAAGATGGGAAGTTGGTTGACATCATGTGTGAAGATGTAATTAAAAATTTTGGGAAGATGATTTGTGTTCCAGCTATGCTTGATCTAAAAAGAGAGTTACTGGATGATTCCCAAAGTTTGAATTTCACAATAAATCCTAGTATCACTAAGATGTATAGAGATTTGAAGTAACATTTCTGGTGGGACAACATGAAGTGTAAAATTGATGATTATATTTCAAGATGTCTAGTTTATCAACAAGTGAAGGCCAAATGACAACATACTAGTGGATTCATGGAACCTATACCTATTACTACATGTAAATGGGATGAAATCACCCTGTATTTTTTCACTAAATTACTCAAAACTCCAATAAAGAATGATGCAATATGGGTAATTGTTGATCTACTTATAAAATCTGCACATTTCCTCACTATAAGGGATGATTTTACACAAGATAACCTAACAAAACTCTATATCAATGAAGTTGTGAGACTTCATGGAGAACCTCTCTCAATTGTGTTTGATCATGATCCATGATTTACATCAAAATTCAGGAAAGGTCTTCAGAAAGATTTGGATACTGAGATTCGATTGAGTATGACTGACCACCCAAAAACTGATAGGTGATCAAAAAGGACAATTCAAACTTTAGAGGACATGTTGAGATCATGTTCACTTGACTTCCAAGGTATTTGGGGTCAATATTTACCTTTAGTGGATTTTTACTACAACAATAGGTTCTAGTCAAGTATTTAAATTGCACCATATGAATCATTGTACAAAAAGAGTTTTTGTTCACCAATATGTTGTGATGAAGTTGGTGAAAAGAAGCTAGTGGGCCCAAATATTATGAAGGAAACAATAGTGTATGTAAGACTATTAAAGGCCATATCAAAGCACCACAAAGTAGAAAAAAATCCATACTGATAATCGAATGAAGGATTCTGAATTTCAAGTGGGAGATCACATTTTGTTAAAAGTATCTTCATGGAAGGGTGTTATAAGATTTGGGAATAATGGGAAATTGATCCATATGCACATAGGACCTTTTTAAATTCTCGATAAAATTGGATCACTTGAATATAGTTTGGCTATTCCACCTATCCTATATAAAATTAAACAACGTGTTCCATGTCTCATTGATGAGAAAGTACATTTCCAACCCAACACATGTCCTCACTTCTGAAGGTATTGAATTGGAACCTGACCTATATTAATGTGAAGAGCCTATCTAGATTCTAGACACTAAAGAACGAGTGTTGAGGAATCGAATTACTCGACTAGTAAATATACTTTGGAAAAATATTAATATCCACGAGGCAACATGGGAGCCTGAGAAGCTTATGATGAAAATCTACCCAAATCTCTCTGTGAGGTAACATTCTAAAACTTTTGAGGACAAATGTTTTGTAAGGGGGGATAATGTAACACCCAAAGATTTTTCATATAAATTTAATATTGAATGTATGAAACCCGAAGTCTCTACAAAGCACCATTTTTTTATAACCTAGATAGTGAACATAATTTTTCGACCTCTGTGATTTGATTTTCAAAAAACTGATATACATGGTTGCATTCAATAAGATATTTAAAGTATGATAAGAAAAACATAATTGTTTATGAATAGTTACATACCCATATGAATAGTAACATACCCTTAAGATATGTAATGTTACTCTAATGAATAGTAATGAATATTAAATCGGCCAAAAAAATAAAAACTTCACCCATGAATGTATAAGTACAATATAGACATCTTATAAGTGAAAAAATGATCATATTTTAAGTATTGGTATTTTAGTATGTAATAAATATTTTATTTACAATATTATGATTAATTTAATAACATTAAATGGACATTTATTTTCATAAAATGTAATCATAAATTATTACTTTATTTTCTTATGTTTATAAGATAATTTTATGGGACCTTGATTAATTTCTCAAAGTGTTATAAAATGAGTTATAGTTTTAGAGTTATTTTTTTAGAATAAATTATGATTTTATTTAAAAATTAAAATAAAAATATTCAGAAAATTATTTTCAAAAAATGATATCATTTTTTATGTCTACACATTGAAAAATGTTTGGGGTGAAGTTTTGGGATTATTCTAAAATACTTGAATTTTTCATGAATTATAAAAATATAGTTTTGAGATTTTTAGATGTTTAATGAAATCATAATGATTTAATAATTAATATAAAATTTTGGTAGACTTTTTTACAGTAAAATATTATATGAGGTGTCCAATGTGGCTAATACCATGGGTAATCCCATGGTTTTTCAAAAACCACTAATGAGGTGTCCTTTGAAAATAATAAAAAACTCCCTCTCATTCCCTATAAATACCCACTCATTCCTTTATTTTATTTCATTAAAAAATCATTATGATTGAATATTAGGTATTATTACCTCCCTATGTTTCCTCCCAAGGTTTCCTCAAGCCCCCAAGTCCCAACTTTCAGGTTTTAGGAGTTACTCAACAAGGTATGAAAATCTACCACCCTTCCCTTTTTCAAGCTCTCTTTTTATTTTATTATATTTTAATTTATTTTGGTTTATGTTGGGATATGTCATTACATATCCACATTACTGTACATATTATTTAATAATTATAAGATTACCATTTTATCTTAGCAAAATATTTTATCAAATTTTAAGCGACGCTGTTAGGCTGCCGAATTTTCGTAATGGATTTCTCAACTTTTCTTTTATTTTGAGTTCCTTTCTTTTATTTCCTCACCTCCTGTCATCCAAATGTTATGATAACTACATTAAATTAAATGTAATTTAACTTTGTTTTGATAATGGAATAATTAATCATCATCTATCCTTTCCAAATCATTTATACTAAAAATGAAAACACCATCTGAGATGTGTTAATTTATCCCATTCAAGGACGACGAGTTTTCAATTTCTATTAACATCTTAAATTATGGTCTTGAAACCATTTTTATGGTTTAACAAGAATATAATATATATATTATTACTTATTTAAGGTTCGGTAATCTTTTTTTACTTGTGATATTAATTTATAAATCAAAATGAATTTCCTGTGATAAAAAAACCACAAATTAACCCAAACAATTATCATTAAAGTTTTATATAATGATTCATCTACACTCCCAATATAAAAATGAATTTTATAACTATGTAATCTTAGTGATTTTAAATAATAAAATTTAACTTCAATTCTTTACAACCATTATCATTCTACATGTTTATGTATACATGAATATAAGTGAATAGACCATGAAAACTAAGGAAGAAAATGCCCCCAAACAATAAAAATGAATCTCTTGACCCATTAAAAGAACATGAATGAAAATAATAAGATTATAATAAATTAATCACATGTATAGGAGGTTATTTAATAATTAATTTTTGTACCTATGTTTGATTATTATGGTCATTAAGATCAAGTGAGTAACACCTTCAGACTTAAGGTAAGTGTTTTCCACCCGGACCTCCATTTTCATTCGTGTTACTCTTATTCTCTACGTAACTCAATTAAATTATTATTTATTAATATGTAATCCATTTATATTTTTTGATAATTATATATATATATATATATATGCGTAAAAACTAGAATCCCACTTTAATTAATGGGGAATTATATATTTTAAAAGGATCATTAAAAAATTCATCCCGTAATACAAGCCCGATTCAAGGGAATTTATCGAATTCTTACCTATTTTCAAGTGAAATCTATAATATTTTATTGTAAACCATTATATTAATAAAATCAAAAAATTTATTTTGAAAATAAAATATTAATTAACTTCTGGTTTTATACAAATATTTTTCCAAAAGAACTCTTCTTTTCAAAGTAATAATGTATTTATCTCAAGAATTACTCGATGATTTTATAAGAGTATCTTCATCTATTTAAAAAATATTGATGATTATTATGTATTATTGGGATTAATATTTTATGAAATCATATAACATATTTAATTAAATGTTTTATGATTAGTTTTATTGTGGATGTTCTATCTTAAAACCATGCAATAATTTACTCCGAAAGGTTAGTATTTATGCTTAATGTTTGGGGAAAGTTATTTGTATTTCATATATTAGTTTCAATATGAATATATATGTTGTTTATATTTATCTCCGTTCTTATGAGGAATGTACATGACATAGTAAGTGTCGTGTGGTTTCATCTATATCCCATTGGTGCATCATTATGTCTCATGAGACAAAATATGGTCTTGGCATGAGGCCTTGAAAAATGGGTATTTATGGTCTTGGCACGATACCTTGACGATATAGTTATGATGTACTGAATTATGCATTCCCCCATTCTGAAACTAGTAATTGATAGTTCATGTCATTATTCGACTAGTATAATACCCATCATTATGTTTTATTATGGCATTATTACTTCAGCTCTTATTCTGACCGTATTATGTTTATGTTTATTTTGTTAAAGGCATGAATTTTTATGTTATTTTCCATGCCTAATGTTTATGTTTATGGTATATTACACTATATTTCTTAATCTTTCTGAGTGTTTGAGCTAATATCTTTATTATGTTTCAATTTTCTAGGACATGAAGAGGTATATAATGAATGACACGTAGAAATAACCTAAGAGTTATGGATGTTGTCGAAGGAGTTTCTATGATGTATTTTATTTCAAGTAGTAATGTTGAACTTATTTATATATATTTTTTCCAAACCTAATATAGTAATACATCCTTATGGATGTATATTCCTTGTTTATGTTCCAATGTAATAAAATAAGGCACCGACTCTGGGCAACTGGGGTCGGGTCCTTACCAAACCTGATTCTTTTCACGGGTTTTTTAATGAGGAAATGAGTATAAAACCTGCCTCTTTCCACTGGTTATGATTTGTATACATGTTTATGTTACACATTTCATTTCATGGGTCAAGATATTTTATATATTTATTTATTATCTTGAGGAACATATAGGTATGATTTCATTATGTGGTGGGTGGGAACTATATCTCCATACAACGCATTGGGTAAAGATTAATATCTCATTATATAATGATGGGAATCAAGTCAACTGGCTTGATCCATTATGGGAAGATTGGGAAACCTGATCCCTTACAATGAAAGGAATTCTACTAGGGATGGTGGTTTGTATTTCATTATAGGTCTAGTCACCATGACTATGGAATATGAGGAAACCTGATCCCTTATAAGAAAATGGGGAAACCCGATCCCTTACAAGGAAGGAACTACAATGGGGATAGTGGTGTGTCCCACCCAATGGGTGCAGTTCCCATAAATTGCCCTGATAAGTTCTACAAATGTGTCATGACTTACATGGAATGATATTACATGTTTATGTATGCCACAATTCCATATATTATTCCTATTTTATTTTTTAATCGACTATTCTCTTTATTTCATTATGATTCATGTCTTATAAACTACCATGATTTATGCCATGATTCATGTTAACGATATTTGATATGCATGGTATCATCTTGTAATGTTTTTATCATGTTCTAATACGCTTTAAGCTTATTATTATGATTATATATCTTCTTTTTTTACCCTTACTGAGCATTTGAGATCACCTCTTTCTTATGTTTCATTCCCCAGGTTATAAGGAATGGTTTTAGGTAGAACTACTAAAGGCGAAGATCATTATGGGAGATTTTGAAGATATTTCACCAAGATATAAAACATTGTTTCCATGTTTCCAAATACACTAAACTATTACAACCCTCTATCATGAATTTTTTTAATTTACTCAATATTCATCTAAAATGATGCAATATCCATGTATGTTAAGCCTGGGTTAGTATAGTTGGTATTAAAGTAATGGTTTAGTCAAACATTGGAAACTTGGATGAGAAAACTTATTGAGATCCCTAGGTTTATTTCTAAGGATATGTCTTGGGATTCCTTTAAGGATAAGTATAAGGGTGAGTTAACATTTAGGAAAATGTCCTAGAATTTTGGTAAATGATAGAGTTAGTGGCTTTTAAGTAATAAATCTCTTTCATGATACTACATGTGGATGTTTCTTTGGAACATATGTACTTAGGGGTAATAACTCTGACAAGATGTTTCAGGCTTAACTTTGGGTAATCTGGTACCTTACAACAGGTTTTGGAGCACACCTAGTTTGACACTCCTAGGGGATATGATTTGGGAATTTAAAAACACTTCACAAGCCACCATGAAGAATTTAGATATAATTTATCTATGATTAACCTAGGATAAATCCAAGGTGTCATAAATTATGTAAGGTGTCATGATTTAGACATCCTATAAGTAGTTATTTTCATGACTATGTGGTTTTCTACCATGACAAGTAATGCTCAACCTAGGCTTCTTCTTATAGTCAATTGTGGGGACAATAAGGAACTGGATTAATGTTGAATATGATGGAAGATTTTTTGATGAACAATCAAGTGGGATGATCACTAGAGTGAAATATGTCATGATAATTCCTAATCAGTTTTCATGGAACATGATTAACAATGTTTACCTTAACCAACTCTCAGACTCACTAAGGAAGAGAAAGAAGGAGTTTTCTGATAGTTTTGGTAATGGAAACCATGAAGGCAATAAGATTTGTATCCTTTGTATCAAAAATGTGGAAATAATCACCTAAGTTAATGTATAAGTGGAACAAGAGGGTGTTTTGACTGTGGAAAATAAACTCACAAAGCAAGTGACAAAATAATAAAATGAAGAGTTTGATCAATGAAATGGATGGAAATTTTCGCCTCTCTAAGTCATCATAAATGGTTAAGTGTTTTAAATGGGGAAAACATTGTCAATATGCAACCCAATTTCCCAAGAGTAATGTTTTAGAATAGGATCAAAAATGTGGTGCGAGTAATGGTTACATTGTGGATGATTAAGAGACTACGAATTAAATGTGAAAGGAAAGAGGTATTATTGTTAATGGATTAGGGATGAATTAATTGAAGTATTTATGTATTTGTATTCTATAATTAATAATGGTAAATATTTTATATATTTTTAAGTTTATGTTTTTGTTAAGGATTTACAAGAATATATTGAATGTTCATGGTTGACTAGAAATGTTATCTCATGAAAGTTAACATTTTGAATAAAGGAAGGTAACACTTACAATGTTTTTTATGTTAAGATAATGTTGTATAGTTAATGATTCATGGGATATGAATAATTAAATTGGATGGTATTTATTACCTTGGAACTAAGTAAGGACTTATTGATAGGTGGGTTTTGCTATCACTGATGAAGTTTACTGTATTTTTTGGATTTAAGAGATGTATCCTATAATAATTGGAATAAGGAAGCATGAAAGTTTTAAAAAATGGATTTATAGACTTATGGATTTATGATGAGGTTATTCACATGGTTGGAATGTGAACACCAAGAGCTACTTTGTGATATACATGGGAATCAATGTAAAGCTAATTTCGTGATTCTCTTTCTAATGTTTTTTATTTTCACCTTTGAACAGGGTTATAAGGTTACCCATTCATGAAAAGTTTAAGTTAATCTTCAAAGGAAGTATTTTTTAACTATGTTTGTGTTGAAAACATTGATTAAAAGGATAATCCGTTAATAACCGTATTTTAAGGATTTCTATCTTTTATATTTTTTCTAAAATGACATCATGTATATTGGGTGACAACTAATCAAGTCCAGCAAGACCGTGGGTCTTAAACCCATAATCAAAGGACAATAAGGGTTTAATGCCTACCACTATCCTACTCAATGTCCAGGTTAATGTATATTTATTTATGATGAATAAATATTTATGAGGAACCAGTAGTGTTACATTTTATTTTTAGTGAATGTTTATTTTTAAGACAAAAATAGTTATATTTTTATTCTTTTATGGGAATTAAGATTCATTAAAAGTGTATTTTAGTGCTTACTTCATCAAAGTTAATTTCTACACATTAATTATATGAGGTAATGGATTTCATATATTTTTTTTTCAAATCACAACCAATGAAAGAAATTTTGTTTATAAAATTTATCAATAATTACTCAACGTTCTGAAAGTGATACAAAAAATGTATTCCTAATACATTAAATTTTGTTGAACCAAGGAATTATAGAATCATCACATATTTATGAATTTTATCCCCTAAAATATCCTTTGATCATTTAGTTGTTTTTATTGATGACCTCAATCACTCCTTATAAATATTTATGCATTTCCTCTATGTCCGATCTTCACTCCCAACCTATGTTTTTCTATATGGAAACCCAGTTATATGTTACTTTGGGTAACAATTATGGTTAAAAATTCCCATTTTCAAGGGATGTTTTAGTATCCACTTTTACGATGTGCTTTTCTATGAATTAAGCCTTTAAACATCAAACCTTTGATAAACTAGATGAATTTTTATGGAAAAATTCATTTTAAGGGGGGTAGAATGTAACTCCCTAAGATTTTGAGAATTATTTTTTCCAATTAATTTATCTTTTCAATATTTTTTCTTTTCACATGAAACTTAAAATAGTCATATATATATATATATATTAAACCACTAATTGATACATTGATTTAACAGGAAATACCAACTTTTCTTGCACTACACGCAATACCAACTTGGCTTGCGCTAGCATACGATGCACACAAAATTGAGTTTCTAAGAAACACCACTTTTTATTGTTTCAATTATCTAAATAATATAATTACAACCTAGAATTTAAAATTATTAAAAACTAATTTTCAATTTTTTTCATATAAATAAAATATATTGATAATGAAATATGATATTTTTGGGAAAGTTCTTTAATATTAAAAATATTGTTTTCTTAAATGAATCACTTTTAATAATAAATTTAATTCTGAAACATTTATAAATTTAATTGGATAAAACTAACTTAAATTTTTAATTCAGAATGTTGAAATTATCCTAGGGTCAATATTTCGATTTTTTATGTGAAACTTCGTTTTTTGATGAATAGTGAAAAATACTGCTTTTTAGTTATAAATTACCCTGTGTTTAATTAATTATTATTGATAAATGATATTATAAATTTGTTTTAAGGTCATATTAGATGAATATTACATATATTAATAAAATTTAATTTATTATAATAAATTTTACTTTGAAATTAAATATAAAATCTTAACAAACATTTGAACCTTTTCCTACTTTAAAACCCCATTATTTCATCCCATCTGTGGGATTAGCACTAATCTAAATTTTTTCGCTTCTTTGATTGGAATTTAAAATATTTGAAATAAAAAATTCTATTCAGTCTAATTTTTAGAGTAATAAAATACATGCTAATTTTTAACCAAAATTATTAGTAAAAGTGATTAAAATTAATCACAATGGTTAAGGCCAAATTAAGCTTAATTAGAGACTAAACATTAAAATTAAGGGCCCAAATGACCTATAAACTTGTGAAAAACCCATTTAATATCCATATATATTCCATAAAACTTCCATTTTATAGTTTATTTGATTTTTAATGACTTATTTTAGGTAAGAACATGTGCACACCTAATTTAATTCTAAAAATTCCATGTGAGTCCTTTTTCTTCCCTATATAAGGACACCACCTCTACCCATTATTTAAACCTATCAAGCCTCTTAATTTAGTCCACGAACTTACCAAATTTCCTCCCAACTATTCTAACTTTTACCATGAAGACTTCATTTTGGTATAAACTCTCTCAAGGAAGGATTTTGGCACAAACCAAAAGGAGGTACCCGATTAAGAAGTAACGTCTTCTCTCAAGCTCATTTCCTTTATTTTACTTTTCCACCCCTCCACTATCTTTATTCACATATTGTGGAAAAAAAACAATATCGTAAAAATACTAGGTTATTTTTATGAAAATTTTATAACATCAACTTACATACACCTCCATCCAATGGATGTTGAACATACTGTTTCTGTGTACAACGAACTACCGCCTCACGAAATGATGATTGTTCATTTCTCATTTACCACCAATAATGGTTGCTATAATGATAGAAAATATATTTATATACATAATATATTTTATTTATTATGTATTTTATCTTATATATTCCTTTAATAAAAAATTTGTTTTACCTTCCATTTGGTGTTAATACAATAATCTCATTCGAGGAAGTGTGGACTACCACCCTCTCAAAGCGTTGTCATTCGTTCATACACCACATAGAATATATTAAGGATTGGTTTAATGAAATTATATGATATATATGATATATTAATGATAATTTTAGTAATTATACATATATATATAGATACATATATATACATATGTCATTTACATACTTTCTTTGAATATGATAATAAAAACAGAAAACAACGTTCATGCGTACGTACGACTTACAGTCTCCATGAATGGTGTATTCAATTAGATAATTCATTTTAATATATATTATTATAATATAATTATAATATATATAACTGATATTTATATAATTTTATACTTTCTATAATAATGATATAAGTTTAAGGATACATGATATAACAAATTAAGACACATGTAAAGAAAAAAGTGAATATTAACCGAAGTGAAATACTAACATAGGATCGTTAACAAGAGGGTAATATAAGTTTATATAAAAACCATATATGATATTAAGTATAAGAATATTATTATTTAAAATATTTATAATAAAATTATACTTATTATACAGGAATTATTTAGAGTAAGAAAAGAGTCAAGACACAAGGTAAGGGGATTTCAACTCACTTTTAATTTTCATGAGATTAATGTTATGTTCACCACTATTTCCTTTTTTATGATGTATATACTACCTATTATTTTATTATATGTAACATGTACTTATATTTATGGGTATTCACACACCATTTTTTATGATCCTTCTTTCATGAGGTTTATGTTTCAAAATATACCAAATCGGTAAAAATATTTTCTCTCAATTTAGCTTCTTTGAGTCTTATGTTTTATTATGCACCTGAAATCATTTTTGAGGTGTACATAATTTAATTTTACATATTATATCACGAATATAAATATTTTAATGATATTATATGATTAATTTCATTTAATTTACTTACATGGAGAGCATAATCCCAAGATACCATGTTATAATAGTTTTTTTGAGATAATCTCATTGATTTTTTATATTATTTTTGTTTATGATTACTTTGATGAAATATTATGATATGTCTCTCAAGAAAATTAATGAGTTTAATTAAATTATCCTATTTATTGATATACTTATGCATTGGTACCATTTTATACTATTTAGTACATAATATAGTTAAGAAAGTCTTTTTTGAAAAGCCCGACTTTACTCTCTATTTGGTTGGAAATCTATGTTTTATAAAAATGGTTTCCAAGAATTTTGTACCATTCCCATATAATATCTAAAATAAATTTGTGACATTTTTGTTTTTTACCAATATCTTCAAGAGAATATTCTTTTTCTTTTCCAAACAGGGCACTTTTCTACCATTTTTACCATGAAAAAAGGAATGTTCTTTTGACCTCATACGACATGTACAACTTTACACGATGTCATTTCTTCAAAGCACCCTTTTGATATATTAAAAACGTTAATCTTTAAGAATTTTTTTTCAAATTAATTTTCAGGGAAATTAGGTTTCAAAATTGTTTCAAAATGATTTTATATATCTTCATGGAAAAATGTTTTGAAATCATTTTTAAATCTTAATTACAAGTTTACAAAGTGATTTCATAGAAATGGATTTAAAAATATTTGCAAGATTATTTTATAAGTTTTCAAGAAAAGAGGTTTTTAAAACGTTTTCAATAATTCCTTTTATGTTTTAAATTTATTTTAAGAGAAATGATTTTCAAAAAAATTTCAATATTTCTTTAAATATTTTCATGTTTTTTAAATAAATAGGGTTTTGAAATGTCTTGAAGCTTATTTTAAAATTTTCATTGAATTTTTTTTAAAAAATGATTTTATATATTCTTTATATTATTTCAAGTTATTTTCTATGAAAATTATTTTCAAATGGTTTTATGTATTAAAAATACATTTTTCAAACAAGAAAGTATATTTTACTCAAAAAATGTTTTAGGGGATATTTCAAAATTATTTTCCATTTAAGATGAAATCTATCACTGTTAGTAATAATATATAAGAAATTATCTAAAGGTTCCATGCATATCCTTTATATTAATTAGTTATTCTTAATTTCATGGTATTTATGAAAACCATGTCTTTTTATGGGTTATATGTTTATGAAAACCATTTCCATTTCATGGGTTATATGATTTTGAAACTCGCTTATTTTCACATGATCTATTAATGATGAAATTATTATGAAACCTATATCCTTCCATAGGTTATGATATATTTACATGTTTATGTTACCCATTTCATTTTAGGGGTTATGATATGTGATATGTTTATTTATGATCTTGTGGAACATGGATATATGATTTCATTATGTGATGTGTGAGACCTATATCTCCCTCCAATTCATTGGGTAAATATTTATATATCATGAGATATTTATGGTAATAAAGTTGACAGGCTTTATTCCTTATGTGAAGATGGGGAAACCCAATCCCATACAAAGAAAAGACTTATGATGGGGATGGTTGTTTGTCCCACCCAGTAGGTGTAGTCACAATGATAATGAAAGATGGAGAAACCCAATCAATTATAGAAAGATGGCGAAACTTGATCCCTTACAAGGAAAGAACTAAAATTGGGGATGGTGGTGTCTCCTTCCTAGTGGTTGTAGTTACCATGAAGTTACCTAATAAGTTCTATCCTAGGGGCACACTAGGAGGGAAATGGGTTTTATGGAAACAAACTCTGAAGGGTTAGAAACTCAATATGGATGGATCCTGCATATTCAACATCATGAGTGGTTGTGGGGTGGTTTAAACTTCTAGGGGTTTGTTTATCTACGCTCTCACTGCCCACTTTGGTGTTGGATCTTCCCTGTAGGAGGAAGCCCTTTCTTTCCTTACTGGTATCTCCCTCAACCGATAGGGGGAATTTCCATCTCAAAAGATGAAGCAGACTCTATAATACTACTCATCTCGATGAGGGACATTAGTTCTACACATTGGTCAATCACATACATTACCAGAAAGTTCCAAAGGATGATTCCCAATATCCTCTTGAAGCACATGGGGTGATAAGGTAATATGGTTTTTGGTCATCAAGTGTCATCAGTTGTCCAAGGTGCTGGTGTCATCTGCTTCTACAACTTTAATTTCTTAAACCCTTAGGGGTGAATATTGTTAGAGGTGGTTCCATTGGCCTGCAATAAATTTTCCCCCTAGTCCCTGGAATCTCTTGTTGTTTCTTTGCTTGTTTATTTCTGATATTTCAATAAAATAACATGATGATGATGATATCACATGTTAATGTATTCCACAATTCCATGTCTTATTCCAATGTTATGATTTCATGGAATATTTTCTTTATTTTATTATTATTCATGTCTTATGAACTACTAATATTTATGCCATGATTCATGTTCATGATCTTTCACATGCAGAGTATGATATTATAATGTTTTCATCGTGTTCTCATTCCCATTAAGATCATAATTATGTTTTAATAGCTCTCTTGTTCACCCTTACTGAGCATTTGAGCTCACCCTTTTCTTATGATCCTTCCCCAGGTCACAAGGAATGGTTTTAGGTAGAATAAGAAAAAGTGGAGATCTTTATGGGAGATGTTGAAGATCCTTCACCAGGATAGAAGACTTTGTTTCTATGTTTCCAAACACACTAAAATATTATGGAAATCCGACATGTATTTTTTTTAAATGTATTAAATATTCTTCTAAAATGATGTAGTATCCATGTATGTTAATCTTGGGTCAATATAAAACCCATGTAGTTCAACTCTACAGTTTAAGGTCTTATGAAATGATCAGTCCATGTAGTTTAACATCATTCTATAAGGATTCTCATGCTGTGAAAGTATCGTGGATGAGGGATAGTGTGGGGTTTATTGCTTGAAATTTCCCCTTCAAAATAGGGTTACTTTTGGTCGGATTGTGTGGGGATTACACATGAGAATTACCCATGTGCTTCTAGGACCAGAAATAATGAGGATGGGGCTTACACATAGAAGTTTCTCAAATTATCTTATTCCATGTCAGTTTCACATGGAGAATATAATGGGAAATGAGGTGTGGGGGTTATCCCATGACACTCATACTTAAGCAATCATATGTTTATCACATAGGGTAATACTAATGTTTTACGTAATGTTCATATGATGTTTTCATGTAGTTTAGAATTTTATGACTATTAAATAGAAATAGGTAGTTTTACATCATGATTTTCACACATGGGTGGACTCACTCCTTAAACCTATGGCTTAAGCGACCACAACTCATGTGCCTTTGGGTGGGGATTGACATTTGAAATTCCATGGAGGAGTGGTCAATCCATAGGTCCATTTTAGAGTCATAATTCTTATAATATATTAGGGTTAGAGTACCCATTATTAGAATAAAATTTTATTTGGGAGGCTCAATCCTCACTTAAGATGAACTGCGAGGATATTGGAGTGGGTGGAACAGGTCACATGAGGACTCGAGGTGGAGCTAAACCGGTCCTAGATGGGTTTGGATTCCATGGGAACTCAAACTTAATGAAGAGGAGTTAGTAGAAGGGAGGCCCTAAGGAGAGTCCCATAAGAGGTAATTCATGAATATTAGAGTCTAAAAATGTGGGAAATACAAGGAATGGTGTCCTCACAAAAGTTAGGGGCTTCACGATTGAGTATGATTCAAAAAATTAGGTGACCCTGCCTCAAAGGGATGTCTTGATTTATAGGGGGAGTGCTTCATGAAGGTTGAATGTTTCATGAATCCTCAATTTCCAAAAGGTCCTTCTCCAACCAAAATGGGAATTAGACATTGAGGAAATAATTATCACATTATATGGAGGAAATATAAAACACTTGGGAGGAGGTTTCATGAAGCTTGGATACCTTGGATGATCCATTTCTCTTTCGTTCGTGAAGCTTGGATGTTCATGAATTGGGAATGATTTAGGATGTCAGGCGAGTTTTAACCATCTTTAAAATTTTATAATGAATGGGGAATTTATAGGCAAGGGGTTTCATGAATATTGGAGGTTCTCAAGAATACTTACATGCTTCAATAAAGGTGTTCTACTCCACAAGAATACTTACAAGTCCAAATGTCAATTTCGTGAAGACACTATCAAAATTTTGTGCATTCATGAAGTGCTATGTGACTCTAAATGTTATTGCGAAGAGGTACAACAATTTCTTCATGGATTAATTAATTTAGATATTTTATAGGTTTATTTTTTATCTTAAAACATTCCTAAATGTGGGGAGACTCACAAAATGGACTCTATAGAGGGATTTTGGGCCGTTTTGGATTGGATTGGCTTCAAAACGACCATGGATTCCTCAACCATCTATGTGGAATATGTATTTTGATATCAAAAGTATTCTAATTATTTTTATTTTATCAAATAAACTTGCTATATTTCTAAAAATACTCTAGGAATGTGCTCAACCATCTTATTTTCTTCATATGTCTAGAAGTGCTCTTTACTAACATAGTCCATTCATTTCTCACATAGACTATTTCTCCTTTCTATTACAGCTTGTAATTTTCAACTCACACATTCATTTACTGTTTTAAATTTCTCATGATGTGAAATATTTTACATTTAATAATAAATTCTCCCTTTTTTGCATCATTCATTGACTTATTATTTTTCTCATCCAATGATAACATACCTGAATTTTTCATAGACTTCTTAGGAAAGTTCTTTGTTGAATCTATGTTAGGTATGTTTCCCAAGGTTGTAATATTTCTATTATTCATATTATGTTCTATTCTATCATAGTTTGTTTTAGTTTCATTATTGAATGATTTATAATTGAATTCATATTCACTATGACCATTTCTATTGAAAATACCATAGATATTTATATGCATTTCAAACATATTTGGGTTTGATATATGTGTCTAATTAGTTTTTGGATGTTGTTTCCTCTAAATATTGACCCATTTAAATGGGATTCCTTTTTTTTACGTATGTATTTTTCTAAAAATCATATTACTCATGTAGAAATATGTTACAAAAATAACAATAACCAACAAAAATTCGTTTCATTCATTGAACTTAATATTGTCTATATTTTCTAAAAATGGTAATTTATTGTAATTTACTATTAACATATTCTGGTTGGGATTAGTTTAGTGAATAAACTCTAATAAAAACTCTGATATCCTTATATGACATGATAGTAGGCTTCACATAAATGTTCTTCATCCATATTTTTATATATACTAGTTTAAACTCTCCATTGTGTATACAAATAGAATTATCAAAGTTATCATTTTGTGTTATGGATAGTACCTTTTTTTTTGGATGTATTATATTGATCATTAAATTTTATTATAATATTTTTTCCACTAAATATAGGTCTTTTATATTAAGAACCCACTATAGTGGTTTTTGTTGAAGTAACACTTCTTTAAAATTTTTGTGAAGATATATCTGGTAAAGATTTTAGATTATTTTACTAAATTTAAATATCCAAGAAATTCATATCAAGGTTTTTTTCTCATACTCTAATTATTTTAGTTTTCGTTCACATTATTTCCTTTCCTTTTTGTTATACTCATATTGAATATATTTCTTTTTTGGAATATGTTTATGTTATTTAATCTTATTGGATTTAATCTACCGTTAAGCATATTTTTTAGTAACTACTTATTTTAAAGAATGGATATTATCCTCAAGTAATTTATTATCATAATATCATATTTTATTATTAGTGATAGAGTCATTTTCAAAAATAGTGCTTCTTGAAACGAGGTTCACATTCATTACAAGTTTGACTCCTACTTGGTTGGAGATCTTAACATATATTTTCACCCTCTATTTTAAATCATTATCTATTCATTCATTCTCATCTAATTTTTCGGTGATCATATCTTGAAAACATATAAAAACATAGAAAATAAATAAGAAAAATTGTTTGGGTAAATTATACAAGATATATTTTTATATCAACAATTTATTACTCTTTTAAACCCACATGATTACGATCATTCCAAAAGATGAATGGTTGTTTAGTAGAAAAATAATGAAATGATAGTTTTTGTACCAGTTATTCATGTTGAGATGATATTATACATGTGACCATTTTATTTTCCAATTCCATGGTTCTGAATTCAGCCAAAATATCATTATCTTTCATACAAGATTTTTCTTGATTGGGGTTTTTGCATGTGGGGGAAAATATTTCTTCCTAATTTCTTAAAAGGTATGTCCTATCATCATTTATTTCTTTAAGATATATATTATAAATATAAATATTATAATGAACACTATGTGTAGTACCTTCAATTACGAGATATTCCTAACTCTCCCCCATATTAAATGATCCATTTCTTATCATCTTTCCTTTTATATTATTTCTATTGTTAATGGTCTAGGAAGATATATCTTCCATGGTTTATTTGAAATTAAACTCATATTATTTCTCAATTATACACTCTATGTGGCCTTTTAAAAGATAAAATCAATTTTAAAAACTTAAAAAAAAATAGAATCCAATAGAGGAAAACCTATCCCTCGATACTATTTTTTAGGATCATTGTGGGATATTACCCCACAAAGTGGTGGGTTGAATCACTACGGAGTGAATTTTAATCCAATTTCACTATTATACCTTAAATAATACTTCCCTTATTTAGTGATTGTATCTCTCTTTATTTTATTCTCATTTTATTGGTATAGATATATATAATATGAAAGCAATATGAGGGAATTTAAGGATATTTTAACAAGGTTCACCTTCATAGGGATGACTATCTCCCTAGTGATACCCAATTATTATCCCACATGCAATTTTTTTTATTATCAAATACACCCATGAAAGTTATATGAACTTGAACATATTATCCTAGCCTCAACTAGGTATAATTAACGGTAGGGATTATTGTCCCTTTATAAAATAGAATTTATGTGCACTTCCATGAATAAATATCACCAGTATTGGATAGAGTCTCCCATGAAATATATAAAAGTTATTATACCCATCTCATAAATATTATATGGATACCTAATAGTTCCTTAGAGTTCTAATGTATGATTCTATAAGCTAATAAAATCAATTACTTCAGCCGAGATACGGTCGTCAGTAGGTTTAGTTGGTTATATCTTCTTTCTTATTCTTTTTTAATGAATCACAGTATCATAAGGACACATTTTTTATTAAATATATAATATATAAAATAGTTTGTTGTATAATTTATTCTCTTTATCTATTTACTTAAACTTGTATAATATAATTAGTTTTCAATTTGCTGATAATCTAATTACTATATTTTATATGCACATATGATTCTCTATATAAAGAGTAGTTATACCCGCTTCAGATCATTCTCATATTTAAAATCCCTCAAATATCACCCTTTCATTGATAGAATATGTGATTAAAATTGTTATTCAGAATCTTTTAATAAATCTAATTAAAAAATCTATTATTTCTTTGGAAGGATATTTGAATTATCACATTCTTTATATAAATTTAAATTCTTTATGAAACCCATCCCTTTTTATATTGAAAGCTACTTTTCATATGTAAACATTAAATCTTATCAAATGAATATTTATTACATAAAAATATGATCAATTCCATAAATATATATGTTGTAGGTATTTGGAATCTTGGATACATAAAAAAACTGGTACATAAATGATCAAAATAATTTCTTATTAAGTCCATTATAACTAGCACTCTTCTTAGACATATCACACATTAAAAACACTATTTATAACATAGGGAAGGGAAACATAAGAAAGGGAGATCTTAGTTTCATAGAAAGGGTAAACATAAGAGATATCAATCAATTATCATGATCAAGAATATGGTAAGCATAGTAGTATGATAACATTATGTTGACTTATACTAATCATACCCAATTAGTAAATTATCTTTAATTATGATACATGGTGGAAGGTTTTTTTAAAAAATATATATAAGACATGATGGTTTGAAATAATAATTAATCAATAATGACCCATAATAACATAATATATAAATAAGGAATATTTTTTGGGTATAAAAATAAGAATATAAAATCATTTCTTTAGTCAAGGATCACTATCCAAACTATCAAAGTGGAATTTTTTCACCCCCATCCCATCATTTCCTTAGCCAAGGGTCACTTCCAAGACTATATTATTAGAAAAATACCCTTATATAATTGGTTTAACTCCCCATTTTGTCCTTATTATCTCTTGATATATCCATCTCTACTAAATCCATTGGAGGGCTAGATAATTATGGAACCACTTATCACATAATAAAAACAACACATAAGTTTTCCATAGGATAATAAAAAAATAATCATATCATAACATATGGAAAAGAAAAAATGTTTATAAAAATTTCATCACCATAATCATAAAGAATATCATAAGATTAATGATGATTATATAGTATTATATCCCTATTTAATCATAATTAACATCAATGTGTGTCATTATATATTAAAATACCTTTAAAATATTACTTGGACATTTCTTGAGGAAAATACCCATTTTGTTTTGAAGTCACTTATTTAAAATCTAAAAATTTACAAAATAATAAGGGTAATGTTTTATTTGAAAATAAACAAGGATCATTATAAACAAATATTCAAATAATAGAGTATTCATAATGGTGGGAAACTCTTTCATGTTGTATATATGTTAAAATAAAAAATCCTTTCAAATATTCAGTAAAAAATTAGAAGTACATAATTTGAAAAAAAAAATAAGAATCAATAAAAACAAGTTCATAGAAAAGGAAAAAGGTATAAATTACTTATGGATTTTATATTAATGTTAAAATATTTCAAATAATATTTTTTAGAAAATATGGGCATGAAAGAAAAGGATTCCCAATAGAAGAGAGAAATAAAGTTGGTTTTCCTCAAAAAAATCATTGGGTATATAGAGTAACTAAGGAGACTAAAATAAAATGAAAAAATTTAATAACGAGAAATAAATATATTATAATAAATGAAATAATATTTAGTAGAAATAGATAAATAAATTTCATCATTATAAATTTAAGAATAAACAATCCTGATAAAAAAGATATTAAAACATAAGTCCCTTAACATTTTGGTCAACTTTGAATCATAATAATTTTTAAATAAAAAAAATCACATGAAACATTAAAAACCATGAATATAAATATATTAATGATATATTATATCAGAGGGGAAGTATATGCATCACATGAAGGAAATAAGTGGTGAATGTGACATGTCCCTTAGAAACAACTATGAGACATGAAACCCTTACCTCAAGTATGTGTTGTTTCATAATAACTCTAACATATTGTATAATAAATTTAAATTCGTTATAAATTTATAAAAAATCCATATTAATATATAAAAAATCCATATTAATAACTATAATATCATACATGTTATACATATAACATATTATCACCCATTCAATAATAATATTTCACTATCATTAAAATTTCGGGTGTTAACAGTTTCATTTTTCTTATATGTTTTGGTTCAATAATTTTGGTCCATTCTTTTTATCTTAGTTATTTCTACTAAAAAATATTAATAATCATATAAATATGAAAAATATGAATTATATATATATATTTAACCATTTATATAAAGTTTTTATGAAAAATTAATTAATTAACTATGTGGGGATGATAGTCCTTACATACACACGAGGGATGTTTCCATTTTTCGATAGATGTAATAAATGAAATGTATATAATAATTATGATTTTAAGAAAATTTATATATAATAAATAATTATATATATATATATATATTAAATATACCATAATATCCTACCACAAAATATGGTGGTTGAAAATGAATCGCATCACTACTGGGAGGCGATTATCAACACATACTCAGAAGAGATACTTTCATATCCAATATGATGTAAAATATGTGATAAATGGTTGTTCCATAACAATAATAAAATATCATAATATTTATGATACTGTATTCATGATTTTTTTAGTGATACAAAAAGTTTATATAATTTAGAAGAAGAAATAAAATTGAAAGAACTTGGTTAATATTTATATCTCTTCTCTAAAAGACCTATTTGGAATAAAACTTATGCCTTAATAGATTATTATTAGGAAAAGAAAATAATATATTGGATGAAGGGGTATAATCCTGGAATTATTTTTGGAAGGTATTTTTATATTTAAAAGGATTAAATGGTGTGAATAATAGAGGATAAGATGAACTATTTTATAAGCGAGTGGTGGGATACACATGGAGTTTCTTAAAAGGTTTCAGTTATATAAGTGACATTCTGGTAAAAGTGGATCAAAATGGAAAAGTATTAAAATGTTGGAAAAATTAAGTTAAAAATATATAAAAAAATAACAATTATTTAAGTGTGTGTTTCATTTTTAATCTTATATATAGGTTTAAAACACTGTAAACTCAGTTTACCCTTAACCAAGGTCACAAAATTTTACTATTTTTAATACTCATTATGAAAAAACTAAGAAAAACATAATAAATTATTAATTATGAGTTTTAATTTTTTTGAATTTATTTTTCTAGATTCATTTTTTGGTCAGGATTAAATTTTAAATAAGCTTTCAAATCCCAATGAAAACCCATTTTAGAAAAACTGGTTTTTAAGAATAAAAATTATATTATTTAAATTTCATTAGAAATACTATAAAATGAATGTTAAAATATTTTTTGGAATATATAATCTATAAATTTAATTAAAACTATTAATAAATTGAGAATAATTTAAATTATTAAGATAAAAAATTATTGTGTACATAATTTTTTAGAAAAATGTGTTATAAATCCAAAAAATAAACTCATACCAGAATCCAGTATAATGATGATTAAAATGTAATTAATTATATTATTTATAATAAAAGGATAATTATGTTAATTTAATATTAATTATTAAAAATAATGGTAATTTTATTTAAATATAAATGATAGTTTTTAAAATAATCATTATTTTTTCTCTTTTGACTGAAAAATAATACCTTTTAGAAAAATATAAAAAAATAAACACAGAATAATATTGAAATAATAATATTAAAAATGATATTTATTTCCTTAGATAAAATTTCTAATGAAGTTAGAGATTAATTATAATATAATGCTAATAAAATTCTATAAAACCCGTTTTCTATGAAAATATATTTTTGATGCCTAAAATTATATTATTGAAAATTGAATATTTATTTATTATGCATTAATAAATAAATTTTATTTATTTAATTTTTTTTCGTAATGTTGTTATTAGTATTAATATCATCCAATTTAATAACTATATGATAATGGATCACTATATTATGGTTCATTTAGACTCAATGTTGCACATATACAATGCTATCAAATACATTAAGTTTATTTCAAAAATTAATATAAATTTTTTGGTTTTTATATTCAACCAAAAATAAAAATATTTTTTCCTATCAAATTACATAACTATAATGAAAAAATGACGATATATATGATTCATCATATCCTTGAGTTCCCATCTAGCTTCCTCATATTTTTGAATCCTCTAAAGAAGTTTATCTAGATGAGTAGTCTTGTTCCATAGAACATTATCTCTATAATCAAATATTTGTACCAAGTTCTATTCATAAGAATGTTCATGATTTATTGGTACAACATTTTTTTTGATGTGATTAATTAGGAATGTACTTCCTCATAAGTGATACATCAAACACATCATTAACTTGAGATATGTCTGATGAGAGTAAAAATGATTTTCTATAGTCTTTACTCGACCATGAATCTCATACGGAAAACTATACATACAGATAATTATTTCCTTATTTTTGAATCTCATAACATTATTGTATAGATTAATTCATAAGAAAATCTTCTCACAATGTTTTGAATTCTATTTCAGATCGCTGATTGTCAGTATAACTCTTATATCTACTCTTAGCCACATTGATGTGTTTCTGAATGAATCTAGCCTTATTTACCATTTCATCATCCAAATCAGGTCTCAAAAGATTCCTTTCTCAAAATTCCTACTATAATGATAGAGTTATTCAATCCTTTCAATATAAGGCTTTGTAAAGTGCAATATGAATGATCAAGTGAAAGCTATGGTTATAAGATAATTTCACAAGAGAAAGGTGCTGATCACAAACACCATTACAATCAAGGGAAAAGTTTATCAACATATCCTCTTGGGGATTAATGGTCCTCTCAGGCTGACCATATACCTGAGGATGATATATAGTACATAAAACAAAACTCTATATCCAAATCTTGATTAATTGTTCTCAAAAAACTCATGATTAAACATAGATCTCATTCAAATAATAGAGAATGTTTTACTCCATGAAACCATACCACTTCTATAATATATATCCTTTCAAGATAACAAATATTTAAATATTCATTGACTACAATGAAGTGTGTTGAATTTCAAAGGTGACCAAAAATGACTTAAATAACAATATGACCTTTAAATATTTGGGAGACTTTGATGATAAAATCCATTGCAATGTTCTCTCATTTACATTTTGGTATGGGAAATGGTTATAACATTACCTTAGACATATTCCTCACAACATTAATTTTATGACATTCATTAAGAAAATACTGTATAATATCTCAATTCATGTTATCCCACTAAAAATACTCTATCATATATATATATATACATACATATAGGAAGAATTGAGAATGGAAAGCTATGATCTTCTTTAAATTTCTATTTCTTTAATTATGATATTTTTTCGAATGTATACTTGGTTATTTAAAACTTATAATTCCATTATAATCAAGGTTTAAATCTAGAATATTTCTCAACTTATTTTTCTACATGACATACTTTTTTGTGCCTCTTTAATCTTCACATGTATATATGGTTGAACACTCATTTGAGCAAGATAATATTTATCCCATTCCTTCACGATTTCAAGGTCTATCCTATATATATATTGTATCTTTTTTTGTCCAAATCATAGATAAAATAGAATGATCCCCTTGAATCTAATAATCATCCATTTTTTTCTTTTCCATGGTGGTAATGTATTGAGTAGTCAAAATCTTTAATCAAATTAAACCATATTATCAAGGGAATATTCATCTCTTTATGTGTGAATAGATAATTTAATTTTTTTTATTAGTATATATTCGACATCAATATATATAAATACAATTCATCGATATTTTATTGAAAATTATACCATTACTAACTTTAATTCATGATTCCAGTAATTTTTATCCCAAACCTTCAACTAGTGTTAAGGAATATTCTATGAACATATTATTTGTTATAAGACTGCATCCTTGCACCTTTTTCAATTCATCAATTTAAATCACAACTATGTTTCCACTATAGGGTAGATAAAATATAGGTTCAGAGAATAATATTTAGTTCAGTTCTATGAAATATCTTTCATATTCATCATTCCAAAGAAACTTAACTCCATTTCGAGTTAACACCATGATCAGAATATATATCCATGAAAAATACTTCACAAGTATCTTATAATATCCAACCAATCCATGAAAAAATTTGTAACATCTCAAAATTTCCATTTATTATTTTTAAATATTATATGGAATAATTTCAAGATTAGGTGCTGAGACAACGTGCGATTCCTAGGCCCAATGTGCCCATACAATTGTTTGAAAAATGATAAACTTTAAATACCACCCATGAACTATTTTCATAAAAAAGTAGAATATCTTAAAAATGGGCGACCAGAATAGAAATCCAATAGAATTTTTATGTTTATAGAAATGAGTTTATCCTAGGGTGGTCCTAACATCAGTTGTCACAGGTCAACCGTGAAAGCTAGATTTTAGACCCATCGATAATAAAATATTTATTTAAAATATTTTATTTTGATGAAGTGGGTCATTTTATTTTTTATAATAATTTTTAGGAATCCAGTGTAATCACCATAACCATATAATTCCTTTGAGATGTGAAAATGAATCCCTCTCAACAAACGACAGTGATGGATCAAGCAGATCGTGGATTGTCACGCTAGTAGAGTTGGAGGATCCTGTCAATGATGAAAACACCATATTTCGTCTTCAATGACCAATAAAAACTCGAGGTAGAGAATGTGTATTAATATTATTTCTTCCCCATTATTTATTTCATATGATTAAAATGAAACAATCCATGAACAAATTGATTCACAGCTTGTGTGTATTGTGGGATTTGGGATTTTTTCTACAGGTTTATTATCGGGGTTGATTTTGTTAGATATTTTAATTGTTCCCTCTTAATTATTTGTTCTAACATTAATGGAACAAGGCCAACAAGGAAAAAGAAATTACATTTTCTTTGGAAATTCTTGTGTATTTATCTCTCTCTCCTAAAATTTTTCTTACATTATTCATTCTTCACCGAATATGAATAGAGGGTCATTTCACCTTTGATTCTTGGTGCAACGATCTGTGATCGAAGATCCAATATCGAGATGACCTACTGGAGGTGTGATTAAGACATCTATGGAAAAATAAAGTTTATTTAGTATATATCTCCATGTAATTTATTTTTCATCAGGATGAATCATGATAATGATCTGAGCCCAAGGTGATGAAGAATGTGACACAAGGATCGCAGACGTGCATCTGTTTCGAAAAATAGATCATGAAAGCATGATTGATGCCCGCAGATGTTGCAACATCTCCAATTCCATGTGGAGGGAAATTAAGCCACATGAAACGTGGACTAAAAATGTTTGGTGGCCCACAGTTGTAGAACACTGTAGGGGATGAGGAAATGACGGTCTGACTGTATTGAACAAGGCCACACCGTGTTGGCCAGGGGAGTACGCGGTTGAGCGGATCGTGCACGGTACAACATGCCAGCCAATGTGTTAGCCGGATGTACCAAGGATGTCGGGTCACTCCAAAGGCATAGTGGGTGGAACCATGTAGCCTTGAAGGACATGCACCAATGGGCCCAGTGGGCTTGTTTGGACCATGACGGGGTAGGCTAGGTCCGGTAGTTCGGGTCGGACCCGAAATGGACCCGAGTCAGACCTTTTTACTAAAATGACCATAAATTTTAAAATGTGATTTAGTTTGACAAGATATTTGTGGAATTGGGACCCTTGGGATGATACGGTCCTTATAGATATTATAATTATTTTTTTGTGGATGTTGGAATGTGAACATTTTGTCTTGAGTATTGAGTTCTCCTGGAATGAGCATGCTATAAGCAGAATCATGTGGGTGACTGTGACCTTGATACTACATGACTCATCAAGAGTACATTTCTCATTAGGACTGATGGTATCATCATTACTAAGTGTCTCCTTAGTATTGAGTTTCTTATTGAGAATATGTGTCTCATTGGGACTACGTGTCTTATCAATACTAGGTGTTTTATCGATTATGTTTGATAATCCATTTTTGCATACTATAGACCTATACCTATGTGAGATGATAATATATCTTTCTTGTGGAATAATTCTTGTATTTATCTGTGGAATAATTTATGTATTTCTTCATGGTATAATTCATGTATTTCTTAGTTGTATTTCCTTTATGTTTTCAGGGTGTCCTACTAATTATTGTTTTACTTAGCCCAACACCGGATTTTTCCGCATGTGTTGTGTCATGTGTAGATGATCTATGCTTCAAACGAGTCCTAGGTGGAATAGGAACATGTGTTATTAGATATAAAAGACAACCGATGTGTGTTCTCGTGGCTTCATACAGCTGTCTTATACCTACCCTTCATGTAGGGTTTTTGGTGGATGAGTTTTGGGAACCTGTGCTTTCACATTCCAGACTCCTTTTTGGGTGGGCTTGTATTCTTGCCCTATTTAATTTCCAGTTTTCATCTATTGTACATTGTTGTTGGTATCTTAGTAGTATGAATAACTGTTTACTTAGTGTTTTACATGTCATCATTTTGGGAATGGAGGTGTTTGTGTGTGTACATGTACTTAGGAAAATGCCTCCAACTTTTGGAATATGCCTACTCAGTGCTAGTTGCAGCACACATAATTTTGGAGGTGGGTTTATGGTTATCACAGTATGGGACCCTCTCTTACTGGTTGTGACAAGGTGGTATAAGATGATTTGATTCAACCTAATGAACCAAGAGACTGTGATATTAGTTTGGGGAAACAGTGTTAAGTGTTTCAACTTCGGATTTCAGGCTAGGGAATATAGTGTTGGTGTAGTGGATGACATATCAATACACAAAAACACTAAATTCTAATTTTCAACATAGTACATGAAAACACTTGTTGCAGGGGAAAATAATGGTACATGCATCATATAGTATTTTTGTGTGTTCCCATGTCCTTATAGATTCATATCACCAGGTATTCTCTATTGACCAAGGTGCATCTTATTCTATTTCAGGATGCCTCCACCCAGACAACTAGTAAGGATTCCATTATGAGATCATGGGGATGATCCCCCTAGAGAAGAGTTGTTAGTACATGGTATTGTACCAGAGAGAGAACCTCTAGGTGTTTTACCAGCAATACCACCAAGCGTTGAATAATAGTTACTACAAGCACTATCAATTGAGGATGCATGTAGGTTGAGTGCATTGCATGAGTTCTAGTGGAAGTGACCTCCTAGGTTTCAAGGTGAGACAAACCCCTAGGTAGCTGAGGATTGGCTGGAGGCTATTACAAGTTTCATCTACCATGTGAGGATGCCTTCCAACTAGATGAAAGTCATTGATGCGTGTCTACTTTAGGGATAATATGGGTGATGGTGGATATTAGTGACCCATACACATGATGAGACACCTCTCTCTTGGGTAGATATCAAGATTCTATTCATAGAGGATTACTTTCTGGAAATTTTACTATCAATGCATATACATTATCTTTTTCATCTATAGTAGGGAATTCAGAGATTGGTGGAGTACTCTGTGAGATTTACTGGTCTTTCTCACCAATCCACGAATATGAAACAAGACTCATTCTTCAGGGATCCAACCATTGAGTAGGGATAACCCTAGTTGATGAGGGTATCCATCATATCTATTATAATTCCTATACATTCTAGGTACTAGAGAGAGATTTTCTAGTGGATATATTTCTAGTGAAGCAGACACTAGTATTGACAGCTACCATAGGTAACTGGGTAACTAAGACTTTGGAATTAGATAGCCAAAAATTGTCACAGGGACCCAAGCAGGTCAGGAACTCCAAGGGATGACCCCAAGACATAGGATCATTTGTGTAGGGCTCCTAGGGTTGAGTGAGTCTGCTGAAGGATAGGATTTTCTATTCATGAGGTGGTTGATGATATCTAGAACGATATTGCCTGACCCATCATGTAGCTGATTATAAGATGATCGATGGATTGATGAGGTATAGGTGGAGGAAGGATAAGGGTTTCCCTCAGGGCAGTGGACTTGGAACATGAGTAGGAAGGGTACCATGACGTGAGTGGAGGATATATGTATTGCCACCACCACCCCCAGGTGGTCCATGACAGGCTCATGGAGCTGGTGGATAGTGGAGAGGCAAGCTTCAAGTGATGAAGGATTCTGAAACCAAGGCTCTAGAGATTATTAGAGGTATTATTTGTGGCTAATTCACCTCAGCTACAGTTTTGATAGACATAGATTCTAGTCATTCATTTCTTGACATGACCCTTGTTTGATACTCAGAGAATCTTATAGAACCGTTGAATCAACACTTATGTTTAGAGACTCATAAAATTGAGGATTCAATGATTATACAAATATGACGATAGTGTGACATTACTACTAGAGGAGATAGTTTCAGTTGGGATCTCTTGGTTGCAACATTGAGGCCTTACGACATCATTCTCGGTATATACTGGTTATCCACAATCCATGATCAAATTGACTATTTTAGGCACAAATTACAGAATGTACATGGTGATGGGACCAGGTTTTCCATTATTTGGGAAAAGAAAATGCATGCATAATAAGATAGAATCACACATAGGAGGGTGCATACGATCACACATCAATGGGATTACCTGACCCTCAGTGCAGTGGATGTGATGAGTCCCTAGTTTTCTTCAGTGGTGGAGGTGTATGAGGACATATTACCTGAGGATATTTTAGGATTAACTCCTTGCAAGGAGGTATAATTATACATTTACATATACCTAAGAATGAAACCAATATGTAAACCTTCATATCAGATGGATCTCAATGAGATTCAGGAGTTGAGAGTGCAGTTGGAGGACCTGCAGAGAAAGGGATTCACGACACCTTGCATTTTACCATGGGCAGCACCAGTTTTGTTTTCCAAGAATGCAGAAAAGAGATTAAGGTTATGTTTCAAATTCTTGTGGCTAAAATAGGTGACCATGAATAACATTTATCCACTACCAAGGATCAATTACCTCTTCGATCAGTTGAAAGGGGAACAATGGTTCTCGATGGTAGACCTCAGATATTGTTATCACTAACTTCGAGTACAGGATGAGGATATACTATAGATGACTTTTAAGTGTTGGTATGACCATTAAGTGTAAATGGTGATTTATTTTGGCATGACGGACACCCCAGGAGTGTTCATGGGACTCCTGAACAACATCTTTTAGCCTTACTTAGACCGGTTCCTTGTGGTCTTCATTAACGACATCCTAGTGTACTCGACATCTAATGAGAAGCATGTGATACACTTGAGGATAGTCCTGGACAAAATCTGAGAGCTAAAAATTTATGGAAATATCTTGAAGTATCAATTCTAGATAGAAGTAGTCCATTTTTTGGGACACATCATTTTAGAGGATGGAGTTATGGTGGATCCAGTGAATATTGAGGTGGTTCTTGCTTTGGAGCCACCCAATAGTGTTACTAAGGTACAAAGTTTCCTTGGTTTGGATAGGTATTATCCAAGGTTTTTACCCAAATTTCCTATAGTATAATCACCCTTGACAGCTTTGAAATGAAAGGGGAAGACTTTTATGGGGACAGAGAAGTTCCAGGAGAGTATTTAGTAGTTGAGGAAGAGTTTGATGAGCACTCCAATCTTGATATTTCCAGATGATGGTGTCGAGTACAAAGTATTCTGAGATGAATAAAGATCTGGGCATGGTTGTGTCCGGATGCAGGGAAAAGTAGTGATTTCTTATGGTTCAGGAAAATTGATACCACACAAGTAGAACTATGCGACCCCTGATCTTGAGTTAGTAACGGTAGTATTTTCATTAAAGACGTGGAGAAACAACTGATGGGAGAGCAGTTTATCATCTATTATGACCACAAGAGTCTCAAGTATATATTATCTTAGAAGGTTTTGAACTTGAGACAACGTAAATGGATAAAGTTCCTCTAGTTCTGTGACTTTGAAATTTTCAATACTCTTAGGAAGGGGAATTTGGTGGAAGATTCCATCAATAGGAGATCGAGTTCACATTCACTAAATGAGGTATTAGAGTATTTAGCATCATTGTAGATCTCCTTATGGATGGAGACGGATAAGAATACTTCCAGTCGATGGTTGACACCCCTCTAATCATATAGCGAGTCAGGGATGCACAGATCGATGATATCGACTATGAGACTCTACATGATCATATATCCACGGTTCTTTCCCCTGATGGATATTTGCAAGGAGTGCAACACAACATTTTTTTAAGAGGACATAATTTGATACCTGTGGATTTATGGGAGGAGGTTTTGATGTATTTACATACACCCCTTTGGCGGTAAATACATGTATAGTAAATATGTACTAGAACCACCGACGTCATTTCTGGTGGCTGGGGATGAAGAAGGAAGTGATAGAGTTCTTCTCTTAATGCCGCAATTGTTAGTAGGTGAAGGATGAGAACCAGGTTTCAATGGGTTTGAATCAACCCCTTGAGGAGACATAATGTAAGTGGGATGAGATATCAATGGACTTTATAATAGGGTGAGTACATACATCTAGGGGGAATGAAACCATATGAGGGATCTTTGAATGACTCACCATGTCAACCCACTTACTAACGATTCAAGAGAAGAGTTCAGTAGAGGTATTCAAACACCTCTACATATACATAGATAGTTTGAATCCACGGAGTTCCATCAATGATAGTCTTAGATCATGACTCTCTCTTTACATACCTATTGTGGAAGGTATTGAAGGAGGTGTTTGGGACTCAAATACACTTGAGAACATCATTTCACATATATACGGATAACTAGATAGAGAAAACCATACAAGTTCTAGAAGATATTCTATATTCTTGTATCCTAGATTTTTTCCATAGTTTGGAGGATCACCTAAATCTAGTGGAGTTTTCAGAATAAAACATATAAAATTACACCATATATATGGAACCATTCGAGGCCTTGTACGAGAAACCATGTAGATCAGCACTTTGTGGGATGGACCTATGAGAGTCAGCACCAATGGGACCAGAGTTGGTGCTGAAATCACATAGAAGGTTAATGTCATTTAATAAAGGATAAAGGCCGCATATAGCAATTAAAGTTCTTATGCTAGATGTGGAATAAGTATTTTGGAGTTCGAGTAGGGAGAGAATTTGTTCTTTTAGGTCTCTCCACAATTCCAGAAAAAGGGATTTGGATGGGGTGGAAATATATATATGAGGTTCATTAGACCTTTCTAGATACTATGTAGAGTTGGAAAGGTGACATATCACTTGGATCTACATCCGTAGTTAGAGAGGGCGTATGACGTCTTCCACGTGTCATAACTACGAAGATATATAGATACCCAAATCTTGACGTACATGGACATTACATTACTTTTTTGGAATACTTAATACATAACAAAAACAGACACACAAGGACCGTAATAGTTTAGTTTCTTTGGAAACTCGGAATATAATATTCTAATCGCGGTGAAAGATATTCAACATCTCCCCTAAAGATCTTCCCCTTTTGTTTTCTTACCTAAAACCTTTCTTGAAATCCTGGGGAAAAGAAAACATATAAAGGGTGAGCTCAAATGCTTAGTAAGGGTAAGCATGGAGAAAATAAAACAAACCATATACATTTGAACTTAAAAACATGAACATTATGTTTAAACATCAAAATCTTGAGCAAAGACATAAATCTTGGAAGTACATAAGGCATTTATCATAATGGAACATCAATTTTGATAAAATAGCATGGGAATAAATCATGTAATTGTGGCAACCATTCAACACTTTTTATGATTTACATAGTAGCCAAGACATTGTTGCCAAGACTATCTTAGTGAACAAAGTCCCTTTCTGAATCGAGTTCACTCCTCGTTCAAGTCCTATATCACTGAACCGAATTAACTTACCATTCCAGCCATGACTATATCATGAGATATAAATCTTTACCTAATTCCTTGGAGGTATATAAAGGTCCCACACATCTTACAATGAAATCATTCTTTCGTGTTCCACAAAATCATAAATCATACACCATAACATAACCCATGTAATAGAATGGGATTATTAAACATTATGCCATCATAATATAATCCATATAGAAAAAAATGTATATCATTTCATCATAAGAAAAATAAAACCATGTAAATAATGGAGACATTATACTTGAAACATAAACATATTAAATAATGTCATTTTTATATGTAAAATAGTTTTGATAAAACACTTGAAATGAAATCTTGAAGAAAATAACCTTTCTTCTTCAAAATCATTTTATTTTCACAAAATGCCAATTCAATCTTGAAAGAAAAGAGTTTTTTGGAAAATAACCATGCTATATTATAGAGTAAGCTTCATGAAAACGAGGCATTATGAAACTGTAAAAATCCGTTCATGCCGTATAAGTTAAAAAAACATTCTTCTCGTACTTTTGTCGAAAAAGTCAAAAAGTACCTCCTATGGTAAACAAAAGAAATATTCCTTCCATACGATGTGGTAAAGGTAAAAAAAGGGTAAAAATGACTTTAAACATACATGGAAGAAAAGTAAACATTTTATGAAAACATTTTGAGAACATATGGACATGGATGATAAACCTAACCCCAGTAAATAATTACGAATAAACAATCTCAGATAAGAATGAGATTGGAATAATTATCCCATACCTTATGTCCGATATGCTTCGTATGTTTCAGAACCTCGTGTATAATGATTTAAATAATTTAATTTACTTATTACATAATCATATTCATTGTTATGATATCATATATGGTTCACTTATTACTTTATATTACCCGTTCTTTTGTAAATCCCATGTTAAAGCACAGTTTTGGGTAAAATCGTTTCATTTATCGTACGAGTTTCGACTTGTTGTTCTTGATATTATTACTTATATCATGATTTAAACAATTACAGAATGTAAAACATGATTTATATATAATATTTATTCATTATATAAATATATATATATATCGATAAACGTAATGAAATACACCGTTCATGGAGACGGTAGGCCGTACGTACGCATGAATGCTGTTTTCGTTTCCTTATTGAATTGAATGGAATTAAGTAGATGAAATAAATACATATATATAAATAAATCTTGTATCATTATTATTTAGTATATTTTATTATTATTCATTATATATACTTTATAATCATTCATGAATGGTTATCATGGAGAATGAATCTCATCACGTCGTGGAGACGGTAGTCCGTACGTACGCATGAGCAATGATATCATTCCCATGATCGTGGAATTATATTGAAGTGTATTTATAATATTTCAGAATCAATATAAATTTAAAATAATCATATATAGTTATTTATTTACACCATCATACTCATCCAAGTAAGGTGGTAGTCGAAAACAGATTACACCACGGTGTGGAGACGATATTCCGTACGTACGCACGCACGGTGATTTCATTTTATGTAGGATGGATAGAAGGTGAAATAGGTTTGTTTAATATTTATAATAACATATAAGAATATAATTAATAATTATTTTATTACTTTATAATGAGACAACTAAATAATAAGAAGTAGAATAAGAAAGAAACTTGAGAAAATCGGAAGAAGAGATTACCTCTTCTTCGACACACCTTCTTTAAGCTTCCTGTTAAGAAAGTAGAGTTGGTCTTTTGAGAAGACCATAACCTCCAGATTTTTTCTAGGGATGTGGAGAAGAGAAATGGGTATGGTTTGGACGATCTTTAAGTCTCAAAAGGGTGTTAAGAGAAGAGGGAAGGGGTGCCCTTTATATAAGGGAGGAGAGGGGCACCTTTGAAAAAACTCAATATATTATTTTATAATAAAGTCATATTCGGTTTATAATAGCTCCAAAATGATTTATTTCGAATATAAAGTTGGTATGGGTTGAAATCCTCTCATAAAATATATTTTAGACATGTTTGGGTCATTATATAAACCTTATCTTTTAGTTTTAACTCTTAGTTAATTTGATTGACATTTACCATGTCACTTTGTATTTTTATAATATATAGTTAATAAACTTACCATATACATCCAGGAGACCCCCAAGTGGTCCATTAATGATACAACTTTCATAATATAAGTATCTTCGCCGAACCTTAGATTTTTAAACATATAATAACAATTAATAATATAATATTTGTTTTAAAAACTATTTTTTGTCAATTTTGACACTATTTGATAATTGATTCTTGTAAAACATATAACAACATGACTAGTTCTAAAAAAGTTAATTAAATAAATACTAACATGTCATATTGACATAAAAAATTAGTGTCATTCATAAAAATTCCGAAATTACATTTATTTGGGTATTTATAACATCAATTATGTTAATATTTCATTAATATGGTAATTACTGCATCATCATTATATCATAAATAAATTAAATTATTTAATGTCTAAAAATTATAAATAAAATAGAATTATGTAGGAAATATTTTTATATTTCTAATTAATATTTATAGTCAAATTTATCTTATGTATAACCCTATATTAAAAATTTTTTAGTTATTAAAATTTGATTTTAACTATTTTAACTATTCTTTAAATAAAATAATAATAAGTGTCCTAATCAAATCCAAGTGAACCTAAATGGTCATTATTTATTCGTAAGGTTGTTTTTGTTCTAATTACACTTATCCAATCGAATTGGGACATGTTTTAGGGTAATAATAATTTTTTTTTACCCTTAATTACCCTATTTACTTTTAACCGTGGTAAATAAAAGTAAAAAAGTTACTATTCACCAAAAAATATTTTCATCTCATTGAACCACATTTTAGTCCTTGATATTAACCGTGTCTCTCGGATTTTCGAAATTCCTCTCACAGAAGTGGTAAAATTAAGTTTTATGTGAATTTCCAAATTCTCCTATAAAGTGGGTAACAGACGGTGAAAAGTTCAATAAAATTTTTATATATCTAAAATTATCATAAAACGACTCCAATGAAATTCATTGAATGTATATAGGTATTATCTCTCAATTTTGACCTAAAATAAATTTAAATAAAATAAATAATTATTTAAATAAAAAGTCGGTTTTTAAATAGTAACCCAGTGTTTTCACTATTCATCAAAAATTGAAAGTTTTCAGAAAAATACCAAAAATTCACCCGAGGATACTTTCGATATTCTGAATCAAAAAATGAAGTCAATTTTGAAAGATAAAATCTATAAAATTCCAAAAAGTGGGTATTACTATTCATAACGGCTAGTTTATATAATATTTTAATAGCATATCTTTGTTTAGTGAAACTCAGTATTGCGTACAACACACGCTATCGTGGAAGGTCGCGATTTTGTGTAATGTAAGCCAAGTCAGGGTTTCGTGTTGTGAAAGACTCCTTAGTTGTTTTGTATAACAGAATCCAACCATATTTCATTTATACATTGAATATATACATATATATACACTCAATGTTGCTTAGAATGACTACTATCAAACGAACTTGAAATTGTGTGTAACACAATCGAAGAATAGTGTTGTTTATACTGCAAGCTAATATGGTGTTGAGTATAGCATAAGATAATCTTGGTGTAGCATACAACATAAGACATCAATGAAATTAAAAAGAACAATCCTCATAAAATCTCGCGTTGTTACATTCTACCCCCCTTAAAATGAATTTTTCCCTCGAAATTCGTCGGGGTTATAAATGGTTCACTACATGAATGTTTCTTTCATAGAAACCCACATCATAAAAAAGAATACTAAAACTTCATTTTAAAAAGGGAAGTTAGAATCATAACGGTCACCCAAAGTAACTCAGCATTGTGTTTCCACATAGGACAACATAGGTGAAAATATGGATATGGAAGAGAAATCTAACCATTAAGTTCTGATGGAGAGTGGTAGAGTACATGTCTATGAAAAAGCCATCAATCACAAATCCATAAATTTGTGATGATTTATGTTACCATCAATTTATCGGATATGAGGACATTAGGACAACATTTTTGGTTTTCACGATCATTCCCCTAAAGTTGAAGAATACTTAAAAAAATAATTACTTTATTTTGGTACAATCTCACTGTTGTTTGTGCCTTGAACAATTTCCACATCATCTCTTAAAGAAATGAAGTTGAATTTGTCTTCTGTGATGTGTTATCATATCATGCGATAGAATGATGGGTCATTCCATCTGTCTCAAACAAAAGGTTAGCAAAAGTTATCAAATATACATAAGTCCATATATGGTGAGGTTAATCGTATATGATTCCAAAAATGGACTTTTACTTCATCTATCATACCGATTAATATAATAAAACTAGTTTCTAATAACCAGGGACTTCCTGTTGGCCAGTGGTAGGCGATAAAGGCCTGTCGCACTTTGGTTGTGGGTTCGATTCTTACAGCCTTGCCCGACGCAACGGGTTGTCGCCCGTCCTGCAGGTTGTCCTTTTTCTAAAAATACATTATTATAACATCCCATTAATAATATCGAAAAAGTTCTATACTTAAACAATACTAACTTATTCCCAACATAATCCATTCCAATCTTTAGGTTTATCTAAAATACTTCTATCCAAGCTCATAGTATAAAGAAAAGAATTACTAGAAATGTCATCTACCAAGCATGTGAAAACCATCCTTTATCCCCCATATATCATACGATATATCTTGTTGGTCACATTCCAAACATGTGAATACCTTAATCATGTATTCTATTGCAACATGAATTACCATAGAACCTTAGTTAAAAATATGAATGCTGTCAAAAGTTGACTCTTTCCACATTCCAAAATCCCAAAAATTCTTTATACTCAAACCATGATATCACTTTGTCCTTATATTAGTAATGAGCTCATGAATACTATTAAAGATATTATTTTCTCTTTATCCCTTCATTATGCACATATCATCTGCTTCCCAAAAATATTTCAATAACGTTTCATGGTTATCGATGCCATATTCTTATGGAAAACCACAATGGACCAATATATAGGTATTCCAATATACCATAAAAGTACCTCAAAAACATTATTATTGAATACCAATACATAAAAACTTCAAACCATCCTCTTCAATGATTGTCATGGAATAATTCCTTCCTTGATTTAGAAGTAACCTCTTAGGTCAGGGCATTTAGTTGGGTAATGCCCTTGTTCTCCATAGATAAGACATTGAACTCCATAACAGTCTGTCACTATATGACCCTTCTCTCCACATAGATAACATCTTCCCCTCCATTGATGTATTCATCAAGGTTCTTCTTTCACTCTTTATAAATATAAATCTTCATTTCTCTATGCTCCGCAACATGCAAACATGCATAAAAGTCCATCTTCCTCTTATTTGATGAATTGAGAATACCACTAAAGTTCACCATGTTAATCATATATCGCGATGACTGATTCGGAAAAATCACAAAATCTTTCTTTCTAGGCATTATGCAATTTCTTTTCTCATAGTCACCAATTTTTCCATTGGATTAAATGTTGACCCAATTCCTTCTGGTTCCCTCCATTGACTAAAACCTAATATCATGGTGTAAGAAACAGTTAAAATAATGAGTAACCACGTAATCATAAAAAGGTACTTATGGGATGTCTAACTTATCACACATTCTTTAATCCATGACAACTTAGGTTCACCATAGGTTATTCATGATCATCAACATAATTATAGGATTGTAACCGATAGTTATACTAAACCTTAGGGACATCCCTAGACATACCTTAGAAATATCTCTAGGGATCTCACTAAAGTTCTCGCATCCTAGTTTCTAAAGGTTGACTAAACCTTTCCTCTGATACCAACTTTAGAGACCCAAAGCTTAACGTACATGGACATTACATTACTTTTGTGGAACACTTAATACATAACAAAAATAGACACACAAGGGCCGTAATATTTTAATGTCTTTGGAAACTCAGAATATAATCTTCTAATTGTGGTAAAATATCTTCAACATCTCCCATAAAGATCTTTCCCTTTTGTTTTCTTACCTAAAACCATTCTTGAAATCATGGGGAAAAGAAAAAATATAAAGGGTGAGCTCAAATTCTCAGTAAGGGTAAGCATGGAGAAAATAAAACAAACCATATACATTTGAACTTAAAAACATGAACATAATGTTTAAACATCAAGATCTTGAGCAAAGACATAAATCTTGGAAGTGCGTAAGACATGTATCATAATGGAACATCAATCTAGATAAAATAACATTGGAAAAAATCATGTAATTTAAGAAACCATTCAGAACTTTTTATGATTTCTATAGTCACCGAGGCATTGCTGCCAAGACCATCTTAGTGGACAAAGTCCCTTTCTGAATCGAGTTCACTCCTCATTCCAGTCCTGTATCACTGAACCAGATTAACTTACCGTTCCAACGATGTCTATCTCATGAGATATAAATATTTACCCAATTAATTGGAGGGAGATATAGGTCCCACCCATCTCATAATGAAATCATTCTTTCGTGTGCCACAAAATCATAAATCATACATCATAACATAGCCCATGTTATAGAATGGGTTTCTTAAACATCATGACATCATAACATAATCCATATGAAAAAATGGATATAATTTCATAAAATGAAAAATAAAACCTTGTAAATAATGGAGACATTATACTTGAAACATAAAAATATTAAATAATTTCATTTTTCGATGGAAAATAGTTTTGATAAAACACTTGAAATGAAATCTTGAGGAAAATATCCTTTCTTCTTCAAAATCATTTTCTTTTCACAAAATTCCATTAAATATTAAAAGAAAATGGTTTTTTGAAAATAATCATGCAATAATGTAGAGGATGCTTTATGAAAATGAGGCGTTATGAAACCGTAGAAACCCTTTCATGCTGTATAAGTTAAAAAAACATTCTCCTCGTATTTTTGTCGGAAAAGTCAAAAAGTGCCTCATATGTTAAACAAAAGAAAGATTCCTTCCATACAATGTGGTAAAAGTAAAAAAAAGGGTAAAAATGACTTTAAACATACATGGAAGAAAATTAAACATTTTATGAAAACATTTTGAAAACATATGGACATGGATGATAAACATAACCCCAGTAAATACTTACGAATAAACAATCTCGGATAAGAATGAAATTGGAATAATTATCCCTTACCTTATGTCCGATATGCTTCGTATGTTTCCGAACCATCTTGTATAATGAATTAAATAATGTTATTGACTTATTACATAATTATATTCATTTTTATGATATCATATATGGTTTACTTATGACTTTATATTACACATTCTTTTGTAAATTCCATGTTAAACCACCGTTTTGGGTAAAATCGTTTCATTTATCATACGAGTTACGACTTTTTGTTCTTGATATTATTACTTATATCCTGATTTACATAATTAAAAAATGTAAAACATGATTTATATATAATTTATATTCATCATATAAATATATATGATAGATCGATAAATGGAATGAAATACACCGTTCACGGATACGCTAGGCCGTACGTACGCAAGAATGCTGTTTTTGTTTCCTTATTGAATTGAATGGAATTAAGTAGATGAAATACATATATATATATACATAAATATAGTATCATTATTATGTCATATATTTCATTATTTTTTATTATATATACATTATAATCATTCATGAATGGTTAACATGGAGAATGAATCTCATCGCGTCATGGAGACGGTAGTCCGTACGTACTCACGAGCGATGATATCATTCCCATGATCGTTGAATTGTATTTAAGTGTATGTATAATATTTCAGAATCAATATCACATTACAATAATCATATATAGTTATTTATTTACACCATTATACCCATCCAAGTAAGGTGGTGGTCGAAAACAGATTACACCACGGCGAGGAGACGATATTCCGTACGTACGCACGCGCGGTGATTTCATTTTCTGTAGGATGGATAGAAGGTGAAATAGGGTTGTTTAATATTTATAATTACATATCAGTATATAATTAATACTGATGTTATTACTTTATAATGAGAAAACTAAAGAAGCATAAGTAGAAGTAGAAAGAAACTTGAGAAAATCAGAAGAAGAGATTACCTTTTCTTCGACGCACCTCCTTTAAGATTCCTCTTAAGGAAGTAGAGTTGGTATTTTGAAAAGAACAGAACCTCCCGAATGTTTCTAGGGAAGTTTATAAGAGAAATGGGAATGGGTTGGCCGAGCTTCAAGGCTCAAAATGGTGTGAATAGAAGAGGGAAGGGGTGCCCTTTTTATAAGGGAGGAGAGGGGCACCTTTGGAAAAACTAAAAAACAAATTTATAATAAAGTCATATTCGGTTTATAATAGCTCCAAAATGATTTATTTCGAAGAGAAAGTGGGGATGGGTTGGAATCCTCTCAAAAAATAGATTTTAGATAGGTTTGGGTTATTATATTAACCTTATCTTTTAGTATTAACTCTTAGTTAATTAGATTGACATTTACCATGTCACTTTGTATTTTTATATTATATAGTTAATAAACTTACCATATACATCAAAGAGACAACCAAGTGGTCCATTAATGATAACAATATTATTATATAAGTATCTTGGTCTAACCTTAGTTTTTTAGTAATATAATAACAATTAATAATATAATATTTGTTTTAAAAACTATGTTATGTCAATTTTGACACTATTTGGTAATTGATTTTTTTGAAAATCATAACAACATGGCTAGTTCGAAAAAGTTAATTAAATCAATACTAACATGTCATATTAACCTGTAAAATTAGTTTAATTCATTAAAAGTCTCAAATTTTATTTATTTGGGTATTTATAACATCAATTATGTTAATATTTCATTAATAAGGTAATTACTACATCATCATTGTGTCATAAATAAATTAAATTATTTAATGTTTAAAAATTATAAATAAAATAATTTTATGTAGGAAATATTTTTATCTTTCTAATGAATTTTTATAGTCAAATTTATCTTATTTATTACCCTATATTAAAAATGTTTTAGTTATTAAACATTGATTTTAACTATTTTAACTATTCATTAAATAAAATAATAATAAGTGTCCTAATCTAATCAAAATGGGCCTAAATGGTAATATTTTATTCCTAAGGTTATTTTGGTCGAATTAAACTTATCTAATCAAATTAGGACATGTGTTAGGGTAATAATAATATCATTTTTACCCTTAATTATATTATTTACTTTTAACCGTGGTAAATAAAAGTAAAAAGTTACTATTCACCAAAAATTATTTTCATCTCATTGAACTAAATTTTAGTCCTTGATATGAACCGTGTCTCTCTGATTTTCGAAATTCCCCTCAAAGAAGCGGTAAAATTAAGTTTCATCTGAATTTCCAAATTCTCCTAGGAGGTAGGTAAAAGACGGTGAAAAGTTCAATAAATTTTTTATATATCTAAAATTATCATAAAATGACTCTAATGAATTTTATTGAACTTATATATGTATTATGTATCAATTTTGACCTAAAATAAATTTAAATAAAATAAATAATTATTTAAATAAAAAGTCGGTTTTAAAATAGTAACCGAGTGTTTTCACTATTCATCAAAAATTGAAAGTTTTCAGAAAAATACCAAAAATTCACCCTAGGTTAATTTAGATATTCTGAATCCAAAAATGAAGTCCATTTTGAAAGATAAAATTTATAAAATTCCAAAAAGTGGGTATTACTCTTCATAACAGCTAGTTTATATGATATTTTAATAGCATATCTTTGTTTAGTGAAACTCGGTATTGTGTACAACACATGCTATCGTGGAAGGTTGTGATTGCATGAAATGTAATACAAGTCAGGGTTGCGTGTTGTGAAATAATCCTTCGTTTTTTTTTATAATAGAACCCAACCATATTTCATTTATACATTGAATATATACATAAATATATATATATATACACTCAATGTTGCAGAGAATGACTACTATCAAACAAACTTTAAATTGTATGTAACACAATCCAAGAATAGGGTTGCGTATACTGCAAGCTAATACGGTGTTGTGTATAGCACAAGATAATATTGGTGTAGCGTACAACACAATACATCAATGAAATTAAAAAGAATAATCCTCATAAAATCTCGAGTTGTTACAAGATATGTGCATGATCCATCACACACTATTGATTGGGGTGAGCTGGAAATTGATGATGGATATAATTTTTTAGATCACCTAGTGGAGATTGAGGATCGATAAGAGAGGATCCTTTGTGGGAGGTCGATTCTTCTGGTGCGTGTTCGGTGGCAGCAGGAGAATCTTTAGGAGGGAACATGGGAGAGGGAGGCTCAGATTAATGCTAAATACCCCCATTTGTTTGTATTGCCTTTTGTTTTGGATTTTGAGGATGTAAATCTATAATATGGGAAGAATATAACATCTAAAAATTTACATGTAGTGTTTTTAAATATTATATAGAATTTGTTCGAGGCTAGGTGCTGAGACGACATGCGATTTTGAGGCCCAATGTTCCTGGAAATATTGTTTGAAAAATGTTAAAATTTAAATAGAACACTTGAGAAATTTTCTTGAAAAAGTAGAATATCTTCCAAATTGGTTCCTAGAAAAAAAATGTAAGTGGACTATTGAATTTATAGAAATGAGTTAACCTTAGTAAGTTCGTAACATCAACTAGCACAATCGACCATGAATGCTAAATTTTGTAAGTATTGGTAATAAAATATTTTATTAAAATATTTTTTTTGAAGAAGTTGATCATTTTTTTTCATTATAATTTTGATGTAATATAGGTTCATCAACATAAACTTGGAATTAGTTTGAAATGTGGCAAGGAATCCCTCTCTACAAACGAAGATGACAGATCGAGCGGATCATGGATCGTTGCACCAGTGGAGTTGGAGGATCTCATCGACGATGAAAACACAATCGTCCCTCATCAATGATTGATCCAAACATGAGGTAAGGCATGTGTTTTAATTTGATACCACCCCGTTTAATTATTTTCTATGATGAACTTGAATCAATCGATGAATGTATTTATCCATGGTTTTTGTATATTTTGGGATTTTTGATTTTATTTGTGGGTTGATTATCAGGGTTGATTTTTGTTAGATATATCAATTTTTTACTCTTTATTATTCATTCCTACATTAATGGATCAATATTGACATGAACAAGGAAAAAATATATTATTTTTTCATTCTTGTGCATTTATTAGTCCCCCCAATGTTTTCTTGCATTCTTTATTCTTCACAGGATATGAACAAAGGATCGTTGTGACATCGATTTGTGTTGTAACAATCCAAGATCGAAGAATCAATGTCATGATGACCAACTGGAGGTGCAATGACGATAATGACATATAGATCAATGAAATTATTTACATATAACCATGCAAGTGGTTTTTCTTCGGGATGAATCATGACATTGATCCGAGCCTAGGAAGATGAAGAACATGACCCAAGGATCACATACATGCCTCTATTTTAAAAAATAGAGCACCCAAGCATGACTGGAAGCCAACAAAAGGTGAGGTATGATCGACTAGCACATGAGGTGGTGGTGGACGACACTGTGTAGAGGGTGAGGCCTCCGAATTTGGTGTCCCTCATGAGAGGCAGACCAGACAGTCCAACCACATTTAATAGGGTGGCGCCGCGTAGGCCAAGGGAGCAGGCTATCGAGTGGACCACCTATTGTGAGTAGGCCAGCCCAAATTCCAGTGGTCCATACTAAGGGAGTCAGGCTAGGTATGATGGGTCACGATAGACTAGTATTAGACTCGGGTCAAACCTTTTTACTAAAATGACCATAAATTTGAAACATTGAGTACATTTGACAAGTCATTTCTGGTGTTGGTACCATTGCGAAGAGATGGTAATTTTGAGATTCTCTTATTGATTTTTTGTGGAAGTTGGAATCTGACCTTTTTGGATTGCAGAGTGACTTCTCCCAAAAATAGTGCACTATGAGTGGAATCATGTGGCTAGTTGTGACCTTGTGACTACGTGCCATATCAAGACTTCAAGTGTCATCAGTACTCAGTGTCTCATCAAGACTGATTGTATCATCGAGACTCAGTGTCTCATTGGGACTGAGTGTCTCTTAGATAATGAGTGTCTCATTGGGACTGATTGGATCATAGGGAATACATGTCTCATCAGGATTATGTGTCTTATCAATACTGATTTTTTATGGATTAAGTCAGATAATCCTACTTGGCGGACTATAGACCTATACTTGTGTGAGATGACTATGTATCTTCATTGTAGAATACATCGTGTGTTTTTTGTGGAATAATTCATGTATTTAGTCATAGAATACTTCATGTATTTCTTAATGGTATTTCGTTTGTGGTTTCAGGGTGTTCTACTGAGTATTTTTTTACTCACCCTTACACAATATTTTCCCACACGTGTCGTGTCTTGTGTATACAATCGAAGATTTGATGGAGTCCTAGGTGTTCCAAGAACATGTGGTTCTTAGAGAGACCATATAGTATATGTGTGATCCTCTAAATTTAAAAAATTCTCATATACCTAACCTTCATGTAGGGTTTTATATGGATGAGTTTTAGGAATTTTGGTCTCACTTTCCAAACTCTATTTTGGGTGGGATTGTATTCTGGCCAAGTTTACATTAAAGTTTTCTACATTCATACTTTATTTTTGGTATCTTAGTTGTATGAATTATTACTTACTTAATGTTTTACATTTTATAATTTTGGGATTGGATATGTTTTTTTTGTACATGTACATTGGAAAATTCCACTCACTTGTGAGATATTCCTACTTCATGCTAGTCTCCAGCCCCTGGCCTATTGGATGTGGTATTGGGGTAGTCACAAAAGGGGCCCCTATAGGATGGGTCATGACAATTATGGATCTCAATTATAGTGGTCGGACTAAACTAATATTAAATAACATCCATCTTGGACGGATCCCCCAATATACCCTGTCTTGAGAATATATGACCCAAAAAATGAAACTATATATAACCAAGATTCACACATGGTATATTTTTGATATAGATAGTCCTTCCATATGATCTCTAATAAAATCTTTTAGTGATATTCATTCTCTTATTGGTAACCAGAATATATAAAAATATAATTTAGAATGACTATCATGAACTAATAACGGTAACTTATAAGACTCTATTTGTTAAATTTGTGAATATTTTGGGAGAATTATTAATAAAAAATGTAATGAATATAAATTCATAGTGTTTTTACCTCAAAAAAGGATGTATTGTGAAAGTATTCAATTTTTACCCTCAATTTAATATATCTAGATATGATATTAATTTTTAAAAAATATTGAGATCCTCATAATTGATAAAAAAAGAATCAATATGGGGAAGAAGAAACTTTTTCAAAATTACAAGCTTGTTATGTTCCTATTAATTAATGCAGTTTCATACTGATCCATCCTTCTTATTAAAACAATAACAGCTTTACCCCAAGGTGACACACTTGGATGAGTGAATCCCTTATCAATATTCACCTTGAGTTTCTTATTAAATTCCAAAAACTCAATTAGGCCCATTCTATATGGTTTCCTTGAAATAGGTGTGTAATTTGGTATGATTTCTATTGAATCTCAAAATCATAATTTAGTGGAAGACTATGAAACTATTTAAGAAAATAATCATAAAATTCTAATAAAATTGAAATTTCCTTGATGTTAATTTTCTCCCCAACAATATGGGATAAACTCACCATTTGAATAGGAATTAAGACCAAAGAATCCGATGTGATTTCCATTGGAAGATTATATTTACCATTAAACTGATAAAAAAATCATATACTTGTTATTAATATCAAATTTTACTTCCCTTCCTTAATAATTGATACAATGTTTATATGAATAAGGACAATCCATTCAAAAAAGCACATCAAATTCAACTGGAGAGAGAATAATGGGATTTATAGGGAGGACATTCCAATAAGATTCAATAAAACACGAATCATATTCATCAGATTTGATCATCATACAATAATGATTATTTAACAATAATTCCACATATAATCATTGAGGATATGAATGAATCATTCCTTGAGACAATTCATGCTATATATGAATACATATAACTAAAATAAAATAGGGTACATCAATATTTTAGAAAACCTATTACCATCTTAAAATTATAATTCCATCCTAAATCCTTTAATAACACCAAAATGGATAGAATAACCATCAGTTAGATATAAATATAGTGATCAATCCTATAATATTATTTGTAAGATGTCTAAATCATGGAAAATTATTTTCAATATATGTCAACTTAGGATTAACATAGTTCAACCTTGGTTATAATATATTCAAATCCATTATAGTGGTTCATAAAAAATGTAAATTCTCCCAATAATATCCACCAAGAGTATCAAAATAGGGTCACAGAAAGGGTCCGTCCATCGTGCACTAGAATTATGAATGAGATATACTCAACCAACTCTTTTTGGGTTATTAACCTTAGAAGAATCAGTTCCAAAACCACGTCTATTTGTAGTATCTTTATAGATATGTATTTTTAGAAAAACCACACTCCTTTATTACCATAAATTGGGAAGTTCTCTAAGTTCAAGGATTATCCCAAGGGTTCTCACTAAAGTTTTCTCATACTAGTTTCCAAAAGTAACTAAACCTTTCTCTGATACCAACTATAATGATATTGAATTTTTCATATATAAATATTACATCTCTTCCGATGAATATTCATTACATATTATTACTATCCATGCATGAACAAGAACATTTAGTGCTTTTGGTAACATGGATACCTTAAATACTCATATATAAACGATCTAGATCATTTTACATTATGTTCTTTACAACTTTCATGCTTCTTAAGAATATTATACATAAAAAATTTCATTATAACCTGGGGAAAGGAAACATAATAAAGGGTGATAAAAAATTATCATTAAGGTTAAATGTAAGAGATATAATCAATGAGAACGAGTGAGAATAAGAAAAGTATACGTGTATAAGAAAAAGATCACGAGTTAAAATAATCATACAGTATCAGTCAAAGATACTTAATCATAAAAGATAGTGTATGCTGTTTTCAAATAATAGAATTTATGCATATGTTTATGGAATAATCTATAACCAGTCATGATCCATGATAACTTTACATAATAATAAGTCCAATGTTTGGAAAATACACATTACCATGTAAAATAATTTCCTTAGTGAAGGCTCACAACCAAGACTATCATAGTATATTGGATTCACTTTCCATTCCATTATTTCCATTTCCAAGGTTCAATCCCAAGAATAACGAATTGGATAAATTCTATTACTGAACTAGATTAACTCCCCATTACAATCCTTATTATCTCATAGTGTATCAATATTTACCAAATTAATTGGAGAGTTATATAATTTTTGGCACCCCATCACATAATGAAAATCATACATATGTATTCCACAAGATCATAAGACACTCATCATTTTATTATATCAAAACCCATTATATGGATATAGAATTCATAATTATTTTATGTCAATATTTAAAAAAAATGTATATAAATAATAAATATGGTAACATTGGATCATATCCATAGTGAATCATAAGAAATACCAATAGATATTTTTATAAATTCAAAAACCATTAAAGGATCACAAGGATATTTCTTGAGCAAAATAACTTTTTCATTTTGAAATCACTTATTTAAAATATAAAATTTGCAAAAATATTAAGGAAAAATTTTTATTTTAAAAGAAAATTTAAATCTTACAAACAAAGCTTAATGGAAAATATTATTCATGATGATAGGGAAATATATTCATGTAGTGTATGAAAAAACAAAAATTATTCACATATTTATAGTAAAAAGATAAAAACACCTCATTAAAAAAATGGTAAAAATATTCATTCAAAAAAAATTATAAAAAGTAAAAAATTGGTAAAAATTAATTTAATTAATCTTTTAGGAATATTAAAAAATTCTTGAAAACATTTTAAATAAAATATTGTCCTTCAAGAAATGATTCCCGACCCAAGAGAGAAATAATGTTAGCTTTCCATTAAACCGTTCTTTCAGTATCATGTGTATTAAAAGAGAGGAAAATGGAAGGAAAAAATAAAATCTATATAAATAGTAAAAGGATAATAAAATGAATAATAAATGTAAAATATATATTATATAATTTCATCATAAAAAATTAAAGCATTAATAATCCCAGTCAACAGAGACTGTAATATAAAACCTTACTGGTTTGGTAAATTTTAAATCATAATCCCCATGATTGAAATAACTTCAAGTGAAAAATTAAATACCATTAATATAGGGATATTCATGATATAAAATTGAAATTGGGAATTATATAAAGAAAATTAATGGAATAAGTGATGAATATGGTATATGTTGAATAGAAACAAAAGTGAGATGAGATACCCTAACCTCAAGCCAGTATTTATTCATAACCACTCTAACATATAATATAATAAATATAAATGTATTATAATTATATATCATATCCATATTCATATTTATATTACCATACATATTTTAATTATAATATATTATCATCAATTCATTAATAATATTTTACTATCTCATCACTTAGGGTGTTAACTGCTCCATTTTTCATTTATGTTTTGGTTCAAAGGTTATGGTCCTTTCACATTGATTAAGGCTCACTAATACATAGAGTGTTAATAAGTATATAAATATGTTTTATATTAATTATATAAATATTCATAACCATTCATATTAAATATAATGAATCATGAATTACATCACAATGTAGAGATGGTATCTCATACGTACGTACGAGTGATGTTTCCATTTTCAATGAGTGGAATAAAATAATGTTAAATAGTGATTTAACTATAAATAAACATTATTAAATCATAAATAAATAATATATATATATATATTCATTGAATAATAATAACTAAACATGAATTATGGTGGTGGAAAATGAATCATATCACCGTGCGGTGTCAGTTGTCTACACCTTTAAACGACCAAGACTTTCATCTCCCATTAGATATAGAAAAGGTTGTAAATGGTTTTGAAAATCATCATAATAAAATCATAGTATATTTAAAATACTATATTATTCTTATTTTAATGAATAAAAAAATGTTATAACATTGTTAAAAATTAACCCTATACAAATATTGACATGATGATTTTGAAAATTATATTAATTTACTAATAGAAAATCACTTAGAATTTATAAAATAATTATAATCACTATGAGCACAAAATACAATAAAACCCATTTTTGAAGATAACATATTTTTTTAGCATAAAATTACATTACATAAAATTGAATACTTATTTATTATGAATTAATCAAGAAAGTTGTGTTATTCAAAATATTTTTTCATAATGTTGTTATTACTATTCATACCGGCCAATTTAACAACTGGGTTATAATAGATTACAATATTATTATTCATTTATACTTGAAGTTGTTTGTAATTTAAGTTAAAAAATACATTATGTTTATATCAAAGGGAATACATATAAAATAATTGGGTGTTACAATTTTACCCGAACAACACAAACCATGGGTTATTTCCCAAGATTCTAAAATTTATTGAAAAAAAACCAAATGTACATGAGGAAATGATAATTTAGACATTTGAAAAAGCACCTATAAACAAATAATAAATCATATATGGGATCATCCACCTCCCCTTCCCCACAGATGATGGAACCTCTAGGTTTTGGGCTTCTTCCACTCACCTTCATTTTTATTTGATATAATCTGATCTTCCATTAGACCTGAGCCCTAAAACATTGACTTAGCAGTATCATTGCCTAATGGTTTTCAAACAATAGGGAGAGCACTATGGAAAATTCTGAATTCCTCACTCAAAAACGTCTTACTTTTATCCTCGTTAAAAATATCTCTCAATCTGATATTGTTTTAACCATAATTCATTGGACTTAGACTCTAAACATCAAAATCCTCCTACCCCGCATTGGACATTCCCCTATAAATTAAAACCATCCTCAAAAAGCATATCCAACCTATTATTCTTAGTCACATTATATTTTTAATCCTGAACAGAAGATTCAATAAAACAATTCTTCCCTTTTTGATCAAATAAGGGAATAAATAATCCTTTTGATCAAATTTTATATTAGATACAAAATGAGAAGAAAATTCCTTATCATAATTCAAAATATTAGCAATATTTTCATGAGACTGGTCTTGTAGCACTGGGGTAGTGGGTTTTCCATACACATGTACTTCACTAGCGCCTTTAAGGGCCTATAAGAGATATTTATTTCTAGGCCTTGTAACAGAGTCACCATGATAGGGTCCTTGATAAAATGTTATATTGTCTAAATTATTCTATAAAATTGGGAAACACTATAGAGTAATATCACTCACTTTATTCAAAGTCTCATGATTTCCTAGACCATAATTAGCACTATCACCCATTTGGGAACAAATGGACTCATTCATAGATGTGGGCTCTATTACCTTTTCCATACCTGTTAGAATATAGGGGTATAAGGAGGGTCATGATTTTGCATCCTTAGTAATATGATTGGACGAGGCCTCCCCTTGATTCAATGTCATTCCCCACATTATTACCTTGGGTGGACCAAACTTTAGCTTCTAAACTTGTATGTAGTGGACAATATCATGCTCAATAGGCTTATAGAATTTTGAAAATTATAACAAGATTTTGTATTCAATATCAATTCCAAAATTTCACCATTTATAATGATAAAAATATTATCAGTCCTCATAATAGGTAAATAAATATCAATCAACAACCTAGCATAAAATCCAAACATTTATTCGATGGCGTTGTAATCAATCTTGAGAGGTGCACTGATGTAGGATGAAATGTCTTTCTGAATGCACAGGTTCCATAAAACTCATCCAAGGTGATAAAATCTAAACCAAACCTGAGATTTTATGTTTTTTTATGAATTTGATTAAATATGAAGTTCCATTAAGAGATTCTCCGAATTCCTGAATTTAGGTTATAGAAGCTAGAATCCAAAGTCATTGAATTTTTAGTTTTTGATTAAAAGATAAAATGGAAGTATCCCAAACCAATTGTGATGCTCTTCTAATAATAAAATCCCTATATTTGATTTAATGATTTTTAGGTATATTTAAAATCCATGAATAAATGACTAATAACATGCCATTAATATATTTACTACTTAATTTAAAAGACATTTGATAACTCAAATATTTAAGCTGAATCATTATGTTCAGGATCAAGGAATTACGATTAGGGTCATTTCCATTTATCTAGTTTCATATCCATGTTTTACAATTTCATCAATTGAATTATAGGATTCATCAATGAAAATACATATATTCTAAATAAATTCAAAATATTTTCCATAGATACTTTAAGGTTTTATTTATATTAAACACACTATGGATAGATTCTCCATAACTTCAACATATTCATCTTCCATTCCGGTTAGGATTCAATATTAAAAAAAATATCTTTATTATGTACATAGTAGATTCTCAAAAATATCAGTAAAAAATATTATAGATAGAAATTATTCATCTCCAACACAAATATTGATTCTATAAACATCATAACATTAATCTTCAAAATAAAAGGATGTGAACCTAGAAGCTGTGTGGCCAAATATTTAAATATTGAATAATATCATTCCCTTGAATTAATTTTTTTATCATTAATAGTATAATATTAATAATATCATAATAATTATTTAAACGTAAATAGAATCTATAATTCAGACACCGAGTATTAGCTTATTTATATTTAAAATTACATTTTCAAATGGAATATATCTTAAAGAAACATTTAGTGTCAGTATGAACATTATATTATTATCTTAGAAACATAAATATATTTTACATATGAACCATATGTTTATTATTCACCCTTTTACATATCCTTAATGAAATAAATTATATCATTTCTTCTTTTCTATATGGTTGAAACTCCACAAATACTTTAATCCATTATTTATTAGAAACATCATGAATTTTATTAGCTGGTTTGAGTTATATAAATTCTTTCCAAGTTATCCTACTTCATATCAGATGTATTTCATGCATGTTTCCTCAATCATAGACAAAACATACTGCTTAGGCACAAAATAGGTTTATCAATTGAAACCTACTTTATCATGAGGAAAATTAATTCCGATATAGAATTTTAGGTTTCATGGTAGTGGAAAACACAAAATCTACTACATGGTCCCAAAAATCATAAAATGAGTTTGTGTAATCTGAGTTAATTTATAAATATTCTATATAAAATATTTAAAACATTTAATAATATATAATATTATACCATTTTTTATATATTTTAATAATAATCTTGGTTTTATTTTTGGATGACTTTCATCAGCACCTAGGTAGATCATGGGCGTGAATTAAAGATTTTCCATCAAGTATGAGGCAAGACCTATATGATGTTTAATTCAAATGATTTATATCATTGTGATATAATGATATGCAAATGGGATAATTCTGAGAAATGATACGGTGGATTATATTTATTCCGATTTTCCATTATAATAGATATTTTGGAGATTCCTCACATTTTGAGTTCTTACCCTTCAAATATTAGTGAATTCTAAGATGACGTGTTTATGTTATTTTTTTGATAACTTATAACATATTATATAATTTTCATACTATTTAGATTATTTTTATTTATTTTTTATTTTAATTACATTATTATTTATTTGAAATAATGGTTTTATTTTTTAAAATTATAAAAATGATATGATTTTTTCAAAAATTTTGTAAAATGGTGTGGTTATAATAACACTACAACATGGTATTTTCACGGTGTTTCGAATATATTGGTGTAAAATAGAATAGTTTTATGAGGGAATCTTGACGACTATTCTATAGTTTCAAGGGGGGTATTGATAGAATACATTATGGTCACATGTAGCTTTGTATTTATTTTTATAAAAGCTATTTTAATAAATGGAAATGACTGTGATATTTTAGGAGTTGATATATTTTAAAATATATGGTTTTTGGATCTATATTAACCACGATAAAACATTTTATTTTAAAGTAATTATACACTATAGTATATTTATCTTGATTTTTTATTTTCATATCACTCATTCCCCACTCTAATTTTGATTACATCATATTCCCACAATCATTTGTTATTATGGCAGGATTTATTGTTGATCTGGATGCCTTTTGCGGTTCTCTATACCACTGGATTTGTGAGATAGAATCATTATGATCTATGGTGCCAGAATTATTCACTTTAATCTATTATTATTTTTCTTTGTATATGAAGGGGATAAGATAGTTAATGGTTCTTATTTTTGTTGGAATTTATATAATGTAATTTTGACAATTATGAATTAAATACTGAAATGACATAATGTTGGGCCACCAAAAGTCCTAAGGCACACCTCATGTATTCTAGTGTCTTATGTAAATGTTGACTAATGGATTAATGTAATGTGGGACATGGTATTATAATTTTAGTTTGAAAAACTGAACTTGAGGGTATCATATAAAAAGTTTAGAATAACCACCCAAGAATATCATACATGGGAGCCAATATATGGGTAACTATAATGAAAATACCCATTACCCATATACAAAACCCAAAATGAAATGAAATTCATTTATATATAAATTCATATAAATTTAGTCAATACGTGTAAAGTATACATCAAGTATGAACAAACAAACTAAAAGTAGATATACATAGAAGATGTTGGCCAAACAAGGACCAAAATGAAACAAATATCTCTAAAGAGAAAAGTAACCCAAGGAAGTAGTCAAGGAAACCCCTTATACTAATATTTGATTCATCAACTAGAATTCTAAAATTAAATCCCCTAATTATCTATAATCTATGTGAAATTATATCCCTTTCAATATAGAAATAATTTTTATCATTTCACAGAAAAAAGGATCTCTATACATCATATTAGGGAACATATAGGGCACGAGTATGTGAATACCCAGTTGGCGATCACCAACCATCCCATACATAGCTATCATAAACAAAAGTTCATGCAACAACTATATATATCTATATTGAAGTAATCTACCAAAATAGTAAGCATAATAATTCCTTTAAATTTAGGCATGTGAAACTAAAACAAGTAACTCCCTATACCAGGATGTCTCATACTTGAAATTAATTACTCTATATATATCCAAGAAGTCTTAATATAACAAAATTTAGGGAAAAATTTCATCCCATTTCATCTAGAGGAATGCATACTTGATTTTGGGCATAAGAAAATCCCATGGGAATGGGAAATATGTGTACTAGAGTGGTGGGAATCAAGTACCCCATCTCATAAGAAAGGGAAATAGTTATACAGAATCAAGGAATTGAGAGGCTATCTAATCCATCATACTCTAAATCAAGTTATACCTACATAATAATGTATTCCACACATTTATACCAATTATACTATACTGAATAGTCCTCATATACATGTAAAGTTGTTATTTTCTTGAATTAAATAAAACATAGAGGGTTACATGGGATTACTCCAGTGAACGTATGCACAACATACCAAATTTTATAAATTAAATCAACCAAAATATCTACTCAACATTTAAATTAAATTAACATATGTATTGAAAATTGTAGAGTTGTCTAAGAAATGTATAAGAAAATTGGAATGGGAAAGCAACCATGAAAAATAATTAATGAAATATTGAAGACACCTATATCAAGGAAAAACAAAAAATTAGATTTTATACTAGGTAAAATATAAATAAATAACATAATTTTTTATAAAAAACTTTTGTAAAGATTTTATTCACTCGAACCTACATAATTTATACAATATCCCATATAAATTATGAGTGAAAATATGGGTGAAAATATCTAATTAATTAATTAATGATTCATTGAGGTAGGTTAAAGAGATATTCCACTAAAATATATTTTGACCGACATAAAATAAAAAATATTTAGGGATTACACTACTGTAATAAGAGAAAATAGTTTTCTAAAAGAAAAATAAATAAATTACGTTAGATTAATTAGGGAATATCTCCAGTAACATCTTGTCTTGAATAAGGTTGATTAAAACCAAGGGATTATATAACGAACCATCCTCATTTTACCCAACAAGTCACATGAGTAGGATCACAATGTAGAGAGAGAAAAAACAGCAAAAAAAAGTCTCATGAACAACTATAATGAGCAGAACCAATAGAGTACAAATGTATGAAAAGTATATATCCATGAGACATACAATGTCAATAAAAAATGTGTAAGAATGAATGTAAAACCAGAACATCCATAAGTATTGACTCTCTATGGCCATTCATCACCACTAATCTAACCCAATATGAAAGAAAAGACAACAATGAAAAGTTGGTGAGACACATGCTTCCCTTACCTCAACCTGATTCCTAAAAAACCACATCTACCAAAACCCATAGTAAAAAAATTTGGGTGTGAGAACAATGTCCAATATTATTTAACCAAATAATATATATAATTTTTAATACATTGAAAATTTTATCTCTATCTTTAAAACAAAACCAGTTTAAAACGTAGTTTAAAAGATAATTATTTTATAAATTTACCTTCAGTTTTCATAAAATATTTTCAGATTTATACAAAAAAATAATATGAAAAGTACTAGAAATAAACCATGAAAATAAAAGAAAACCCAACCATGGGTAAAAAAAATATAATAAAGTGATCAACCAATAATGAAATATATTATCATGTGTAAAACTGTGTATAAATGATGAAGAACAGTATTGGGCTCTAGACTATGGGAATATATACTAAGATATATAAAGGAACAAAAATATAGGCATAAAGTGAATCTAACAGATATCGAGTCTTTATAATCTGTTGGTATCAAACCTCTATTGGTATCACAGACACTAAAGTGACATACATCTGTTTCCCGATGCACCCAACATTCCCAATTCACTATGTTGGACAAAAAACATTTTAAAACCATGATAAATATTTAAAAAAATATTCATATTATATAATTAAATCTTACATTCTTGAAAATTTGTTTTGAAACAATTCAATCAACTTAACATTTCAAATAACACTAAGTGTGAACAAATTTTATTTGAAGAAAAACCCCTTTATGATCATAGTTTTCATGATGTAAGTCAACCTAGATATCAAATCCATCATTTTCATAAAACTAACCAATGTAATTGAACATGAAAACCAAGTAATTCATGAATTAGGATCCTTTAAAAGATAAACCTACTTCAAGAACTGTGGAAAACTAATTACCTTTGAGAATAGAGGCTGGGAATGAGTAGACCAGGTCCACATGAGTGTAGATCCATAAAATCATCATTGAATATCTATCAAACACCTTTGATCCATCATCCACAACCCAATTGTGTTACAAAGAGAGAAGGGGAGGAGATGTCAACTAATGATCTAAGAAAAGTAGAGAAGGAAATTTAGAAAATGGGACATGCCTTGAAGAGATCCATTATGAACTAAGTAAAACCATCAAGTAAACAATAGAAGAAGCCTATAGAGCACAAATGATGTTTTTGTATTTCATAATATGGTTTAATAGGTGAATATTTTTAAAGTTTTTTTAGGGAAATGATTTAAATTGCAAAATTTTAAAGGTTTAGATTTGGGAGCAGGGTTAGGTCGCACAACCTATCAAAATTTTTTCTAACCATGTATGGCCTCTATCCCTACAAAATAAGAGGAGCACATTCACATGGGGAATACATATATGATTTGGGAAAAATGTTCTCATGTATTGTGACACATCTTCACAACCAACTAGGAAAACAAACATTTTACTTGGAAAGATACCCAATTTTACTAACCATTCTAAAACCATTAAAAAAAACTAGAGACTCCCTGTGCCATACCTAACAATTAGTACTAAAAATGAGACCAAACAAAAAACAAAAATTGTTTTCTCTAAAAAGAAGATTTTTCCGTCCCTGATTATAATAAACATTTAGAAGGATCCAAAGGATAAAAAAACCTCAAAACAAAGCATACCTATGACCCAAAGGGAATCAAAATTCTCTAGACCACAAAATATCCCCCCCTAGAAAGTGCTCAAGATTCCATAATCACTAAACGAGAAGGTAAGTTTTTCCTCATTAACGATTCCCACTTCTATGTATTGTGTCTATTCCATCTCCACCACCACATTTTATTAAAAAGAGTAATTTTTTTACCATGAGATACCTTTTCTTAGAGATCCATAATCTAAATTTTTTCTTTAAGCACAGTTGTTTTGTCCTCAATATCAATATCTTCCCAATAAATCATAGGGGAAAGGTCTAGATGATACCTCCAAAACTGGTAAATAAGAAACATTTCATGAATATATGTAAAACTAGAAATAAATTCCACCTAGTATGCCACATTTCCAAATCATTCAATGATCTCAAAGGGGAGAAAAAAAATTGTTTCCATTATACCATAACAACATAATTTATAGTGTCCCAAGGAATATAAAACTATAATAAAGACCCAATTTCCAACTTTAAACTCTTGCGGCCAGCAATGATGATCCACATAGAATTTATGATGATTTTAGGTAGTCACTAACAATCTATGAACCGATTTCACTTTACCCATCATCTCATAATCCGAGATTGGTCCCACCAAGTACCTCTCCCCTATCACTTTCTTACACGATACAGATCTATATTTCTTCCCTTATAATGATTAAAATGGATCCATATCAATATTATCTTGATAACTACTTTTATTTTAAAATTCAACCATATGAATATGTCTTTACTAGGAATAAACAAAATCTAGTACATAGGCTCAGATATTATCCTCAATAATAATAGATAACTCTCTTAGTCTACCCATCTATCCATGGATGATAATTCATGAATTATTCCATGTGAGAACCCAACGCCTCATCCAAAAATTCCAAAACCTAGATAAAAACCTAGAGTCCTTGTACTAAAAAATTGAAGATAGAACCCCATGAAGTCTCACAACTTCCTAATTAAAAGTTCTTGAGATGATCCTCTTTTATATTTGTAAAGACCCGTAAAATTCAAGGGAAATTGTTTTCTTAATTTTCTTTGGTATTTTACAAGAACTCAGTTTCTGACGGCACCTGATTCCGAGGCTCGGTGTGCCCGGAATCATTTACCGAAGTTTATCTTGGATACGTTCAGTGAACGAAGGAGCGGGTTTTTCTAACTTTTGATCCGGTGCTCGGAATCGAAATCCGAGGGCACCGATGAAACCGTAGCGCCAATAATTGCTTAAGAAGACCTTTAATAGAGTTGCGTTTTCTCGGGAGGAGTTGTTAAAAAATTAGGGAATTAAATGTTAGGAAAAATAAATTGTGTGCAATTTATTTTATCCATGGAAGTTTAATTCTCTCATGGGAAGTTGTTGGTGGGGCCCACAACCACCCAACTACCCATGTGAGGTTATGAGGTTAGTGGGGCCCACATGAGCCCTCATCTTCCAAATTCCCTAACTCCTCACCTCCCACTTTAATTCATGCCACCTAAAGACTAATTAATATGATAACTTAAGATCAATTAATTATGTATGTTAGGTTTTGAATTTTTTAATTTTGAAAAGCATGGAATGAGTAATAAAATAAAGCAACGATTATTTTATTTTTGGTTCTTGGGTTGTACGAGAGGGTTTTGGAGAGGATTTTCTTTAACTCTTGAAGAAAATCCTCTTCCTCGTCGAAGAACGCGAAGAACACTGAGCCTTTGACGAAGAACTCCGTCGCCGTAAAGGGGAGTTCGTCATACCGTCTTCTTCCCTCTCCGAAACCGATGAGAGAATTCATCCTCAGAGGTCAACGACACGATGCCAATGATTCTATTCTCCGAGATGCCTTCTTCCACGATGTTCTTTTCCGCGACCAATCAACAACGCTTGAGGTAGGGGTTATTTGTTTTCTGTTCGAGAATACTTCCATCATCGTTCTTTGTTTTCAAATTGGGCCGCCTGTTATCGCAATAACGGGAGGAGGTCGGACCGCATGAACACGACCAACCCTCCTTCCCCTTAGTTTTTTGGATTTGTTGCGGCGTGAGTAAAAGCAGCGCGGTTCCGTTGCACCGCACGGAAATAATGAAGGTTGGGAGAAGAAGCGTGACGCCGTTGAAGTTGAACAAATCCGTGGCATGGTCGCGCCGCGCCGGAGAACCTCAAAGAGGCTGCGACCGGAGTGGGGCCGTGATGGAGGGGTGAGGCGCCGCCATGCCACGCTGATCGAAGAAGACCGCGACCTATGGCCGCGGTGGTGTGAGGAGCAGAGGCTGGAACCGCCGGAGCAGGAGGGCGGGACCGCGCAGGTCCCGTGGCGGCAGCAACCGGCCGGCCGGAGCGGGCCAGACGTTTCAGGGGGATACGGGGGGTTCATAACCCCCGGATGGAAGCAGGAGCTCCCCCCCCCCACGTGGGGGCCGCATTTGTCAATCAGGGGCGCAACACGCTCTCCCTGTCCACTCAGCTCGGCACCGGCCGAGTTGGCCGCGCGGACCGCACGCGCGCGCCAGGCCGGGTCGGGTTGTGCCGGCGGGGCCAGGTCGCGCCGGCGGGGCCAGGTCGCGCCGGCCGGGCCCGGACGCACCCAAGAGGGCCAGACCCAGACCCGGTTCGGGCCAACCCAGGGGGGCTCGGGCCGGGTCGGTCCAGGCCCAAGACCCCCATTTTCAGACATCTTTCGGTCTTTTTCCCATAACTTGGGCTACGGAACTCCGATCGACGCACCGTTAGCTGTGATGCAATCCTTGGATCGAGACGGTCGTTTCAGAATATTACACTCAAGGTTTCAGAGAACTTTGGGTTCGGCTGGGTTGGTTCGAACACATAACCAACCGGGCCCTCGGAGTGGAAATGCTTATAACTTGAGCTCTGGACGTCCGATTAACGTACCGTCGACTTTGTTGGATTCCTATTAGTGAGATGAACCTTTTGGATTACTCCGATCGAGGTTTGGATGCAGTTGGAGTATGGTCGGGTTGGTTTTGACTTAAAAACCAACTGGGCCCCTGGGACGAAAAAGCCAATAACTCTCAGACCGGGTGTCCGATTGACACACCGTCTATGACGTCGAGTTCCCATTGAAGATACAGAACTTCTGGATACATCAACTCTAGACTTCGTGTCAGTTGATGTATTAGCCCCTCGGCTCGTGGAGCGGACCCTCCCCGAACGAGCTTGCTGTGTGCGGGAACCCTAGAGCTGGTTGCGACTGCGACGATGATGAAGACAACACGAGAATCCTCTGTGGGTTCGACAACGACGACTACAACACTCAGCGATCCTCTATGGATCAGTGCCTACCGATACTGTGTAGATCATATCCCGTGTGGGTCAGCGCTCAGCGATCCTGTGTGGGCCAGCGCATACCGATCCTGTGTGGGTCAGATCCTGTGTGGGTCATTGCGGGGTTTAGTACCTATCGATCCTTTGTGGGTCATTGCGGGGGTTAGTACCTATCGATCGTTTGTGGGTCCGACGGCTCAGATGAATCAGTGGCTACATCTGATCATCTCTATCATCTTACGAAGAAGTATACCTGTGCGAGCTGAGTCTTGACTTTCAATCTTATCTTCGATAAGATTGACTTGATATCCTGTGTGGATTATGTTATGCTTTCCTGTGTGGATTGGGTTGTGAATTACATTGTGGAACATGTTATGTTTTCTTGTGTGGACTGGGTTGTACTTGGGCTCGGATGTTGGAGCTGAATTGATGACTTAGGTAGGGAATATACCTAAGTAGTGTCAGATGTTACTTCGTGATTGTATCTTCCATTGTGGATTATCCTTTTTGGATTTTGGGATACCTTCGGGGGTCTCGGGGTCCCTACTGAGTAGCTTATACTCACCCCTGCACGGTCTATGCCCGCACTACGTTGTGTTGGATACAGATGACGAACGGCGCAGATCGTGGTGGAGGCTTGTGGAGCAAGTCGGTACCTAGAGGTAGACCACTGGGCGGGATGTACACGGAGCGGATCGCTGGACCCATGGAGCTGAGGAGGCTATCTGTACCCACCCTTCAGGTGGTACTTCCATTGGACGGCTCAACGTTGCGGCTTTACTTTTCAGTTGTTGTACTTTCTTTCCAGTTGTACTTACTTTCAGTTTGGGTTTGTATTCTGGCCCACTTACTTTTCTGCACTTACTATTGTACCCAGTTTTTCTTAGTGTTTACTCTTGCTTGCTCACTCTGTGGTGTTTGTTTACTTTACAAAGGCAATTCCTTCCCTTTTTATCGGGAATTATGCCTTGGTGCTAGTCGCCAGCCCCTGGCCTGTGGAAGGCGGGCTTGGCGTAGTCACGGCACAGGCCCCGAGGACGAGTCGTGACTTCTTCATACCCGGCCACCAGTGCTGTCGTCTGAGGTCCTGGTACATCTTCGCCACTCTTGGATGTACCGCTAAAGGGGAAGTGTGGAACTCCCTCAGCACCTCCTCCTGCAAAGTAGCTGGTACCATGGTACGTCCTCTGAAAAGGATGATGTGCTCTCCTCCCACAGAGAATCCATCAGGTGCCTGTCCTAAGGATATCTGCGCACTCCACATCTCACAGTCAACGTCCCCATGCTGTGCCTCTATGAACCACTGTAGAAGTGGGACGGGATATCTATGGACTTTGTGACTGGACTCCGACGCACTTCCAAAGGTCAAGACTCCATTTGGGTGATTGTCGACCGACTCACCAATTCGGACCACTTCTTACCCATCAGAGAGCAGGGCTCCGTGGAGAGATTGGGATGCCTCTATGTTCAGGAGATCGTACGACTTCATGGTGTGCCATCATCTATCGTCTCCGATTGAGATGCTCACTTTACTTCCCGGCTTTGGAAGGGATTGTAGGAGGAATTTGGGATGCAGCTATGTCTGAGAACCGCCTTTCACCCTCAGACGGATGGTCAGATGGAGAGAACCATTCAGAATCTCGAGGACATGCTCCGTGCATGTGTCCTTGACTTTGGTCGTAGCTGGGAGGACCACCTACCCTTGGTGGAGTTCGCGTACAACAAAAGCTACCACTCCACCCTCGGGATGGCTCCATACGAGGCATTGTACGACCGACCTTGCAGATCACCCCTGTGCTGGACAGACCTGGGGAGTCAGCACTTGTGGGACCAGAGATGGTCCAGACCCTGACAGAGAAGGTCCAGGTCATCCAGGAGCGGATGAGGACAGCTCAGAGCTGGCAGAAGTCTTATGCTGACAGGAGGCAGAGGCCACTGGAGTTCGAGGATGGCGACCACGTCTTCTTGCGGGTCTCACCTCGACGTGGATTACGAAGATTTGGCTGAGGCAGAAAGTTGTCTCCTCACTTCATTGGACCATTTCAGGTCCTTAGCAGGATTGGAGAGGTGGCTTATAGCCTGGCTCTACCACCTCAGTTGCACCAGGTGCACGACGTCTTCCACGTATCTCAGCTGAGGATATACGTGCATGACTCGACGCATATCATCGACCATGGGGAGCTAGACCTTGACGATGGGGCGACCTTTGCGGAGGTCCTGGCGGAGATCAGGGATCGACAATAGTGGGTCCTACGTGGATGGTCAATTCCTCTAGTGCGCATCAGATGGCAGCACAGGAACCTATAGGAGAGCACTTGGAAGCGAGAGGCTCCGATACATGCACAATACCCACATTTGTTTCCCTAGTTTTTGATGTATCTTTACGGGGATGTAAAGCCCTGAGATGGGAGTAATGTAGTGACCCATAAAATTCAAGGGAATTTTTTTTCTTAGTATTCTTTGGGATTTTACAAGAATGCAGTTTCTGACGTCACCTAATTTCGAGGCCCGGTGTGCCCCGAATAATTTACCGAAGTTTATCTTGGGTACGTTCAGTGAACGAAAGAGAGGGTTTTTCTAACTTTTGATCCGGTGATCGGAATCGAAATCTGAGGGCACTGATGAAACCGCAACGCCTATAATTTCTTAAGAAGACCGTTACTGGAGTTTCGTTTTCTCTGGAGGAGTTGTTAAAAAATTATGGAATTAAATGTTAGGTAAAATAAATTGTGTGCAATTAATTTTATCCATGGTAGTTTAATTCTCTCATGGGAAGTTGTTGGTGGGGCCCATAACTACCCAACATCCCATGTGAGGTTATGATGGTGGTGGGGCCCACACGAGCCCTCATCTTCCAAATTCCCTAACTCCTCACCTCCCAATTTAATTCATTCCACCTAAAGAGTAATTAATATGATAACTTACGATCAATTAATTATGTATGTTAGGTTTTGAATTTTGTAATTTTGAAAAGCATGGCATGAGTAATAAAATAAGGCAACACTTATTTTATTTTTGGTTGTTGGGTTGTGCGAGAGGATTTTGGAGAGGATTTTCTATAACTCTTGAAGAACATCTTCTTCCTTGTCGAAGAACGCGAAGAACACCAAGCCTTCGATGAAGAACTACATCGCCGCAAAGGGGAGTTCGTCGTACCGTATTCTTCCCTCTCCGCAACCAGTGAGAGATGTCATCATCGGAGGTCGACGACGTGACGCCAACGATTCTCTTATCCATTACGCCTTCTTCCGCGATGTTATTTTTCACGATGAATCAACAATGCTTGAGGTAGGGGTTATTTGTTTTGTGTTCGAGAATACTTCTGTCGCTGTTCTTCATTTTCAAATTGTTCCGCCTGTTATTGCAATAACGGGAGGAGGTCGGACCGCACAAACATGACCGACCCTCCTCCACCCTTGGTTGTTTGGATTTGTTACGACACGAGTAAAAGAAGCGCGATGCCATTTCATCACGTGGAAATAATGAAGGTTGGGCGAAGAAGCATGGCGCCGTCGCACCGCGCCGTTGAAGTCGAACAAAGCTGCGGCGCCGTCGCGTCACGCCGGAGAATCTCAAAGAGGCTACAGCCGGAGCAGGGCCACGGTGGAGGGGCGCGGCACCGTCGCGCCATGCCGACCGAACAAGACCGCGGCCTATGTCCGCAGTGGTGCGAGGAGCGGCGGTCGGAACCGCCGGCCGCCGGAGCAGGAGGGCGGGACCGCGCCGGTCCCGTGGCGGCAGCAACCGGCCGGCCGGAGCGGGCAGACTATTTCAGGGGGAGATCGGGGGTTCGTAACCCCCGGATGGAAGCAGAAGCGCCCCCCACCCCACGTGGGGGCCGCATTTTTCAATCAGGGGGCAGCACACCCCCTATCTGCTCAGCTCGCCACCGGCCGAGCTGGCCGTGCGGACCGCACGCGCGCGCCAGGCCGGGCCGCTCTGGGCCGCGCCCAAGCGGGCTGGACCCGGACCCGGTTCTGGTTAACCCAGTTTGGGCCGACCCATGGGGTCTCGGGCCGGGTTGGTCCGGGCCCAAGACACCCATTTTCGGACATCTTTCGGCCTTTTGCCCATAACATGGGCTACAGACCTCCGATCGACGCACCATCAGCTGTGATGTGATCCTTGGATCAAGACGATCGTTTAGGTATATTACGATCAAGGTTTCAGAGAACATTGGGTTCGGCCAGGTTGGTTCGAACACGAAACCAAACGGACCCTCAGAGCGGAAACACTTATAACTTGAGCTCCGAACGTCCGATTGACGTGCCGTCGATTTTGTTGGATTCCTATTAGTGAGACAGACCTTTTGGCTTACTCCGCTCGAGGTTTGGACACAGTTGGAGTACGGTCGGGTTGGTTTTGACTTAAAAACCAACCGGGCCCCTAGGATGAAAAAGCCAATAACTCTCAGACTGGGTGTCCGTTTGACGCACCCTCTATGACGTTGAGTTCCTGTTGACGATACAGATTTTTTGGATACATCAACTCCGGACTTCGTGTCAGTTGATGTTTCAGCCCCTCGACTCGTGGGGCGGACCCTCCCCAAATGAGCTTGCTGTGTGCGGGAACCCAAGAGCTGGCTTCGACTGTGATGATGATGAAGAAAGCAAGGGAATCCTCCGTGGGTTCGACAGTGACGACTACAGAACTCAAGGATCCTATGTGGATCAGTGCCTACTGATCCTGTGTGGATCAGATCCTGTGTGGGTCAGCGCTCAGCGGTCCTGTGTGGGCCAGTGCATACCGATCCTATGTGGGTCTTGCGGGGATCAGTACCTATTGATCCATTGTGGGTCATTGCGGGGGTTAATACATATCGATCCTCTGTGGGTCTGATAGCTTAGATGAATCAGTGGCTACATCTGATCATATCTATCGTCTTATGAAGAAGTATACCTGTGCGAGATGAGTCTTGACTTTCAATCTTATCTTCAATAAGATTGACTTGATATCCTCTGTGGATTACGTTATGATTTACTATGTGGATTGGGTTGTGAATTCCTTTGTGGAATGGGTTATGTTTTCCTGTGTGGACTGGGTTGTACTTGGGCTCGGATGTTGGAGCCGAATTGATGTCTTAGGTATATGTATGGGCATATACCTAAGTAGTGTCAGATGTTACTTTTTGATTGTATCTTCCTTTGTGGATTATCCTTTGTGGATTCTGGGATACCTTCAGGGGTCTTAGGGTCCCTACTGAGTAGCTTATACTCACCCCTGCACGGGATATGCCCGCACTACGTTGTGTTGGATGCTGACGACAGAAAACGCTGATCATGGTGGAGGCTTGTGGAGCAAGTCGGTACCTGGAGGTGGACCACTGGGCGGGACGTACACGGAGCGGATGGCTGGACCCGTAGAGCTGAGGAGGCTATCTGTACCTACTCTTTAGGTGGGACTTCCAGTGGACGTCTTGACATTGCGGCTTTACTTTTCAGTTGCTGTACTTTATTTCCAGTTGTACTTACTTTCAGTTTGGGTTTGTATTCTAACCCACTTACTTTTCCGCACTTACTATTGTACATAGTTTTACTTATTGTTTACTTCTGTTTTCTTACTCTATGGTGTTTGTTTACTTTACAAAGGCAATTCCTCCCCTTTTTATCAGGAATTATGCCTTGGTGTTAGTCACCAGCCCCTGGCCTATGGAAGATGGGCTTGGTGTAGTCACGGCACGGGCCCCGAGGACGGGTCATGACAATCTTCTCCATGCTCAAGAAGAAATTATCTTATTTCATAAGTCAATCACTGATCACCTGAATCACATGCTTCCCAATAGGAGTTCTTAGAAGACAAACGACGAAGTCTGTGGAAAAAATTTCCAACCTCCACACCAGAATATGTGTATATTACGAAAAACCAACAAGTCTTGGATTTTTTAAAATAATCCAATGAAAAGTTATGCACCATGACAAGAAGCATAGGATCGACAGCCTCATCCTCATACATTAATACCAATACCTCATATCATGATAAATTTTGGTATTCCAAAGGTGGAAGGAAAAATAATACTAGTTTTCACTACCCATTAGTTCATACCTTAGAGATATATGGTAAAACTTGCCTATGAAATATAAATCACTATTGGGAGAACAAGACCATACACTAAAGTTTTCCCCATTATTTAGGATTTCAATTAATAGTTTATAATCAAAATATGATATTTTTTCGATTTGAATCCACTCATGATGATTCAAACTTCACCTAGGCTAATAATACATACACTCTATCCTATTATACTCGCAAGATTATCTCAGAAAAAAGCACCAGAGACTATTCCTAAACTAATTACTTCAATTTTTGTGTCATTAATTTTATGATCATTGTTTTAGTGACCACATTCTCTTTAGTAGGGGTATAGAAAATATCAAAATCAAATTTATAAAGATACTCAACCTGAAATATCTATTTTAAATTAATATCCCTATGAGTAAATATATACTTTTTGATCATAGGATCAAAATGTAACAAAAATTATTCCCAAAGAAGATATTGATTTCATGTTTTGAGTGTATACACAACATCTGTCATCTCATGGTCATTGGTAGGGTATGTAATGAACCTGATTCCAATAGCATAGAGATGATGCGTTATATTAATATATTGATACTATAAAAAATATATCTCATCCCAAATGATCAGATTTTTTAGTAGCATTATAAAATTAGATACAAACATAAAATTTCCATTATAACATGAAATGAAATACAACATATAAAATCCTTTAGAAACATCCATATTTTCAATATTATCCCTTCTTATCAATCATAATATACATCTTGGTATCTCGAGGAAAAATAAAACATAAGAAAGGGTTGATTTCAGATGTTCAATAAGGGTAAGAATACAATAGAATGTATCATAAATAAACATAAATAATACGTCAGGGTGAATAACTAATAACACATTCTGTTAAAACATAATCTTGAACATAATATAGATGGACTAAAAGTTGATCAAAATAATTCCAAATAAATAATTAAATTATAATGAATCATAACCATGCATATACTATTAGTAAAATACTCATATGGATTCTCAATAACTAATATCACAATGAGAGATTTCATAATACATGACATCATAAACATACCATGAAGGCCTCAGCTAAGAAGTCTATATAAATGGGTAAGGCCTCAACCAAAATATGATCTACTGTATCTCATAAGATATACCAATAATTTTTGGGGCTATAGAAGAACCCACCCAACACTTACTAAGTCTAATGAAATCCTTATATTAAAGGGGTGAAACATAATCACATATATATTCATATTGAAACTTGCATATGAAATGTAAATCATTTCCCTAAATAGTAAACATAATCTTAAACTTTCTACAGTAATAAAATGAATTGTATCATGATAGTACATACATAGTAAAAATGAACATAAACCATTTAATAAAATATGTTATATGGTATCATAAAATATAAACCATAATAAATAATAAGAAACTAATATAAGGTTTCCCCATGAAAAAAATGGGTATCATAATCATATCATAAGGCATAATAAATCAGCGTATCACAAAGGTCTCTATAAAAGAATAGATTTAAATCATACATAGACCTTAATATGGGAAAAATTCACATATCATGATAATTTATTTCCAACTAAAGTGAAAAATATAAAAATAGTGTTTTAGAATTTTCAAATGACCCACTTTTGTGCTGCTTAAGGGAAAATATAAAAGTGTATTTGAAGCAGGAAAAGGAAAAATTGTTTTCATAAAACCATAAATTAAATAAGATAGTCTTTCAAGATAAAAATATTTTATTTAAAAAAATATAAGTGGATTCCAATAGATTATGTAGTGTACTAGGAAATGGGTAAGAAATTGGGAAGCTCCCTTTAATCAGACATGCTTATCAGGAAGAATTGAAAAGTAAACCTTATAAAGAATGTATTTACCCATTAAAGAAAGAATAATTGAGATAGGTACATATTGTTGGAGCATAAAAATATAATTTAGGAATTGTACATAATAATTATTAATAATTACATTGGATTAAAGGGTGATAAATAATAACGAGAAGGAAAAATGGGTTCTCAAAGAGAGTCTGTTACTATATGTCCGAAATAATTATTAACTTGTACTTAATGTCATGGATAATAAATTATATTATATTAATTAATTAATTAAGAAATTATTATAATTTTTTTGAATTTATTATAATTTTATTATGTTCATTTATTGCCTTTTTAATGAGTTATAATATTCAATTTCATCATTCTGGGATCCTTCATTTCCTGATTTTGTGATTGGTTCCATATAGTGTAATTAAGTGATTTCTTGTAAAATTGTAGAGAAACTCCCAAATTATAGTTAAATTATATTAATACTTATAAATAATTTTAAATAATAAAATATATAATTTTTATTTCATATATTATAATGATTCATTAGATAAAATATTAATAGTGAACATTATATTATTTTGGTGAATGTTTTATTATCACAATATTTTCTATTTTATTATTTAATATTTTCAATAAATAATGGTTAAAAAACATTATTTTTTTTAATAAATATATTATAATATATTATAACAATAATAATGGTTTTATGATCATCCTTGAAGGTGGAATTGAGAAACAAAAACTCATCTTCTATGAATGCGGTAAATCAACACACCACGAACAATTTTTTTTTCATATTTAGAATAAAAGGAGAGGAGAAGAGAATTCATGATGGATATTCCATTAATATAATTAAATTATAGTATATTTATGATACAAGAGTTATCATCTCTATTTGGATAGGTTATCTGAGGGAAGGATAAGAAAATAAATAAAATTAAAAGAGAAAGGCGAAGGGTTTTACCTTTAGAGTGTTGTCTCCTGGAGAACTTCCTTATGGAACTTGTAAATGGTATTTTGGTGAGACCTACAATACCAGAACATGGGGAAGTGGTTTGAGAGAGGAATTAATTATAATATAATAAAAATAAACACATTATTTGTTTTAGGAGAATAGGTGGTGAGAGGTTTTATTTACAGTAGAGGAGAGTGGTGTAGTTTTATTATTTTATTCATTAGTTTATTATTTTAGATCAAGAATATCAATAGTTATGATTTTTCGGACTAAATAAAGTAACTATAGAATTTGAGTTCTGAAAAATGTGTTATTACTTCATCCATACATCATCCATGAATCATTAATTCATTTATTTACATGTAATGTTAAATACCATAAATTATCATATTTCACTATTCTCCAAAAAAACAAATTTTTTACAAAAATACAAAAAATTAACCCTAACTATTATTTTATGTGTATAATTAAAAAATTAACCGAAATTTATGAAAATAATTTAAAAAATATTATAAATTTAATTTTTAATTAAAATCACCATTTATTTAAAAAATACCAATTTCAAAAATATAACTGATTTTATGCACTTTGAAAAAATAATTATGGTCTCGTGGAATTTTTTATAATCATTATAAAAAATATATTAATTTATTATTATATTTTGGACAAATAAATTTTGTTATAATTAATTATATTAATTATAATGTTATAAATAAACATTTACGTTTGACAAAAATACCAACACCAAATGTATCATTTTTAAAACATTTATTTATTTATTTTGTAATATAAAAATATTATTTTTTTATTTCATAATATAAATAATATATATTTATACTCTCATAGGTGAGATTAATATTCTATTAGCTGGATTACTAATATTAATGGCCACATTACTATTCCAACGTTCGTGTTAATATTTTATAGAATATAATGGTTCATTCAAGATTGGTGTTCCATGGAATGTAAGATATCTAAGATTATAAATTTAAAATAGACTTACCATAAAATGTTAGGGTTTTACATTATCCAATACATTAAAAATATTATTCTCAGCATTTCCATAATTCCACCTCATAATTATATTTGGGTATCTCTTCATCATAATTTATTTCGATTCCCATGTTGACTCTTTAATTTTATGATTTTCCCAGAGTACCTTTACCAGCTGAGTCAACTAATTCCTCAAAACCTATTATCTTGTTTCTGAAATCTGTATAGTCTCTTTATAGTTAGATAAATCATGTTACAATTATACATCTCCCAAAGTGAGAACATGTGTTGGGTATGGGATGCACTTCCTTAATAACGAGATGTGAAAAACATTGTGTACTTTAGAAAGGATAGGTGTCATTTATAAATGACAATCCACAGAACCAATTCTCTCTAGAATTTTAGAAGTTCCGATGTACTTGGGACTCAGTTTCCCTTTATTACAGAACCTTATGAAAACATTCAATGTAGATACCTTCAGAAATACATGATCTCCCACTAAAAACCACAAATACTTTATTTGTGGTATGAATAGACCTTTTTCATACTTTGAGATGATTTGATATGGTTTTGAATAGTCTTTAAATTTTCTATTTTTTATCTACATGTTCTGGGCCTACAAGATTCCTTTCACCAACTTTATCCCAATAAGTTTCTGTACGAAATCTCTTTCCATAGAATTCCTCACATGGTGCAATTTGGATACTCTAATAGAGGCAATTATTATAGGAAAATTAAAACAGAGGTAAATACTAATACCATATACCTTTAAATTCAATTGAGAATGATATAAAAATATCCTTTAACGTTTTAATAGTCGTTTCAATCTTACCATCCATTTGAGGGTGATAAGAAGTACTAAAACGAAGATCGGTATCAAATGTCTTCTAAAGAATTTTCTAGAAGTTTGATGTAAAATTTGGATATATATTAGAAAAAATAAATATAGGTGAACCATGAAGTCTTAAAAAATCATTAATATAAAATTGTACAAGGTGATCCAGTGGAAAATCCTCCCCTATATAGAAGAAATAAGATGATTTGGTAAGTCGATCTACAATTACCCATATCACATCATTCTTTCATAGAGTTTTTGGTAATCCAATAAAAATATAAAAATAATGTAATAACATTTCCATTTAGGAACAATTATAGGATTAATGAATCCCATATAACGTTTTCTTTCATCATTCACCTATTGAAAAACTATACATCTTGATACATAGTCAACAATTTCCCATTTCATATTATCCCACAAAAAATGTTCCTTCAAACCTTCATACTTCATAGTGCTACAAGAGTGTATATATAAATCCAATCTATAAGAATAATCCAATAACTCCCTTTTTTTTCAAGTATATAGGGAACACAAATAAACTTCCCGAATTTCTAAATTCTATCTTTATATACAATGTTTATGAATTTCCACTCATTCAAAGATTTAATTTTCTTTTAAAAATTATCATCATTATACATAGAAACTATTATTCTTTCAAATAATGATAGTTTGGAATCCATTTATAAAATTAGTGATGTTTCACCTTATATGATAATACCCATATCAATATTTAATAAATCCATGTTCACTGGAACCCTATTGATCCTCAGTTTTTTTCAGACCTCCATTATGCTTCCTGTTCAATGCATCTTCTACCTTATTTGTATTCCCTGGGTGTAAGTGTATTGAAAAAGTATAATCCTTGAGTATCTCATCCACCAGCTTTTCCTCATTTTCATCTCTTCATGTGATAAGATATATTTCAAAGTCATGTGATCTATATATATCTCACATATTTTACCATAATGATAGTTTCACTATATATTCAGATAAAAGATTATAACTCCTAACTCAAGATCAAAAGTTTGATTGTACTATTTTTTTCTTTTTTAAGTACTTGGATGCATTGAAAAAAAATATCATTATTTATAAGTAAGAAAAAAATTATTTTCATCGATAAATCAATATGAATCACAAATCCACAATTTCTTGATAGTATAGTCAAGATTGGAGAATTTGTTAATCCCTTCTTTAATTATTCAAAGAATTCTTCACATTCATTTTTTTGAAATAAAATTAACCCATTTACAAGTATTCTTGGTTAATGAGGTATATAGTATGTAAAATTATGAAGGAAACGTTGATAGTAACCTTCTAAACTAGTGAAACTTTGTACCTTGGTTATGTTTGTTGGTTTATACAATTCATGGAATACCTTTTTCTTCATAGGATCAACTAAGATTCAATACTTGGAGATAATATGGATAAGATAAGAAACTGTTTAGAACAATAATTCAAAATTTATAAACCTTTTATATAACTATTTTATTTTAAGAGTCTCTAGAATAATTATAAAGTGGTTGTGATGGTCCTTTTAGATTTTAGAGTACACCAAGATATCATAAGTAAATACCATAACCATATTATCAAGATATTCCATGAATACTATGTTAATTGAATCAATAAAATATTATGGGGAATTAGTCCATCCAAATGGAATTAATGTAAACCCTATATATATATAATGTTCAAAAAGATGTATTTTTAATATATTCCTTATTTACATGTAATTGATGACATCCAGGATGATGATCAATCATTGAAAAATATTTACATCAGTGAATTTTGTCAAATAATTCATCAACGTGAAGAAATGAGTACTTGTTCATTATTATAATATTATTTATCTCCCTATAATTAATGTACAATGTCATTAATCAATCTTTCTTGTTAATGAAAAGAACATGATCCACCCAAGGTGAAACAATAGGGCGTATAAGTCTCTTATCAGTCAATTCCTCTAGGTGTTTCTTTAACACTATTAACTCCACTATTTCCATTCTATAGGGAGTCTTTGGTATAATTTTTTCATTAAGGATTAATTCAATAAAGAATAAAATTCCCAAATTGGATTATTTCCAAGTAATTTATCTGGAAATACGTCAATGTATTCTTATACAATAGGTATATCTTCAATTTTTCAGATCACATTTTCATCAGTAGGTTTTATCTTCTCCTCTTCTCTAAGAATATCATTTAGAAGAGCTATAATAGGTGGAACCTATAATGAATCAGATGACAATGTATCCCCTATAAAGATAAGAAATTTTATATGTTCATCATGAATCATCATTTCGTTATCTTTGCAGTAAATCATTCCATTATATTTTAAAATCCAGTCTATACCAATGATTATATCAAATTAAACCAATGTTATTAAAATAAAATCAGTAATTAGATAATGTTTTTGTTTCACAATAGGAACTTATCTACACATATTCATTACAATAAGGTTTTCACTAATATTTTTTACTGAAAAATTCCTTGTTAATTTGAATTGGAAATATCTAATTTTTATAGGAACCAATGAAGATTTTAAAGAATTAAATGACCCAAAATAAAATAAATATTTATATAAATTTGAGTAGATTATTAATATACCTTCCACCATATCATTAGGTACTTCAACCTCTGCTGTTGGGACTGTATAAGCACTATCTTGTTTCATTGTCCTTTTTTGGGGGAATTACCCTTAACGTCTCACACATTCATATGCATATATTCCCTGTATCCATATAGCTGAAGCATTAAACATTAACGACTTCTTGGTTTCATTTTCAATAATCAAACTCCATCCCTTTTTCGCTAAACTTTTAAAAAACTCCCATTCCAAATAGTAATGTTCCATGATGTTTATTTTAACATTTTCTATAACCTGAAAATTTTATTCTACCCATCTTCTCTTATCCATACTTCATTTTCTAGATTACTCAACATCCCATTTCATATCCTACTTCCCTTAGAATCCATATGGCTTGGAAAATTATTTCACCATATTTATGGAACATGAAACGATATCATCATATGATGATATTATTTGAGAGACTAGTGACCTTCATAAAATTGGTTTAATACCATCAACGAAATGATCCATATTTCTCCTTTTATTTCTTTTGTAGTATGAAAAATTCCTTGACAACCACGTAATGTGGGATTCATACATAACAATTTTTTCATTCTATTTCTATCTTAGACATGATAATTATCTTTCCATATCTACTCGTTGTTCATGAGGGAAGTATTTTTCAATGTTTTTTTAAAAAGGTTGGGGCCGAAGACTCAATTTATTATTAAAGCAATGGCCTCTTTAGACTAGGTAGAGGGTGACCCATTACAAATCCCGAAGGCCGAAAGCCAAGTGGCTTGCATACCGTGCTAGAAAGCCCATTTTTGACCCAAAGGACCCTCAATGAACTGTACTGCTACAGTACCCACACAGTTATAGTACCTGCTACAGTACTGTCGCCGCTACAGTACCCTGCTACAGTCATTCGCCACTACAGTACCCTGCTACAGTCCCTCCGCCACTACAGTGCTGCCGCTGCTACAGTGCTGCCACTGCTACAGTCGCCACTGCTACAGTACTTGGGAATTCTCCCCTACCCGGATTTGATCCTGGGTCTTTTGGATGCCAAGCAGGAGCCTGAACCACTAGGTTATATCCTCGTTGGCATTTTTCAATGTAAATATCCTTAAAATCCATTAATTCAATATTTTCAATTTTATACTCCATATTTGTGGTTTTAATTATGGGCCACCATTGATCCACATATCTTGAGAGATGATAAAATCCCAGGATTACCTTCCCTCTTTCTTTATAACCCAAATAAAGAGAGATCTTAACTAAAGAACATATTTATTTCTCATCTAAAAATGGGATTGTAGTCCCATTTAATTATGGAGGTTGATGTCCCATAAAGTGGTCTAACATTGTTATACCACATTCTGAATTTGGATGCTCTATGTGAGTAAGGTTATTTATCATAACCTGTGTCAGTTGTCCTCGTATAGTTATAAGTTTTTTCAACACCAACTTCATCTCTAGCTCCAACTTCATTATCTTTCATATGGGGGAAACCCTTATATGGAGTACATGTGTTGATATAGTTCTCATTCCTACCACTATGCTCTATTTATAAAGAATGATGTACACTAGATTTGATTATAAAATTTTAAAACTATTGAAACAATTAAATTATAAAGAGTATCAACATCATAATCTTGGTTACGTTGATACTATTCTAAAATTTAGGTATATGGTTCTATTTTGTATACCATGTTTTCCTAAATATAGTTTCTAAAGTTTATACTTTACTCTCTCTAACACCAACTCTAAAGAACCTAACTCTAGGAACCCGATGATGGTTTTTAATTTATTATATTGGTTATATAAACAAGTGATCTCTTACAAATAGACTAAATATTTAATATATTTTAAAAAATTGATTCAAATATAAATATTTCCTTAAAACTTGATAAGAAAATCAACTTATAAAATCCATTGGAAACATCCCTATTCTTCTATATTATTCCTACATATCAGTTAAAATATACATCTTGACATCCTGGGGAAAGATAAAACATAAGAAATATGTGATCTCTGATTCTTATTATGGGTAATAATATAGATTAATCTTTCATAAAAAAATATAAACTATATGTTAGGGTGAAAAACAAAGATCAGATTATATTAAAACAAAATATTGAGAATAATATGAAAGGAATAAAATCAGATCAAAATAATACCATATAAACAATCACATAAGAATGATACTTAACAATAGATATTAAAAAAGTTGAATAATTACATGGGTTATCAATAACTAATACCATAATGAGGGACTTCATAATGATGTACATGATAAACATACCATTAAGGTCACAACTGATAATTCTACATAAATGGGTAATTCATTGGAAAAAACACTATCTTGTTTGTCACATGAGACATACTCATGTGTTGAGGGGCTATAGAAAGTCCCTCCTGACACTTATGAAGTAAAATTACTTCATATTATGAAATGGGTGGGGCATAATCTCATATACATTCATGTTGAAACTATCATATGAAATGTAAAAAATTTCCCAATTAGTTAACATAATCATAAAGTATCTAGTGTAATATGGTGAATCATATCAATATTTTTTATCCACAAAAAAATGATCATAACCCATTAAATAAAATTTGGTATATGGTATCAAAATATATAAAACTTATTTAATAATAAGAAATTAACATAAGGGTTACCCATGAAACAAAATGGGAATCGTAATCATGTCATAAGGCATAACAAATCGATGAATTATAAAGGTGTCTATGAAAGAATGGATATAAATCATACATGGGAATTAATAAGTTAAAATAGTCATTTATCATTATACTTTATTTCCATTTGAAGTGAAAAATTTCAAAATAGTGTTGTATAAATATTAGAAATGAGCAACTTAAGTGTGGTTTAAGGGAAAATATAAAAGAGAATTTAAAGTTAAAAAATGAATAATTTTTTTCATAAAACCAGAAATTAACTATGACAGGTTTTCAAGATAAAAGGAGTGATTTTGGAAAAATATTTGTGGCTTAATATATATTATTTACTATACTTGAAAATGGGTATGAAATTGGGAATGTTCCTCTAATCGGGCTGACTTGTTTGGAGGAATTAAAAAGGAAACCTCATAAAGAATATACTTAACCATATAAGAAACAAGAATTGAAATAGGTACATATTAATAGAGCATACATACAGAATCTAGGAAGATTAAATAAAAATAATTAAGAATTAAATTTTGGTAAAGAGGGATAAAATGTAACCCGATGGAAAAATGGGGGTTGGGAGAGAATCCCTTACCTAATATTTGAATCTATTTTGTACTTATACTTAATATCATTGATAATAAAACTAAATATATTAATTAATTAATTAAAAATCTCTTATATGTGTATTTTATTACTTATAATTTTATTAAGTTCATTTATGGCCTTTTTGATGAGTTATTAGATTCTATTTTGTCATTCTGGGAGTGTTTGTATCAGGATTTTATGATTGGTTCCCTTGAGTTTGATTATGGGAGTTCGTTTAAAATGGTAGAAAAACTATATTAGTGGAATTATATGATATTTATGATCATAAATATTTCATAATGGTAATATATATCTTTTTTTCATATATAATAATGGTTAATTCTATAAAATGTTAATGATGAACTTTAGTTTATTTATGTGAATTTTCAATTATCAGGAACTAGTTTTCTTTTATGATTTAATATTATCAATATATACTTGTTTTGGAACATTAAATAGATTTTAAAACATATATTATAATATTTTTTAAAAATAAATTTTTTTATGACCATCCTTTAAGTTATAATTGAAACAAGAAAACTCATCGTCCACAAAGTTGGTAAATCATCACCTCTGGGATGATGTTTTAAATTTTAGAATAAAAGTTGATGAGAAAAGAATTGATGATGTATATACCATTAATAAAAAAAATAAAAGTATATGTATGATACTGGACTTATCATTTCCCTTTGAATAATCTAGGTGAGCGATTGATAAGAAAATAAAATAAATTAAAAGAAAAAGAGGTAGGGTTTTACCTCTTGAGTGTCATCTCCTTGAGAACCTCTTTAAGGAACATAGAAATGGTATTTTGGTGAGACCAAAATGACCAAAATGTGGGGAATATTTTTGAGGGAGTAATTGGGTGGAATATAATCAATATTTAAAGCTTATAATGTTTTAAGAGAAGAGGTGATGAGAGGTGGTATTTATAGTTGAGGAGAGGGGTGTTTTTTAATTATTATTTTTTCAGTAGTTTATTATTTTAGATCAAGACTATCAATAATATTAATTATTTCTAATAAATAAAATAATTAAAGAATTTCATTTTGAACCAATCAGTTCTTACATAATCCATACATGATTCTTGACTCAATTATTGATTAATGTACTTATAATGTTAAATACCATCAATTATAGTATTTTACTATTCACAAAAAAATCATCTTTTTCAAAAAAAACCTTAAAACTTTTCCCTAACCATTTTTCAGAATTTAGAATTACAAAATGGAGTCCATTTTAGGAAAATAGTTTTCTCTATATGGGAAATTTAATTTTTAATTTAAATCTTCATATATTAAAAGATTACTGATTTTAAAATTATAATCGATTTTATAAAACATTGAAAAATTAATTAAGGCATCATAAAATTATATTACAATCATTTGAAAAAAACATATTAATTTAGGAATCTATTTTTTGAAAACAACTTATATTTTATATCATTTTACTGATTAAAAATTGTAAATAAACATTTACGTATCATAAAAATAGATATACTTCATTTATCATTTTTAAAAATTTTATTTACTTATTCCATGATATAAATATATTATACTTTCACTGATAAGATACCTAATTATTATTTATACTTTCATAGATTAGGCAACTATATTATTGGTCGGATTACTATTCATAATGGTAAAATTACTCTTCCAACTGTCATGTTAATATTTTATAGTATATCATGGTTCATTCATGTCACACTCGGATTTCTAAAACAAATTTTATTTATTATTTTTACCCACTTTTGAAAATCTTTGTCGAAGTACAGGCTCGACCTGATTAATTTTTTTTACTTTATGCTAATAAATTAATATTTTCAGCGTAGCAGTGTCTGAGACATGGGAGGGGCATGGTCGAAGCTGTGCGACTTTTCCTGGTTCGCCGTGCAACGTCACCGAGTTTACCGCACACCCTGCCAAATGGTAAACTAATGAAATAAGATTAATTAAGAATGGTTCTAATAATAATAATAATTTTAATATTAATGTCACTTGAGATTATTATTATTATTTTCTTAAATAATAATTTAGTTGAGAGTATTATTATTATTATTTTCATTTATAGAATTTTATTAGGCTGATCATTGTATAGTTTATTATCTAGTTTTTAAGTTTTTTATTATTATTTTTAATGTTATTAATGTGTTTATTATTATAATTATTATTTCAGTTAACATTTTAATTTGGATGATATTATCAAATTATGGTGATAATTATAAAATTATTAACTCACCATTATTATTATAATATATATATATATTGACTGGCCTAAACTATATATACATATATATATATTAGGTTCAATTTTATTTATATTTTATATCTTTTCTTTTATTATTTTATTTTCTTTTCTTTTATACCTTTTCACTTTTTCCTCTTTTCTTTCCCTCCCTCTTCCCTCCCCTCTCTATCCCGTCGCACCCCCTGACCCTAAGACCCGACTGGCCATCTTCGAGGCCTCCCCCGTGAACCCTCGCCCCACCTTCCTTCCGCCCGAAGACCACCTCGTTCCAGCCTCCTCGTCGCACACACCATCCCTTGACCACCCTCCCATCGTCGCGCCGTGCCACACCACCCTTTTGACCAGCCTTCCCCTCACGCTGCACCCCTACCCTCCACGCCTGCACTGTCCACAGGACCAACGACCTCCCGATCGGCCTACTCGGCTTGCTCCTCCGCACGGACTCCCTCCACCAACGGCTCCCCTCGGCCAGCCTTCAGACCAGCCATTAGTGACCTCTATCGGCCAGCCGTCGAACCAGTCGCGCCTCTCTCCTCTAGTAGCTGTGAGATCCCCGCATCCCTCATGTGACTCCACCACTGCACACGCCACCCACTGGTAGTCAATTGCTTCTTTTTGGTAGATTTTTTATTTAGGGTTATTTGTATTTTGGATTGTTTTTGATGCGAGTAGTCTGATATCTTGTTTTTAGGGTTCTCTTTGCATCCCCTGTGGTGTGACTAGTGTGTGATTGAAGTTTTCATGCCAATTTTGAGGTTCCCTACACCCGAGGTAGGTGGTTCCATTCCTTAACATCTCTTAGATAATTTAATTTTGTGCTTTATTTAATTTAATATGTTCTATGGTTTAATTTCATGATGCGATCTATGTTTAGAATGTTTTGACATGATCGTTTGATGAAATCATGTGTTCGAAATTGTATGGTCTGGTTGTTTATATGTGTGTTGTGGTATAAATTATTAGTTGTGCTTTATAGGTTGTGCGAAATGCATTTTAAAAATTATTTGACATGCAAGCATTATAAAAATTGCACTTTCTTTAGAAATGATCATGTTTTCCATTTCGACCTTATTGGGGTAAATGCTAATTTTTTTAATCAATTGTTTATATGGTGGAAATGAGGTTTTATAATAGTTGAGTTATAAATTGATTTTAAAATGGTCGTTTCATGTAAGAAATATGTGTTGTTTTGGTGTAATGTTTTCAAGATGGGTTCTAGGAGATGTTTGGTGGGTGCGGACTTTTTTTTAAAGGGTAATTGAATTTTGTATGTCTAAGTGTGGATTTTTAATTTGTAGTGAATCATTTTAAGTGTGTTGGATTGGTTTTTGTTGTGAAAAAGGGTCAAAGCTTGTTTTCGAAATAGTTTTAAAGTATGGGTGATCTTATAAAGAGGCGTGGCCATTGTCTTGGTTTTCTTCAGCGAGTGTGAAATAACAAAAATGGTGTCTTATATATAATGGTGGTTTCTTCAAATCAGTTTTTGGTGTGAAGTATTCTTGGGTTTTCTTGAAATGGTTTCAGAGATAGATCAAATGATTTTTTGACTTATTTATATGGCATTAAAGTGGTGTTTTTAAAGAGTTGAATAAGCGTTCATTTTTAAAGTAGTATTTTTATGTAAAATGAGACATGTTTTTGGTGTAAACCCTTCTTAAGTCACTAGGTGGTGTTTTATAAGTGGTGAAAATGGTTCAGTTAATTGTGTAGTTTGTGTAAAACTAGTTTTAAGGACAATTTATTAAGAAAGTGGTTTGAATGGCTCTCTTATTTTCAATTGGGTGTGTCGATTTGTGTCGGCCCTTGTTGTGTTATTTAAATAATGATTTTTAAGTTGTGTGAATTGTTTATTTTATTATTTGAGTATTTCCAAATGGGAATTTGTGAAATGATTAGGTAATAACAAATATATTTTGGAAATGTATTTTGGTGTGCATGAGTTTTTGAAATGTTGTTTGGGTATGAAAATGGTGACTTCTGTATGCAATATATTTTTTGGTCTGTGATATGAGAAATAAATATACTACAAGAATGTGAAACTTGATTAAGCACAAGGGGAAACCCCGTGTATCTATGTGGGAGGACTAGAACTAGTGCGCTAGTGATCTAGAGTGGTATCGTCCCTGTTTCACTTAGCTGGATTGATGATTTCAAGACTAACTAAATATATTAACTACTAAGGGTTGTAGTCTTCTAAGCCCCATTTTATGAGGGTCATGGTCTTCTAAGCCACATTTACAGAGGGTTGTGGTTTCTAAGCCACGTTACACCGAGACATGAGGTTCTAGGGTCCCACTCGAGCAAGATGAACCATAGGAAATTTACCCATAGTGCTCTACCATGCATAACCTAGTGCCTTCCGTCGACATATAGAGGATCACTTTTGTGTGCATGTGTGAGTATGTGTGTGTGTGTGCTTAATGGATTTTCTCATCCTCTTCAAAACAGTGTTTGTGAAATTGTTTCTCTTAGTGTTTTCTTTTAGCATTTATCTTGTAAATGTTTTATTTTAAAAGAGTTTTGAAAGTGTAATTTTGAATAATCGCATTAAATTGTCTCTTGTATGTTGTGGCATGGAATATTTTCATTGGGTGGCATCCTAATGGGTCTTTCACTCACACATTTCATACATTTTCTAGTGTATGTAGACCTTGTTTCTTGTGTATTCCTGGTTTTTACATCATGCTCAGTGATGTTGGTTTGTATGTTGTCTGTTTTCATGTGTAGGTTGGTGTTGGTAGCTTGGAGATGCGGCTTCTTGTGCCCTTGGAGGTTGGTATTGGAGTTTAGTTCTCTATCCTTGTTGTTGTTCACTTTAGGTTTTTAGTTGATTTGTAGACTTAGACCTATTTATGTTTTAAATGTGTGTTTGGTTGTCTGTTCTAGTTTCAGTTTATTTATCTTGTTAGTTGTATTTCTGTCTCTTGTTTTGGGTAAATCGTTCCCACGTATTATTTCGATACCTAGGGACTTTTGCTAGCCCATGGGGATCGAGAACACCCTTCGGGCCATGTCGCGGACTGGGTCAGGTGTCGGGTTGGATGGCGACCCAACCTAGTTTGTGATAAAATGGTATCAGTGAGGGTTTTCTCTCTTGGGTCATGTCCATTTGGGATAGAGTCATTATAGACTAGAGTTAAGGTTTTCGGAACTCAATGTTCTAGCTACAAGAAAGGTGCTTGACCATCACACCTCATGGTGGGACTCGAGTTACCAGGGTAAGTTGAGGTCTGTTTGAGCCATTGGCCCCTCTACTTAATCTTGTTTAGGGGAAACGAAAAGAGAGTAGGGTTAGTGGTCTCAGTGATCTCGTAGGGCCTGGCAAGCCATGTGGAGACAGAGACATTATCCTAGAATTCTCTCTGTGGATGTAGCATGATTGACATATGAACGCCAACCATATGTCCCAGTCACCCACTGATTCTTGTTCCCTCTTGCATCATTCCCCGTCTCGTTGTTTAGGATTAATGGAAATATGTTTTTTTATGTAAAAATGATTTGGTACTGAAAAATGAATTTAAATGAAGCGCTCTAAAAATAAAATGATGTGTAATGTTTGAAAAGTGTGGGTTGAATGTTTGGTTTAGAAAAAAATGGAAAGGTCTGGGTTTGATCCGTGGTGCTTTCATGGGAAACCACATGCATGAGAATATATAGAAAGAGAAATGGTTAATAACATGAGCGGATGAATGCCTGAATGGGCATGAGGTGGGTGTCGGTGCAGTAGGAGAACATGAATGTGTGAGGCCCATGGGACACCATTTGTGTTTGTGCAACCCACTATCTTTTTTTCAAAAAGTTTTGTTAAAGGATTTTTTTTTGTGTTTTAATAATTGGTGTTCGTGTGGTGTGTCATTGTATTTTGGGAAGTTTTGGATGTGAGACGTTTTGAGCTGAGAATCCTTTTTGAAAAATTTTAGTCCTGAGTTTTAATTCTTGTTTGTAAGTTTGTGTGAAAGTGTGTGGTTGGAGGTTTCTTTTTAAAAGTGTTTTGCGAATCCCTTGCAGCGGTTTTACCTGCAAATTTTGTGTTCACTTGCAGTATGTATTGGCCATTGGATTAGTTTGATTGGGTATATGGTCGTCTTTCTTTATTAGTACACACCCCCATAAAGCATTAACATGTGATTTAACTGTGGCCACGGGTAGTTCATCATTGGATGACCCTCCAGTTGAATAAAGTAAGGACTCTTCCTTTTTAGTGACAGTGCTAAGTCTATCATTTTTTTTCCTTCGGTTAAACAGATCCTCTCACAGTGGGGTGGAAAGAACGAGAGGAGTTGAAGGGTGATTTGTTCTCCTTGAGTTGTCTGAGTCGTCGGGTATGAAGTTTGAATCCATTATGTCTAAAGGTCCCCCTGGAAACGGTGAAAATAATTCCAGTGGGAAGGGTGAAGGAAGTTTGGAGTTATCGGTGCTGACCAATGCATTGAAAGGATTTTAGTTCTTTCATCGGCCGAAAGGGTCATTTTTGGTGACATCTTGCAGTGTGAGTTCCCTTTGAATGAGAAAGGGTGGATTTCGCAGGATTCTTCAGGAATCACTATTTTCACAGGAGTGCGCCCTCTCGGGGAGTTCTATTTTTTTTGATTCAAAGGAGAGTGTTTTTTGTGCATATTTCCTTCTTATGTTTCTTGGTTAAGGTGAAAGGTGATGCATGTGCATCTTCTAAACCCCTATTTTTGTGGATGTTCCGTGAGCGAGTAGTTGGATGTCACAGTATGTTGTGTTTGCTGGTGTTGTCTCGGTTGTGATATGGTTGCATGTATCAAAAAAGGAGAAGCTTTTCTTTGGAGTTTTCAGTGCCGGACTATGAGGTAGAAGATGCTTCAAACAATAGGTCTCCAGCCATAGGGCTCAGAGTTAATCTGGCATGTGGTCAGGAACCCCGAGAGTGTATGAAACCCCAACTTTATTTCTGTCATCGGCGTTGAATGTAAAGGCTATTTAAATTGTTCTCTGAGGTTGTTCCATTCCGAAAAAATCATATGGCTACGTAAGGTTTCCATGACCATGTGGAGGCATGTTCTTCTCGTCGCCTTAATGTCTTGGGGGTTTCATCCCACTGGATGTAATCACTTTAGTGGCCCTTATGAGGTATGTTGGGTAAATCGGTCTCAAAGTTGAATAGGGCTCATCTCTGGATGCGGAGATGTTAGTTTTTATTCGGATGTGGTTTTGATGCCTCAGTAGTTGGGCCCGCCCCTCCCCACCCCTTGTGGGGGGGTGTTTGGCCACTGTTGAGAAATTTTCAATGTTTTTTATCTTTCGTCGATCCTAATGGTGGGGAAACCCACAATGCGTCTCTCTCAAAAGTCTCTGGAAAGAATCGCTGTTGGCATTTTTCATAATGGCGGGGAGTCCACCCGGGCCTTCTCATGTCGGATTTCCAACCACATCTTGGGCATCAGTAGGTTGTTAATGGTGGGGATCCCTTTGAGATTTCCCCACATTGGCCTTTTGGTACTATTCTGAGATGTGACTTGTTAGTAGGTGATAATAGTTTTCTTGGGATATTATTTGATCTTTTTTATTCCATCCAAACAAACGATTGGGTTTTCGTTCTATGGTACTTGAGGTGTTTCGGTTTGTGAGGATGGTTTCTGTGGGTTCAAGAGTTTGTTTTCAAAAATAATCAACTGGAGGCATTCTAGCTCTTTGGGGTAGGTGACACATATTAGAAAGTCTTTTTACGCGTATCTTGATGTTGTCTTTGAGTCACTTTCTCTGAGCATGATGTGTTTTCTTCTTTTCACTTGCTTTTTTGTGGGGACCCTCTTTTAACCTTAAGGGGGTGTTGTTTCCTAATATGGGCTTCAATCTTAGTTGTGGCTTTCTGGGGAAGGAAAGAGCTATGGTGGAGAGAATTGTCATACCTGGATTTCTAAAACAATTTCTATTTCTATTTTTATTATTTTTACTCAATTTTTCAAATCTTTGTCGAAGTGCGGGCTGAACCCGATTTAAAATTTTACTTTATGCTAATACATGAATATTTTAGGTGTGGAGGTGTCCGACGCATGTTCGGGGCATGGTCGAAGCTGCACAACTTTTCCTGGGTCGCTGCGCGACCTCACCCTGTTCACCACACACCCATCCCGATGGTCTGACTGAAAATTATTATTATTATTATTATTTTATTAATAAAGACACTTTTGAGGTAAAATTGAGAAACCATAAGTTTCAACAAGAACCAAACAGTGACAAACATAAGGTCAAAGGCAACCTCATCCAAGCATAAGCAGCGACTGCTAACTCCAAAGAAGGACCACTCGGCGATCCCATGCAACCATGGTCCCTCCCGATGGCAAGCCATCCCTCTGTATCCACCACATCCCAAATTTCCTTAAGAATGGTTCTAATAATGATAATAATATTACTGTAACTTGAGATTATTATTATTATTTTCATAAATATTAATTTAATTGAGAGTATTATTATTATTATTTTTAATTATAAAAGTTTATTAGGCTAATCATTGTATTGTTTATTATCTAGTTTATTCAGTTTGTTGTTATTATTGTGAATGTTATTAATGTGTTTATTATTATAATTATTATTTTAGTCAACATTATAATTTGGTTGATATTATCAAATTATGGTGATAATTATAAAATTATTAACTCACCATTATTATTATAATATATATATATATATATATTGAGTTGCTTAAACTATATATATATATATATATTGAATGGTGCAAACTATATATATATTTAGGTTCTATTTTATTTCTATTTTATTTCTTTTCCTTTATTATTTTATTTTATTTTCTCTCTTCTCTATTTTTTTCTTTTTTCCCTCCCTCTTCCTCCCCCTCTCTATCTCGTCGTAACCCTAACCCTAAGACCTGACCGACCGACTTCAATGCCTCCCCCATGAACCCTCGCCCTGCCTTCCTCCCGCTCGGAGACTACCTCACACTGACCTCCTCACCGCGTGTACCATCCATTGACTGCCCTCACGCCATCGTGTCATGCCACACCACCCTCCTGACCGGCCTTACCCTCACGCCACACCCCTAACCTCCTCGCTCGTATCATCCAATAGACCAATGACCTCCCAACCGGCCTACTCGGCTCGCACAGCCGCACAGACCCCCTCCACCAGCGACTCCCCTTGGCCAACCTTCAGACCTGCCATCAACAACCTCTCTCACCCATCCTTTGAACAGGACATGCCTCCGTCCTCCGACATCTGTGAGCTCCCCGCCTCCCTCCTATGACTCCGCAACCGTACGCACCTCCCAATGGTAGTCGATTCATGATTTTTGGTAGATTTTTGAATTAGTGTTTTGTGTATTTTGTCTTGATTTAGATGTGAGTGGTCTGATATCTTGTTTTTAGGGTTTTCTTTGCATCCCTCATGGTGTGACTAGGGTGTTATTGAAGTTTTCACACCAATTTTGAGGTTTTCTACACCTGAGGTAGGTGGTTCCGTGCCTTGACATCTCTTAGATAATTTAATTTGGTTGTTTATTTAATTTAATAAGTTCTATGATTTAATTGCATGATGCGATCTATGTTTAGAATGTTTTGGCATGATCATTTAATGAAGTCGAGTTTTCGAAATAGTATGGTCTTGTGTTTATATGTGTGTTGTTGTATAATGGATTGGTTGTGCTTTATAGGTTGTTCGAAATGCTTTTTGAAATTTTTTTTACATGCACAAGTTATGAAAATTGCACTTTCTTTAGAAATGATCATGTTTTTCATTTCGACCTTATTGGGGTGAATTCTAAAATTGTTTAATCAATTTTTTATATGGTGAAAATGAGGTTTCAGAATAGTTGAGTTCGCAATTGATTTTAAAATGGTCTTTTCATGTAAAAAATCTATGTTGTTTTGGTGATGTGTTGTCAAGTTGGGTTCTAGGTGATGTTTGGTTGGTGCGAACTTAGTTTTCAAGGGTAATTGAGTTTTATATGTCTAAATGTGGATTTTTTATGTATAGAGAACCATTTTAAGCATGTTGGATTGGTTTTATTTTTGTGAAAATAAAGGTTTAAAGCTTTTTTTGGAAATCGTTTTAATGTATGGGTGATCTTATAAAGAGGCATGGCCATTGTATTGGTTTTCTTCGGCATGTGTGAAATAAAAAAAATGGTGTATTGTAAATAATGGTGGTTTCTTCAAAGTTGTTTTTGGTGTGAAGTCTTCTTGGGTTTTCTTGAAATGAGTTCAGAGATAGCTCAAATTATTTTTTTGACTTATTTAGATGGCGTGAATGTGGCATTTTTAAAGAGTTGAATAAGAATACATTTGTAAAGTATTATTTTTATGTAAACCGAGACATGTTTTTGGTGTAAAACCTTCTTATGTGGCTTAGTGGTGTTTTATAAGTGGTAAAAATGGTTCAGTTAATTTTTTAGTTGGTGTAAAACTAGTTTTAAGGACAATTTATTAAGAAAGTGGGTTGAATGACTCTTTAATTTGTAATTGGGTGTGTTTATTTGTGTCGGCCCTTGTTCTGTTATTTAAATAATGTTTTGAAAATTGTTTATTGTCTTCTTTGAGTGTTGCCAAATGAGGATTTGTGAAATGATTAGGTAAGAAAAAATATATTTTGGAAAGGTATTTTGGTGTGTGTGAGTTGTTGAAATGTTGTTTGGGTATGCAAATGGTGACTTTTGTGTGCAATATCTTGTTTGGTCTATGATATGAGAAGGAAATATACTACGTGAATGTGAAACTCGATTGAGAACAAGGGAAAAACCCTGAGTATCTAGGTGGGAGGGCTAGAAATAGTGCGCTAGTGATCCGAAGTGGTATCTTCCCTATTTCACTTAGCTGGATTGACGACTACAATACAAACTAAACATATTAACTACTAAGGGTCGTGGTCTTCTATGCCACATATTCTGAGGGTCGTGGTCTTCTAAGCCACGTTTAGTGAGGGTTGTGGTTTTTAAGCCACATTTCACTGAGACACGATGTTATAGGGTCCCACTCAAGCTAGATGATCCTTAAGGGATTTACCCATAGTGCTGTACCATCCATTATGTGGTGCCTTCCATCGGAATATGTAGGATCACTTGTGTGTGCGTGTGTGAGTATGTGTGTGTGTTCTTAATTAATTTTTATCTTCCTCTTTAAAATAGTTTATGTGAAATTGTTTCTCTTTGTGTTATCTTTTAGCATTTAGCTTGTAAATGTTTTATTTTGAAAGCGTTTTTAAAGTAGAATTTTGAATAAGCACATTAAATTTCCTCTTGGATGTTGTGGAATGGAATATTTTCATTGGGTGGCATCCTACTGGGCCTTTCGCTCACACCTTGTATACCCATTCGATTGTATGTAGACCTTGTTTCTTGTGTGTTCCAGGTTGTGACATAGTGCTTAGTGATGGTGGTTCAAATGTTTTTGGTCTTCGCATGCAGGTTGGTGTTTGTAGCTTGGAGATGCGGCTTCTCGTGCCGCTTAGATGTTGCTATTGGAGTTTAGTTCTCTATCCTTGTTGTTGTTCAATTTGGGTTTTTAGTTGATTTGTTGACTTAAACCTATTTATGGTTTAAAGTCTTGTTTGGTTTTCTATTCTAGTATCAATTTATTTATCTTGTTAGTTATTTTTTAGTCTCTTGTTTCGGGTAAATCATTCCCACGTATTATTTCGATACTCGGGCACTTGTGCCAGCCCGTGGGGATTGGAAACGCCCTTCGGGCCATGTCACAGACTGGGTCAGGTGTCAGGCTGGATGGCGACCCGACCTGGTTCTTGACAATTCAAGTTCCATGTTTCATGAAAATTAATATATCAATGATGTTAAATTTAAAAGAGACATCACATAAAATATTGCTTTGTTACAATTTATTTTATATCATGTTAGAATAATTGGAGATCGACGTAGGCCAACACCTATTTTCCATGAATCAAGACACACCCCAATCATATACCTAAGGCATCATAAAGTACAACATAACCTGAACATTATTTCAAAAGAATTTGATTAGTGATAAATTCAACCACTTATTTACTTCCTCAAAATATCTGTTAAATTTATTATTCCATTCAAACATATCACCCTTTTGGGTCAGATATGTTATCAGAGATGCAAGATTGGAGAGATCTGAAACAAACCACCAATAATAACCAAATAAACCCCCGAAACAAAAGATCTCAAAAATATTTCTAGGGTCTTCACAATAAATTAATACATATACCTTTTCATGATCACTGATATTCCTTAATAAGATATCCCTCGAAAATTCACTTTCTAGATCCAAAATACACACTTAGAAATCTTACCATATAAGTTCAGTTCTCTAGATGTTAAAAGGATGATATCAAAGTGGTCCATGTGTTCCAAATATAACTTCATGTACATAAAAACAACATTAAGGAACATGATGATGAAGGATTACATGAACCAATAAAATATCATGTTTATCACTGTCATGAATACCGTTGGATAATTTATGAGAATGAATAGAATAACTAAAAACAAAAAATGTATATACCGAATCCTAAATGTTTTTATAGGTGTATCATCTTATCGGAATCTTCAGTTGTGGTATCCTTACCAAAGGATAATCTCTAAAAACCAACGATCCCCTTTAATCCTATCAAATAGATCATCTATTTTTGGTATGGTGTACTTGTTTTTAATGGTCATCTAATAAATTTTTTGATAATCAATGTAAATTTCAAGGATTCCATCTACCTTATAGGGAAAAAGGACTACTAAATATGAAGGTGAAACAATTGGATGAATAAATCCATGCTCCATAGGATCTTCAAGAAAATCTTTATATTCCTCTAATTCAGTAGGGTTCAGGTGATAAGGTGGCATAGAAATGGAAATCTTACTACGGAGTAGTTTAATTGTGAACATGGCCACTATCTATGGTGGTAAACTATGAAAATCATCCGGAAATATCTTAAGGTACACCTTCATAACTATAAAGAGTGATTTTATCAAGAAATAGTAAATGAAATCAAGGAACAACTCTAACAATGGTATTGAGATCACTTCATGATATGGAAGAACATGCCTCACTGTTATAGATCAAGAATCCCACTCATCCTGAATTATATGAGAGACTCTATTAGATGATTAGAAATAAAATCGATAATAAAAATAGTAAAAATGGGCATTAATGATGATCATCCAAATTGACACAAATAATAAGGTCGAAGGTATCAAGATCAAGGAAAAGTAATTCACACACCACTTCAATGTTAGATATCATCAATCAACACATGGGAAATCTAAAACCCTTTTTACCTATTTCCTAATGTCATGGATATATCCGACATGTATGGGAAAAGTTATGAATGCATCACAACATGTAAATTAAATTTGATTATATAAATTAATAAGGAAAACTTGTATCAAATAAATCTAGTAACATTGAGGAAAAAATAAACACAATACCTCTATCATTATCCAACCTTGCATTATATTCCTTTATAGAATACTCCACTGCATAAAGACGTATAGTATCCGCTACTCCTTGATATTTATTGAATGTATACACACCACCTTGGAATGTGGATAAGACCCACCACCCCTAGAATCATTAGATTAAACCTATAAACCATTGGTGAGGGTTGAACCAACCCCATTGCCTTGGAATATCCTTCCACAAAAACCCATGAGATGTCTTTATTTTCTATAACGATAAAAAGATTGGGGTGATTATATATAACTATTATTGCTATGAGAATTCCATCCACAATGATAAATTATAACCTTTTAATATCATGAAAAATCCCTTAAAACTTGTTGCGATATAAACTGTCTAACCTTGCATTTCCTTTTTTGGTCACAAGTCATACCCTGGATAACAAATGTAGCAACCAAAGCTCCAAATAAACACATTTTCCTTAATATGTCTACATATTCCATAGTTGTTTTTGACCCACTTTTCAAATATTTTAAACACATAATAGAATCAATAGTGACTAAATATTATCTCTCAGACCAATGTAAAACCTTTATTATTATAGACAATCATCAATAAAAAGATCGGGTGTTCGGTGAACCAATTAAAAAAATGGGTAAATTACTCCAAAAATGAATGTTACCTTACTACAGGGAAAAAATGCTAATGTCTCCACCAAACACACTATTTTAATATAAAAATTATGGTTAAATATCTTCTCAAATTAATTCTATATGTTATCCTAATGCAACTTAGCTAGAATGATGTAATCTCACCATCTTCTTATTGGTCCCCTAAGCATGTAAGTAGAAAAAACCACCTTAGATTACTCCAGTGTTTTCAGGAAATGGAAGATACTTATAATATGGTTAATACACTATTAAAATTAATGGTTTCCCTATCAACATTGAATATATGGGTATTATTCATATAAAATTCCATTCCATGATCCACTATTCTTCATTGGTTCCCATAACCCACCTATCTAATAGTTTGAATAATGTAGATCAATGATTAAACAAAATAAGGTTCTACTATAAGATTTAACCATTGAAATGGTATAGAAAATTCCTCTCATATACTTTTAGGTCTCTTTTAGGAGGAAATTTCAAATAAACACAAAAGAAAAAATACCATTAGCTTACAAGAAATTCACAAATCAAAGGCCAAGTTCAAGAATCAATAATTTAAACCATTAGAGGTTAATATTTTAAATAAATTATGTATTCCATGAATGAATGAAAAAAAATTAAAGGGATAGATTCATGTAAGGAAAAATTTTATTTAGTTTATTTAAATAACCCCAAACACCAATTCCAATTCCTGGAAAAAATCCATTACCACATATGGTATCTCAGGTTTGGACATAGAAGTTAGATGGTTAGACAACCTCCTACACTTACTACAAGGATCCTGACAGTCATTTATCATGTTTAATGTTTTTCCCTAACCATAGTTACCCAGATCTGGTGAATTATATTAATACATTGGTGTGATTACAAGGAATCAAGTCCTGAAGGACCGATCAGTTTAGTAGTCCCAGAAAATAGATTACATACATGAATATTACATTACACTTTCTAACATACAACATAACATAAGTAATACTTTGACAATGCCATTATTAACATATAATAACCCTTCATATTAATCATAATGAACTTCTTGGAATCCTAGGAAAATAAAACATAAGAAAGGGGTGAGCTCAGATGCTTAGTGAGGGTAAATAATTTAGAAGAAACTATTATAAATAAGCATAAAAATTTAAGGTAATGCACAAGACTAAAACAAAATCCTTTTAAACATAAAACTCAGAATAATATGGAAAAGATAAATAAATCAATTCCATTTACTTATTAACATGGATATTCTACTAGTCTAATAATCACATGTAATATCAATAGTTAATTTTGTAATGATGTAATGCATAATTCCTAACATCATAACCATATAGTCCAGGCCTCATGCCAAGACGAAAAATAAGATTTCATCAAGTCCTTATGCCAAGAAACTAGTTTGTCTCATGAGACCTACCTATGCATTAAGGAGCTATAGTGGGCTCCGCCCATCACTTAATAAGTCCAATGCACTCCTTATATGAAAATATTGAATCATAACATAAACATTCATATTAAAAATAGCATACAAAATGTCAATAATTTAACGATAAACAAAGAATGGTATAAAAATAGTGCATCCATAGTTAAAAATATCATAACTCATTCAATAAAATATGGAAGATTGTATTATAATAAATCAACTTCAATCAAGAATAATATCAAGTAAAGGATGTTTACATAGTTAAAAATGATCAACAAAACTCTTTGAGAGAAATGTACCTTTTTGTGAAATCATTTTAAAGTCACCCATTTACAAAGGAAGTCATTTAAAAGATATTTTTGAATGAAAGTGACTCATATAATTTGAAACTTTTCAAATTAATTAATATTTTAAAACAATCATGTCCATATAAATAAATCCTCAAAATAATTTTTAAAACATTGACATTAATTAAAATGATTTACAAAAAATAAATCATTAAAAAATTTAAAATTATGATCTTGATATATAGTACCTTCCAAAAATAAATAAATTATTTATTTTGAAAACATTTTTATGAAACATGAACATGGATGATAAATATTTCCCAGTAAATACTTAGACATAAAAAATCTCAGATATTAATGAGATTGAGGAATTAACCCTTACCTTGTATTTCCTTTGGTCGACGGTATGTTTAACCTCTTTTTTAATTACCATAGTATGTTATTAAATTATAATATAAAAATATTCATATTTATGATTTCATACATTATTAATTTATGGCTTTATACTTCTAATTTAATAATAATTTATATTATAAAATAATATTTTGGTTAATAATCACTTTCTTTATCATACACGTTTTAACTTGTTATTTTTGACCGCATAACATATATCATGATTTAGTTAATTCTAGATTATAAAACATTGTTTATGTATCATATATATTCAGAATATAAGTATGTATAATATATTTATATATGAAATGGAAAATACCGTTTATGGAGACGGTAGGCTGTATGTACGCATAAACCCCGTTTCCATTTTCATATCATATTGAACGAATGTAAGTTAATGAGATATATGTAAATACAAACACACACACAGATATATATATATATATATATGTGTGTGTATTTAAAGTATAATTATTATGTCATATATTGCATACTTATTAATAATATATATTTATAATCATCGTTGAATGGTGAACGTGGAAATGAATCTCATCGTGTCGGGGAGACAGTAAGCCATACGTACGCATGAACGATGATATAATTATATTGATGGTGAAATCATTTATAATTGGATGATATATTATATTTAAATAACCATTAAAATGTTATAATTATTATTTACATCAATTATACTCATTATTATACCCATCCAAGTAATGATGTGTTGAATAACAAACTACACCATGTTGTGGAGACGGTAAGCCATACGTACGCACGTATGGTGACTTTGTCATTAATAGGATGGAAAAAATAATGAATATGGTTGTAAAATATTTACAATAAAATTACATCACGTACAAGGTATTGGAGTTATTATTTTGGTATGGAAGCAACAAAGAAATCGGAAGTGGAAGAAGAAATGAAATTAGAATGAGGCGATGAAATAATTACATATTTTTCGGGTTCTTCCTTTTGATTTGAAAAAAGGGATCTTTAGGATGGATTTTTAATCAATGTAAGTAATCTAGGATGAAGTTATGGTAGTTGGGAGGATATTTGAGTAGTTTTGTCCAAGATAAATGGATTTGGAGGTGTGAATTTAAGAGAAGGGGAAGTACCCTTTAATAAGTGAGGCACATGGCACATTAGGGAATGCTTGAAATATTAATTTATTCTAAAATTATTATTGGTTTAAAATATCTCCAAATGGATTTATTTCGAGTATAAGGAGGGTATAGGTCAAAATACTTTCAAAAAATAGGTTTTAGATAGGTTTATGTCACCATATTAACGTTATCGTTTAGATTTAACCCTTAGTTAAATAGTATAACTTTTACCATGTCTTCTAGTATTATTATAATCCATGATTAATAAAATTATTATAAAATGAAAAGAGAACCTAAAGTGGTTCATTAATGACATATATATCATTATATAATTCTTTTTGATGAAACTTATATTTTTAGGAAAACTATATCATTTAATAATATTATATTTGTTTTAAAAACTCGTTTTTGTCAATTTTGAAACTATTTAGCATTTGGATTTTGTAAAAGTCATATAATGTTGATTACATCAAAACAATACTTTAAATAAGCCTTAACATGTCATATGCACCTAGAAAATTAGTGTAGGGCATCAAAATACTCAATTTACATTTATTTTTATATTTATAATATCAATTATATTAATCTTTCATTAATAAGATAATTACTGCTTCACCATTGTGTCATAAATAACTTTAATTATTTCATATGTAAAAATTATAAATAAAATAGAATGATGTAGGAAATAATTTTATATTTATTATTAATATTTATAGTCTAATTTATCTCACTTATAACCCTATATTAAAAATGGTTTATTTATTAAACTTGGAGTTTAAAAAATTTAAATCTTATGTAAATATAATAATAATAAATGTCCTAATTTAATCCAAGTGGACCAAAAGGATCATATTTTATTCCAAAGGTTGATTTTGGTAGAAATAAAATTATCCAATAGAATTAGGACACGTATCAGGGTAATTATAATATCATTTTTTCTTTTAATTACCCTATTTACTTTTAACCGTGGTAAATAAAATTCAAAAGTTACTATTCAAAAAAAAATACTTTCTTCTTATTGAACCACATTTTACATAATGATTTCAACTACATCTCTTGAATTTTTGAAATTCAATTCACCGAAGTAGTAAAATTACATTTTATGCAAATTTTCAAATGTGCTTAGAAGGCGGGTAAAAGACGTTAAAAAATTCAATAAAATTTTATACATCTAATTATATTATAAAATAACTCCATTGAATTAAATTAAAATAATACAGGTTTTAGGAATATATTTTATCTTTAAAATAAATTTAAATAAAAATAATTATTATTTTAATAAAATTCGGTTTTAAACAATAACGAAGTGTCTTCACTATTCATCGAAAATTAAATGTTTTAAGAAAAATACCAAAAATTCACCCTAAGATAATTATTATTTTAGAATCAAAAAATTATATATATTTTACCAAATTAAATACAAATGGGCTGCATTAATTTATTTAAAAATAATTCCCATTGTCAAAACTAGAAAGAAAGTTTTTAAGAAGTAAAAACTATCAAGAGATTGACATGTGTTTATGTATAATTTAAATGTCAGATTACATCCAATTACCTATATTATATTAAGTGATAAAAATATAATCTAATTATACTATAAAACCATTGAAATTTATAATTTAACACTATAAATTATTTCGATTAAGAAAACTTGTTTTCAATTAAAATTTAGTATTTTTAACTATTCATCAAAACATGAAAGTTATCAAAAAAGTACCAAAAATTTATCCAAACTAATTTTTTATTTCCCGATTATAAAGAAGAATTTAATTTCATTAAATTGAATATATAAAAGTGTCCAATATTGGATATAAAAATGGTTCACCATTAAAAGGTGGCAAAATTTCATTTTTTTGAAAAATAATTCTTTTACCTGAAAAAATGAATTTGTTCTTATATTATGTCCAGGAAAAACATAATATTGATTCTAAAATTATATGGAGTGTATAAAATTCAAAATTCAGTCAATACTATTAATACTTGCTTTTTGAATGACTAGTTTAGTAAGTCGTGGTGCGCTAAAACTCGGTGTTGCATGTAGCGCAAGCTCTTGAATTACTTTAAAGAGATAACATACTATGAAATCTTGGGGCGTTACACTCTCTAATCCTTCAATAAATTGCTCCCTCACAATTTAAATTTTTTTTTGAAAATAAAATATTTTAAATAGAAAATACCTTTGTTAAAAACCCACATTAGAAATAGGGTTAACAAAATTATGTCCTAATAAGAGGGAAATAGAAATTTAAAAGTCACCACCAAATTATTTTTTTGAATAAGAGAATATTGGTGGAAATTATAGACACATATTTGGATAAGAAACATAAATATTTATTGGGATTTATTGAGGTCATCAATGACAAACAAGTGAAAAATAAATAGAAAATTGAGGGCTTCAAAGCCATAAATTTATGATGAGTTAAAATATCATAGGTTCAATAAAAAATTTGGTATTATAATAACACATTTTTTGTTTTGAGATCCTTTCCCTAATGTTTAAGAATTAATTTATTATTATTATAAGAAACAAAATACTTGACAAGTAGGGTTCCATTATTTAACAAATTTCTACCACAAACTAATCTTTCACTCCAAAAGATAATATAAATCAAAAATATTCTATTTATCCTAATCGTATATTGTTAAAAAAAATTGAATTTATAATTTAACTGTCATACATTTTAAAAAAACTACACTATACAATCTAGGACTTCACATAGGCCAGTGGTAGGTGATGCACCCTTTTCACCCTTCGGTTGCGGGTTTAAGTCTCGCAACCTTGTCGGGAATGATAGGTTGTAGCCCAACCTTTGGGTTATGATTTTTATGACAATCCAAAAATAATCTTAAGAAATTATTTATCCTTAAACAATAGTATCCAATTTCAAACTTAATCCATTCTATCCTTTATACTTATCCACAATACTTTAGTCCAAACTCACAATCCAAATTTTATAAGGAATGTCACATAACATACATGTGAATACCTTCATCATGTATTCTCTTAAAACATGGAAATAAACTGAATTACCAGAAAACCATGTGGAATATATTCATTCTTCCTCATTCTTTATGTAAAACATAAAATACTTGATATACTCCTTAAATCCAAAAATGATTAAAACTCCCACAATGATGGAATAAACAAATAGTTAATTAGATTCAAGGTAGATAAGATTATCCAATATAATTTGTCCAAATTCATCATATCTTATTCCAAAATCATTATCTCAGTTTCAAAAACATATTAAGGGTTATATTTCCACCAACCATATATTTTACAAAAAGATGAAATTTCTGTTGAGTCACTTTTCTTAGAAACCATATAATCTCAAATCCTTAATGAAATAGTACAGAAGTAAAATCCTAATATACTTTAAAATTCTTATAACTTGTACTTAGATGACACAATTCTTTAATAACAATTTAAGAACACTAATCATTCATGTTCATCAGTGGTAGTATCAAAACTTGATTATTATCTAATATAATCATTTTGGGTATACTCTAATGATTGGTACATTGATTCACGTAGTGTCCCAAATCCTTGCAAACAAAGCATTGTACATTTGAAACCTTTTTCTTACCCTGGAAATCAAGAACTTAGTGTCCTTTTTCATTGCACTTATAACAAACTCCCATTACATTCAAGCACTTCCCTGGGTGATTCTTTCCACAATTATCACATATAGGAAAATCCTTCTTTCCCTTCTTCCCTTTATATATATTTTTTGTATACCATACTCTTCTTCTTTGGATTACCTTAAAATTCATACGACTCAGAGAATTCTTTACTTATCCTATTAACACATTATATTATTTCTTAATATGATGAGAATTAGTGGGAGAATATTTACCATATAAATGTTGGATTAAGACCATGAAAGATATGATCCTTCTTACTCTTTGGATCATGTGTATTACTGGAGTTTTCATTCATTTTACTGGGAACCATTTCTAAATGATGAAATACACTAAGATAGATCATATCATGATGTATAATCCAAAAACTATAAATATTATCAACATTAATTGAATATTTTCACACATCTAGTCTCATAATAATTAAAATGGTTTCTTTGATGACATATTTAATCATAAATCCTTTATAATGGTTTCTAAAAAAATGTGAATTATCCTAAGCATATCCCACCTAGAGTGTCGTAACCAAGAGTGAAACAAGGCCTGTTATCGTGCACCAGTTCCCTTTAGAGTCTATCTCAAAGTAGTGTTTTCGGTTTTTACCCCTAGATACATCTATTCTAGAGCCCCCTCTACCTGATTGTATCCAGATTAGGATGTATTTCTTGGAAAAATCACATAATATCAACATTACCAAAACTCTTGGATGTTATTATATACTAATCCTCAAAGTCTATGTTAGGGTAGTGTTCTCTAATAATAGTTTTTCTAAATCTAGTTTCCAATGTTTGTACTAAACATCCTTTGATACCAACTGTAACAACCTGACCCCTATTACCCAAAGCCAATGTATTATTTTAATACATTAGCATGATTACGAGGAATCAAGTCCTGAAGGAATGATCTGTTTAACAGCCTCTGAAAATATATTACATACATGAATGTTACATTACACTTTCTAACATACAAAACATCATAAATAGTCTTTTGAGAATGCCATTATTCCCTTAGCATAACCCTCTATATTAATCCTAATACACTTCTTGGAATCCTGGGAAAATAAAACATAAGAAATTGGTGAGCTCAGATGCTTAGTAAGGGTAAATAACATACCAGAAACTACCATAAATAAGTATAAAAATTTAAGGCAATGTACAAGACTAAAACAAAATAATTTTAAACATAAAAATCAGAATAATATGGAAAAGATAAATAAAATAATTCCATTTACTTTTCACATGGATATTATACTAGTCGAATAATCACATGTAATATCAATATATAATTTTTTAATGATATAATGCATAATTCCGGACATCATAACCCCATAGTCAAGGCCTCATGCCAAGACTACAAATAAGATTTTGTCAAGGCCTTGTTCCAAGAAACTTGTTTGTCTCATGACACCTAATGATGCATCGAGGAGCTATAGTAGGATCCACTCGTCACTTACTAAGTCCAATGTATTCCTTATATAAAAATGTTGAAACATAACATATATATTTGTATTAAAACTAGCATATGAAATGTCAATACTTTAACCATAAACCATGAATGGTGTAAAAATAGCACATACACAGTCAAACATATCATAACTCATTTAATACATTATGGAAGATTTTATTATAATAAATCAATTTCAATGAATAATAATATCCAATAATGGATGTTGACATAGTTGAAAATGACCAGTAAAACTCTTTGAGAGAAATATCTCTTTTTGTGAAATCATTAAAAATTCATGCATTTATAAAGGAAGTCATTTAAAAACTATTTTGGAATGATATTTTCCCATACCACTTTTTAGATTTTTAATTTAATTAATATTTTAAATAAATCATTTCCTTATAAATAAATCCTTAAAATTATTTTTAAAACATGGACCATAATTAAAAAGATTTAGAAAAAAATCATTAAAAAATTAAAATGCTGATCTTGATAAAGTGTTCTTTCCAAAAATCCTTAAAAATATTCATTTTGATAACATTTTTATGAATCAAGGATGTGTATGATAAAAATTTCTTTGTAAATACTTACACATAAACAATCTCAGATAATAATGAGATTGATGAATTAACCCTTACATTGTATTTTCTTTGGTAGAGGGTACGTTTAACCTCATGTATAATGATTAGAGTATGTTATTAAATTATAAAAAAACCATATTCATATTTATAATATCATACTCGATTCATTTATGGCTTTATACTACTCATTTAATAATAATATCTATGTTAAAATAACATTTTGGGAAATAATCGCTTTCCTTACCATACATGTTTTAACTTGTTTTTTTATCGTATAACTTATATCAGGATTTAATAGATTCCAGAATATAAAAAATTATTTTTGTATCATATATATTAAGAATATAAGTATGTGTAATAGATTGATATATGAAATGGAAAACACTATTTATGGAGATGGTAGGCCGTACGTACGCATAAACGCCATTTCCATTTTCATATCGCATTGAACAGAAGTAAGTGAATGAGATATATGTAAATATATATATATATATATCTGTATATATATTTACAGTAGCATTTTTATGTCATATATTACATATATATATATATATATATATATATCTAATGTGGGTATGGGTCTAAAAACTCTCAACCAATAGGTTTTAGACAAGTTTAGGTCACTATATTAATCTTATCTTTTAGATTTAACCCTTAGTTAATTAGTTTAACTTTTACCATGTCTTCTTGTATTATTATAATACATGGTTAATAAACTTACTATAAAATGAGAAGAAAACAGAAAGTGCTTAATTAATGACATATCTATCATTATATAAGTATTTTGTCCGAACCATATTTTTTTGAATATTATATAATTTAATAATATAGTATTTTTTTTAAAAACTCATTTATGTCAACTTTGAAACTATTTAGTATTTGGTTTTGGTGAAAGTTATAACAAGTTTATTACTTCGAAAAAAATATATAAAATCAACCCTAAAATTTCATATTCACCCATAAAATTAGTGGATGGAATAAAAATTCTAAATTTACATTTATTTTGATATTTATAATATCAAATATTTTAATCTTTCATAGATATTGTAATTACTACTTAATCATTGTGTCATAAATAACATTAGTTATTTAATGTCTAAAAATCATAAATAAACTACCATGATGTAGGGAATATTTTTATATTTCTAATTAATATTTATAGTCGAATATATCTTATGTATAACCGTATATTAAAAATTATTTAGTTATTAAACTTTGAATTTAACTCTTTTAACTCTTCTTTAAATAAAATAATAATAAATATCATAATCTAATCCAAGTGGACCAAAAAGATCACATTTCATTCATAAAGTTTATTTTGGTAGAAATAATATTATCCAATAGAATTATGATATGTGTTAAGATAATTATAATATCATTTTTACCTTTAATTACCCAATTTACTTTTAACCGTGGTAAATAAAATTTAAAAGTTACTATTCATGAAAAATTATTTTAACCCTATTGAACCACATTTTAATTACAGATGTAAACAGTTTCTCTCCGATTTTTGAAATTTAATTCACCATAACAGTAAACTTACATTTTATTCAAATTTACAAATGTGCCTAGAAGGTGGGTAAAAGACATTAAAAAATTCGATAAAATTTTATACATCTAATTTTATTAAAAAATGACTCTAATGAATTAAATTGAACTAATATATTTATTAGATATCTATTTTCAATTTAAAAAAATTTAAATAAAAATAATTATTATTTTAATTAAAGTTGGTTCTATACAATAATGAAGTGTTTTTTACTATTCATCAAAAGTTGAATGTTTTCAGAAAAATACCAAAAATTCACCCTAAGATAATTTTGATATTCTGAATACAAAAATGATGTCTATTTTACCAAATTCAAAACATATGAGTTTCATTAATTAATTAAAAATTAATTCTCGTTTTCAAAATCATAAAGAGGGTTTTTAAGAAGTAAAAACTATCAAAAGATTGACATGTGTTTATGTAAAATTTAAATATAAAATTACATCAAAATACCTATATTATATTAAATGATAAAAATATAATCTAATTATACTTTAAACCCACTCAAATTAATAATTTAACACTATAAATTATTTTGATTAAAAAAGTTTTTTTAATTAAAATTTAGTATTTTTCACTATTCATCAAAATATGAAAGTTATCAGAAAAGTACCAAAATTTATCCTGACTAATTTTTTTGTCCCGGTTCTAAAGAAGAATTTAATTTCATTAAATTGAATATATAAAAGTGTCAAATATTTGATTTCAAAGGGGTTCTCCAATAAAATGCGGTAAAATTTCCTTTTTTAAAAAATTAATTCTTTATCTAAAAAATGAATTTGTTCTTATATTATGTCTAAGAGACACATAACATGGATTCTAAAATTATATGGATTATATAAAATTTAAAATGCAGTTAATACTTTTCATAAACGCCTTTTGAACATCTAGTTTAGTAAGTTGTGGTGCGCTCAAACTCGATGTTTCATGTAGCGCAAGCTATTGAATTACTTTAAAGAGATAACATACTATGAAATCTTGGGGTGTTACATTTACAATATATATTAAAAAAACCCCAGAATTTTTATAACACTATAAGATAATAATTTAATTTGATTCCATTTTTTAATGAACAAGATCAGTTTAACCGAAGAAATCACTTGAGTAGGCCCGATATTGGTAGAGTAACTAAAAAACCAAAAACAAGTCTCATACATAGCTGTAATTGGTACAATAATTTTATTAAAAAATGGAATAAGAGTATAAATGAAAAATAAATATAATTTCATGGCTTATGGACTTTGAATAAAAGTAATACAACAATTTCCATAAGCTGAGTTTCTATGTGACCATATATCAACACCAATATGTTCCACTCTGAATACGATGAAAACCAAGAGAAGTCAGTGAACTACATGATTACCTTCTTTTTACCTTAGTCCTAAAAAAATATACAAATGGATAAAGGAAAAATTAGTGTGTGAGAAATAATCCTAGTATAATTCTATTATGGAATATCTAAAATGTATAATACATTGAAAACATTAACTCTAGCATAAATAACTATTGTATAATATTTTTACAAATAGAATTATTTTAGGTAACTTAATTTTTTTCATAATAGCCATTAATATTTACAAAAATAATAAATAGTAAATGTACATAAATGATATCTTAAAGGTTCATGAAAAACATACTTTGGGTACACCATAATATAAACAAGTGAGTAGCCAAACTTTAAATAAGCCATCATTTGTAAAACCAAGTACAAATGAAAAACAAAGATTGTGATCTACTATATGATAATATATACATAGACATATAAAGGAACACTAATCTGTTCATAACATTAATCTGACCGATATCAATTACTACTATAGTATGTCTATATCAAACATCTAGTGGTATCACACACACTAATATGACATATGTCCATTTCCCAATGCACTTAAGGTTCCCAATTAAATATTATTTCAAAAAAAAAAACTATTTGAAAACCATGATCACTATTTTTAAATCATGTTTAGAGTAAATCATTACAGATACCATATTTTAAAAACATTTTTGAAACAATTCTGCGGGTTACACATTTCATCGAAATTATACTATGAAAAAAACTATTGTTAAAGAAAATACCATTTAAAAACATAAAATTCATTATGAAAATCCACATTTATCTAAAATAAATAATTATCATAAAACCAACCAAATTAATTATATAATAACATTATGTATTTCATGAATTATAACCCTTTTATAAGGACACCAACAACATGAATCATTGAAAACTAATATCCTTGGATAGAAGAGTTTAGGAATGAGTAGATCAGGTCCTCACTAGCTGAGATACTTAATAAACACCATCAAATATATTTTAAATCCTTATATATAGCATCAAAATCCCAATAGGGTTCTGAAAAGATAAGGGGAGAAGAGATGAGGTAAGGATCTTGGAATAGAAGATAAAACCAGTTAAAAATTAGGACATACTTTGAAGGGATCCATTAAGAATGATGTAAAAATACCAAGACACAAAGGAATAACTGTAAAGACCTATGGAAGGTTTTCTTTTATCCTAATAGGGATTATAAGGTGATTAGATATAAAAATTATCAATGGAAAAGAAGTAAATTTATATTTTTTAAACATTTTAATCGAGGAATACAGTTAGGCCAATGGTTTCACAAATAATAAAACCACCATAAATTGATTCTGTACCTAGGAAATATAAATGAATGGTTACCTGGGGAAGAGACACATGGTTTATAAAAACTGTGTTCATGTCGCGTGACACCTATGGACAACCACCCAAACAACCTCACATTTTCCTGGTATTTCCACATTGTTTGACTAACCATCATCAAACTGTGAAAATTATTTAGGATACTAATAATTCTATAACACATGATTACCCCATGGTTATTACTAACCATGTGACTAAATAATGATAATTAACTAATTTCTCAAAAAACTATTTTTTCAAACCCCAACTCCTAAAAACCTCTAGAATGACTCAAATGATAATCCAATCTCAAATTAAATCATACATGTGCTATAGAGGATGTCACATTTCACAATCCCCAATCATGAAGGAGGTTACAATATATCAAATACATTATAAGACAAATATACTATACAAATTAGAGGTGGTAAAAAAATATACCTTGGTAAATAAAGGATATTATATCTTATTGAATGAATTTACATCAAGTTTTTATAGTTAGTTAATAAGAGATAGGTGAAAGGAGAATGGATCCTCCCAATGTTATTTAAAAAATGATATCAACAGGGAAATATTGAGAAATAAGTTTTATTTGGGTTTTGAGGAGGAAGAATACCATAATTACTCTACATTAAATATAGTAATTAGAGTCTTATAGGGAACTTGGTCCAAGATACTAGATACGTCATGTTGTAGTTATTGTATCTACTACTACAGAAATACCACTGAGTAATCAATGCATGTCCACTATGTATATAATAACAATAACACTTTTTTCCATTACCCTTCTTCCATAAATCCTTAAAAAATATTCTCCATACACCTCCCAACTATACATTATTCTAGAATCAGGATAGTTCAAATGATGTTAAAGTGTATATAAAATCAACCAACCATGGATTTTACAACCTCCCAAACATTATTTTTTCATCACAATTAATATTTAACTATCTTATTGAAGGAATCCCTTTATTCATTGAAAATTTATTTCAATATATATCTCTCATGTTTCATCTTGTACTTTACCAATTTAAACTTGAACCAATCTAAATGTTCCATGTTTCCCAAAAACCCCCATTCTCCAATAAAAAAGATAAATAACATGATCTATATAGAAAAAATCAACCTCAAATTAAACATAATAAAATTAGATGATATATTAAGGGTTAGGAAAAACATCCCAATTGATATATTTGAAATATTTTATACATATTTATGATTTTCTATGTAAACCTTTTTTAAGGGTCATGTCCCCAATTGAACTCAAACCTCAAAAATAAAAACGAACTATGGGGAAAATTTAACATACATAACCACATGTCAATAACTAAATATTTATGAAACCTAAAGTATGAAATTATTAATATTATTATACTCCAGTGGTAATATAAAATGGTTGATGTAATACCTTTCAGGATTTGAGTATTCACAATTAATTTTTATATTATTTTAACATACTCAATTATATATTGAATAATAATTATATGGATTATTTTAGATTCACCTATCTTCATCAAACTAAGATAATAATGAATGAACCTTCAATATAACACCTCCTTTGGATCCCTTTGAATTTATGAATTTTATTTTTCGTTATAATAGAATTTTATCATTAGAAGGTTATCCTCTCAAGAACAAAAAAAACAATTATATAAGATTCCATCATATATTCCATGTTTAGGATCATTTGATCGGACTATCCATCAATTTGATGGTGGATGGTGGTACTGAACTTCACCTAGAAACCCAATTATTATTAATGGACTTTCAATAACTGAGATGTAAAAAATGATTCCATATCTGATATAATACTGATGGATAAACCATGAATCTTTAAAATCTCCCATACATAACACTTAACAAATTCATCAATAGTGAATTCTTCTGTAATGGATAAAAAGTGGTATATTTTAGTTAAAAATTAAACAATCACTGAAATTGCATCACAATCCATAAATATCAAATAAAAAAAGTTATAAAGTTTACAATGATCTCATCCAACTTACAATGTATTTAGGGTAGTGTCTAACTTTTCTTCAAAGGACATCGACACACCTCTTTAACATGTTGATAGGTAATACATATATAAATGAAACCCATGATATCTTTATTTATACCGGTTCACTGGAAATAATGATGATTATCATGGTATGACATATTTATCCAAGGGTTCACATCATATCTAGATGCATGAAATTCTTTCTTCACCTTCCCCATTATATTAGTGCTACCTATTAATCCTCCATGGATATAAATAGGGTTTGAGAATCTGGAAACAAGTTATATAAGATCTTACCCCAATTGAGTCTCTCCCATATAATATTATAATCCAAATCAAATATATTGGTGTCCTTAAAATGATCTATAATCTAAGATATAATATATATGTGATGTAAATGTAAACCATTATGTTACTTAATCATATCAATATGGAGGCTATCCAACAATTTCATACATTGACATTTGAATTTTAATATATTACATTTTTTGGGTGGAATATTCTACTAAGGAAATAAAAAATCATGTTTCTTTTACCTAGAGTATAATATATATCAAAATTGAAGAAGAATTATTGATATTAAACCCTGTTAGGCTAATATTCGATTCCATAGAAAAAAGTTTCATTTTAGGACTTGGTGGTTAATATAAACTAAAATAGTCTTCCAAATAAATAATGAATTCAATATTTTAGATCACGAACAACTATGGGAAAATAAAAATTATTTGCAGGGAAGTTTTATACTTATGGAAACCGTTACAGGGATCCATAAAAAACATCTATATGATTGTTCAAAGGGACATATCCAAGGAAAAACAATTATACATCAAAATATACATTGAATTATCACCTTTTGAGGTTAAATAAAAATAGAAGTTGCGGTCAACTGATTCACATTGATTATACAATATAAATTTTCCCCAAATTATCATTAAGACCATCATTAGTGATCTAATTTTTTTGAAATAAAAATTAAACTAATAATACGAATCTATATAGTATAAAAGGATTCAAATTTCAAAAACATTTGATAAAAAATTCAATGAAATCACTTAAACCTAATTTTTCATATCTATAGAAATACCATATTCATAGATTACATGTATAAGGAATCTCATTTATTAGATACAAAATATTAACTTTAGCGTCATTGAGAAAAACTAATGTTATCATAGTGTATCTAAAAATATTTGACCGTACTATCCATGGTTATCCTAAGACATGGAGTAAATGAGGATTTCATCTTTATGGACTACCATGAAAGAGTATAAATATAAATGAATGTTTATATAGTAAATAAACCAAAACTTATAGACCAAACCAAGTTCTATACTTAATTACATTCTTAGAATAAGTAATTGACCACATTTAAATGGACTGATTAGTTAATAGGTTTCCAAATACATATAAAAACATAAGATTTACATTACAACTTGAAAGTGAAAAACAACATAAAAACTCCAATAAAACACTCATTAAATCTTGGATTATACCTTCAAGTCATTCATAATATAAATCTTTACATCTTAGGGAAAAATAAAATATAAGAATGGAATGATATAAGATGCTCAGTAGGGGTAAGAAATACTACATAAACTATCAAAAATAAATATAAATAATAAGGAATAGTGAACAACTAAAAAACACATTCCATTAAAACATAATATTGAGAACAATATTTAAGTAATAAAAGTTGATCAGATAATTCCATAAATAATCATGTGAAAAAGAAACATAACCATGGATATTATACTAGTAAAATAATCACATGGATTACCAATTAATAGCATCATAATAAGGGAATTCATTACTATGGACATCATAACATACCATCAAGGCTTTAGCCAAGACACCATAAAAGGGTAAGATGTCATCCAATACCCAAACTAGTTTGGCTCAGGGCACCTAACGATGCATATAGGGGTTATAGTTTAACCCAAACATCCCTTAATAATTCCAATCCATTACCCAAATGAAATGGGTGAGACATAACATAAACATTCATATTACAAAACTGGCATACAAAATTTGAATATTTCTACTATAAACCATTAATGGAACATCTAGAGTGAAACTAATAATAAATTTTTTAATAAACTATGTTATATGGTATCATAGGAGATCAAATTATATCAAACATTAAATTATAACAAATTGTGTTGAATTAGATGAAAATATTCTAATAAAACTATTATTAAATTCTTGAGAGAAATATAATTTTTTACTCTGTATAGAAGAGTTATTTTGGAAAAATATTTTCTATAAAATCATATTGTAATTATGTTAATCTCATAAAATCATACTGTTTAAAAGAAATTAAATTTAAGGAATAAATTATTTCCAAATGTAGTCAAAACGCACAAAAAGAGTCTTTATAAAGGAGTACTTTAGTGCGGTTTAAGAGAAAATATAAAAGAGAAATTAAAGTGGGAAATGATTAATTGTTTTTATATAAGTAAAAAATATATAAAACAGTTTTTTGTATAAAAATATCGATTTTTGAAAAATTATTTATTCCTTATAACAGGTTATAGAGTTTACATGAAAATGGTTAAGAAATTGGGAAGTACCTGTTAACCGGGTTTGCTTATCAAGTGGGATTGAAATGTAAACTTATGAAACATGTATTTATACATCAAATAAAGATGAAATGATATGTATACATGAGTTTAGAACATATAAATAGAAATTATAATAATTATATATAAATAATAAAGAATTATGTTAGTGTAAAGATAGAGAAAGCGCAAACCGTATGAAAAATGGAGGTTCAGGGAGAATCCCATACATTATGTCTGAAAGAATTATGCACTTATACTTAACATAATTGATAATGAAATTAGATTCATTAATAATTTTATTAATATAATATTCAATAATTATTTTTTATTATAATTTTATTAAGTTCATTTATGCTCTTTTTTATGAGGTATATGATTCAATTTCATCATTCAGAAGTGTTCGTTTCCTTAGTTTTCACGATTGGTTAACATGTATACATGCACAACAAATTATGTGAAATTGTAATACTCATACAGAATTTAAATTATTTATTATTAATGAACATAAAAAACATTTTCTGGTCTTATATATCATTTTACTTCCATATACGAGGATGATTCATTAGATAAAATATAAATGATAACCTTTTGGACTATTTTAGTGTTTTCTGATCATCACACATCAGTTTCGTTTTGTTAATTAATATTATGTATATATACTAGTTACAAAACACTAAATAAGTTTATGTATACTTATTATAATATGGTTTAACCATAAAAACGTTTTTATGACCAGAATTGAAGGAATTATTTAAAAAAAAGAATCGTCGTCCACAAAGGAGGTGAATCGACACCTCAAGGATGAGATTTCCATTTTTAGAACAAAAAATGGAAGAGTAAATAATTGATTGTGGATATAAAATAATAAAAATTAAATTACAATATATATAAGATACTTGATTTATCTAGAATTTTGGGATATAGGAGATAAGGAAGGGATAATAAAATAAAATAAGTTTAAAGAAAATTAAAAGAAAAAAGGGGATTTTACCTTTACAAATCCTCTCCTTGTGATCCTCAATAATGAAATATTAAATGATATTTTGGGTGAGAACAGTAAGACCAGAATTTTGGGGACAGTTTTGGGAGAGTTATTGGTCATAAATTTTACAATATTATGGGCTTTTGCATTGCGAGGAGAAGGGGTAGTGAGTTTGGTATTTATAGTGGATGAGAGTAGTTTTTTTGATTATTTAGTTTATTTTTTATTATTTTAGCTCATGAATATGAATAACTTTGATTCCATGAATACATTATATAAATATAGAAGGATTGTTCTAGATTATAGTGCTTACATCATAAATGAATTTTTAAATAGTGTATTTAACTTACAATGTATATATACCGCAAATTACCAAATATCACTATTCAACAATAATTCAACTGTTTTCGAAAAATACCAAATATTCACCCTATCAAATTTTTAATGTTTATAATTAAAAAAAGGATTCCGTTTTATGAAAATAATTTTATAAATATAATAAATTTTATTTTTAATTAAAATAATCATTTATTAAAAAAATACTGATTTTAAAATTATATATGATTTTATAACACTTTGAGAAATTAATTGAGGTCTCATAAAATTATATTATAGTAATAAGAGAAAAAATTAATTCTTGAATATATTTTATGAAAATTAATTTTCATTTAAAAATTATATTAATTATAAAATTTTAAATAAACATTTACTCTTTACAAATGTTATAACACTAAATTTATCATTTTTAAAACATTTAATTAATTATCTTAAGAATAAGTATATCAAATTTTTATTTATAAGAGAAGAAATTTTTTTTATACTTTCGTAGGTGATGTTACTATTCTATTAGTCATATTACAATTCCTAATGGTCACATTATTATTCCAACAGTCATAATTAATAGTATAATATAGTTTTAAACTTAGTATTATGTAATGAATAAACTATAGAAGATATTAAATTTTTAAAGTTACATAACATATATTCATGGTGAATTACTCTGTCCCCTCCAAGAAAACAATCCTTAGAATTTCTATAATGTCATATTATCTAAATATTTGTGTATTTTTTCATCAAAAATTCCTCTTGTACTCACGTTTCATCTTTAATTTTTGGATTTTTACAAAGTACTTTTTCAATGAAAGTCCTTGAATTACATTATACATGTTCTCTAGTGTCCATAATTTGGATAAGAACTTCACTGTAAGATAAATCCGGTTATAATTATATTCCATCAGAAGCGAGGACATGCATTGGGTCTGACATGTATTTACTAAACAAATAGATGTGGGACACATTTTTCACTTTTGAATGGATAGTTTAAATCTCCAAATGATAAAACAAAACTCCAACTTTCTCCAAAATATAAAAAGGACCAATGTACCTATGGATTGGTTTCCCTTTATTTCATAATCTTATAACACCCTTCCATGGAGATACTTTCAAGAAAAGATGATCTCATACTTGAAATTACAAATTCATCCTTCATTTATTGGTATATATTTTTTTCTTAGTTGAGCTGATTTGATATGGGTTTGAATAGTATTTACCTTTTCCTATGTTTCCTCCATAGGATCTGAGCCTAAAAGATTCATTTCATCAACTTCATCACAAAATATTTGTGTAAAACATCTCTTTCCATATAATTCTTCATATAGTTACATTTTAATACTTGAATGGATACTATTACTATAGAAAAATTCTAAAAAAAGGAACAAAATGATCCCACATACCCTGAAAGTCCAGTGATCATGATCTCAACATGTATTTTAAGGATTGAATGGTCCTTTCAGACTACCTACCAGTTTGATGGTGATAAGATGTAATCAAATAAAGCTCAATTTCTAATGCATTTATAAGTATTTTATAGAATTTAAATTTTAATAATGTATCATGATCAGAAACAATTGGAAGATGTTCTCCATGAAGTCTTACAACATCATTAATATAGACTTGCGAAAGGTTCTCCATTGTAAAATCCTCCCTTATAGTAAGGAAATGTGTAGATATAGTACGTTGATCAATAATTATCCATACTGCATCCTTATTTCTGGGTATTTCTAGAAATCCTATGAAAATATTAATATTGTTTCCATCCCATTTCTATATAGTAATCATCAATGTTTGCATGAATCCTATAGGATGTTGTCTTTCACCCTTCACATGTTTATGGACAAAACATCGTGATATATAATCATCAATTTACCTCTTTATATTATCCCTCCAAAACGGTTCCATAAAATCTCTATATATCTTACTGCTACAAGGGTGTATAGAGAAATTTGAGCTATGACATCATCCAATAAATCCATTTTTAGCTTGGGTATAGAGGGAACATAAATCCTCTTTACAAATTTCAAAATTACATCCACATACATGATTTATTCCCACATTCCATCATTCAAAACAATAATTTTCTTTCAAAAATTATCATCATATGATTAAAAACCTTTACTCCTTTTCAATAAATACGGTCAGACAACCATTTGAAAAAGTAACAATGTTTCACTTTCTGTGATAATTTCTTTATCCATATTTTCTAGATCCAAGTACACAAGATTATTTTTGTCCCCATTTTATTCATAAATACATGATTCTTTTTTCTCAACTAATATACTACCATATTTCCCTTCACTAGGAGGTAAGGTATTAAACAATAATAATTGTTTAGTAGCTTGAGCCGTAGTATTTACCTCTATAGAGTCATTTCTTTGAGAATATTTATTTCATGATCTTGTGATCTGTATATATCTTACTTCTTTATCCATTGATATTGTGTCTTTATATATTCAAAGAAAATGTTATGATTGATAACTCAAGATCATGAGTTGTGCGGTTTTGTTCATGAGTTTTTAACTTCCTTGAGGTATAGGCAATAACTCTGTGATTCAGCATAAGGTCACAACCAATTCCATTCATTTATTCATCACTAAAAATAAAAAATCCACCATTTCCCATGTTTTATATAAATCTTATACGTTATTCTCCTTTTGAGGTAGTGGCGTATTAAATAATGATAATCCTTGAATTGATCGAGCCATCCCATTTTGCTAATTTTCTTTTCATTCTGTGAGAAGATATATTTCAATATCTTATGATTTTCATATTTCTCAAAAGTTTATCCATAGAGATAGTGTCTCCATATATTAAATGAAATGATTATAGATTTTAAATCAGGATCATTATTTCGATAGTTTTGTTCATGAGTTTCTAACTTCCTTGAGGAATAGTCATTAACTCTATCATTCTTCATAAGGACACAACCATGCCTATTATTTTATGAATCACTATAAATAAAAAATCCTCCATTTCCATATGGTATATTCAAGATTGGATCATTCAATACTATCTTTATAAATTTTATGAAACATTATTTATATTCTTATTTCTATATGAACTTAACCTCTTTATGAGTATGCTTGGTTAACATGTTAGCTAATCAGGAAAAAATCTAAATGAAACACCAATAATAACATGTTAAACAAATGAAACTACACACCCCTGTTTTGTTCTTTGGTGTAGGCCATTCATAAACATCCTTTTTCTTCATAGGATAAAATGAGATTATATCTTGGGAGAAAATATATCCAAGAAAAAAACCATTTTAATCCATAATTCACATATTCAAAACATCCTATATCAATATTTTCATCTAAGAGTCTCCAGAAAAATCCAAAATATTTTATCATAGTGCTCATATATTTTAGAATATATCAATATATCATCAATAAATTCCAAAAAAAAATCAATATATTCATTCAATAATTTTCTCATTATATCCATAAAAACAAAGGGTGTATTAGTTAGTGAAAATGGAATTACTATAAACTCGTAATGTGCATACCTGGTTTGACATGCTATTTTTGGAATATTTTATCCTTTAAAAAAAATTGATGACATCCATATCGAAAATCAATATTTTAAAAATATTGAGTTTCATGAAGTTGATTAAATAAGTCATCAAGTCAGGTAAGTAGATACTTGTTCTTTATCATAATATCATTGATCTCCTTGTAGTCAAATCACTGCCTCATAGATCCATCTCTCTTCTTAACAAAAAGAACATAAGCTCCTGAAGGTGAAACAATAGTGCATATAAATACATTATCACTAAATTCCTCCAGTTGTTGACTTATCTCAATTAACTCCACCATGAAAATTCTATAAGGAGTATTTCATTTAGGACTTGGTCCAGGGATTAAATCAATAAAAAACGTAACTTCCCACTTTGGAGGATGTAAAGGTAAATCCTCTAGAAATACATCAATTTATTATTGTCCAATAGGTACATCCCCAATTTGATTATTTATTTTCTCATTCATAGATGATATTTTCTCTTCTACCCTATGAATTTTATTTAGAAGAGCTGCTGAAGGTGGATTTAAATATGATTCAAATGATAATGTTTCCATTCTAAAGATGAAAAAATCCGTACCTTCATCACAAATATTAATTTCCTTCTCATTACAATATTTTTTCATTATACATTTAAATCCAATACATACAAAGTATTATATCAAAATCAACCATAGGTACGATAATAAAACCAGAAATTAGAGATCATGTGTGTGTCATAATAAGAACTAACTCACACATCTTTATTACAATAAGGATTCCACTAGGATTCATTACTAAAAACACCCTTGATAATCTGAATTGGAAATATCTAACATATAAATCAAATTGAGAAGATATAAAAAAAATTATGATAATCCAAAATCAAATAAAGATTTATCTAAATTTACGGAGTTGATTAATGTACCTTCCACCACATCATTAAGAACTTCAACCTTAGTTGTAATGACTATATAATCATAGCCTTGTTCCATTTTCCTTTTTTGGGGAATGTTTCCTTAAAACATTGAAGAAAATTTTTCATAATGTCCTATATATTTATTATTTTATCATTGAAAATTGTCAGATTCTTTCTTTACCATGAAATCCTGGGCTTAATGGCCTTTTTATCGACAGTTGGAAAAAACTCCCATCTTCAATAGGCTTGTTTCATGATGTTTCATTCCAAATTTATTACAGGATATAAATTGAACTCTTACCTTCTTCCTCTTTTCCTTATTTTATTTTTTAGAGTGTTCAACAACCATCTTTTTATATTTAATTCCTTTAAAGTACTATGTACTAGATATTTTTTTCTCCGTCTTGATAGAATAAGATAATATATCATTATATAATGATAATGTTTAGGAGACTAGTTCCCTTTGAAGAAATGGATTTATACCATAAAATAATTGATTAATCTTTCCCTATGGATTGTGTACATAATACAAAAAATTCCTTTCTAACCTTTTTAGTTGGATTAATACTTACCAACATTTTTATGCTATTTTTATTTTATATTCAAGAATATATTCTCAATATCCTACTCAATCATAGTGATAGATTATTATTTTTATAAAATATCCTTAAAATACTTCAATTACATATTTGAAATTTCTTCCTCGTCCTTTGTGTTTTCAATTAATTAAAACCATTTATTTGAATCTCTAGATATACGATAAACTTCCATGATAACCATATCCCTTACATTACTTCCCAATGTGTGAAATAACTTCTCTAAGGAACTTATGCACTGATCCACTACAAATGGGTTTGTAGTCCCGATGAATGATAGATGTTATTGTCGCATAAATTAGTCTAACATTGTTACACCACATTATGGATTGGACTTATCCATGCGAATAAGGATATTGCTCAAAACCAAAGTTAGTTATCCAAATATAGTTATAAGTTTTTCAACTCCAATTGTAGCTCCAACTCCAACATTATCTTACATGGGAGGGAAACCCCTTCATGGTATATGTTAGTTGACATGGTTTCCATTCCTTATAATTTGAACCATGTATAAACAATAGAATACACTAAATTAGGATATAATTCATAATTTCAAACTATAAAAATACTTAACTTAAATTTAAAATTTATGTATGGATAAATTCATAATCATAAACATGGTTTCTTTGGGGACATATTTACTTTTAAATCCTTAATGATGGTTTATAAATAAAATTTGAATTATCCAAAGAATATCCCTGGGGATGGTTTAACTAGGTGTGCAGTAAGGTCTATTTTCAAGTACCAGGGTACACAAAGTCAGGCCAGATACACCTTGTTAGAGTTGTTACCCCTTGGTACATATGTTCCAGAACCACATATACTTATAGTATCCAGACAAGGATGCATCTAAGGGGTGTATAAGGCCCCACATGTAACTTACTAAGCCCAACAAATTTTTTATATTAAAAGGATGAAACATAAAATAAACATTAATTTGAAAAACCTATCATACAATATGTGAATACTTGAACTATAAACAATGAATAGCCCATCCAAAGTAAAACAAATATTAAACCATTTAATAAAATATTTCATTTTATATCCTAGGATATCAAACTATATCAAGAATAAAATTCAAAAAAGGGTATTTAATTAGATGAAAATAATCTATTAAAACCATTAGAAAAATTATAGAGATAAATACCACTTTTAGTTTGGAAAGAAGAGTTATTTGTGAAAGATCATTTGTATACAATCAGATTGTAATCATTTTTATCATATAAAAGAAAAGATAATGAAAGAAATAAATTATATTTAAGGCATAAATGATGTCAAACTAAAGTCAAAACATATAAAAAGTTCCATTATAAATTATCCACTTTAGTATAGTTTAAGAGAAAATATAAAAGAGTCTTTAAAGATGACAATGGTTAATAGTTTTCATAAAATGAGAAAAGAAATAAAAACATTTTTCATGATTTCTTTAATAAAATATTGGTTCCTGATAAATGGTTATAGAGTTTAATTGAAAATGGGTACAAAATTTGGAAGTTCCCTTTAATCAGGCTTCCCTATCAGGAGGAATTGAAAAGGGAAACCTATAAAACATGTATTTCTCCATCCAATAAAGGTTAACTGATATGGATACATGATTTTGGAACGTATAAATAGAATTTATAAAAAGTATATAAAAATAAATAATAATTAAAATTGTGTAAAGATAGAGAAAACGTAACCCAAATGAGAACATATGTCTAGTAAGAATCGCTTACTTTATTTCCGAAAGTGTTAGACACTTATACATAACATCCTGAATAATGAAAATAGATTCATTAATAATTTAATTTATAAAATAATCAAAATATATTTTAATTAATATATTTTTGTTAAGTTCATTTTTGGTCTATTATATGAGTTATAACATTCATTTTCATCCTTTATAAGTGTTTGTTTTCTTGGTTTCCATGATTGGTTCATATATATACATGTACAAAAGATCATGTTAAATGGGAATAGTTATCCATAATTCAAGTTATTTACTAATAATTGACTTAAAGAATATTTAATGGAATTATATATATTTTTTTTCTATATATGAGGATAATTCATTAGATAAAATGTTAATGAATATTGTTTGGATTATTTTGGAATTTTTCCGATCATCGCACACTAGTTTTGTTTTATTAAATAATATTATTTATATATACTGGTAAAAAAATAAGTTTTAATATAATATTATAAAATTTTTTAACCATAAAAAAGTTTTTATGACCATAATATAAGAAGGTATTGGAAAACAAAAGAATCATCCTCCAAAATTCTAGTTAATCAACACCTTACATATGTTGTTTTCACTTTTTTAAAAAAAATTGGAAGAGAAAAGAATTGATTGTGGAAATCCTGTATTCATAATAAAATTAAATTATATTTAATATAATAGAGTTATAATTAATTTTTTAGATAGAGGATGTAAGGAATTGGTAATAAATGAATAAAATTGAAAGAAAATTAAAAGAATGGAAGGGGATTTTACCTCTTGAATTCATCTCCTAGAGAACCTCTTTAAGGAACATCTAAAAGGTCGTTTGTGTGAGAATAACAAGCTAATAATTTGGGGGTAGGTTTTTGATAGGTAATGGTCATAAATTTGATATTTTTCAATGCTTTGGAGGTGGGAGGAGAAGGAGTTGTGAGAGGTGGTTTTTTATTGGAGGTGAGGAGAGTTTTTTGATTATTTAATTCATTTGTTTACAATTTTGGCTTAATAATAGGAATATTTTTTATCAAATAACTACATATTGTAAATATAGAATTATATTTATATATTATGGTTCTTACATCATCTATGAATCAATAAACAGTGTATTAATATTATAGTTTATATATACTGTAAATTACAGTATTACACTATTCACCAATAATTCAACTATTTTACCAAAATACAAAAAATTCTCCCGAACCATTTTTCAATGTTTATAATTAAAAAATGGAATAAATTTTATGAAAATAATTTTATAAATATGATAAATAAATTTTTTAATTTAAATAATTATTTATTTTAAAAATATCAATTTTAACAGTATAACTTATTTTACAACATTTTGAAATATTAATTAGCATGTCATAAAATTAAATTATAATCAGAATAAATAAATGTTAATTTATTAATATATTTTATGAAATTATATTTTCTTTTAAAACAAAATAATAATTATGAAATTGTAAATAAACATTTATGCTTAAAAAAATACCAACACCTTATTTATCATTTTTAAACATTTAATTACTTATTCCAAGATATAAATATATCATATTTTTATCTATAGGATACAACATTTATTTATTCTTTTATAGGTTAATTTAATATTCTATTAGTCATATTACTATTCATAATGGTCACATTATAATTCCAATGTTCATACATAATAGTATATTATAGTTTTAAAATCTAGGTTGTGTAAAGAATAAACTATTAATGATATTAAATTTAAAATATGCATACCATAATATTGTGGGGTATTAAATATATCCATAAAATATATAAAATCATTCATAGAATAAGTTAAACTAACACACATTATCAAATATTCAACATTCCTATATAGATACCCATACATTGTCTGTAAAATATATTCTAAAAAAACATGGAGGTGATGATAACACAAATAATGATCAATTTTATAAAACCATAGATCCAGTTTTAGTTGACAAATGATGTAAAAAGTTTTAGGATTAATATAGTGATTCATTACCATTACCCAGTTTCCTTTTGACTAGTTCTCGTAGAATCATAAAATTTTATCGGCTGTATTAAAAGAAATATAAGAGCACCCTAGAGAAATGATATTTTTCTAATAGTTTTTTCCATAAAGGTAATAATGTTTTATATTGAGTTCATTTTAATTTTATTAATACATATCATATAAATAATTGATATAGGTTCATTTTTAGGTAAATAGGCAACTATGGACTCAATATTAAAATTAACTGGAAAACATGAATGGTATTCAAAAAACATATTAGAACAATGATCCCACATATCATGCAATATATGATGATTTTCATATTAAAAATAATTGAGTATCATACTATCCATTTTCATATTTAATGGGACCAACTTGGTAACAAAAAATGCACTCTCTTATTATACCAATGAATATGTTCCCAAAACTAGGAAAACAAGTACATTCCAAAAATCAAGTCAAATGATTCCATGTTAAAAACTATGAAGACCCAAATTATATAATAAAAAGGAAAAATTAAAGAATAAAATGGAAACCACTTAATTTATTCCTTCTCCCTTCTGAAGGGATCATTAATTTGTATATAATATTTTTGAGTCTCTATGTTATGTTGAAGTATCGACACAAGATGATCATTGATAAAATAGTGTGAATCACTTTTATCAAATAAAACATAATCCAGATAAGTGGATACTAGTATAATACCAACAATTGTATAATGGTATATATATTTATTTACTATGGAATGTTGAATGGCATAAACTTTTCATAAACTATTTATTAGATATTAAGATGGAAATTATTTCATAGAATAATACCCTACTGATACATGAAATGGGCTTCCATGTCAGATTGATATCATCATTAGTGGATATTACCCATAGTAAAATGTAAAGTCAAATGATCTTATGATATACGAAATAGTTTTGGTCTCATTCCAATACTTTTTGAAGAGATTCACTAATAAAACCATTTAAGATTATCATACTAACCATAGGAATGACAATAATTCTACACGGATGTATTATTTTTCCAAATATTCCATACATTCCCATAATGATGTCACATAGAAAGTGGTCTTCCACAATAGGTTAATATAGGAACTCTAATTCCCTTTCTTCACTAGTGAGAACCAATTATACTCACCTCTTTCCATCACCAATTCTTACCACTAGAATAAGAATATCTTATATTATTACCTAATAGTAAGGTACTCATTCAAAAATCTCTCATTAATGTTGTATCTATCAGGATAGAGTAATTTAAATCTTTTTGAGAAATGTGTGTGTATTTAAGAGTATACTCGAATAATTTATTATTTCTTTAAGGATGACCTCCAATATCCCTTCCTTAAATTAATCATAACTTCTTATATACTGAGAAAATGTGGAGTAGTATCGAATTTAGATGCATAATCCATAATATAGATAGAGCCATAATAAATTTTGATAAATTATTTAACCTTTACTTATATAACATTTTCATGGTAAAGTTACTAGAATAATTAATTTAAAATTCTTTTATATATGGCATCACTACATTTCTTTTCATTGATCATAATATCCCACCACTAGAAATCTACCCCTTCTTACATGAAAGTGGTCAACCTAACCTGGTTTTCCTATAGTGTCTCTATTCTCTAAAATATATAATTGATATAGTTAATACAATCCCTATTACGATAAGAAGAAACATCACCCTAGAAGGATGGTATATTTTTTAATTATAATTTATTTATAACCTCAGATGATTTTGGTTCCTTTTGAGGAACCCATTGACCGATATCTTTGAATAATTGAGAATTCCTCTTTAAGACATGAGGGAAAACCCTGGGTTAGGTAGGTGTGACTTTTTCATCCTCCCCATACCATATAATAATGGGTAGTAATAATGAAAGAGTATTTAATAATATTGAAACTAATAAAATAAAATATTTCTTATAGAATAAATATCATGGTTTTAAATAAATTAATAATTTTATTTCGAAATACCCTTATTTTCCTCTCTCTTAGGATTTATTTTTATAAAAAACCGTTAATTAAAGTCACAAAATATTGATATTCCTAAAACTATTTCACAAGTTTAAAATTTCATTTAATATTAAGCTAATTCATGATATATATATATGAAATTAAATATATTATCTATACATATCATAAAATAATGCTCTAAATAGAAGGAATTAGGTGTTGACTAATAAAAAATAGATATTAGTAATAAATATATTGTAGATTCTATTTATTGTTTATGGTTAAGATATTATAGATCATAAATTAGTTACATAAATAATCATGTATGGAAATGCAAGTGTGAAGAGAGAATTTATGATATCATAATTGTTACTATGCCTAGATTCCAAACATAAAGGATTAATCTCTGATGGTTAATACCATCCCAATAAAATAGAGATTCAAAACTAAACCTAAAAAATAATGCACAAAAAATAATTATAAAAAATAGAAATATTTATTGGTTGCAAGATGAGTCTGGTAGCTCCCATATAGAGACCCATGCCTTTTATACATTTTGTTACATGATTTTAAACATAATTAAACATCAAATTACAAGCCAAGGATTGTAACATCTAGGGTCTTTGAAATAATAGGTACAAAAAACAAATAACATGGGGATAAATAAAACATTTCATTATTTTTCATCCATTATGATCTCATAACTTTCTCTAAACCCTTACATCTGTATAGGATATTCTATGGACAAAGTGGACAAAGAGACGAGCTAAAAATCTTAGTAAGGGAATAAACATAAGAATAAAGAATAGAACATGTGTTAGTATGCATAATTAGATGACAAAATGTTATGTATATATATAATGAATCATGAAATATTTAATCTGGGTATCATAGGGGATGCACAAACATCATATAAAATGACATAACCATGAGTTAAGGATCACTAAACATGAATAAGAATGAGTCAAAGTTAACAACTAAGAATGTTTCACATGGAGAACGTGCCGAGGCTAACCACCAAGAATATTCCACATGACGCCTTATGAGACATTAAATTAACTAATTAATTAGAGTGATATCTAGGTGTAACCAGGATAAAACATTTATTAATATGTGCTCCACATGAAGAATAATACATAAGGAATCAAACAAAAACATAAGGGTTACCCATGGTAAGAATTGGGTATCATAATCTTAAAAACAATTCATAACATGAGGGAATATCAAAATGGTGTACATGAATGTAAGGAATTTAATTATACATAAACATTAATTATGGAACATAGGCATAAAAATGATAAGTGATTTTAAATTGAAGTGAATACATGAGAAAATGGAGTTTAAGAATCTTTAGAAATAAACTATTTTAGTGCGATATAAGGAAAATATTAAAAAGTATTTATAGTAGAAAATAGAATAATATTTTATGTAAAAATATAATTTAATCATGAATTTTTTCATAATAAATTTATTTATTTTTGAAAAATAAAGGTTGATTAAGATATATTCTAGAGTGAACTTGAAAATGGGTAAGAATTCTAGAAGTTTCCTAAAATCGGGATTACTACTCAAGAAGAATCGAGTAGGGAACCTTTTAAAAACAAGTATATCACCAAAAAATAAGGATGAATGGATCCTGATAAATTATTTTGGAACATACAAATAGAATTTAGAATATTTAAAAAAAAATAGAATATAATTTCATTTGGGTAAAAACGAAGGAAGAGTATCTCGATGGAATAATTGAGGTTTGGGTAGAATCATATACCGTATGTCTAAAATGATTCTAAAGTTGATGTTAATGTTATGAATAATAAAATTAAATCAAATATTTACTTAATTTATATCCTTTTATAAATTTATTTTATTTATCAAAATTTTAATCATTTTTATGTCTCTTTTGATGGGTTATGAGATTCAATTCCATCATTCGGGAGCGTATGTTTCCTTCATTTTCATGGTCAATTTAGTTGTATATGTGTATGGAAAATATTGTATAATGAGGATAGTTTTATAGAACCAAAATTATATTTTATTAATGAACTTATATAATTCTAAAATAATATTTTTTTCTATAAGTGATAATGATTCATTAGAAAAATAATTAATGATAATAGTTTAGATTAAATTAGCGTTTTTTATAATCACAAACTAGTTTTGTGATATTATGAAATATCATATGTATATACTAGTTTCAGAACATTAAATAGGTTGTGATAAAAATAATATAATCTTTTTAGACACTAAAAAATTGATTTATGACTAGCCTCAAAGGTGGAATTGAAAGATGAAACCACATCATCCATGAAGGTGGTTAATCAGCACCTCATAGATAATGTTTTCATTCTTAAAATAAAAGAGATATGATAAGATATTTTAAGAATAATTATTGCATAAACATGATCAAATTACATTATATTTAATATACTAGCTGTTTCCTTAAACTTGGAAAGGGGGAAGTGTGGATAAGATAATAAAAGAAAACAAAATGAAAATAACTAGAATGAAAATGGAAGAGGGCTTGGCCTCTTGATTCTTTCTTCTTGAGAACCACCATAAAAATTGGTTTTTTATTTTGTTTAGAAAAAAACATGCTAGACATGGGGGAGATTATTTTGAGGATACTTTATAATCATTTTGACAGATATCAATTCTTTAGAGTCATGTGGAGAAGAGGTGGTAAGGGGGTGATATTTATAGTGAAAAGAGGGGTTTTTTCTCATTATTTTAACCATTAGTTTATAATTTGGGGACAAGACAATAAATAGTTTAAAAATTATCCTGAAAACTATTAAAATAATTAACAGTATTTAAATATTATAATTCTTACATCAGGAATAAATCATGTAATTGTGAATTTAACTTATAATGTATAAATACCATAATTTACTGTATTTCACTATTTATAAAAAATTCATGTATTTTAGAAAAATCACAAAAATTCACCCTAAACATTTTTCAATGTGTATAATTAGAAAAATTAATATCATTTCATAAAAATAATTTTATAATTATGTGATATTTAATTTTTTTCTATTAAAATAATAATTTACCAGAAAAATATAGATTTTAAAATTATCATTGATTTTATAACACTTTGAAGATTTAACTAGGGTCACATAAAATTATCTTATAATAATAATAAATAAAAATACTAATATATGTATAAATTTTATTTTAAAAAATTAAATTATTCATAAAATTATAATTAAATATTTATAACTCACAAAATACCAACACTTAATTATTAAGTTTTTCGAATAGTTATTTACTTATAATATGATATATTTATTTAATTTTTTCACTTATAAGATGAATAAATAACATTTATACTTTCATTGGTGAGGTTACTATTCAAATGTTTGTTTTACTATTCATAAGGGTTATGTTACTATTCCAATATTCATGTTACTATTCCTTTGGTATATGTTACTTAACTTCTAGAAATGTCTTTTATTTCATTAATTCTTTATTTATAATGTTTTTATTGTGTTCTTATTTCTATTTTATGTGATTATACTATATGACATAATTATAATAAGGTAATGTAATTGATAAAAAATTTGAGTCATTATATACTTCCCACCTTATGAAAATTTTCCCCCAAAATTACATTTTACATTCTACATTGAAAACTGGTGTGGGTAATTTACCTTTATTGACTCTTTTGATTACCATGTTTCCTTTTCATACTTATGGTTCTACCATAGTACATTGAGTAGGTGAATAGTTTTTTTGGTAGAAATTTATCTCTATGATCCAAGATCTTCATTAGATTATCCTCGTAAGAAAGATCATTCTCAAAATCTACCAACTATGATGTCAGTACGTGTGAATGATCTGGTATGTACTTCCTTAATAGGGATACATGGAATACATCGTGTACTTTAGACATAGTTGGTAAAAGTACTAGTTGATATTCCACAACACTGATACAATCAATAATCTCTAAGGGGCCACTGTGCCTGGGCCTTAGTTTCCATGTCCCCAAATATAATGATTATATTCCATAGAGATATGTAGATGAATACCATGTATATAACCTTAAACTCAATATATCATCAATGATTGTCTTCATAACTCTTTTTTCATTTTGGGATACCTTTATGTTTTGTTGATTATTTTTCACCTTCATCACCATTTTTTTGTCCATTTTATGTCCTACCAGCTTATGTTCACTTAATTCATCCCAGAGAGTCAATGTTCTACTTTATTCCCATAAATCTCTTTATATGGATCTATTTGGACACTCGAGTGGAAACTGTTGTTGTAATGGAAATTTACCATAGGTAGATGTTTTTATCATCACCCTATGAAGTCTATAGAAAATGCTATCAACATGTCTTCTAATGATTGAATAGTTCACTTAGATTGGCCATCAGTTTGAGGTTGATAGTATATACTTAAGTTCAACTCATTAATTAGAGCATGTTCGATAATATAGAAGAAAATTTTGATGAATTGAGAATCTCAATCAGATAAAATTGATAGTGGTACTCCATTAAGTCTTAACACTTCTTTGATATATATCTACGCAAGTTGATCTAGTGAGAAATCCTCTTGAATTGTAAATTGTGAGTTGTATTTCTAAGAAGATCCAAAATAAACCATATATAATTATTACCTCTCGATGTATTTGGATGTCTTGTGACAAAGTCCTTGGTGATGTTTTCCAATTTCCATGCTGGTGTTGTTAATGGATCCATCAATGATTTAGAATACTTCCATTAAAACTTCAAATTTTTACATAGAATAAACTTTGATGTATATTCATCAGTCTCCATATTCATATTATCCCAGCAATAGTTCTCTCATAGGTCTCGATACATAATTTTTCTCCCTAGGTTAAGAGAGAAAGTCAAGCTATGTGGGTCATTTAAAATCTCCTTCATTATCTTATGATCAGATGATATATATAATCATCACCCAAAAGTCATGACTCCTTCATCATCCATTTGGAACTCTTAGGATTTCCCATTTTTGATATCATCCACCCTTCTTTATGGACCACATAATTTCTTTGAGAATATTTTATTTTCTCCAAGAGGGATGGTTGAACAATAATTATAGAAAGGATTGATTTCCTCCCTTAATGATTCCAATTTCCATTATTTTAATATTTATGAAGATTACAAGATCCTTTCTACGTAGATCATCTACCACCTTATTTTTTTAAACTTGGATGGCAGTGGATTGAGTATTAAAAATATCTAATGAGATCTAACCATATTAACTGGTTCATATTAAGATCATTCTCTGTGAGTATATATTTGAGTCTCTTGTGGTCAGTATATATCTTACACTTCTCTCCATAGAGATAATGTCTCCAAATTTTCAATGTGAAGATCACAGACGCTAACTCTAGATCACGTGTGGGAAAATTTTACTTAATGATTTTTGACTTCCTTGTGGTGTTGGATATAAATTTATCATTTTTAATCAGTACCCAACCTAATCCCTTTTTTAATCACCATTATACCCTACAACAAGTTATCCACTTTTCTAGAGTGTGAGTACTGGTGTAGTGATGTGCATCTTTTTGAGATCCTTAAAGATTTCCACACATTCTTGAGTTTAGAAAAAATTTAATCCCTTTTATTTAATCTTGGTTATTTGGTCTAAAAATCATGATGAGTTCTTAAAAAATCATCTATAATGCAAATATAGTCTATGGAAACACACATCTCTATTATAGATGTTGTCATAAGCCACTCTTCAATCACCATTATCTTAGAAGGGTCTACAGATATCCATTTTCCAGTGATTACATGACCTGTGAATCATATTTCCTTAATAAAAAACTCACATTTTTTTACTTTTCATAATTATTATCCCTTCGTAAAGTCTTCAAAATGGTATTCAAAGGCTCTTTATGTTCCACATTTCTCTTTGAGTATATAATAATATCATCAATAAAGATTACCAAAATTGGACAATGTAATCTATGAAGAATATATTCATTAAATCCATCTAAAATTATACATCATTAGTGAGTCTAAAAGGAATAAATATGAACTCATAGTGTTAGTACCTCATTTGAAATGTAGTCTTTAGAATATCTTCTTTCCTTACCATCTGTTAGTGATATCCTGAATAAAGGTCCACCTTAGTGAAACAATTGGACCCATGTAGCTAATCGAATAAGTAATATATTTGAGGCATGAGATACTTGTTCCTTATCATGATTTTATTAAGTTCATGATAATGGATTTAGAGGTTCACTGATTCATCATTATTCTTGATGAAGAGGACTGGTACACAATATGGTGAAGCACTCAGGCGTATAAAACTTATGTCCAGATTCTCCTATAACAACCACTTCAACTCTTCCAGATCTATGATCACCAATATATAAGTAATATTTGATATAACAAGATATACATAAATAAGTTCAATTTCTAACTCAACCTCTCGGTCATGAGTTAGACTAGCCAACTCTTCGGGGAACTCATTAGTTTATTCCCTTATAATGAGCATGTCTTTGACCATGGTTCTCTCCTTTGTCTCTATCATTTGATCTTGCTATGATTTCTTGTAAGGTAGTAATATCCACACATGAGAAAATTATTCTAAAGGAGGTATATCATCCTCCTTACACTTATACAGAATTAGGGGATGTTGTGGGAAGTAAAGAGTGATATCCCATTCCCGATAGTTGATGTTGGCATTGTATAAAGATAGACAATCCATGCCCAATATAACATAAAACTCCACTAAATAAAGTATGATGAGATTTTGAGGGAGGTTCATACCACATATATTAACCAGGGATGAATTATATACTTTGGATTCTATAATTACAAAATTTTTTGTTTGTAGAGATAAATCAACCTTCATATTTTGAAGTGGTGTTTGAATAGTTCAACTAAACATGTAAGATATAAAAGAACGAATAGAACCAAAACCAAATTGTACATTATATATTATCAAATTAATAACTAGCATACTAGATTTCACATTGTTTTATGGATCTAACTTAGTATTACTGACAACATATGCCCTTTCTTGTCGCCTTGGATGTTTTTGCTGATTGCCTATGACAACCCCAGGCTTAGGGAATTGATTGAAAAAATTTCCATGTTCCTTTCAGTTGAAACAATTAACTATAGGATGAGTGTTGATCTGAACCTCCTTTTCTTCTTCATCATTAGTCAAATTATTTATATCCCTTTTTCATTTCTTAACCATATGCTCTATTCTTCCACATTTGAATAATTTCATGGTTTCATTTAGATAGTTTCCAAGATGCTTCTTCCCACAAATTTGACTTGTAGTATATTTTTTAATATTTCCATCGTTATATTAATTTTCAGATCTACCCATATTAAACTCCACTTTTTTTTTTTTCACTAGGCCCACTAGGCCATTGAAATCCTCTGATATCCATTTCATCCTTGAGGGTATAATGAACAATATTCTAATAACATTCATAGTCTAGAATCACCAATTATTTTTGACGACTCAACATTAGTCCACTAAAGAAGTGATCCAACTTTATTTTGGTGTTTATTACAATGATGGAGGTGTATCATTCAAGCCTTGTAATGTTTTCTTCATATTCATCAGTAGACTCATCTTCCTTCTTCTTAACTCCAAGGAACTCTCTTTCCATATTAAAATGGAGGGTTAGAGGAAAATATTTATTGAAAAACATTTTATTGAATTATCCCAATCAATGAAATCAATTTCCACTGTGAAATTTTTATTTTTGATTAGTGTCCACCACTGATCAACTTCCCCATCAAAACGATAGACCACCAACACAACTTTCTCTTCATCCATACACTTGAGGACAAGGAATATATTTTCAATGAATTTAATCCATAGTTCCACGTAGAGGAGATCAGAAGATACACAAAACATGGGAAGCCTTTTCACATGAAGGATTCCATGGAAACTTTCTATTTACTTAGAGAAGGATGGATTTACACATGATTCATATTATTATTCATAACATGATCTAGCTGATAAAGTACTATCATAAAGTTTTGAGTTCCCATTCCCATCATATTTGTAATATCTTTAGAGAAACTATCACATTGACTATCACATTTATTCTGGGAATGTATTCTTCTATTTCCCCACATTAACTAATAAAAATAATGCGGAATTAGGGATCTTGAATACATATCTAATAAGAATTTAAAAAGAAAATTTTAACATAAAAATGATAAAATTTTTAAAGAAGATGATATCCTAACTTCTTATTCCTAGGATTCAATCTTAGATAACCAAGTATTATTTCTTAACATATATACTTATTTTATTTTTTTCCTTAATAATGGTTTATAATGAGATTACGAAGTTTCCAAATAATATACCCTAAGAGTGTCAATCCTGGTGCAATGTAAGGCCTATTGTCATGTACCACATTACCTCGAGCTTAGAATGGAAGACCTTGTTAGAGTTATTAATTCTGGATTCATCTATTCTAGATCCATGTCCAATGTAGTATCCATACATGGATGTATTTGGTTGATAAACTACTTACTCTATACTTAAACAAAATTTATAGATGTTTTCTTAGACTCAGTCTTATACCTAAGGTTCTTACTAATGTGTTATATTCCTAAATTCAAAAATTAACTAGACCTTCCAATAATAAAAACTATAAAGACCATAGCATTTTACTCAATTAGTCACACGGTTTTAAGCATAATTAAACATTAAATTACAAGACAATATTCATATGGTGTAGCATCTTTTTAAGACTAGGTACAAAGAACTGAAAAAATGGGTGAAAATGAATCATTTTATTATTTTTCATCCATTATGTGCTCCCAACTTCCTCTGAGATCTTACATCTACATAAGATAACCAAGGGATTACATGAATAATATGATGATATAAAAGTCTCAGTAAGGGAATAAACATAAGAATAAAACATATCAAATGGGTTAGTATGCAGAATAAGATTACAAAAAATGCATGAATATACATAAGGAAGCATAAAATATTTAATTATTGTATCATAGAAGACATGGATACAAAATATAACATGAAATAAGAATGATTCAAGGCTTATTTAACATGAATGTTCATGAGTCAAGGTTAACTACCATGACCGTTTTACATGTATCACAAGTCAAGGATAACAACCAAGAAAATTTCACATGACGTCTTATGAGACTAAACATTACCAAATGAATTGAAGTGTTATGTTGGATACCAATCATAACATGTTCAAGGTTATGTATTCCAAAAAATAATCAAACATAATGAATCAAACAAAAACAGAAGGGCTACCTATGGTAATAATTGGGTATCATAATATTGTCAACAAGGAAATAAATAAGGGAATATCTAAATGGCATCCATGAAATAAAGGATTTAAATCATAAATTTAAATTTATAAGGTAAAATAGGAACATATAATGGAAAGTGATGTTAAACTGAAGTGAATACATGTAAACATGGAATTTAATAAACTTTAGAAATGAATCATTTTAGTGTGGTTTAAGAAAAATACTAAAGATAATTTATAACATAAAATTGAATAATATTTTATATAAAAAAAGAAGGGAACCTAGATTGTTTTCATAATAAAATGAGTGATTTTAGAAAATAAAAGTGGGTTGAAACAAATTATAGAGTTCACTTGAAAAGGGGAAATAATTCAGAAAGTTCTCTTAAATCGGGCTTACGTATCAGGAGGAATCAAATTGGGAACAATTTAAAAACAATTATATCCTAGAAAAAGATGTATGAATGGATCATGATGATTTATTTTGGAACATATAAACATTTTTTATATGTTTTGAATAAAAAATAAAAAATAATTTCATTTGGGTAAAAGTATATGGAAGATTAACCCAAAGGAATAATGGTGGTTCTGTTAGAATCCCTTACCATATGTTTAAAACGATTCTGCACTAGATCTTAATTTATAGAAAAATGAAATTAAATCCATTAATTAAATAATTAATAACATTTTATTCATGTATTTTATTTATTATAATTTTGTTATATTCATTCATATAACTTTTTATGGGTTATGAGATTCAATTTTTTCATTTCAGAGTGCCAGTTTTATTGGTTTTCACGATTGGTTTACATGTATATGTGTATAAAAAATCATGTGAAATGAAGATAGTTGTATATAATTGAACTTATAATTTATTAATGAACTTATAGAATATTTAAATACCATTTTTTAAAATCGAGGATGATTCATTAGATAAATTATTAATAATAATCTTTTAGATTAATTAACATTTTTTGATCATCACAAAATAGTTTTGTTATATTATTAAATATAATGTATATATACTAGTTATAAAAAATTAAGTAGGATTTAATACATATAATATAATCTTGTTAAATAGTAAAAATGTTTTATATCCATCCTTGAATTTGGAATTGAATGATTAAATAACACCATCCACGAAGGTGGTAAATTGATACATCCTAGACGATGTTTTCAATCTTAAAACAAAAGAGAGAAGATAAGATATTTGATGAATAATTATTCCTTAAATAAAATAAAATTATAGTGTATATAAGATAATGGAGTTTTCATGCTATTTGGAAAATAAAAATTGATGAGAATATGTGAAAATAAAAGAACGTTAAAAGAAATTAAAAGAAAAAAGAAGAGGGGTTTACCTCTCGATTCCTTCTTCTTGAGAACCTCCTTAGTGGAATGTTTTTGGTATTATTTTAGGACCAAAAGGTCCTAGACGTTGGGGAGGGTTTTTGTATGATATTTTAGTAGAATTTGGATAAGTCCCAAGGATTTGTAGGTTCAAGGAGAAGAGGCGGTTATGAGTGGTATTTATAGTAGAGGAGGGATATGTTTTCTCATTATTTTAATCATTATATTGTTATTTTGTGTCAAGACTATGAATAGTTTGTGCATTATTATAAAAAATATTAAAACAATGAAGGTTTTTTCTAGATTATGTTTTTTACATTTATGATGACTCAAGGAATATTTTTGTTAACTTATAATTTATAAATACCATTAATTACCATATTTCATTACTCACAAAAAATCATCTTTTTTAAGAAAATATGAAAAAATCACCCTAACCATTATTCAACCTGTATAATTCAAATAATAACATAATTTTATGAAAATAATTTTCTAATTATGAGAAATTAAATTTTCATTAAAATCATAATTTACCTCAGAAATAAATATTTTAAAATTTTATGTTATTTTATAACTCTTTGGAAAAATAACTGAGGTCTCATTAAATTCTCATATAATCATTAGAAATAAAAATAAAAATTTTTGAATTCATTTTATGAAAATAAATTTTTTTAGACTATTAAATTAGTAATAAAATTGTAATTAAATATTTAAGACTAAAAAAATTCCAACACTTAGTTAATAATTTTTAAAATATTTATTTATTTATACTAGGATATAATTATATTATATTTTCAAATATAATATGGATAAATTTTATTTATAATTTAATTTGTGAAGTTACTATTCAATTGTATGGATTACTATTAATGAGGTTTTAGAGTCCTAAAAATTCTGCAATGGGGAAATCCAATTACCGCAATACTTGGAAAAGGACCAAACCGGTCCGCGCACTAGCTCCCAACAACAGCACGCGGCCGATTCGGTAGACCGACCGCCCGCAATTCCGCAGACCATCGTCGTCCGCGAAATAGAGGCGGGGACCCCCCGTAGGTGCGAAGCAAGATGGGTGTTAGGCCGGTCCACCGCTGCGAGCCTCCCCCTCCACGAACTGATGTCGTTCGTGGGATAGAGGCAGAGCGATTCCCAGCTGTGGAGAAATTTTGCGGATCTCAGTTCCAAAAATCCCCACTTGACCGAGTCCTTCGCGGGTAGAAGTTCCTTCATGGTCTTCCGAAAAACGTGTCGTGTGCCCATCAATACTTCCTATTTGAGACTCTATAAATAATCACTGAGGGGGCACCAAAAAAGAGGAGAGGAAGGACGGGTGAAAACCCGTGGGGAGTCTCTGGAGGAATCACTCCCAGCGGTGTTCCGCGGCCATCCACATGCCCCATATCATCCGCAAATGAACTCTTCCACGGAGAGGAGAAACCAGTCTGCGAACCACGTACAGCCACCTCCTCCGCGGCCAGCCCATAATGGCCATTTCTTTCGCGGATCGTCCCTCCCCAGCCACCCCTTCCGTAGACCAGTGTTGTTCGTGAAATGGAGGCGGAACCCCTCCACGGGTGCAAAGTAGGACGTGCGCCAGCCCCTTTGCAGACACCCTTCGCGGACAGACATCTCCACCGCAAACAACACCCTTCGCGGACAACCTCCTTCGCGGCCTACTCCTTCGCGGCCTGCTCCCTCGCGGCCAGCTCCTCCGCAGACACCCTTCGCGGACAACCAAACCGCAAACCACATGCAGCCAGCCCTATGCGCCTGGGTCCTTCGTGGACAGCCCCTCCATGGTCGTCTCCTATGCGGCCAGCTCCGCCACAGCCGGTCCCTCGCGACCAGCTCCTCCGTGGCCAGCCCTCATGTGACGAACCCCATTCACTCGCAGGTCCATACCGTGGGGGCTGCGCTCCTGCACCCCCGCTCGAGCTCACTGCTAGGCTCCGGTCCTGGCTCTCCGGGCCGGTCCCTTCGCTACCTTCACTGATCCCCATGAAAAATGGAGAGTCAAACCACGAACTCTTTGGGTCGGGTCAACAGTATTTTACATTGCACCCTTATGCCACTCCAATATCCATCCTATACATGTCATGACTTGTTCTACTCTTCATGACTCTCCTATAACCCCATTACCTAGCCCCTTTTGTTAGGTTCATCCAGAAAGGGCCGCCTTTGCGTAAGTCCCACACCAACCATTGCTAGGTTTCTCCTACCTAGTTGTCTGGACCACATGATGTTAAACTGTATGGCCCTCGTCCTGACCACATGACGTTAAACTATAAGGAAATAGTCCTCTCTACATGGCTATAAACTGTAGCATTCCCTATCATTCAATAATTGGATACCTCTTACTCCATGAAAGAGATTCCACAAGCCATGTTTACAGTGGCGTAACTTCCAGAGCACTGGAATCCATTCAAACATTCCATCACTCCACCCAACGCTTTGTGTGTCCTTCATTCGTATCTTCATCCCCTTGCATGTCTGAAGGGACTCCCCTAATGGCCCAGTCCCATGCCGCCTCGGCTCACCTACCATCCTGGGCCAATGCCCCCGAAAGATTTTTGACAACACTTCGAGATAGGTCCTTTGTTTCGAACATGGTCAGCAGTCGACCCTCATTTGTTCGTCCCCATTTCATGCTAACGTGATATGAATACTGTGTTTCGAACATGGTCAACAGTTATCCTCCATCACCATGCCACCCTCATTGTGTTCTGAATGTCGGGAATACTTTTCATCTCCCTTTGCATGGACTAATTCCAATGCCCTTGGCGTTATCCCTCTTGTGCACCAGCGCATTGGTAAATTCTTCAACCCACTAGTGATTTGGGGTGCCCTCATGTCCATACATGAGGAAGACACATGGGCGTCCAACCCGGAGTAAGCCCCGCCTTAATGAGCATCCAACCCGGAGTAAGCCCCGATTAATGGGCCGCCCTCATGTGTAATCCCCACTCCACTTCTCACGGACGCACCTTTCGCGACGTGATCCTCTGGTCCCTGCTGCCTCTTGTTTCTCACACCGAGCATGACTCATGCGAGCTTAGAGTAAGCATCAACCATGAAATCCTCTTACGGGTCTCCTCAGAGGGTAAGCCCCAATCCATCACCATGGGCCTCCTCAGAGTGTAAGCCTCAATCCATCATTCCGGGCCACCTCAGATCATAAGTCCCAAGCCAATGAGAAGTACGTGGACTTTGATCCCTACCTCCTAGGCAGGGTACGTAGGAAGCCTCCAAGATGTTCAAGCATGACCACCATCGGACCTCCGGGTCCACATTCACATCGGTTCTCCGATACTCCCATTCAAACTACATAGACTTTGATCCCTGTCTCCTAGGTAGGGTACGTAGGAAGCCTCTCTGAGGTTCAATCCCAACAACAGGTCAATCCGACTGTCTTAACATTAGTTCACTAATCTGATCCTATCACCGTGTCAATGAGTCTAGACTCCATGGGGTCATTAATCCAATGAGGGATGGTAAACCTTAGGCCTAAAAGATTCCGAACCCCTGCGTCCAGTTGACCATTTCCCACCAGGGTTAAATCCATGGATACTATGTTTGGGTATAAACCAAAGATTCGTGAACATATGAATACGTCTAAAATATATAAGAGAGTCCCGGAACCTGAAACAATTCCCCCCAAAAAGGGTACAATGAGCCCGAATTCCCATCCTATCGACCAATGTGAGTTCTTAAGAGTTACCGGTTAGACCGTCCGACAAACGCATGCCTTTGGAAAGAAGGTCCATCCATCATCGGATATGGAGATGTTGGGTGTTTCGAGGCTGAAAATACATAAAACAAAAATCATGAACCCGACATGAATCTTTAACCAAGCATGAAAGATTTAACTTGATCCCACCCTGTGCACCCTTCACTCACAAGGAGGGCTAAGCAAGGTCATTAATTATGCATGGGATCGTGAGATGCTGCTTTGATGGGTTTGCTTCTTGTATTTGTTAAAATTCTTTACAGGTACCTTCATAACTCCCTTAGATCCAATGGAATCGCAAAGTAACTCACAAGTGCGCACTTCCAACAACGCAATGATCGGACGTCCTCACCTATGAAGGACCCCGTCACCCACCCAGTGTCTTCAACGCTGGGTCATGGACATGCTGATACAAGAGTAGCACATGAACGGTACTCTCCCAATAGTGGAGGCGGCCATGCACACCCTCCAATCCTCCAGAACTCGCCGGTCGCCTGCCCAGTAGTGGCCGCAAAGGCAGATCTAGATAGCCCCTGTTGCTGTCTCCAACCGTTTCGGGAGTCTATCCTCAGAATGGGACAATGCGTACCTCCCTTATCTTAGGGAGGTGGATGAGGTAGACGTTGAGGACTTCATCCTCACCGAACGGGGGTTCCGCTCCAGGGCCCCCACCAGAAGACGTCATTGCGCTCACACCACAACCCTACATCCTCACTCCGAAGAGGATGTCTACCCGATGATTCAGGCCCACGCTCCCCAAGATCTGGCCCCTCGGACCGCCCGACGAGGGCGGTAGACGTACAATTAGGGATCGGTCATCACCCAAGTCCCTGAAGAGGAGATCCGCTGCCCATCCACGGAGACGTACGACGAACAGGCACCTACACCTGTTCGCTCCTCCCGAGCCCGCCATCCATACATGGCAGAATCGTACGAGCCGGCGCACACCCCCCGCTGAGCTCCATCAAGCCTGTCGCTCATGGAGGACGACACTTACTAGGTAGGCACCTTTCCCTGCCCAGGGTTGTGAAGCCCACCAACCTGACTTGATGGTGACCAAGCACCTGTAGGACCAGCTCCTAGCAGTTTCTTATGACGCCCGCCATCCTGATATGGTGGCGATCAACAAAGCCCACCACCCAGATGTGGCAGGCACATCATAGGCGGGCACGTCTCCCTGCCAGTAAAGGCCACCGACTCGATACAGTGGAAACCAATATATACAGGGCCCATCTCCCTGCGATGCAAGTAAAGTCCGCTATCCCGATGTGGCGGAAAATAGAGAGATAAACCGGTATATCCTGGTACAAGGGCAGATTCGTTCACCTGCCCCGACATAGGAGAATTGTCAGTACCCACTGACCACCATAGGACCAAAGTAGGATATTCCTACTCCGATACCGGAATGGTCCTTCATACCCATTCCAGCCAAATATGTCTCTCTACATATCCAGGCAATGATGGAGGAGCAGGTATCGATCCCATATCATATCTTGCAGACTTGACAGAATGTAATTGCATCAGCGGAAACAGCAAGGAATTTGGCCCGTGAGCCCATATCACCAATTGAGGTGACTCATCTATGAGATGAGATAGCCGCCTCGGAGCAGATCTGCATCCATTCTTCTGCCCAGGAGGGTCGCCAGCCATATTCTGCGATGCAAGGGAAACCAGATCGAGCAACGTCACTTGTTCTAACTGGGGGACACCCGTCCATCACGGTGGATGCTCCAGAGCAGACATATATCCATGATGAAAGTCAAGATGTTCATCGGCATACCCCAGCAATGTCATGGGACCCAGTTAGACAGGGACCCAAAGGAGGTGATGGCCGTTTTCAACCACAGAAGGTCCCCGCTGCCCGCAAAAGAGCACCCCGAACGCACCGATGGAATCCAGAAAATAAAGAGAGAGTTCATGACTCCGCTCTACTAGAATATGGGGTTACCAATGCCCCTAAGCATAAATCAATGTTTCAGAACCCTTCCCACCCATTACCATATTATGGGAGTGGTAGTAGCAGTTGCGAAGGTCCTCCCCACAATGTCGCTACCAGTAGATCTGAAGGTTCTACCCAGAGCACCCGTGGGGGCCTCCCCCGCGGGCATATAACGATCAATCATGAGAGCTCCTATTTTTATGCAAGTCACGGAAACCCTCCACGTGACCAGAAGATCGAGTAGTAAGAAGGTCCCCCACTTGATGCGATTCACCCTGAAGGTCCTTCCGGGGGTATACACTGAAATCACTCTCCATGAAGTGGCACCACATATTATGATATTAGTCCTCTCCATACTAGTCGCAACTGTGGAGGCCCTCCCCGCAGTGACGTCTCATCACGACAAGAAGGTCCTCCCCTTATCGTCGCCTGCCCTGAAGGTCCTTTCCAGGGGTTATGCTGTAATGGAACTCTGTGCAGTCGGGAATCAGATCACGGTGGTAGTCCTCACCACCCTGATAACGAAGGTCCTCACTGTAGAGATGTGGAGCAACGAGAAGGCCCTCCCCTCATTATGGTACATTCTGGAGGCCCTCCCCAGGATGTATCCCATAGGCATTCTCCCTGTGGCAGTAGTAATGGTATTCCTCGCCATTGCCGCAGCTGTAATGGCAGTCCTCGCCATTGCTGCAGCTGTGATGGTAGTCCTTACCACCATGACCTCTATTGCGAAGGTCCTCCCCACATTACCTCCAAGCAACAAGAAGGTCCTCCCCTTGTCGCAGTATGTCTGGAAGGTCCTCCCCAGGATGCACGTCGAACGTCAAGCCATGATGGACATCCTCACCATGATGGCAGTTGTTGCGAAGGTCCTACTCGTAATGATGCTACGCAGCCAGAAGGTCCTCCCCCTACTGCGACACGCCTTGGAGGTCCTCCCCGGGGTGTGCACTTCAAAAGTCCTCTATGCAGTGAAGCATCAAGTAGAAATGGTAGTCCTCGCCATTACGGACACCATTACGGAGGTCCTCCCCACGATGACATATCATATCGACAGGAAGGTCCTCCCCTGCCGAATCAAGCACCGATAAGCTCTTGTATGCTGAGGCACTCAGAAGGACGTGATCAAGCATTTCAAATTCCCAGTTAGTCGCCGACGACATCCTTCGGCAATTAGGAGACGGTCTAGGGCCGCGTTAATCCTCTGAACTACCTCGGAATTTCCCACATAATGATTCAACACCTACCGGTCCCACTACCTTGGACTACACTGACAGTGAGTGTCTCAGTTGGGCTGACCAGGTAGAGGAGTCACTAGCGGAGGAATACACCGATATGCTGCACTTAAGGAAACGAATTACCAGGGATTATATACCAGTTATGTTTTGGCCTACGACCACCTCTCAGTTCGACATACCCAGAGAGTTTTTGGAAGAATGTGTGCACGACATCCACCATAATATATGGATGACCCTCCACTGGATGAAATCAGGCTTTCTTCCCTATTAAGGGTACGTAGACCATGTCCAGACGATATGAGACCTCCTACATCTCGTCAACCTGGAGGCCCTTCCTACGGCGCAATGACATCGACCCGAGAGACGTAAAGGAAACATGGAGATAGCGTGCCTCCGCACGCTGCACCGATTGCGCTACCTCATCGGTGATGCTCTGACATGAATCCATATCAGGGGATGGGGGGAACATGGAGCTCTGCATTTCACTCCGCTCCCCACCCAAAAGAACCCATTCGGTATGGTGTCTTGCAACGTCATGACGTCAAGAAGACAATCGAATGGTCCCCCTGTTCAGGAAAGGCAACACACCCAATAGAGTCAGGCCTTGAGTAAGTCCTAGAAGCGTCAGACCTGATGGGAACAGTCCATTCAAGAACTCCTGAATCAGGCCACCAAGAGCATACAAAAGGTCTCTCATCTAAGAGAGGCCAATCAACAATCTTTTCCTACCTCTCTAGAAGGGATTGATCCACAGGTGAACTCAGCACCAAACCCAGTTCACCCCCGAATGGGGGCACGCGAGATCAGGCCAGTCGCGATAGCAGCAGCCACTACCGCAATCCAGGTTCAACCCCAGCCTGCCAGGCTGGGGGAATTTTTAACAACAAATGCCCCCATAAGACCAATAAAACCGGGAAGAGACTTAATGTCCAAGGAACAGAGCTAACCCCCGCCCTCAGGGATGGGGGCATTATTACCCCCTCAACAACAACCTCCCCCACGAGAGTCAGTATTCTCTCACCTAGGGAGGAAAATCAAAAGAGGAGTTCCCCATCCTATCCCGTCATTCGAATCATCATCCCCTCCAAGAGGAAGGCGCACCGTAAGGTCGCATCAAAGAACTCTCCACGTCACCCTTGGTCAAGAAGTCCGAAGGCAATCCCAGGTCATGAAAGGGAAGGCCAGTAGAATATGCAAGAGATCCTTTTCCCATTTGGAAGATGACATCTTCTCCACCCCACGATATGCATCTATCAACGTCATAGAGGTTAACCCCACGGGTGACACCAGAGATACTGCAAATCAGGAGAGATCAGGAGACGATAGTTCCGGTCAGGCTGTGACTCACAACGAACCACCAGGTGTGCACACTTGAAACCAAAGGGCCACCCTGAATGTGGCCATCCTTCCAGCCAACCCTCCTCCGCCTACCTTGCGAGATTCCAACAAGGATAAGAACAAAAGACTGTTTACCCTTTACCCACCTCTTTCTCTCGACAAAAATGAGCCACTCATGCTCGAAGAGAGATTCACTCAACAGGAAGAGGAGATTAAATAGTTGAGGAGGCTTAACGCCAAGCTACTCCAGAGGAACCTCCTTTTTAAAAGTGCATCCCAGGAGGAGCCACATCATGCACTCCCAGTAAGTGCACCTCCAATACTAAGGTTTTCCCCGACAAATGAAACACGGTCGGAGCACCCATCCAACGAGGAACCTAGACCATCCAACTACCTAAACTTAGAGTCGAATGAATACCAAGACTTACCTCCACTCAGGAAGCAACCGGAGTGAGTACACCTGAACCCTCCAAAGGCGCCATAAACAGAACACGCACCCCTAGTGCTGGACATTCCGGATCCTCAGGCAATGCCTCGGGCTATGCCTGCCTAGGACCAAGCCCAACAGGATGTAAACCAGGGTCTCACCAACACCATCGAGGCACTGACAGATTGATTGGTAGTGATGGAAGGTCGACGTGCTTCGATACAGCCCAAGAGGAAACCCTACCAAGATTGGGTGACCAACACACCACCTCCAACCAATTTTGGGAGCCATGTATTTTCTATCTTTAATGGGTCAGGCGATCCAGAACAACATTTAATTCACTACACATCCTATTGTGACCATATTATGGGAACTCTGGAACAACAAGAAGCAGTGAAACTCATATGATTCGTACGGACCTTGCATGGATTTGCCTTCATCTGGTATATGAGTCTACCAGCCCAGTCAATAAAGAGCTGGGAAGACCTTCGATAGCAGTTCCTATTCCACTTCAGCTCAACGTTGCATAAAACAACGGTCATCGATCTCATGAACTGCAAGCAAACGGAGAATGAGAGGGTCTCAGATTTCATCTCTATATGGAAAGGTCTGACTTATTCTATGAAAAGGCCAATGCCTCAAGATGAGATGCTAGACATATGCATCGATAATCTTCAAGATGAGCTGCGAACACCGCTCATACCAGTGGAGTGAACCACTGGCTTTCGACATCTCTAGGCCATTGCCCAGAGAATTGATGACTCCCTACATCGGACTAATTAGAAGTCCCAAATAACCTCGTAGGCTCCGACGAAAAGAGACCCTAGAGATGAAGCCTCCGCTGTTACAATCAAGATGGCCCCTGTGCCCGCTCCACCACTCAGGCCTCCACCAAATCATCAAGGGCCTCCTGAATATCAGCGGCCGCCTCCGCCTAAACGGGATGATCAGCGAGGACCGAAGCCGAACCAATTTGAGGAACGAAGACAAAAAGTATACTCATTCTGAGATGATCAAGTCCGCGACTACTTTATTTCTTCCATGAACTGCAACTTGCTCTGCCTCCCGGAGCCGAGGAAACCTGAAGAGGTCAGACGCGATGACAGGACAGATTACTACCCCTACTATCGGATGTTGGGGAACAATATATGAGAATGATTCATCTTCAAAGACCTCTTGTAGAATATGGTAGACTCTAGATAGTTCAATCTGGGACCACCCCCAGCACATGTGGCATGTATCTCTACCACCGAATTCGACAAAGAGGAGGGGTGGAAGAAAGTCACTATAAATAAGGGGCAGAAATTTGAGAACTGGATGACTCAGAAGACTATCAACCGAGCCCAGGGCATGCTCCGAGCTCAACTATACCAGCCGATGTTGCCACCAACAACCTCTGAAGCCGCAGAACCGACAGTATCGACCTCACAACCCTCCACGAGCCGGTCATCTGGGCGTAATATAAGGAAGAGGAAACAATCGCAAGAGGAGTGGTCCACAACGGGGCCAAAGTTAGTCCCGACCATGGTAGATTATATGCCCTCGAATTTGGCACCACGGGCACCAACCCTCCAAACGGAACCATCAGGTACAACCGACCAGGTTGAACTGTTAGAGGATGAAGATAAAATCATTGGTTCTATTAACGTCATCCATCTTATAGAATCATTCCCTGATGAAGGGTATGGTTACGAACCCGAGTTCCCTGCACAAGGAGCCGGGAGGAAGAATCACAGAGGTAGGGGATACTAGGGGAGATGAAGTTGCGGCTGAAGCCAACCTTACGGTTGGACCCTGGCCCAAACCGTTAGTATCGCAGAAACCCATGGGAGATCCCTTCAACGGACTCAACAGGAGAAGGAATGCCCCTCTAACTCCACAAGCATCCACTCTGGACCTGTTGTTCTGTGATACCCACGAGAGGAGGATCAAGTGTTTGGCCGCCCTGTGTGCACAAACAGACCGACCAGGCCAAGTCCTCAAAATGCAGGAGTGCCATCGATATCCAACCCTGCAGCCGGCCCCTCCTCATCAAATGCTCCAGCCCCTAAAGCACCCGCTAAGACTCTCCTGCCAATGAAGAAGAGTCGGCCATTGGAGAATAAATACGATATCCTTAAGTAGCTGGCATCGGTACTAGCCATGATATCAATCCTCGATACCCTAAGTCTGTCAGCAGACCTCAGGGAGGCGCTTATAAAAGCTTTGATCATCCCCGATGAGTTTCAAGCTGAGGTAGCCGCCACCAAAATTTACAGGATGGAGACTGACCCGGATGTATGCAATGTGGTGATTTCCTTCACCGATCAGGATGAAGATTCCATCATGGAAGGACACATCATACCACTATATGTGTCTGACACACTGAATGGTATTGAGATTCGGAAATTCTTTGTATAAAATGGCTCTAGAGTTAACCTCATTCCCCTACGTACACTTCGTAAGTTGGGCTACAGTGAGGATGACCTAATTCCCTCGTCCAAAAATCTGTTGGGTTACGATGAGAGAGAGCCGAAACCAATGGGACAAATTAAGCTGAAGACCAATTTTGGTGACCTAGCAGCCTACATGGAATTCCTGGTGGTCCAGTAGATCAAAACATTCAATGCCCTGCTGGGAAGGCTGTGGATCCATAAGTATAGGGCTGTTCCTTCATCCTATCACCAGTGTATCAAGTATTGTGTCAATGGACAAAGTGGAACAGTTCATGTTGACAAGGCCCCTTTGGAGCTCTCCGAGTCACATTACATTGACGCCGAGTTCTATGAGAAAAAGAAAAATAAGCCTTTGGTCAACGGTGTCGACTGGATCCCCTCCCTAAATAGCCTGGAGATGGTTCCTAATGACCCCTTCAGGCAGCTTGGCGAAGATTATGTCCTTCCCAACAACCAAGTTGAGAGTAGGGCTTCAAGTCCGGGAATGCACTCAAATGTCCTCATGACTTCATCCATAACGGCTGAGTCTGACAATGTGGGAACTTCCACCAACCCTCGATCTGGGGATGAATTCTCGAGTAAAGACGCCCATGACACCTCGCCTTTGGACTCTCAAAGGCTCGGACCAGAAGCTCTCTCCTCGTCGGATGAAAAAGATGAGGACTTGAGAGAAGAAGTAGAGGAAGACCTCCGGGACGCACCTCCCGCATTTGAGGAAGGTATCTCCACCACTGTGGACGACCTAAGGGAAATAAACCTGGGTACCGAGGAAGATCCGAGGCCTACTCTCATGAGTACAGCCATGTCCCCCGAGGAGCACGAAGTATATACCTCTTTTCTAAGGCAACATAGAGATGTTTTCACATGGAATTACACGGAAATGCCGAGACTCAATCCCGAAGTGGCGACGTACCACCTAGACCTTCTAGAAGACCATCGGGACGATAAATAGGCCGCCAGAAGGATGCATCCCTCTCATGCTGCCAAAATAGAGGCTAAAGTCGATAAGCTAATTAAAGAAGGCTTCATTCTAGAGGTCCAGTACCCCATTTTGTTGGCCAAAATCATCCCTGTCAAGAAAAATAATGGACAAATCTATGTCTGCATCGATTTTAGAGATCTCAATCGGCATTTCCCAAAAGATGACTTCCCGGTTCCAATCACCGAATTATTAATCGATGCGACAGCTGGGTATGAGGCACGATACTTCATAGAAGGCTATTCTGGATATAATAAAATCAGGATGGCCCGAGAAGAAGAAGAATCCACTTCCTTCAGGGCCACTCAAGGGGTATTCTATTATATGGTCATGCCCTTTGGTCTTAAGAATGATGGCGCCACATATTAGCATGCCATGCATCGGATATTTAAACCATTACTGGGGAAATTCGTTGAATGTTATGTGGATGACCGAGTGGTCAAGTATAGACAGTTCTCGGATCACCTGTAGGACTTTGAGACCATCTTCAACAAGCTCCGACATCATAGATTGAAGATAAACCCCTTGAAATGTGCCTTTGGGGTTACCTCAGGGAAATTCCTTAGCTTCATCGTACGCCATCATGGCATCGAAGTCGACCCTGAGAAGACAAAGGATATCCTTGGATTGCCACCTACCCGCAATCTCACCGAGTTGAGGGGATTACAAGGACACCTAGCCTATATTAAGCGTTTCATAGCTAACCTGGAAGGCAAATGTTTTCCCTTCACCAGGTTAATGAAGAAGGGGGTCATGTACCAATGGACGGATGACTGCCAAGAGGCGTTCGACAACTTGAAGAAGTACTTCTTAAGCCCACTGGTGCTCATTCCCCCAGTTGAAGGAAGACCTCTCATCTTGTACGTGACAGCCTTAGAGCGATCACTAGGAGCCTTCCTCGCACAAAAGAATGATGCGGGTAGTGAAAATAGTCTCTATTATCTCAGTCAAACCATGATTGATGCTGAGACTCGATACTCAAATATCGAGAAGAACTATTTGGCCTTGGTATTCACAGTTCAAAAGTTGCGACATTATCTGCAGAATCATGAGGTCCATTTGATTTCGAAAAGTAACCCGCTCAAGTACATCCTCAGCCGCCCGATGCTAACCGGATGCCTATCCCGATGGGCAGTCATCCTGCAACAGTTTGACATCCGTTTTGTGCCTCAGAAAGCCATCAAGGGTCAGGCAATAGCAAAATTTCTGGCAGAGCACCCTTTGACATGGACCACTGCACCGGACACCGAGCTACATGATGAAGACATCTTCTCGGTTCGAGAAGAGTTCCCAGCATGGGAAATGTACTTTTATGGCGCATCCTGAAGCCCAACCGGGAGGAGGATGGAGGATCCCAGATTCAACAAAGTGGGTTTGGGGATAATACTCCTTTCCCTAGAAAAGGCAGTCCTGCTATATTCCTTCCTCCTAGAAGAGGGGTGCACGAACAACGAAGCGGAATATCAATCCCTCATTGTAGGCCTGTAACTCTCACTATAGGCACAAGTACAACACCTTAAGGTAAAAGGTGACTTAGAGATGGTCATCAAGCAAGTCAATGGTGACTATGCTATTGTTGACGCTCCTTTCGTCACAGAATCTAAAGGTCGGAAAAGGGAATATCTGATCTCAAAGTGATTCATCCTTTGAAGAAACATCAAAAATCGACAAAGGGATGAACAAGGAGAACATTGCCCATAGGTCGCGCAAGTTCCCTCATGGTCGCGCAAGTACACTTGCGCGCCGCCTAGTGGTCGTGAAAGTACTTGCGCGACACCTTATGGTCGTGCAAGTGACTTGCGCGACCTAAGTGGTAACCGCTTGGTAACCGCCCGGTAACCGCCCAGGGTCTTCTTTTGCCTATAAATAGACCCTGTGGGCCCCCCATTCGAGAGGATCTTTTTCCAGAAACTCGGATTAAAGCTCCCGACGCCCAAGTCTCTTCTCAAAGCTTCCGGAACACTTCTAAGGTAATTTCTTACCTAGAACGGAAGATCTAAAGAGAAAAAGGAAGGCCTAAGTGTTGAAACTTATCAAACACTTGCGCGCCTACTTAATTCCTTCAATATAACTTGCGCGTCCCTCTTCTGGAAGAACCTCAAGAGGATGGTAAAGGGTTTAATAAAGAGTCGCTCAAGGATTTCAATACTGGTTGAAAATCGCGCAAGTACCCCTCATGTCGCGCAAGTATACTTGCGCGACCAATACTTGCGCGCCGCCGCAGGACTTGCGCGCCTTTCAAGACTTGCGTGCCCCTATCTTTTTGGGTGCCCATCTTGCCCATTTTTACCCCTCTTAAGCCATTTCACCCTTCCTATTCAAGATTCAGTCTTCAAGATACTCTTCAAAGCCATTTATGGCATGATTTCTTGATTTTACATCCTTATCTGAAAGGAATTCTGTGAAATATCTCTCAAAACCTAGTGATTTAAACATCTTTATGTCACTAAATATTGAGAGTTCATTCATTCAACCTCATCCTTTAAGATGAGAGAATCTTAACCTGGGCATCCTCCTCAGGAGTAAGCCCCAAACCTTAATCCTAACCTAGGCTTCCTTCTCAGGAATAAGTCCTAGTCATAAATCCTGGACATCTTTCTTAAGAATAAGCCCCAATCAAGTCCTTTAATCTTGGGCATCCTCCTCAGGAGTAAGCCCCAAACCTTAATCCCTAACCTGGGTCTCCTTTTCAGGAATAAGACTCAGTCATAACCTTGGGCTTCCTTTTTAGGAGTAATCCCCAAGTCCCCTAACCTAGGCTTCCTTCTCAGGAATAAGTCCTAGTCATAAATCTTGGGCATCCTTCTTAGGAGTAAGCCCCAAGTCTCTTAAAATTTATCTTAACCAGTCATAAATTACCTTTGATTTGGGTTTCCTTTTCAGGAATAAAACCCAATCATAAGTCCCCTCCTAACTTGGGCATCCTCCTTAGGAGTAAGCCCCAAGATTAGAGTATTCAAATCTCCATGAAGCACATATAACTTTGTGGACCCTGTTCTTGGATTTTCTCCCTAAAAGTAAATCCTAAACCTTCGTCTATCTGGGAAGTCATCTATACATAAGCCCCAAAACAAATTCTTATGATTGCATCTTTTATGGCACAATTGTCTAAATTTTACCAATACCTCTTGTTTCTCACACCGAGCATGACTCACGTGAGCTTAGAGTGTAAAAGTAATTATGACATTCATCTTTGAGCCATCAATCATAAAACATCATGTCCCATTCCTCGAACTACGTGGGTTCTGATTCCTTTTTTTAAAACAAAGGATACGTAGGTAGCCCATTTATGGGTTCGATCCCAATATTGAAATAATCTCTGTCCTTCTGAATGACGATAAACTTCAAGTGCCCCACTGAGTGGCTTTAAAAACCAGCCTGGTCATCAAAATGACCAAGAGACTTTTATATAAATGTTTTGAAGGATACCATTGACCAAGAATCTCTAAAAAAATATAGATGATTCTATATTGATGAAGAACCTCGAATACATATAAAAGATTCTCTAAATTTCTTGCATATTTAATCATTGATTGTTAAAACTAAAGGAAAGCTCATTTTATACTTGGTAATGTAATAAGGATTCACGAACTTAACTTAAATCTATAAAGAGAGTCCCGGAGTAGGCAATAATTCCCCTCAAAAAGGTGTGATGAGTCCGACCTCCCATCCTCTCGACCAATGCAAATTCCTAAGCCTCATTAGCCCACAAGCTAATGAGCGCCTGCCTTTAGAAAGTAGGTCCAAACGGATGTGGAATCATTGGATGTTTCCGGTTCTATGAACAAACCCGTTAGAAACCGATCGGAATGTTTGAATCTCCCGTCCAGGAGGTCATCCCCGGATTCCGCGCGAAACAAAAATGGTGAACCCGAAGTGAATCCTTAACCAAGTTAAAGTGATGTTCTTCTTATCTGTTAGGCCCTTTGGGCCAACAAGGCAATCATTGACATATGATCATCCAAAAGATGCAGTAGCCGGATTCATCTTGATTATGTCTGTTACATGGAACAGGCACTCTTTTTTCAAGATCTTCTACAAAAATGGCTTTCCTTAAATTCACCCCTGTGAATACTGCTGCTGGGAACACCTCTACTGTGAGGTCTGCTGCTGTGAAAACCAATGCTGCTACTCCTGCTGGAACGTCATCCGCTCTGAGGATGACACCACCAACTCAGCGTCTTCAACGCTGTGTTTCTAATGCACTGGTTAAGGAGTACCGTCGCAACGGTACTATCCCAACTCTGGAGGCCGCTCGTCAAGCCCTCCAAGTTAACAATTCTACCTGGTCGTCCGGACAACGACGACCAGCAATCAAGAAGCAGACGGTGCTGACTACCGTCTCCAACCGTTTCGGGTCGTTATCCCCGGAACGCAATTTCCATTCACTCCCTTACTCCGAGGAAGTGAATGAGCAGGTCCCGCAGGACCTTAATTCAAAAATACAGAAGTCCTTCTCAAGGGCTCCCATCAACAATCGCCGCCAGACTCGTGCGGTAGTGCGTCCTCAACATGATGAGGGTACTGACTCCAGGCATTCAGCTCAGGTTCCTCGAACCCGAGCAGGAAAGATGAACCGCCAGAGACGGAATCCGGTTAACAATAGGCAGGTTGTCATCCCTGCCATCTCCGGAGAAGTCCACCAACCTAACTTGGTGGCAAATAATGAGCAGGCATACACACCTGTTCATTTTAATCCCGCTGTCCAGCAGACTCGTCTGGCAGCATCAAGCCGATCCCGCCAGGCAATTCCAGCGGAGTACCATAGGCAGGAACATACACCTGCTTATACCTCAGCAGTTAGTCAGCAGGCTCGTCTGACTACATATGATGGATCTCGTCAACCGCGTTTGGCGAAGTGTAATCAGCAGGCACATACACCTGCTAATACTAATCAAGCCTACCAACAGTCTCGCTTGGTAGCGCACGGAGAAGTCAGTCGGAAAGCCCCGACGACAAACAGGAGGCAGACTAAACTCTCTGCCTCCACACTTGAGTACTGTCAGGATTCACTGACAGGAAAAGGAGGACAGGAGCAGGCACATACACCTACTCCAAGCCCGGAATGGACGTATATCCCTGTTCCGGCGGCTGAAGTCACCAAACATATTTTTTCAATGGTGAAAGAGCAGAAGCAAATTCCTGCTCATATTCTGGATGCTTGCCAGGATATCATAACAGCTTCAGCAACATCTCAGGGACAGCCACATAAATCTATCCCTAGCAGTGGAGTGACACATCAACAATTCACTCCGGAACAGACACACACATCTGTTCCAGTCCAAGAGGGTTGTGGGGCCTACTCCCCCATATCATATGGACAACCAAGTCAGGCACATACACCTAATTTGAGCGATGATCATCAGCCTAACCTGACCATCTTTCCTGATCAGGCACATACACCTGCTCAGAGCAATCACTTTCGTCATCAAGTGGTTTCTAAAGCGAGTAAGAAGGCATCTAAGAAAAAGATCCGCCCAGCACAGTCAGGAGATCAAAGGCCAATCTGCAACAAGGCCTTGCTCGATGCTGGAGTTCTTGAAGCCCTCAGACATTTATCTGTCGAAATTCAAGATTCTACTCCCTCAGTTCCCAATAACAGGAACATTAATCCCGAAGGTCTTCAACAGACACTTCCTCATGAAAACTTGCTTCATGAAAATTCGGTCAATCTTGAAGTTTCTTCTTCAGATGAGAGCCACAGGAACCCTCTGTGTGGTCAGAAGGCCAAGGAGAAAGAGATTTCATCTTTTGCTATAACCCATCATGAAGGTCCTCCTCATGGTGATGAACTTCGCTGCGAAAGTCCTCTCTGCAGTAGTGATTCACATTGTCTCGAAAATTCTTCAGAAGGCAATGTAGTGACGAGAAAGCCCTCCTATCTCGAGGCACTTGCAAACGTAAAACCAGTCATGTCTGAAGTTTTACTATCGGCAGGTGAAACTCTTTCTCCATCAGAAGATAGCTTGGGGTTCTGGTTATTCTCCGAACCTTCCCTGGGTCATTCATCTTCCAGCATGAATAGTGATTCCTCTACCAATCTTGTTGAATCCGATGAAGCAACAAGGAAACACCAACTCTGGTCCAAACAAGTAGAAGAATCTTCATTTAATGATAAAGAGGAAATGCTAAACATGAGGAAAAAACTGGCAAAAGGTGAAGTACCAGTCATGTTTTGGCCTTTGGCTGATTCCCAGTATGACATTCCAAAGATGTTGACGGATGATGGAATCCATGATATTCGTCTCAACATATGGAAAACTCTTTGTCAATTAAAGAAGAAGGTATTATCTTACGATGAATATGAAAATCATCTTAAGATAATATAAGGGTTACAACGCCAGATTGATTTGGCATCTCTATCAGTCTCTCGGTATCCGAAGGCTGAAAAGCAACAGAGAACCCTTCAACGTTCATGCCTTGGCGCACTAAGAAGATTGCGTCAGTTAATTTCCAATGCTCCATCTAATGTTCATATCAGAGGATGGGGTGTTCACGGAGCACTACATTTCACAGTGCTTTCCGGTCAGCAAAGCCCGCCGAAAATGGTCTCATGCAATGTTATTGCCCATGGCCGGCCACAGTCAATGGGCTTTGTTCATAATCAAAATCTTGCTCGAGATCAAGCTTCAACTAGTTCCTCTCAAAATCAAGTATATAGAGAACAGGTTGTTGAATTGCTTCTACATCAAGCAGGCGAGAATATTGCGCAAGCCTCTCGTCTGGAGCAAACACGTCATCAAATGACAGAAGTTTCGGAAATCATCCAACGGTCTGTTGAACCAAGTGATAAAAGTGGATACAGGTTAATGCATCCAGCTAATTTCCGAACTAAGATTCGCAAGATCAAGAGAGATTTTAAAAAGATCTCAGACATAGCATGTCAAGAGACACCCCATCTTGCCAGACTGGGGACTTCTCTAACCCAACCCTCAGAATCAACAAATGGGATTCGAGGAGTTGAGCGGAAGCAACAGGAACACCCCCAGTCCACCGGACTGGGGACTTTTTCAAATCTTCAATCCCTCCCTCAGAGAAAGTCAGTATTCTCTCGATTAGGGAATAAGCCTCAAGAGGAACGAAGAGCCAAGATGTCAGGAGATTCTCTCCAAGTGACGGTTCTCCAAGAAATTCTTGAGGGATCAAGTCAACGGAATTCCATGTCTTATCATGGACATAGAAGGAGACAATATCACAGAAATGCTGATAGAAAGGATTCCATGCAATATGCATCCATTAATGTCATCACTGCCGTTGCTGCTGATTCACCAGATGAGGCTCAATCAGAGGGATCAGACGAAGAGGTTCCTGCTCAAGAAGTTGCGCACACAGACCTAAATGAAGAAGGTGTGCGCACACGTAATCAAAGGCTTACCCAAAATCTGGGTATTCCTTCAAGTAACCCACTTCCCCCTCTCCGAAAAGGATCCAATAAGGGGAAAGGAAAGAATCAGGTTACTTCTCACCCTTCCTCTGAAGGAGGTCAATCGCTCTCATTAGAGCAAAGGTTTGCACAATAGGAGGAAGAGATGAAAGAATTAAAAAGGTTGAATGCAGAACTACTTCAGAGTAGTCTTCTTCTTAAGAATGATGAAGTCTGACAGCCGAAGGAATTTGTTGTAACTACTGAGATGGATCAGGAATATCCTCCTTTATTAGTACACCCACAGAGGTCTAATCCTATGGGTCAAACACAACAACGGTTGGCAGCACTACCATTAGTTGCAGCACCAACCTCCACGGCTGTCCAAGCTCCATTCATTGCACCTACCCAAAACCAAGTTCAACCTGATGTTTCTCAAAAGTTAATAACTACTATTGAGTCATTAACAGCTCGGTTAGAAACTATGGAAGGGAAACGGGCGCAAGTTCAACCTGAAAAGAAAGTTTACCCTGAATGGGTTGATTCAATTTCTCCTCCATCCAGTTTTGGAAACCCTATTTTCCCTACTTTCAATGGATCAGGCGACCCTGAACAACATTTGACGCATTACGTGTCTTGTTGTGATCCTATGATGGGAACTCCAGAGCAACAAGAAGCAGTGAAACTCAGATGCTTCGTGCGAACCTTGCAAGGACCAGCTTTTGTCTGGTATACAAGCTTGCAATCCCGGTCAGTCATCGGATGGGAGGATCTTCGTCAAAAATTCCTTCTTCAGTTTAGCTCAACTTTTCCAAAAACGACAGTTTTCGATCTTACAAACTGCAAGCAAAGGGATAATGAAAGAGTCTCTGATTTCATTGCTCGTTGGAAGGGATTAACGTATTCCTTGAGTTTATCACTCCCTCAGGAGGAATTATTGCCAATCTGTGTGGCAAATTTGCGTGACGAATTACGCACGCCATTGATCCCTGTGAAATACACAGGAGGGTTTCGAGACCTTACTTCAATCGCTCAACAGATTGAAGATTCCCTTTTACAGGCTAAGGTTAAATCTCGTGTAATTCCATCAGCTCCAGGAAGAAGAATGGGTAAAGCAGAAACTGCTACAGTTATGCTTAAACAGGCACCTGTACCTATTTCTACTTCAAAACCTTCATCTTCTCGAAGAGCTCCACCTCCTGAACGCCAACAACAAAGGCTGTTTCGTCCAAATGATCAAAAAGATCAACGACGAAAACAATTTGAGGATATGAAGAGTAAAACATACTCTTTCCGAAGTGATCAAGTTCCTGGTTACTTCATTTCAGCTCTGGAAAATAATTTTGTTCAATTACCAGTGCCGAAGAGACCAAACAAGGAAGGAGATGAAGACCGTCCCAATTATTGTCCCTTTCATCAAATGTTGGGACATCCCATCCAGGAGTGTTTTGTCTTTAAAGACCTCCTACAAAAGATGGTCGACTTGGGACAAGTCAAATTGAAGGGTTCTTCAGCTCATGTAGCGTGTATTACCGCTACAGATCCAGAGGAAGGAGGCGAGTGGCAGGAAGTCAAAAGCAAAACTGCGAAAAAATATGATGATTGGATGGTCAGAAAGACAATCAATCGGACCCATTCCATTTTGTGAACACAATTGAAGAAGCCAATTGTGTCTCCTACAAAAGCTGCAGTAAAGCCTCCATCAAAGGACAAATCCTCAAAATGGCAGCGCAATTCAAAGAAGAAAGATGAATCAGGAGAAGAGGAGTATGTATCAAAGCCTAAATTGTCTTTGACTCTGGCAGATTTCATGCCATCTACTTCAAAGAAACGGGCACCGTCCCACCAAACGGCACAGCCTAAACAGGCTAACCAGGCAGAGTCTTTATCAGACGAAGAGTTAATCTTTGGTTCTGTTAATATGATTCAATTAACAGATTCATATTCCAGTCTTGATGAGCCTGAATTCCCTGTATCAAATAAGGGAACCCGAGGAAGTTCTAGAGGTTCAGGATATAGGGGAAGACGTGGATCTTTCCGAAGCCACTACTCTAATTCTACCCCTGCTAGCACTGTATATGCAGCAGAAACTCGTGGTAGAGTCCTTCAGCGAGCTCAAAAAGAACAAGCAAGTTCTTCTGCAAATGGCCAACTCAGCTTCGGCACAGTTATTTTGGAAGACCGATTAAAGGTTCCATCTTCTTTATCTCAGCAAGTAAGTGGATCTAATCAGTCTAATTTTCCAAAACCAAAGATGTTGCCAACTCCAATACAAGATGCATCAGCTTCCAAAGCATCTGCTTCCAAGGTACCTGCCAAACCGCATATTCCTATTGGGAAACGCAGGCCTCTAGATCAAAAGTATGATATATTGAAACACTTGGCCCAAGTACCAGCCAAATTATCAATTTTGGATGCTTTGAATCTATCAAGAGATCTTCGGGAAGCACTCATCGAAGCTTTGTCAAGTCCTCAGGAATTTGAAGCTGAAATTGATGCAGCTGAAATTTATCACATAAAGAATAATCCTGCAGAATGCCATGCAGTGATATCTTTTACTGATAAAGATGAAGATGATGTTGTGCATGGGCACATAAAACCTTTGTACCTATCTGGAAAAGTCAATGGTATAGATGTTCGAAGAGCTTTTATTGACAATGGTTCAGGAGTCAACCTCATGCCCATTCGCACACTTCGTCGATTGGGCCTCACGGAATCTGATTTATCTCCTTCTACCATGATGTTGCAAGGATATGATAAAAATGAACAAGAACCACTGGGAGAAGTTACGCTCAGAACTCAGTTTGGAGATCTTGTTTCCAATTCAGATTTCATGATTGTTGATCAAGACTCAGCTTTCAATATCTTGCTTGGAAGACCCTGGCTACATCAGCATGCAGCTATTCCGTCATCATACCATCAATGTCTCAAATACTGTTTCGATGGTCAAGTTGGAACATTGTATGGTGATAAGGCCCCTTTCAAGACATGTGAGTCTCAATACATTGAGGCGGAATTTTATCACATGAAGAGAAGAGAAAAATCTACAATGAAGGAAATTACCAAAGTTAATGCTCCATATGGTTTGGAAAAAATTCCAATAAATCCATTTTCACATGTGAGTACAGATTATGTGTTACCTATCAGTCGAATTGACAAAATAGGCCCAAATCAAAATAATCTTATGGAAAGATCCATAATGTCAATTACGGCAATCGAGCCAGACAACATGGGAGAAATTGGTAACTTACCAAGCAGTGATGAAAGCATGAGTGGTGACGTTTTCATTTCGTCTGCTGAAATCCAACAAGTCTATACTTCGCTAATCAGGCCAGAAGAAGTTATAGCAACACCAGAGGTGAATGTTGATGTCGATTCTCAATCCATCATCTCCTCTTTATTTCCCAAAGAAGACCCTTTTTCATCAATAGGGTCGGAAATGGAAGCTTCTTCTTCAAAATGTGAAAATTTTGACATCTCTTATGATCATAAGAATTTCGTTTTTTCATCTACTTTGCAAGTAGAAACGGAAGAAATAACACATGATGAAGAGGAAGAGGAAGATCTTAGAGATGCTCCTCCAGCATTTGAAGAGGGTATCTCTACCACTGTGGATGAACTCAGAGAAGTAAATCTGGATACAGAGAAAGATCCACACCCCACTTTAATTAGTGCGGCCATGACCCTTGAAGAACAAGAGATGTATATTTCTTTTCTAAAGCAAAATAAAGATATTTTTGCTTGGAATTATACAGAGATGCCTGGCCTTGATCCTGATGTTGCCACCCATCATTTGGGTTTGCCAAAAGAACATTGAGGATTCAAGCAAGCCGCGAGAAGAACACACCCAACCTATGCTTCCAAAATCGAGGCTGAAGTGGATAAGCTTATCAAAGCTAACTTCGTCAGAGAAGTTCAATATCCCAAGTGGTTGGCTAATATTGTCCCAGTAAAGAAAAAGAATGGACAAATTAGGGTTTGCATCGATTTCAGAGATCATAATCGGTATTGTCCCAAAGATGATTTTCCAGTTCCGATTACAGAACTCTTAATTGATGCGACGGCTGGCTATGAAGTACTTTCTTTCATGGATGGATATTCTGGATATAATCAGATCCGAATGGCCCCAGAAGATGAGGAATATACTGCCTTCAGAGCTCCTCAAGGTGTGTTTTGTTACCGGGTGATGCCCTTTGGTTTAAAGAATGCAGGTGCAACATATCAACGCGCCATGCATCGTATCTTCAAACCTTTTCTAGGGAAATTTGTTGAATGCTATGTAGATGATTTGGTGGTTAAATCCAAACAACGTTTTGATCACTTGGCTGATTTGGAAATCATATTCCACAAGCTTCGACAACATAATTTGAAGATGAACCCCTTAAAATGTGCTTTTGGGGTAACCTCAGGAAAATTCCTCGGCTTTGTTGTACGACATCGTGGTATTGAAGTCGATCCTGAGAAGACCAAATCAATCCTTGGTATGTCACCTCCTCAGAATTTGAAAGAATTAAGAGGACTTCAAGGACACTTAGCCTATATTCGGCGTTTCATCGCCAATTTGGCAGGCAAAAGTTTACCTTTTACCAAATTATTGAAGAAAGGAGTCACTTACCAGTGGACTGAAGAATGTCAAGAAGCATTTGATGTTCTCAAGAAATACCTCTTGAGTCCACCAGTACTCATGCCACCTGTTGAGGGTAGGCCTCTTATCCTCTATGTGACAGCTTTAGAGCGATCATTGGGTGCCTTTCTCGCTCAAAAGAATGATGCTGGGAATGAAAATAGTCTCTACTATCTCAGTAGAACTATGCTTGAAGCAGAAACCCGGTATTCGAATATTGAAAAGTGCTGCCTAGCATTAATCTTTGCAGTTCAGAAACTGAGACACTACCTGCAACATCACGAGGTCCAATTGGTATCTCGTAATAATCCACTCAAATTCATCCTTAGTCGTCCAATGCTTACAGGACGTCTGGCAAGGTGGGCGGTTATTCTACAGCAGTTCGACATCCAGTATGTGTCTCAAAAGGCAATTAAGGGCCAAGCTCTGGCTGATTTCATGGATGAACACCCTTCAGTGGAAGACACGTATTCAGATATTGAACTCCCTGATGATGAAGTTTTTTCTATTCAAGAGAGTCCTCAAACATGGGAAATGTATTTTGATGGTGCTTCTAGAAGTCCAACAGGGAAGAAAATGGAAAATCCTAAATTCAACAAAGTTGGTTTAGGAATTGTGCTCATTTCTCCAGATAAGGCAGTGTTACCTTATTCCTTTTTTTTGTGGGAAGGTGGTACCAATAATGAAGATGAATACCAAGCTCTCATTGCAGGCTTGGAGTTAGCGCTTCAAGCACAAGTGAATCACTTAAAGGTGAAAGGTGATTCAGACCTGGTAATCAAACAAATCAATGGGGATTACGCCATCAGAAAAGAAGAATTAATCCCTTTGTATGATTACGTCAGAGAGTTAATGTCGGAATTCCCTACAGAACCGACATTTTCTTATGTCCCAAGATCACAAAATGCTCAAGCTGATGCACTGGCTAATATAGCCACAGCTTTAGCAGATCCAAATCGGGACGAGACAACCATCGGTATTGCCCACCGTCGTGCAATTTCACCTTATGTTCAAGTCAGAACAGAGGAAATTAATGAAATTAGTCCCATTCCTGAACCATATGGTCATACTACAGGATGGATGTCACCTATCAGGGAATACCTTCAAAATGGAACACTTCCACCTGATAGAGCCGAGAGAGAACAAATTCGGCGACGTGTGGTCAATTTTACTCTTTATGATGGTCCAAACCACCTCGAGAAAATTCTCTACAAACGTGGTTTTGATGGAGTTCTCTTCAGATGTATTGATGGTGAAGAGACAATGGCTGTCATAAAAGAAGTGCATGCAGGAGTATGTGGTGCCCACCAGTCTGGACATAGATTGTCTGATCAAATTCGAAGGCTTGGATACTTCTAGCCTTCAATGATACAAGATTGTGTTAATTTCACAAAGAAGTGTCATTCATGCCAAGTATATTCCAACTTCATTCATCAACCTCCAGAGTTGTTTCATACAGCTAAATACTCATGGCCATTTTCTACATGGGGAATGGATGTGGTGGGACCTTACCCTTCAGCTACGGCCAAGCAGTTTAAGGACATTCTTACTGCTACTGATTTCTTTTCCAAATGGGCAGAGGCAGTACCTCTCAAAGAAGTCAGTTCTAAATGCATTGTTAGCTTCATCAAGTCTAACATCATTACTAGATTTGGTGTCCCTCATACCATATTGACGGACAACGGCACCAACTTCTGTTCTTCTGAGGTAAAGAGATTGTATCAAGAATACAACATTAAGTCCAACCATTCATCTCGATATCATGCAGCGGCTAATGGCCAGATAGAGGCCTTCAACAAGACTCTTTCAAATATACTACAAAAGATGGTGGATAAAGATAAGAGGTCATGGCCTGATAAACTCTATCATGCTTTATGGGCTTATCGGACTACCACTCGCAATGCAACGCGGTCTACTCCATATTCATTGGTATATGGAACAGAAGAAGTCTTGCCAATTGAAGTTCAATTTCCCTCACTCAGAATAGCCATTTGTGATCAGTTATCAACAGATGAGCAATCCCAAAAGCGGTTGAATGAATTGGAACAGTTAGATGAGAAAAGATTGTGCACTTTGCACCACTTGGAAATCTATCAGAATCGAATAGCACGAGCTTTTAACAAAAAAGTTCGTCTTCGTTCATTCATTCAGGGAGAATTGGTATTGGTTCTCATAACACCAATGATACCAGGAAAGAAGCCTCACAAGCTTGAACCAAAATGGGAAAGACCTTATTCAATACATAAGGTCTACTCCAATGGAGCGTATTCTCTAATCTCAATGGATGGAGAACACATCACGACTCCAACTAATGCCAGATTTCTGAAGAAGTATTTTGTATAAACACAAAATATTGTTCCCAGAACCAAGACTCTTACATTTGGTTCATACAGCAATGGTCCAGTATGACCTTAAACTACAACTTGGTCCAGTATGACCTTAAACTACAACTTCGTCCAACATGACATTAAACTGTGTCACACTTCTGTCCGAGATGACATTAAACTATAATACGTCCAGCATGATGATAAACTGTACGGTCCATGCATATGACCTTAAACTATTCGCACTTATGTCCCTGCAACATGACACTAAACTGTGCAGCACCAATAGTCCTAACTGCAAGACTTTAAACTGCATAGTCCCTAATTTTGTCCTACATGACAATAAACTGTATAGAAGTTCCTATATTTTGTCCGAGATGACATTAAACTATATTGTGTCCTAGCAATATGACATTAAACTGTGTGGCACTTTCATCGTCCAACATGACGTTAAACTATGTCAGTTCCCTTATCGTCCAACATGACGTTAAACTGTCACATTGGTTACTAATATGTCCTACATGACACTAAACTGTATATGTCCGAGATGACATTAAACTATATTGTGTCCTAGCAACATGACATTAAACTGTGTGGCACTTTCATCGTCCAGCATGACATTAAACTGTAAAAAAATCCCCAGAACTGATATCCTCATATTGGTTCACCTTAGTCCTCGCTACATGACTTTAAACTGTACAGCACCAGTTCGTCCTTGCTATATGACATTAAACTATACAGCAATGGTCCCGTATGACTTTAAACTGCATCATCCCTGGTCCATGAATATGACCATAAACTATATGCAAATATGTCCAGCAAGACGTTAAACTGTGACGTCCTAACTACATGACGCTAAACTGTATAAAAGTCCCTCACGTCCGGAAAGACGTTAAACTATATAATCATCAAAAGTCCAGCATGACATTAAAACTGCACAATCCCCCTTTCGTCCAATATGACGTTAAACTGTATTGTCCCCATCGTCCTAACTACATGACGCTAAACTGTACAGAAAGTCCTTGATATGTCCTACATGACATTAAACTGTGCATCGTTAAGGTTGTTATTACCTCTTGTTTCTCACACCGAGTATGACTCACGTGAGCTTAGAGCGAACATCAACCATAACACTCCCTTTGGGCCACTAACCATGTGTAAGTCCCAACAACATTTTTTTTAGATCATTGTCCACAAGAACAACTTGGTCATTAATTCATTCTTTAATTGAACTACACAGACTTTGATCCTTGCCCTCCAGGTTGGGTATGTAGGCAACCTCCCAAAGGTTCAAGCCCAAAAACAATCTCTTCACATTGGTTCACCACCATCTCATATGATGATGATTTGTGAAACCACCCCTGGAATCAATATATTTACATTGATTCACTTTCGTCCTTGTTATATGACGTTAAACTATACAATACTTTTGTCCGGTACGACAATAAACTACAATATTCTTTGATTTCCTCATTTGAGAAGGAACCATTTTTAACATTGATTCTTTTTTCAATCATGGTTTTCATTTTTCAAAAGACTACGTACATACATGGTAATGCCTAAAACTTTTTATCTTAGGTTAAAACCATCATTGCACTAAAGTCCCCTTTTCACCCTTCACATGTACGAACCAAATTTGTACAAAGGGTAGTTCTAGAACTACGTGGACTTGATTCCCATCCTTATGGGATACGTAGGAACATTCGAGTGTCCCTCGAATCCATTCCCAAGGCTTTTGGGCCTAACCCCAAATTTCACTTTCAGTCCCTTGGCTGAAAAGTCCTCGTGAAAACACACACTGTGTATTCATTATTATGGTCCGAATTCTATGACCCTAAACTAAGATCACTCATAATTTCGTCCTGCATGACGTTAAACTACATTTCAAGAACTACGTATGGCTTGATTCTCATTCTTATGAGATACGTAGTGAAGTCCAAAATTTCAATTTAGGACCCAGCCACAACATGATTATGGTTTTCATTGACCTATGTATCTCTATATACATTGGACAATACCCATCTTTATGTGTTATAATCCTAACCTTAAATATTTTCAGATCTTCATAACCCTTTTCATGACTTCTAGTCACAAAAATGTCAAACTTCTGAGAATTCTTTTGCCTGACTATGCAGCACGTGCCCATAGGTGGCCTTGCATAAACAGTCCACATAACAGACTTGTCAGCCAAAAGATGCTATTTTATTTGACTATGCAGCCAATGCCCATAGGTGGCCCTGCATATTTCAACCCCCTAACGGGTTTTGTTAGATAATAGTAACATCATTCTTGGGAAGAATGCCTCTTTTGTCCTTATTTGTCTTAAAACGACAGTATGTAGGGATCCGCAAAAAATAGCCATCCTTAACATATTTGTCCCATATCCTTTTTCATGATCTGAAAGTATTCAAGTCTATGGTTTATTCTTCTTCCCTACGTTTGGGTCAGACCTTCGTAGGAGTGATATTCATCCAGTTCATCGATATTCTTGTTTGGAAATATCTTCTCCATATTCAAGTACCTCTTTCCATACAACAAACTCTATGCTTTAGAAAATTTGAATCTCCATAAACTTTCACTGGCTTTTAGCACTATGAAAGTAAATTTCTGGGAGTTCTTTTGCCTGACTATGCAGCACGTGCCCATAGGTGGCCTTGCATAAACAGTCCACATAACAGACTTGTCAGCCAAAAGATGCTATTTTATTTGACTATGCAGCCAATGCCCATAGGTGGCCCTGCATATTTCAACCCCCTAACGGGTTTTGTTAAATAATAGTAACTTCATTCTTGGAAACTACTTCTTCTAATGCCTTTTAGCTCTTTTTTCATATCATTCCTCAGATTCAAATATTCTTAAGCCATATTTTACATTTTTTCCCTCATACTTGAGTATAGTAAATATGTTTTCAGATAAATTGTGAAGGAATTGAATCCATTTTAATCCATTTTCGGTCAAAGATATTTCGACCTTAAACATTAGCCACTTTATGTCCGGCATGGATGACTTTAAACTGCCCACAAAAGACAAAGGAACTCTGAATAAATGTCAAGTTCCAGCACACTTGCGCGCTGCCCTCTGCGCCTTGAAAGACTTGCGCGCACTCCCTTTTCCTTTGGAGGGATTCGATTTCCTCAGAGTCAAATCCTCATTTCTTTCCGGATCCAAATCCGAGGGGGGACTTTTGTTGACGCTCCTTTCATCACAGAATCTAAAGGTCGAAAAAGGGAATATCTGATCTCAAAGTGATTCATCCTTTGAAGAAACATCAAAAATCGACAAAGGGATGAACAAGGAGAACATTGCCCATAGGTCGCGCAAGTTCCCTCATGGTCGCGCAAGTACACTTGCGCGCCGCCTAGTGGTCGTGCAAGTACTTGCGCGACACCTTATGGTCGTGCAAGTGACTTGCGCGACCTAAGTGGTAACTGCTTGGTAACCGCCCGGTAACCGCCCGAGGTCTTCTTTTGCCTATAAATAGACCCTGTGGGCCCCCCATTCGAGAGGATCTTTTTCCAGAAACTCAGATTAAAGCTCCCGACGCCCAAGTCTCTTCTCAAAGCTTCCGGAACACTTCTAAGGTAATTTCTTACCTAGAACGGAAGATCTATAGAGAAAAAGGAAGGCCTAAGTGTTGAAACTTATCAAACACTTGCGCGCCTACTTAATTCCTTCAATATAACTTGCGCGTCCCTCTTCTGGAAGAACCTCAAGAGGATGGTAAAGGGTTTAATAAAGAGTCGTTCAAGCATTTCAATACTGGTTGAAAATCGCGCAAGTACCCCTCATGTCGCGCAAGTATACTTGCGCGACCAATACTTGCGCGCCGCCGCAGGACTTGCGCGCCTTTCAAGACTTGCGCGCCCCTATTTTTTTGGGTGCCCATCTTGCCCATTTTTACCCCTCTTAAGCCATTTCACCCTTCCTATTCAAGATTCAGTCTTCAAGATACTCTTCAAAGCCATTTATGGCATGATTTCTTGATTTGACATCCTTATCTGATAGGAATTCTGTGAAATATCTCTCAAAACCTAGTGATTTAAACATCTTTATGTCACTAAAGATTGAGAGTTCATTCATTCAACCTCATCCTTTAAGATGAGAGAATCTTAACCTGGGCATCCTCCTCAGGAGTAAGCCCCAAACCTTAATCCTAACCTAGGCTTCCTTCTCAGGAATAAGTCCTAGTCATAAATCCTGGGCATCTTTCTTAAGAATAAGCCCCAATCAAGTCCTTTAATCTTGGGCATCCTCCTCAGGAGTAAGCCCCAAACATTAATCCCTAACCTGGGTCTCCTTTTCAGGAATAAGACTCAGTCATAACCTTGGGCTTCCTTTTTAGGAGTAAGCCCCAAGTCCCCTAACCTAGGCTTCCTTCTCAGGAATAAGTCCTAGTCATAAATCTTGGGCATCCTTCTTAGGAGTAAGCCCCAAGTCTCTTAAAATTTCTCTTAACCAGTCATAAATTACCTTTGATTTGGGTTTCCTTTTCAGGAATAAAACCCAATCATAAGTCCCCTCCTAACTTGGGCATCCTCCTTAGGAGTAAGCCCCAAGATTAGAGTATTCAAATCTCCATGAAGCACATATAACTTTGTGGACCCTGTTCTTGGATTTTCTCCCTAAAAGTAAATCCTAAACCTTCGTCTATCTGGGCAGTCATCTATACATAAGCCCCAAAACAAATTATTATGATTGCATCTTTTATGGCACAATTGTCTAAATTTTACCAATACCTCTTGTTTCTCACACCGAGCATGACTCACGTGAGCTTAGAGTGTAAAAGTAATTATGACATTCATCTTTGAGCCATCAATCATAAAACATCATGTCCCATTCCTCGAACTATGTGGGTTCTGATTCCTTTTTTTAAAACAAAGGATACGTAGGTAGCCCATTTATGGGTTCGATCCCAACATTGAAATAATCTCTGTCCTTCTGAATGACGATAAACTTCAAGTGCCCCACTGAGTGGCTTTAAAAACCAGTCTGGTCATCAAAATGACCAAGAGACTTTTATATAAATGTTTTGAAGGATACCATTGACCAAGAATCTCTAAACAAATATAGATGATTCTATATTGATGAAGAACCTCGAATACATATAAAATATTCTCTAAATTTCTTGCATATTTAATCATTGATTGTTAAAACTAAAGGAAAGCTCATTTTATACTTGGTAATGTAATAAGGATTCACGAAATTAACTTAAATCTATAAAGAGAGTCCCGGAGTAGACAATAATTCCCCTCAAAAAGGTGTGATGAGTCCGACCTCCCATCCTCTCGACCAATGCAAATTCCTAAGCCTCATTAGCCCACAAGCTAATGAGCGCCTGCCTTTGGAAAGTAGGTCCAAACGGATGTGGAATCATTGGATGTTTCCGGTTCTATGAACAAACCCGTTAGAAACCGATCGGAACGTTTGAATCTCCCGTCCAGGAGGTCATCCCCGGATTCCGCGCGAAACAGCTATTAAAAAAGAGGAGCTGATCCCCCTGTTTGACCATGTCTGAGGGTTAATGGAGGAATTCTCCACAAAACCAACATTAACCTATATTCCCCGGTCTCAGAACGCTCAGGCTGATGCATTAGCCAACACGGCCACAACCCTAGCTGACCCAGGCCGGGATGAAACTGTTATTAGTATTGCTCACCGTCGAATGGTATTGCCATTTTTCCAAGCTAAGACAGAATAAATCCACAAAGTTAGTCCTGTCCCCGATCCATATGCTCCTACCACCGGTTTGATAACCCCCATTGAAAACTACCTTCAATGGGGAGAACTTCCATCAGACAGGGCTGAATGAGAGCAAATACAGAGGAGAGAAATCAACTTTGTCCTATATAGCGGCACGAGTTAGAAAGAGGTCCTCTACAAATGAGGCCTCGACAGAGTGCTCCTCAGATGAATTGATGGAGAAGAAAATAATGTTGTAATGACTAAAGTACATGATGGATCGTGTGGAGCACATCAACCGGGGACTGAGATTTCCCACCAGGTTCGGAGGCTTGGGTATTGCTGGCCCACAGTGGCATGATACTGCGCGCGTTTTATCGCAAAATGCCACTCACTCCAAATTCATGCCAACTTCATACACCAACCCCCAGAGTTACTACATCAAGACAAGTACTCCTGGCCTTTTGTTGTCTGCGGAATGGACGTCGTGGGACCATACCCTCCCGCCACAGCCAAACAACTGAAGTATATCCTCACAGAAACCGACTTCTTTTCCAAATGGGCAGAAGCCATACCCCTCAAGGAAGTTGGGTCAAGAAATATTTTCATCTTTGTGAATACCAATATCATCACCAGATTTGGCGTCCCTCATACCATAATGAAGGACAACGACACCAACTTCTACTCCGTTGAATTGGAGAAACTATACCATGAGTATGGTATCAAGGCTAACCACTCATCTCGCTACCATGAAGCACCAACGGACAGATATAGGATTTCAACAAGACCCTTTCCAACATTCTCCAGAAAATGGTGGAAAAAGACAAGAAGTCATGGCCGGATAAAATCCTCCATGCATTGTGGGCTTATCGAACCACAATCTGCACCGCTACTCTGGACACCCTGTACTCATTGGTGTACGGCACAGAGGAAGTCCTGCCCATTGAACTCCAACTTCCCTCACTCTGTTTTTCCATCTATGATCAATTATCCGATGATGAGTAGTCATAAAAAAGGCTAGGTGAGTTGGAACAGCTGGACGAGAAGCGATTGCACACTTTGCACCATCTGAAGGTATACCAGAACCGGATCGCACGAGCCTTCATAAAAAAGGTCCGTCTCCGATATTTCTTAGAATGAGAGTTGGTATTGGTCTTCCGGACCCCAATGATACTCAGAAAGAATCCTCCAAAGTTGGAGCCCAAATGGGAGGGACCATAGGTTGTACACAAGGTCTACTCCAACGAATCATATACCCTGATCTCTATGGATGAACAATTTACAACCGCTCCTACAAATGCGACATTCCTAAAGAAGTATTTCTTATAGAAACTAAAAGTGGAGGACGTCTTTACTGCATGATGGCAGACTACATAGATGTCGTCCTCACCGCACGACGTTAAACTGTGGAGACCTTTTTTTTCCTTTCACGTCGGGTTCCCTACGTTCTCACCGCACGACGTTAAACTGCATGGAGTTCATCCAAGCTGCATGACGTTAAACTGCCAAGCACCCAACGGTCCAAACTCTATGAACTTAAATTAAGAGTATTACGTCCTCACCGCACGACGTTAAACTGTATGGATAATAAGAGTTAAGAACGCCCCTCCCCCTGTGTATGGAACAGACCTGCACGGGGTATACTTTTCGTCCGAGCTGCATGACGTTAAACTGCCAAGCACCCAACAGTCCAAACAAGATGATTTAAAAATTCCTCTTCCCCAGTGTATGGACCAGACCTGCACAGGGTGTATCGTCTTTAAGAGAACTACATGAGGCTTGATTCCTGCCCTCGCAGGATACGTAGCAATGCTAGAATACCAGAACCTGGCCCAACCGCCTCAAAAACAAAACCGCCTCTTCCCCTGTGTATAGACCAGACCAGCCCGGGGTGTATTCATGTGCTCACCACATGACGTTAAACTGCATGGAATATAATGATACCCCTAATCTTTACCACATGATATTAAAATGTACGGCTTTATTCCTCACCACATGACGTTATGCTGCACGGATTTCAGATAACTATGTACAGCTTGATTCCTACCCTCACAGGATATGTAGCGATGCCAGGATCCCCTATCCTGGACCAACCCCCTGAATAATGTTAAAATTCCTTCTTACCTCCATGCAAGGACCATACCTGCATGGGGTGTATCAATATTCCTCACCACACGATGTTAAACTGCACAGACAAGAAGTTTTTGACAATGTCCTCTCCCCCCGTGTATAGACCAGACCTGTACGGGGTGTACTTCTTCCAGAGAACTATGTGCGGCTCGATTCCTACCCTCACAGGATATGTAGCGACACCAGGATACCCTAGTACTGTCCCCACCCCAAGAATAAAAGAATAAAAGGGCCCTTTTCCCCCCGTGTACGGACCATACCGGCACATGGTGTACTTCTCGTCCTTACTTCACGACGTAAAACTACATGGATAAAATGATTTAAAAATTATCTCTTTTCCCTGTGTACAGACTAGACCTACATGGGGTGTATTTTGGAGTCCTTTCCGCACGACGTTAAAATGAATGGACAATAATGTCAAAATGCCCCCTTCCCCCGTGTACGGACCAGACCTGCATGAGGTGTATACTTCGTCCTTACCACATGATGTTAAACTGCATAGACTTCGTCCTCACTTCATGACGTTAAACTGCACGGACTCCATCGTGATCCACCCAAGACGCATAGATAAACGAGATGGAGATACTCCTTGCACATTTGGATGCATCCTCTCTATACATAAGACTCCACGACTTGGATAATTATGGATATTTATAACCACTCATGGCTATCGGAAGTGGAAAGTCATAGACCCATGGACACCTTTGTACGACTATGCATACCATGCCCTCAGCAGCTCTGCATAATGATAACCCCTGGCTCGTCCATCAAACGCAAGATTTCCACATGCGACACTCTTCCTAGCTCCGTACGCTTATCAGCCTCAGAGCCCCCATAACATACCTCATGATCCATAAATTTACGACGAAGTGGTTTACATGTTCATTCCCCTCTTCACATCCAGTTGTTGCAAGGGTATCCCTATCTAGCTATCCTATGTGTCCGCTGGTGGTTCACATAGCGACCTGCATCCATGAACATCATGCCAGGACTTGACTACATTGACTCAACGGAAAATTGCTGTGAAGATGTTTCTTGTATACCCAGACACCATTATCCCCACGTGCTGAACTCTGCACTGTGAGCAATCACGAATTCTCATAATCATTCATGGATATCATAAGTAGAAAGTTATCGACCCAAGGACACATTTTTATGACTATTCATACCATGCCCTCAGCGGCTCTGCATAATGATAGCCCCTGACTCATCCATCAAAGGCAAGATTTTCTTGGGTGGTACTCCTCCTAGCTCCGTATGCTTACCAGACTTAGATACCCCACACCACACCTCCTGATCTGGGAAAAATCAATGTTGCAGTTTACATCCTTTATCCCCCACCTTGTTCCAAGTATATCAGAACACGTTGACCCAGTTATCCTTTGAGTGACCGTAGTAATAGTCACTTAATGGTCCGAACTCTATGACCGCTAAACTTGGAGTACCTCATCCTTACTGCACGACGTTAAACTACATGGATTAAAGGTACACCCCTGCGCACAAAATAAATCAGCACAGGGAGCTCTCTAAGATTTAACGGCAACCAGGGCTAGGTAGGCCCAACATGTTTAGACATTTCCTTCTCCGATAACAGACTCCGTGGCCCAGATAATTGTGGATCTTCATAAACATTCATGGACATCGGAAGCGGAAATTCATTGACCCGGAGACACCTTTGTACAACTATTCATACCATTCCCTCAACGGCTCTGCATAATGATAACCCCTGTCTTTTCCACCAAAGTCAAGACTTCCTCGGGTGACACTCTTCCTAGCTCTGTACACTTACCGGCCTCAGAGCCGCCATATCATCACCCCTGATCCAAGAAGCTCTGGAACCATGATTTACACCATCAACCCCCTCCACGTCTTGGACATGCCAGGATACTCTGGACCAGTTACATCCTAATCAAGAGCGGCCTTTTTAACTACGTCTTTACCACACGACGTTAAAAAGCATTGTCAACCATCCTTTCTGCATGACGTTAAACTACACAGCATTGGAAAAGGAAATAAAAATTCCCATCGTCCTCGCTGCATGATGTTAAAATGCCCAACCTCCTTTAGTAATTATCTATGTCCTTACCGAATGACGCTAAACTGCATGGTCAAACCTAATACGTGTTCAGAAAGGAATGAAGGTTTTCTATGTCATTCAGTGCACGGGTCAGACCGGCACAAGCCACCATCTCACACTCGAGTGAGAAGGGATTACTTCACCCATTCTTGGGAAGTTCAGTCAAGATGTTTCCCCCGTATCTAGGTACCCTCCCATCATAAACCATACTCTGCACTCAGAAAAAGCCTAACTCTCACAAGCCACCCCTGGTGGTCCCAAATCTCAACATCCCCGAAGATTCTTGGATATTAGGGGAATACAATCACTGACCTAAGGACACCTTTGCATGACTATGCATACCATTCCCTCAGTGGCTCTTCATATTGATCACCCCTGTCTCGTATACCAAAGTCAAGATTTCCTTAGGCAATGATTCTCTCCGTATGAATCTTGGCCCCTGATCCCTCATGTATATCTCGGGATTCAGAAACCCTCTGAGCTACAGTTTACCAACCTCTTTCACAACCCTACCTGAATATGGTGGAACGTCTTTGACAAGATTACTGAGAACCAGGAGAATTCGTTCCATTTTAAATGATGTCTCAGTTGCATGACATTAAACTACGCCAAGCCTCAACCATCCTTTACACTAATTAAATGCGTAGGAAAGTGGTCTCCTGACCACGCTCCTGATTAGTAACGATGTTACCAGAACCCTTTCAGATGTCACACTCCCCTTCGGAGCCACCCCTGGTGGTTTTCATAATTTTACAAGCCACCAATCGTGGTTTCCATGATCCAGACTTCAATGAAGTCCCCTGGCCATCAAAAATGGACAATCATTGACTTAAGGACACCTTTGCATGACTATGGATACCATTCCCTCTATGGCTCTGCATATTGATCACCCCTAGCCCATCTACCAAATGAAAGATTTCTTTAGGTGATGCTTCTCCTACCTCTGTATAGCGATGAGGCTCCCATGCCTTGAGACATGCCTTGCATGTTGTTCAAATTTAAACATGTTTTCCCCCATATGTGTCTGAAGAGTATTGAGACATATTTTGATCAACCAAACCCCATTGGGGCCCTTGCCCCACCATATTTGGTCAAATCTGTTCGACCTAAAACATCAGTAATTATAGTCTTGAAGGCGTGACTTTAAATCGCTCACAAAAGAGGCACAAAGCCTGTTAGGCCGAAAGCCCGAAAAGGGTGACCTAAGAAAAAGTCAGGCCATACCCGCTGGGTCCACACTAAATGAGCCCAAGAAAAATTAGGGTATTATAAGAAAAGAAAAAAAGTTTGTGGGGTTTTTCTATAAAACCCTAGAAGTAGTAAAACTGTGCTCACTGAGTCCCTTGACTCAGGCAAAATTTAGATCATTATAAAATCACTCATCAAGTTTCAGGACCATTCTGCATCGGAATATCCTCCTCTTTGTTCCGATCAGACCCCATTCCGATGGGGGGAATTTGTAGGGTCCTGAAAATTATGCAATGAGGAAATCCAATTACCAAAAGACTTGGAAAAGGACCGAACCGGTCTGCGCACTAACTCCCAGCAACAACACGCAACCGGTTCGGCAGACCCCCCCCAAAATTCTGCGGACCAACGTCGTCCGTGAAATAGAGGCGGGGACCCTCCACAGGAGCGGAGCAGGATGGGTGTCTGGCCGGTCCACCGCCGCGAGCTGCCCCCTCCATTGACTGATGTCATTCGCAGGATAGAGGTGGATTGGTGCCCAGCCGCGAAGCAATTCCATGGATCTCAGTTCCAAAAATCCCCAGTTGATAGAGTCCTTCGCGGGTAAGAGCTACTTCATGGGATTCCGAAAAACATGCAGTGTTCCCATCAATACTGCCTATTTGAGACTCTATAAATAATCACTGAGGGGGCACCAAAAAAGAGGATATGAAAGATGGGTGAAAACCGGTGGGGTGATGCTGGAGGAATCTCTCCTAGCGGTGTTCCGCGGCCATCCGCAGAACCCATATCTTCTGCGGATGAACTCTTCCGTTGAGAAGAGAAACTAGTCCATGAACCACGTACGACCAGCTCCTCAGCGGCCATCCCATAGCCGCCATTTCCTTCGAGGATAGTCCCTTTGTGGCCACCCCTTCCGTGGAATAGTGTCGTCCGTGAAATAGAGGAGGAACCCCTCCGTGGGCGTGAAGTAGGACGGGTGCCATCCCCTTTGCAGACACCCTTCGCGGACGACCATCTCCACCGTAGACAACACCCTTTGCAGACATCCTCCTTCGCGGCCTACTCCTTCGTGGCCTGCTCCCTCGCAGCCAGCTCCTTCGTAGACACCCTTTGCGGACAACCAAACCGCGAACCACATGCGGCCAGCCCTACGCGGCCGGGTCCTTCGCGGACAGCTCCTCTGTGGCAATCTCCTACACAGCCAGCTCCGCCACAGCCAGCCCTCATGTGATGAACCCCATGCACTCGTGGGTCCATACCGCGAGGGATGCATCCCCGCACCCTCGCTCGGGCTCACCGCCTAGCTATGGTTCCAGCCCTCCGGGCCGGTCCCTTCGCTACCGTCACTGACCCCCATGAAAAATAAAGAGTCGCACCGCGAACTTTTCGGGCCGGGTCAATAGTATTTTACATTGCAGCCTTATGCCGCTCCAACATCCGTCCTATACATGTCATGACTCATGCTACTCCTCATGAATCTTCTATAACCCCATTACCTAGCCCCTTTTTCTAGGTTCATCCAGAAAGGGCCGCCTTTGCGTAAGTCCCACACCAACCATTGCTAGGTATCTCCTACCTCGTCATCCTGACCACATGACGTTATACTGTATGGCCCTCATCCTGACCACATGACGTTAAACTATATGGAAATAGTCCTTTCTATATGACTATAAACTGTAGCATTATCTATCATTCAATAATGGGATTCCTCTTGCTCCATGCAAGAGATGCATCATGCCATGTTTACAGTGGTGTAACTTCCAGAGAGCTGGAATCCATTCAAACATTCCATCACTCCACCCCACGCTCTGCGTGTCCTTCATTCAGATCTTCATCCCCTTGCATGTCTGATGGGACCCCCTAACGGCCTGGTCGCATGCCGCCTTGGATCACCTACCATTTTGGGAAAACGCCCCTGAAAGACTTTTGGAAACACTTTGAGATAGGTCCTGTGTTTCGAACACGGTCAGCAGTCGACCCTCATTTGTTCGTCCCCATTTCAGGCTAACGTGATATGAATGCTGTGTTTCAAACATGGTCAACAGTTATCCTTCATCACCATGCCACCCTCATTATGTTCCGAATGTCGGGCATGTGATTCACACTTTTCATCTCCCTTTGTTTGGACTGATTCCAACACCCTTGGAATTATCCTGCTAGTGCACCAGCGCATAGTAAATTCCTCAACCCACCAGTGAATTGGGGTGTCCTCATGGACAAACATGAGGAAGACACTTGGGCGTCCAACCCAGAGTAAGCCTTGACTTAATAGGAATCCAAACTAGAGTAATCCCCGACTTAATGGGCCGCCCTCATGCGTAAGCCCCACTCCACTTCTCACGGATGCACCTTTCGCGATGTGATCCTCTGGTCCCAGCTTCCTCTTGTTTCTCACACCGAGCATGACTCACATGGGCCAAGAATAAGCATAGACCATGACATTCTCTTATGGGACTCCTTAGAGTGTAAGCCCCAATCCATCGCCATGGGCCTCCTCAGAGTGTAAGCCCCAATCCATCTCCATGGGCCTCCTCAGAGTGTAAGACCCAATCCATCATTCCGAGCCACCTGAGAGCATAAGTACCAAGCCAATGCGAAGTACGTGGACTTTGATCCTTGCCTCCTAGTTAGGGTACGTAGGAAGCCTCCAAGTGGTTCATGCCCGACCACTATCGGACCTCCGGGTCCACATTAACATTGGTTCTCTGACACTCCCATTCAAACTACATGGACTTTGATCCCTATCTCCTAGGAAGGGTACATAAGAAGCCTCCCTGAGGTTCAAGCCTAACAACCGGTCGATCCGACTACCTTCACATCAGTTCACCGAGTTTCTCCTAGCACTATCTCAATGATTCCAGACTCTACGGGGTCATTAATCCAACGAGGGATGGTAAAACTCAGGCATAAATGATTCCAAACCCCCTACGTCTAGTTGACCATTTCCCACCAGGGTTAAATCAATGGATACTATGTTTGGGTATATACCAAAGATTTGAGAACATATGAACACGTCTTAAATCTATAAGAGAGTCCCGGAACAGGCAACAATTCCCCCCAAAAGGGTACAATGAGCCCAACTTCCCATCCTATCGACCAATGTTAGTTATTAAGAGTCACTGGTCAGACCATCTGGCAAATGCCTGCCTTTGGAAAGAAGGTCCATCCATCATCGGATACGGATCCGTTGGGTGTTTCAATGCCGAAAACCCGTGAAACAGAGGTTCATGTTACTAATCTAAATGTTAATTTACTATTCCTTTGTTATACATTCCAAAAATTCTAGAAATTCCTTTTATTTCATTAATTCATAATTTATAAACTTTTAATTGTGTTTTTAATGAAATTTTATGTGATTATTTTACATGATATAATTATATGAAATAAATTTCATTGGTAAAAGTGTTGGGCCATTTCTCCCCATTATCTGGATACTCTCATGTATCATACTCAAGAACCCTTAGTGAAATTTGATAGAATTTTGAAATGATAATTTCTAAAATATCTGAATTAAATGGGTTTGGGTTGCTGTAAGACCACAATCACTCATCCAAATCACCATAAGAAACCATAAAATTAGGGTAATGAATGTTATGTAGGAGTTTATAATTCCCTATTGAGTGTAAAAATACTTATTGAGTGCATCATTCCAAAATTCTTTCATAACATATTGGATCGTCAAACATAAGAACTGAAAGGTGGGTAACCATAAGTGGGGAATCTATTTTGAAAAAAATATGACAATAATTGAAAAGAAATTATCATAAACATTAATCAATACATTATAATTTATTATTTTTCAAAATCCATTATATATAAAAAACTAGACTAAATGTAGATATAAAAAAAGATATTAGAAAAACATGTCCCAAAGTGAAAAAATGTTCATCTTCAATTGGAAAAGACCATTATAGAAGAAATAAAGGATAACACTCATCCCAAAAATGTGTTATCTAATATTTTTACAAAATTAAATAAACTAATTCTCTAGACAGTTTGTGTAACTAGATCCAATTCTTAGGTCCATTTCCCTTATATGTGTCATAGACCACAAGATCCGTACATGTCCCATTAGAGAATGATGAAGGTTTGAGTATCATAATACCCAATAGTAGGTTTCCACCCCAACCCTACTTACCTATCATAATCCCATGCTAATATAAAAATGACATATATTTAGAGTTATGTAACTAAATAAAACAACAAGCATAATTGTTTTTGAACATATACACGAAAAACTAGAGCATGAAACCTACTATACATGGAGTATCATTACCTTTACATACCTTATTTGGGTTTATCTCGATGGAGATGATAGTTCAGAAGGTAGGGATCTTTTTAAACCCATCATATCTAGGGGAATATATGATAGGGTCATTGTCGATTCCATTATTAAGGGAAAGAGGTATTAGTTTACAGAAATTATGAAAATATTTCATCCCATTACATTGGAATAGGGTAAAGGTATATATTGTTATAGTATGTGAGGCCGTCCTATACATCATTCTCTAAATCAAGTTTTACCTTCATAATAATGTACTCTACATTCATATTCCACAATTACTATACCAACTGGTCCTCATTTATTGGTATTGAACTATTTACCACATGACAATTAATCATGAAGGGATAAATGTGATTACACCAATGAAGAAACATGTAAAAAACCAATGTTTACACTTTTGGAAGAATAATACAAAAAATGAATGTTTCAACTATATAAACTAATGTATTGAAATTTTACATATCAGTATGAAATCTATAAGGAAACTAGAATTGGAAATGAATCATTAAAAACACCCAAAGCGTGTTTGATGAATTATATATCAAAAAAAATATAAACCACTATTTTATAATAGGTTAAATAATTATAATAAGTTACCTTTCATATAATTTTTTTAAATATATTCACACAACCTTTCATCATTTTTAGACTCACCCTTAGAGTTTATATAAGAAGACATGAATATAACAATAAAAATAAATACAGAATGATTATTTAAAGTAAGGAATAAAGATATTTGACCCAAATGCTCTAATGAACAAACATGAATAAACATAATTAAGGGTTTAAAAAACTTAAAAAAAGAACAAATATTTTGAAATGAAATATAGAGTAATTACTTTATATTCACTAAAATAAAGCTCTCCTAACATCTAGAAGAGAATATTTTTGAGTAAAAAAATGGATTTAGAAATAATAATAATGAATAAATGGGAAATATGTCAATTTATTTAATAAAAAAGGATAATATAGTAACTATAGGTGGTGTACATACATAACATGATGAAAAAGAGACCCTATAAGTAATTACACGAACTCAAATGAATGTTATAGGGAGGTTTTTAGTAGATTATTGGAGTAAAAATAGGGGCTCAAAAGTGTCTTTACAAATTGAGATTTGATGAAAAATACTTTTAATGTTTTAATTTAGGTTTTATTTTTAGACATAAAATAATTAAATATCTACAAAACTATAAAAACCAGATTGAATCATATCAGGTATATATTTCAAGATGTTATGTACTTATTGGTGTTAGTAGTGTTGTTTCTTCTATTATAGTTTCATTGGGAAACTATTTACAGTCCACCGAGTACCAAGAACCTACATCACTTTGGTACCAACCCCCTTCTGCAATCTATCTTTTTATAATATCCCTTATTCTCATCTTAATATATAATTATACTTTTAATGAGATATAATATAAATAATTAATGAGGAAACTAACCGAAAAGGTGATAGTCATTACATGAAAAATGGATGGTCGTTTTTTATAGGATTTTAAAGGATTCATAAGGGTTAATTTTTGTTTTTATCATCAAATTTATTATATTCTTAATACTGTACCATTTAATAATTTTTCATTATTAGTAATTAAAAGTAGCACTATTTGATTTCAGTGTTAATTTAGTTAAATCATGCTTTGGAATTATTTTTGTGAAAGGGTGAATTTTTTTAAATCATTATGATGAATTTTTTTAAATAAATAAATGTGATTTGAGTTTTTTAATATTTATAAGTTTTTTATATTTCATGATTATCAATATTTTCATTGACAATATTTCTTCCATGATTTTTAGATCGTTTTATTGAATAATAGAAATATTTCATTAAAATTATCAAAAATATAAAGATGTTAATGAAGTAAATATTGTGAGAATATATAACTTGTTGATTAATATTGTTCTATTGAACATAAAGTAATGATTTTATATCGAATAAGTGAATAAATAGTTTTTTATACTATTTTAGAATTGGGTTTTAATCATATTTTCAAAATGTTGGTGGTATTGGTGTTGTTTTTTTTCATTATGATGGATTAGATTTGTCATGGGATAATAGTGGTTTATTAATGGGGTGGTTTGGTGAGGATGATGTGGTTAGTGAGATGTAGTTACCTGAGATATTGTGGTATTTAGATAGTAAAATTGAAGAATAGTTAAAATAATTAAATTAATTAATTATGTTGTTTAAGAATAGGGTGTATTGAAATAAGTGAATTGATGAATACAATAATAAAATGTAGTGGGTATAATGTATGATAATTAGATTATATAAATTTTTTAAATTTGAAGTTTATTTATGAGTGGGATATAACAGAATTAATGAGGATGATGAAAGAATGGGGTTTCACAATGAATTAATTTGAAATTAGTAATGAAATGTGAATTGAGATGGAGTTGTGTAGTTGTTACTATTTTTTGTTTGGTTAGGATGTTTCTCTATTGAGTTTAGATACTAAAGTGATATTTTTTATTATATAGAAGTAATGCTATAATTATAGGATATTGTTATAGAAGTTTTTTTATATGATCTATAACCAATGAAGTGATACTCTATTACAATATATATATATATATATATATATCCAATTAACATTATGTAATTTCTTATTCACCACCACTTGAGTTTGGAGACACTAAAAAATACAATATGAGGTCTTGGGTGCTGAGTGTAATTTGACTAACTTCCCCCATACCAGTCTATTTTATATATATAGTGTTTTTATGTATTGATGTTGTGGTGAGGTAGAGGCCATGTAATAGTGTTTATGTGTAATTAGGTAGTAATTAGATGATTACAGATATAACATTTTACATGTAAAGTTATTCATAATTTTTATATATTAATATAAAATAGAGGGGGGAATGCAGAATTTTATCATTGGTACATAAGAGTGACTAGATCTATGTGTAATTGGGTTCAAGATAACTTCTTGACATATTTTTAGGATTACAAAATTACTCTACTTATATGTGTATGTGATGTGTATCAACCATGACCCCAGTAGCTCATGGGTGGTGCTGTACTTTAATAAACTGGTATAAGATACAAGGAATCACATCACAAAGGATAGAAAAATTTGGTAGTCTTGGAAAACTAGATACATTCATGATTCATATAAAATATTTGAATAAAAAATTACAACATTTTTTTGTAATAAAAAATTTTCTTCTTTTTTTATCTTTAAATATTAGTCATAGTAAACCTCATTTAATCTTGGGGAAAGGAATAAATATAAGGGTGAAATCAAATTCCTAGTAAGGATTATGTACATGAAAAGATAACAAGAATTAATCAGAATAATCAACAAGGAATGGTATGTAACTAATCATACATTAAATTTAAATAACTAGATAATGAATAACAAATATGTAAAGGTAAATAAATGAGTATAGATGCTATTTTAATAAAATTATAAGTAATAATCAAGAATTAAATATACATACATAGAACCTATTCTATTTAATCAATAAAATGAAAATGAAATATATAAATAAATAATATCAAAGTAAAAACCCCATGGATAATAATATGTAAAATCTTAATAATTTAAATTACTAATTATTGGATTCTATGATTGCATGAATCATGATACCTATACTGTTATTACCTTTCATAAGATGAATTAAAAATAAAGGTAGAATCCCATTTAATTTAGAAGCATTATTTGTCTCATGAGTCATACCAATACATATAGGGGATATATTATACTAGGATAAACCCATCCATATAGGTCCACATCATTCCTCATATATAGAATAATCTATTTAATTAAATAAACATTCCATATCATCATATATATATATTGAGTAAAGAATATAGATTTATCAGTATTCCCCCAGTTAATAAAATAACATTAAAATTAGAAACTATATTTAAAATTGGAGTATTGATTTGGAAATAATTATATCCATTATACAAGAATATGGATATTTAATCCAAATTTAATTTCCAATGAAAAATTATTTCCAAAAAATTGATTGTTTAATGATAAAGTTAACAATCAAGAATGAAAGTGACATTGTAAAATAACATTTAACACTTATTAAATGTCAATTCAATTCCACTTATATGAGATAATTAAAATTGAAGTATTAAATACCATGAATTATGAATCAATCATGATATTTCATTCATAAGGGGTAGTATTTTATCCAAATTAATGTGAATTGGTTCATAATAACAAATAAGTCTCAGTTGAATGTAAATTGTGACAAAATATCTTACATTATGCTTTATTTAGTCTGAAAAAGTTTTAACCTCATGTAATGTGGCTTAAAACTTGTTTTTAAAACATGTTTTTAAAAAATTATAGAACCATATTAATAATTAATATATCATATTTTATTATTTTTATAAAACATAATCACCTATTAGTTTATAATATTTCATTATTTTCATTATTTTGTGTGTTAATTACCATGATTTTATTATGTGTGATTTGTTATAAAAGTGTTAGTTCTTAAAGACATAGTTATATAATCTCAAAAATAATAATTATAAAATTATTTTCATATTTCTAAATAAATTTTACTTTTAAAACCAATCATGAATTATGGTTATGAAAATTTAAGGGCCTTTTGAAACAATCAAGAAGGAACTTCTTGAGGTCTGTTTAGAAGTGGGGAATTTATACTTATATATTTTTGGGTTGAAGGTGATTTTTTACATAACATGCTATATTGAGACACTTATTTAAAATAAATTAATCAAAGCTCTAGTTAATTCAATATATCATATTTTTGAATGTTTATAACAATCAAATTAAAGATAATAAGGGGTCCTCAAAGCTCTCTACTAATTATCTTTTGTGGTTAGAATGAGTAAAAAAACATCCAATTAAGAAAGTGTTTCTATATTTCTAGAAGAAAACTTATGAGTTATTCAAAAAGGACTTTTTTCATTGATTTTTTGAATTTTTTAATTACATTTTCATAAGTATGGTACTAGAAGAATTCTCAAACTATAACGTAATGAAATTTTAATTTGTGGTAAAATACTATTTTTTTTGGAAGAATATTATTTAATTAAAACACTATATCATTATCAATTTATTTGATTCTTTAGTATTGTATAAAAACTAGTTAATGTGAATCTCAAGTGGAATTTTCAAAATTTTAGTTCAAATAATGAAATTTTAGATTAATGGATTAAAATATAGTTTAGGGTTTTAGAATATTTTATAATATAAATCTTCATATAATCTTTTTAGAATATTAGTTATTATTTTTGAAAATTATTTCAAAAATAATATATTGTATTGAATAATAATCATTATTCCCTCCATATTCATGTATTTAATATGATAAATAGTTACATTATAGGATATGATGTGGTATTAAGATTAAAATTATTTTGTCTTCAAATATTTAATTAGTTTGAGAAATGATCACTCTATACTTAACCTCGGTGTTTTGACAAAAAAAATCCTGGGTAGAAATTGACCTTGATTTTATAAGTTGCACTAGGTTTAACTTTAATTAAATGTAAAAAAATAATATCCAAGATTCAAAATAATATTTGATGTTTGTTTGGGTTATAATAATTTTCAATAAAGAGAGTGTCTGTGTCTATGTGTGTTTCTAAATGTAGGAATGAGATGAATGAAAAAGGTGATACCACATATTCAAAATGAAAAATTTAAATTTTATATCAGTTTTTTTGATATTTTAATGTTACAATTTTAATTTTATATTTGAGATAACATAGTTATATTTTTATAAAAAATATAACTATTCATGTATATTATTTAATTTTAGTGATTAAAATTAATTCATACTTGGTAATAATTTATATTTATGTGATGTGACCCTTTAATTAACATTAAAAGAAAATTTCTTAAATTTTGTTTGCACTGTTTACTTGAGGACTTGGGATTAAATTTGTATAAGATAATAAAGTTTCCAATATTTTTTATACATTTTAACTAGAAATCAAATTATATTTTATAAATATTGAAATTGTATATTTAATTTAAATTAATTATTTATTGAGTTTTGATAAAAAAATTAAATTTGAGTTATTTTTATAACATTTTATCACTTGATATTAGCTTAGTAATTCACTAATAAAATATATTGGAATATTTAAACAATCCAAAAAATTTTAAGTATGTTCTTGAAATATTTGGCTTAAATTTTTTTATCTGAACCAAAATTTTATTTTTCCATTACAAATATGATATTAGACATTCAAGAAGACTGAAATTCTTTGAAACCATTACTAAACACTAGAACAACATTTAGTCTACACAATTTTAAATTTAAAATACTTATATGTGATTTTATTTTTTTGATTGAAAATTCATATCAAAATAAAATATAATAAAATAAATTATATATTTATTAATTTTATCGACAAATTTTCATAGGACTTTGAAGGATTATTTTATTCAAATCACCTCACAAACCCTTAATATACCATTGAAATTTTATAATTTACTAATATGCACATGGAAAGATTATTAAAAATAATAATTTTATCAATTTTTTATGAAAAACCATGTAATTATAGAATTAGTGAAGATAAAAAATGAAGATAATATATGGAAAAGAAGTGAAACACTTTTGGTGAATAAATGGATTATAGAAGAAGGAGGAATTAAAACACTGCTTGATGAAGGTGGCTGTGGTTTTTGGATTTCCCTTCCCAAAAAACTAAAAATATACACTCATGTAACTCTAAATCTATTAAGTTTGTTTGAACATGATAGGATGAAAATAATGAGGAAATAGGGTAAATATCTTGACTAATTTGTATTATCATTATTTTTCATTCTATATTTAGTGAAAAAATATTTTTCATTATAAAATAAATTTCCATGCATGGAAAACACAACAAATTTTGTTTAGTATTTTTATTAAGTATATACAGGAGAATAAATCTTAATATACTAGAAATATAGTCCTAAATCCTTGATGGTTGACCATACTATTATGATTTTGGGTAAAATTTGACTGTGGAGACATTAACAATAACGTAGGACCTAATTTTGATGGTGAAACTTGATTGTCATTTTTTGGGAAGTGTGAAAATTATTGAATAGGTTTGGTAATATTTTCGAATGGCCACAGTTTGGTAACGAATTTAAAAATTCAAACAATATAAGACTTAGGTTTAAATGAAATTACCTAAAATAAAATTAATTCCCCTACATAATAATTAATGTACATGGAATTTGTTTTTTATTATCCAACTAATTTTTAGAACATTAATTAACAATTTAAAGTATTTATATTACCATTTTACTATTTTTTATCTATATAAGTTAATAACACAAAAAAAATCATACATCTCTCTGAGAATAGTCCTTTAATAGATGCTATGTTGTTTCTGTGAAAGGTATATTTCATTAGGACAATAAGGATTCATTAATTAGTTGGAGAGTTTTTCTTACTGCATATGTAAACATATAACATCATCCTTGGAATTTAAAATTTTAATTGTACATTTTCTATTATAAATTTCTATAGGATTTTGGTTTTTTTATTTGATTTATAATACTAGCATGCGAAGTCCATTGAAAAGAAGGATTGTGGGATAGATTTTATATTTTTGAAAACTATTTCATAATTTTTTGTATTATGGGTATTATGTTTATTATAATCATATATGGAATGATTTTGAAGAATGGTTAATGTTTTTAAGATCTTTTTATTAAGAGTTTCTGACACTACCCCCTCAAATGAAATTGTTTTAGGATATAATTGAATCTTAAAATCTCTAAATTCATTATTTCTTTATAGAATGGTACCTTTGAAGAAACAAATGTTGTGGATTTATATAAGTTATTAGTTACATAATAATTTTATCTAAACAAGTGTGGATCCTTATGGTTATATTATTTTTTCACAAAGAAGGTGGATTTTATTTTCTTGATATTAATCTTTTAGCACTAGTAAACTATGGGATTGTGAAGAACAATTATCCACTCCCAAATTATGACAACTTGTTTAATTAGTTATAAAGAGAGGAAAATTTATCAAAGATTGATTTATATATTGAATATCATCATATGAGTATGAGAGAGGAATATGTTAAAAATATAACTTTTAGAGATATTATGGAATGGTTGAGTTCATATTAATTCCCTTTAGAGTTATAAATTCAGAATCAACATTTATAGGATTAATTAAATCTACAAATTCAGAGTTCCTTGATTTTTTGTGTGGTTGAGTTCATATATATATATATATATTCAACATCAGAGTATAATCATAAAAAGTATTATACGGTTATTTTAAAAAACCTTAAATTGAATAATTTGTGTGGGAAAATATCCAAATGTAATAGTCTGACCTAAAGGTTGAACCACATTAAGATTCTAATTTCTTATAAAGTTTTAGTGGTCTTTATAGTCAATATCAAGGATAATTTTTTCTGGGTTATAACCCAATAATGATATAATGGTGTGCAGTTTCTTGGCAGTTTTAATAAATTATAGAAATCATATATCTCATTTCTCTATGATAATTTAAAAACTGACTACATTTTACAGGAAGAATGAAATATATATTTCATTAGATCTGTGTATGGAAGATTTTTAATAACTCAAAAAAGGTAATTAGTGATGATGTTTTTTACATGAAAGAGGAATGACTCATGTTTTATATATTTTTGATAATTATCATATTTTTATAGGCTCTTATTTTTATGTAAGAATAAGAATAAATATCTAATTATTCTAAAAAATTAAGTAGTAATGATCATAATCTTATAATAGTTGTCTTCATCGAAGGTTTCAGTGATAATATATTTTTGGTGAAAGATTATTTTATTCATTGGTGATAAGATGTTATTATATGACTTCTCTTAGAAATATTTTAATTTTCATTTTGTGCAATTACATAGAATTCTTATAAGATAATGAATTAACGATCTCTTATACTATGTGAAAAGGTATTGTTGTTGATGATGCATTGTAAAGGGACCATGTGGTATATAGAGGAATTCTAAAGGGATGACTAGAAGATTAACATCATGTGTTGTTTTTAGAAATGTCATTTTTTTAGTATTAGTGAAAAATGTTATCTTATTTGAGTTTTATAATATTCCGCCACATGCACATCCAAGTATATCTACATAGTAATATGAATTAAACGATCATTTTTAGTTCCTAGTTTTGAAATTATCAGTGGGAGAGTATGTGTCTATTGTATTTTTATTATATTAAGTTTAATCCAAGAATCATGTTTTGGTAGGTCTTTTACAGCCTTTTGATATTTCCAAATAGAATTGGGTGGGAGATATATATTTATTTTTTCTCTACTCTATGTTGATCTTTTGGAGTATGTGATTTGGTTTGGGATTTTTAAAGTATTTGATGAAGGTATCCAATTAAATTTTGATCATGAATCCATGTGTTGTCAATATATTCATGAGGCTTCATACAAAGTAAGAAATGTTTCTATTTGGGTTTGTAAGGATGATGAACTCAAATCTAAATTCTAATTTTACAATGCAGGTATTAAATAATATGCTTTATATATTTGGATCTTCATTATTCCCATGAATCGTGTTACATAATTATATATATGGTTATATGAATTATAAGATAAAAATGTTGGAGGACATGTTGTGTGCATGTGTTGTTGATTTGGGATGATTTTGGATAAATCAACTATCCTTGGTTATATTTATCTATAATAATATATTTTAATATTCTATTTTCATGGCCCTATTCAAGATATTGTATACTAATGCATGATGGATTGGATGAATGTTAATGGGAGTAAGAGAAAAATATGAAGAGTCAATATTTAGAGTCATTTTTATTTTTATTATAATGGTGAGATTAAACTATATGTTGATTTAGATGATGATTCTGACATGTATATCATTGATCACATGAATATTTATATACATATAAACCTATTGCTACATATATAGTGGTGGATAGGTTCAAACCCAAGGGAAGGAAAAAAAGAGTGTGCATTAAAAACAAGAAAATAAAACAACATAAAAATCAATTAAGAAGTGTTCATGGAAAGGTGAAAAATAAGGTGACATATTGAACGTGTATATGAAAAAAAATGGGAACAATAATAGAGTGAAAATGTTTAAATAATTGATAAAATTTGGTTCATCAAACTTCTTCGAATTATTAATTTTTTTTCAAGTATTATTTCTATATATTCAAAATTCTAATAGTTCCAAAATAAATAATTAATTATTCACTGATCTCTCACACATTATATAACAGATTTCGGTGATCTCTATGTAACTTTAATATATTTATTAAATATATTGAAAATATTTCTCATTAATAGAGAATATAATTTTAACCTTCTCCAATGTTTTATTATTAATTTAACCTTCAATAATTAATTTTATAGTATTGAAACCTGTTGATACTTGAATAGTGTTATAATGTATGATCAATATGAGGAAAATGAGAAAAAAATGATCTAAATGTGGAGAAAAAAATAGTTTTACCTATTGAAAAAATTTAAATGTTATAAATAATTATAGTGAAGACCCTAATTTTATTTAGCATCTATTATTGGAAATGAGGAAAACATGATTATTCAATATAAAAAAAATTGAAAAAGATTATTGAGGGAGAAATAGAAATATATAAGAAGGTTCCCTATCCAATAAAACTCATTCCTCATCATTTGAATCCTCCTCCCTATTCTTAAAGATCTCTAAGTTTTGATTTATCATATTAATAGCATGTCTCAATTATTTTAACAATCTCATTTTTATGAAAGTGATCCACTCACTCCTAAATTCTACTTCTTAATTTGGAGACTTCCAAATGGATGTGTAAAATTTTCAGATCTTATTTCACTATAGTATAATTTTATCAAAAATATAAAACCACTTCATTCACTTTCATAATTTATTAAATTCTCCAGGTACAGCCAACACTTGAATTATTTTCAGTAATTAAAATCCATAATATTAATCATTAATGTGTCATGTGGTAGATCTGGAAGAACCCACAACTAATTTAAAACTTGAATGTGAACCCAAGTGGACCAAACTACACTATATCTCATATCACCTATAATTTTTTTTTCATACAATAAAATCCAACTTTAGTATAGTTCGACTCTCATAAACCTTACCACACTCATTCATGAAAAACTCCACTATGAACTATACCTCACATTAGAAAAAACAACAATTAAACATTGCTTGGTCCAAGAAATTTTTAATTACATTGAAATCCACAGTCTAATAATAAAACTAGAAGTTCAAATCTTTGAAACAAAATAATTATCTCAGAATTAGTTGATATGAAATCAAGTGGTGGTGAAAAAATTTTACTCGGAAAATTTTCAAGAATCTTGTGTGATCATATATTTAACACTGAAACCACCTCACCAGGATATAGAAAGTATTACCATATTCATGAGTATGAACATGAAATAGAATATTAACCTAGTAAATATAGTCATCTCAGATACATTCAAGATCAATCACACTGTCACATTGACCATGGATCGTTTTTTTAATAATGATAAATATCGAACTTTTCAATGGATAGTAGGGAAATGAAAATTTAATAAAATATTTGTACAAGAATCTCAAACAGGTTATCTATCAAATATGAAAAATCACCTCATAAGTTTTCATCCTCTACCCAATTTAAATATCTTGAACCTAGTTTCAACTTCCCTAGATCTTGTGTCCTCAGGTGGCAGGTCATCTTCATTGTTTTGGACTTATTCAACTACTTTGAATCATATCCTTAGTTAATGTACAATGTTTGGATATAAAATTCTATATGCACTAGAAAGCTTCCTATCCCCAATCTCTATTTCAGTTTCTAGAGTGTTGATTGAACTCCAGTCCTACTTCTCTAACTATTTGATCTCCTCAATAGTTTTATAAATGTCACGACCCCCTCCCACCAAAGATTCCCCTCCTGATCTGGCAATGGTGAAATGAAGATAATGACCCCCGAGTCCCGCCTCCAGTAGGCCCCGGGTTGGCGACTATCACCAAGGGTATGAGTTTTCACAAATATGGGAGGCATTACCCTTTTTATTATTTTGGATCGAGAAATAGGACAAGTCAACCACCAAAAAGGGAAAAGAACAAGTGTATATAAATAAACCCAAACCAAGCCCAGATGCATGTTTAAACAATTTTTATAACAAGGTACAATTACAAGGAAGCTCAAAAGTAAAATGCCAAAGAAAACAAGAGAACAACAACTCCAACTGCCCGACTAGTAGGGTCCCGCACGGCCCTGGTAGTCCTCCTGGAAACCTGAATGTAAACGTAGGGGGAGCATACAAGTATACTCAGTAGGGAAACCTAAAGCTCTCGTGCACATGTGGGGAGACACCCTAAGGTCCCGTGAGAAAACAGAAGAACCAGAAACTAACAAGGAAAAACTATCCACCCATCCTCACTGGTCACACTCACCAAGTAACACAAACAAGTTTAGTATCTATATATAACAAAAAAAATATTGGGTACCCCGCACCATTTCCCACTTAATTAGATGCTGCTCTTCCTAACGGCAAACGTCCTGACGCTACCACACTCTTCTCGCCCGCACACACCTGGGCCAAACCACGCATCCCGCCCGCACACACCTGGGCCTCACAACCACGCATCTCGCCCGCACACACCTGGGCCACAACCACTAACCAGCCCGCAGACACCTGGGCCTCATCCCGAAGGTTCTTGGGAACGGTAAGCCTGCCCGAAGAGTCTTGGGCTAAAGGTCGCCTCAAGCCATCACAGCCTCCGAGACCTACCCGAAGAGTCTCGGGTGTAAGGTCACCTCAAGCCATCATAGCCTATGGAAGAAGGAGCAGGAAGGAGCTAGTAACTAAGGGGGAACACCCTCTCCCATAAAATGGGAGTGTTCGGCACTAGGTTATTGACATGGGTGTGGTGCGACAAAACACAAAGATACAATTATATATATACATATACCAAACACACAGCCCAGCCTATGGCTTCTTAAAAAGAGGAACTGAGCATGTGTCTCGGCACTGCTACCATGAAGCATGCATCAACAACCAAACAATCATCCCCCAACCCCATTTAGGTTTTCATGTTTCATGCAATGGTTTAACAAATTATTACTACTGGGCAACTATCATCCAGACAAAACCTTTCACAAACATATCCCTGCCATCCACAACCAAGGTTAGGTAAAACGCAAGCAACCACATGCCATTTCATTTACAAAAGATTATCACAACCATACAACATTCCATCATTCATTTATTTCAAAGTTCCACACATAAAACCCTTTCCACACACAAAACATTTCCGCATTTGAAAACACCTTTTACTTCCAAAACACTTTTCATAATCAAAACACTTTTCATAAATAAAGGCATTTTCCACAACCAACCACTTCCCATTTCAACCCCATCGTTTACAAAAACATTTCCCACAAACAACCAAACCACCAACATGTTCATTATTCCAATTTTGTTCAACCGGGGTGATCACACAAGGTTTTCATTCTCATTTAATCAGCCAGTCTTTACGTGCTTATCCATTTTTCATGTTTTAACAAAACCAACCACAAACAATTCAGATATCAATTACGAACGCAAAGGCCACCGACAGCCTTGATTTTCAGTAGGCAAATGCCTTTCAATCCAAAATCACAATCAGAAGATAAAGAAACTGGAAGGCAATAGAAACAGCACAAAACCCCAAACCATTCTTTATCCGGTTATTATCTTTATTTAAAGTTCAACTGCATCCCATGGAAAAAAAGAGAAATATCCCACCCCGCATGTTGCACCAAATAGAGAGACGAAGGTAGACCCCTACCTCAAAAGGTCCCGATCACGTCGCATCCGACGACGTCCTTCGGTGTCCTCCGCCTTCGCCAAACCCGACAAATGCTTCCTAGGATGGAAGCTGGAGAAGGAAGGCCAGAAGGAAAGGTGACAAGTCCAGGCTTAGAAGCTTCGTCTCGTCGCTACGATCCTATGGCCACTGACGGATCGTAATTCGGAGCTTGGACAAAGAAGTTAGAGGAGGAAGACTTCTTGATCATCCAAGCGTGTCGTCGTGTGAAGAAGAAGCGATTGGTCTGGAAATAATCCGCGACCCTTTCTTATATAGCCTACGAATAGGTAAAATAGTATGCAGCGTGTATTGATGAATACATGGTGTGACTGTACACCCATTATGTGTTTTGACTGGTCAACACATGACACGTCATGCGGTTTCCACACGTTTAAAAAAAACGTTAATTTTATTAATATGTGTGTTTCGTTGACCCGAGACATAACTCATAAAAAGGTATCCATCACTGGTCTTAAAATGACCGTCTTAATTACAGGATTACACTGCCGCTGATGGTTCGTCATTCCGACACCATATGAAGAAGTTATAGACTTTTTAAGTTTTGATCACCCAAAAATAATAATATTACTATTTTATTATTATTATAATAATATTACTATTTTATTATTATTATAATAATTTAATATTTTGATCAAAAGGGCTTGTTGCGTGAATCTCTCCCCTTACACCATGCGCACTCCCTTATTTTATTATTGTATTACTATTTTAATATATTAAATCAACATTATATAAAATATATGATATATTAAATCAAATTATATAAAAAAAATATGATTTATACAAGGGAAAGGGGGCATTCACGCCTCCCCTCCCCATCTCATGCACCTCCCCATAAATTTATTATAATTTATTAAATAAAACCATTTTCCTTTTAATTGAATTAAATGACAAAACAAAATTAATATAACATACATATTCAACCCCATTTCAATACATTTAATTTTATTAACCTCTCACATATAGTTTTACGCCTTCATTGTTATTTATTGTTCTTCAATAACAATAACATTTCATCAACTTATTTTATTAACTCACCGACGTTATTGTTTTTAATAATAAAAAGATTTACGCTCGTCGCATTGACCACGTTAAACCACCCTGTTGGATATCTGAATCCGACCATGCCACGTCAATGTCGTGTAACATCCATCAATTTAATTATTTTAATTCTATTTATTTTTATTTCACACTGATTAAATTGAAACAACTTTTATTAAATTAAAACCATTCAATTTCATAAACCCAATATAACGAACTCACATTTTAATATTATGAACGCACCACCATGCTTCCACTTGCATCTTCATTTAATTTTTTTGCAATAAACACCATGACTCATTTCATCAATTTCTCATTATTATTAATATTATGAATAATATTAACAACACAACAACCATAATTATTATTCAAATTTAATTTCAACAATTACTCAATTAATAAAAAAACTGCATGTTTCATTTATCAACGTCTAATGGATCACACACCTTCCCACTTCACATCATTAATAATAATAACACCAATTAAATCATTTTATCATGATTATTCTTTTTAGTTTAATTAATCACACAATTTATGTCATCATCATTATTATTAACATATTTTTACATTATCATCAGTATTAAAATTATCATTATAACGTGCATCATGTTGACCACATCGATTTCAACAAAGGAATGGACCGGAGGGGTCCGGTCCATTACATCAGATACCTCTTAAAACATTCTTGTCCTCGAGAATTAAAAACCAACCAAGAAAAAGAATGGATCCAAACAACCACTCTGCAAGATACCTCTTAGGGATCTTGTCATAACAAGAAACAACCAACAACCCTAATTATGTGAGTTAGGAATTCCCTCTCCTATGTCAAGATATTATCCGCTTTAGGGGGCACTGACTCGCCTGCATGGGTTTAATCGCATCTGCATTAATGCGTCTCGATTTAGGACTGGGCCTTCCCACTTCCATATATTAGGTTTTTTTTCCAACTTACACTGCACCCAACAACGTACAACCCACACACTGCCCGGACACATGGCTTGAGGTATTCCTTCTCCCATGTTGAGATATTATCCGGTTTAGGCGGCACTGACTCGCCTGCACGGGTTAAATCGCATCCACATTAATGCGTCTCGATTAGGGATTAGGTCTTCCCCTCCCCACATGATAGGGATCTTCACGTACATTTAAAGAAAAGCGGGAAACAACATAGCATTAAAAACTCACAAAAACAAGGTCCAGGCCCAGAGAATGAGCAAAAGAGTTCCAACAATGGAGTGTAATGCTCCCAACAAAACATAAAGGAGATCATTCAAGAAAACCCAAACACATCTCTATCGATCCCTGGTCCTTCTAGAGATGCTGTCTCTGATGCATGCAACTATCCTCACTGAGCTCCTCTGCCTCTCTGTTGACGTCCGCCTCCTCGACCACGACCTTATTGGGATCCTTGAGGAACTCCTTGTGGCTGGCCACCACCTGCTCCATCTCCCCTCAAAGGGACTGGAGCCTGTTGCTGCTGGAAGGGTCTTGTCGGTGACTGGTGCTGCTGAGGAGGGCGTTGAACCTGTCCATCTCCACCGTACTGAGCATGGGTCGGGCACCGACTCTGAACGTGCCCGAAACCTCCACAAGAAAAACACTTTGGTCCTGGGCTCGTGAAAAAGGGACGAGGACCTGAAGATCTGAACTGGAACTGCTGGGGCCTGCTCCCTACTGGCCTGAAACTGGAAGGTCCCATCACAGGAGACCTGCTGCTGACTGCCTTCCCCTTCGACGAACTAGGCTAGATCCCCTCACGTGGTGCACCTCCATGCGAGTGCATCCTTTCTACAACTTCCTCCTTCTTCTGTACGGCTAAGTATGTCGGAAGGGTGAAGGGGGTCACAGCATACTGGAGCGAAGGACGAAGCGCCTCTTCCAAACGTCTCGCCCGAGACTCTTCATCCGGAAAGAGTTCCGGAGCAAAGAGTAGGAGATTCTTGAACTTAATTCCCAACTCTCGAACAGTCATACTCCCTTGCTGAAGGGAGAGAAACTCCTGACGCTTTTCCGCCTTGATCAAAGAAGAAAGGAATTCCTCTCGGAACTCCTTTTCGAAGTCAGCCCATGGAATCTCTGCCTCCTTCCTCTCCCAGAGGTAGAGCATCCACCATTGGCGCGCTGCGCCTCTCAGCTGACTGACCGCTAGGGGGACCCAGTACTCCTTCGGAGCACGGATCAATGTAAAAGCGATCCCTAGCTCTTCAAGCCACCCCTCCGTCTCCAGGTCCGAAGTACTTCCCTCGTACTTCTTGAGATTCTGACGCTGGAAAGAACGGAGGGTCTTCTGCCACTGGCTGTCTTCCTCCTCTCGATCGATCCTCAGCCGATCGACCGCCTGGATCTGCTAGGCCTCAGCCATCTGAGCCACCCGGGGACGACGTCCAGGTGCCATAGCTGTATGGTAAACAAGGATCGCCTTAGCCCAAGTAGTAAGGAAAAACTCAAAGTTTTAATTATCATTTTATTTCAATTTATTTCCCAGAACACCCAAATCAAGTAAAACACAAACATGATGATGCATGTACCTTCCCTAGGGTCTCTACCCTGCAATCAATATAGTCTCACTTGGTCGTTCGGTAGGCTCAGAGTCCTTGCATCGGATCACGGGGGGCCGTAAAATCCCGTGTCCTAGCCGGTCTTCCCTGGCCTATGTCACACACCAAGATTAACGAACACTGTTGCCCTACCATCCCATGCAATCCTCACTGTACCTAACTCCAGACTCTATCCTATCTCTCAACCATCACCTCTGATACCATTCTGTCACGACCCCCTCCCACCAAAGATGCCCCTCCTGATCTGGCAATGGTGAAAGGAAGATAATGACCCCCGAGTCCCGCCACCAGTAGGCCCCGGGTTGGCGACTAGCACCAAGGGTATGAGTTTTCACAAATATGGGAGGCATTACCCTTTTTATTATTTTGGATCGGGAAATAGGACAAGTCAACCACCAAAAAGGGAATAGAACAAGTGTATATAAATAAACCCAAACCAAGCCCACATGCATGTTTAAACAATTTTTATAACAAGGTACAAGTACAAGGAAGCTCAAAAGTACAATGCCAAAGAAAATAAGAGAACAAAAACTACAACAACTCCAACTGCTTGACTAGTAGGGTCCCGCACGGCCCTGGTAGTCCTCCTGGAAACCTGAAAGTAAACTTAGGGTGAGCATACAAGTATACTCAGTAGGGAAACCTAAAGCTCTCGTGCACAAGTGGGGATACACACTAAGGTCCCGTGAGAAAACAGAAGAACCAGAAACTAACAAGGAAAAACTATCCACCCAGCCTCACTGGTCACACTCACCAAGTAACACAAACAAGTTTAGTATATATATATACCAAAAAAAATATTGGGTACCCCGCACCATTTCCCACTTAATTAGATGCTGCTCTTCCTAACGGAAAACGTCCTGATGCTACCACACTCTTCCCGCCCGCACACACCTGGGACAAACCACGCATCCCGCCCGCACACACCTGGGCCTCACAACCACACATCTCGCCCGCACACACCTAGGCCACAACCACTAACCCGCCCGCAGACACCTGGGCCTCATCCCGAAGGTTCTTGGGAACGGTAAGCCTGCCCGAAGAGTCTTGGGCTAAAGGTCGCCTCATGCTATCACAGCCTCTGAGACCTACCCGAAGAGTCTTTGGTGTAAGGTCACCTCAAGCCATCATAGCCTATGGAAGAAGGAGCAGGAAGGAGCTAGTAACTAAGGGGGAACACCCTCTCCCATAAAATGGGAGTGTTCGGCACTAGGTTCTTGACATGGGTGTGGTGCGACAAAACACAAAGATACAATTATATATATACATATACCAAACACACATCCCATCCTATGGCTTCTTAAAAAGAGGAACTGAGCATGTGCCTCGGCACTGCTACCACGAAGCATGCATCAACAACAAAACAATCATCCCACAACCCCATTTAGGTTTTCAGGTTTCATGCAATGGTTTAAAATATTATTACTACTGGGCAACTATCATCCAGACAAAACCTTTCACAAACATATCCCTGCCATACACAACCAAGGTTAGGTAAAACGCAAGCAACCACATGCCATTTCATTTACAAAAGATTATCACAACCATACAACATTCCATCATTCATTTATTTCAAAGTTCCACACATAAAACCCTTTCCACACACAAAACATTTCCGCATTTGAAAACACCTTTTACTTCCAAAACACTTTTCATAATCAAAACACTTTTCATAAATAAAAGCATTTTCCACAACCAACCACTTCCCATTTCAACCCCATCGTTTACAAAAACATTTCCCACAAACAACCAAACCACCAACATGTTCATTATTCCAATTTTGTTCAACCGGGGTGATTACACAAGGTTTTCATTATCATTTAATCAGCCAGTCTTTACGTTCTTATCCATTTTCCATGTTTTAAAAAAACCAACCACAAACAATTCAGATATCAATTATGCACGCAAAGGCCACCGACGGCCTTGATTTTCAGTAGGCAAAGGCCTTTCAATCCAAAATCACAATCAGAAGATAAAGAAACTGGAAGGCAATAGAAACAGCACAAAACCCCAAACCCTTCTTTATCCGGTTATTATCTTTATTTAAAGTTCAACTTCATCCCATGGAACAAAAGAGAAATATCCCACCCCGCATGTTGCACCAAATAGAGAGACGAAGGTAAACCCCTACCTCAAAAGTTCCCGATCACGTCGCATCCGACGACGTCCTTCGGTGTCCTCCGCCTTCGCCAAACCCGAAAAACGCTTCCTAGGATGGAAGCTGGAGAAGGAAGGCCGGAAGGAAAGGTGAAAAGTCCAGGCTTAGAAGCTTCATCTCGTCGCTATGATCCTGTGGCCGCTGACAGATCGTAATTCGGAGCTTGGACAAAGAAGTTAGAGGAGGAAGACTTCTTGATCATCCAAGAGTGTCGTCGTGCGAAGAAGAAGCGATTGGTCTGGAAATAATCCGCGACCCATTCTTATATAGCCTACGAATAGGTAAAACAGTATGTAGTGTGTATTGATGAATACACGGTGTGACTGTACACCCGTTACGTGTTTTGACTGGTCAACACACGACACGTCACGCGGTTTCCACGCGTTAAAAAAGCGTTAATTTTATTAATATGTGTGTTTTGTTGACCCGATACATAACTCATAAAAAGGTATCCATCACTGGTCTTAAAATGACCGTCTTAATTACAGGATTACACTACCGCTGACGGTTCGTCATTCCGACACCATATGAAGAAGTTATAGACTTTTTAAGTTTTGATCACCCAAAAATAATAATAATATTATTTTATTATTATTATAATAATTTAATATTTTGATCAAAAGGGCTTGTGGAGTGAATCTCTCCCCTTACACCATGCGCACTCCCTTATTTTATTATTGTATTACTATTTTAATATATTAAATCAACATTATATAAAATATATGATATATTAAATCAAATTATATAAAAAAAATATGATTTATACAAGGGAAAGGGGGCATTCACGCCTCCCCTCCCCATCTCATGCGCCTCCCCATAAATTTATTATAATTTATTAAATAAAACCATTTTCCTATTGAATTAAATTACAAAACAAAATTAATATAACATACATATTCAACCCTATTTTAATACATTTAATTTTATTAACCTCTCCCATATAGTTTTACGCCATCATTGTTATTTATTGTTCTTCAATAACAATAACATTTCATCAACTTATTTTATTAACTCACCGACGTTATTGTTTTTAATAACAAAACGATTTACGCTCGTCGCATTGACCACGTTAAACCACCCTATTGGATATCTGAATCCGACCATGCCACGTCAATGTCGTGTAACATCCATCAATTTAATTATTTTCATTCTATTTATTTTTATTTCACACTGATTAAATTTAAACCACTTTTATTAAATTAAAACCATTCAATTTCATAAACCCAATATAACGAACTCACCTTTAATTTTATGAACGCACCACCATGCTTCCACTTGCATCTTCATTTAATTTTTTTGCAACAAACACCATGACTCATTTCATCAATTTCTCATTATTATTAATATTATGAATAATATTAATAACACAACAGCCATAATTATTATTCAAATTTAATTTCAACAATTACTCAATTAATAAAAAAACTGCATGTTTCATTTATCAACGTCTAATGGATCACACACCTTCCCACTTCACACCATTAATAATAATAACACCAATTAAATCATTTTATCATGATTATTCTTTTTAGTTTAATTAATCACACAACTTATGTCATCATCATTATTATTAACATATTTTTACGTTATCATCAGTATTAAAATTATCATTATAACGCGCGTCGTGTTGACCACATTGATTTCAACAAAGGAATGGACCGGAGGGGTCCGGTCCATTACAATAAAAAATATAATATAACTTATTTATCATACTCGAACAAATTTGGATACATCTTCAGTATGATATAACATTAAAACATAAATTCATCTTCATTCTTTATCATTACCACCATTATAAAAATCATGACCCAATTTTCTTCTCTATATTTGACCAGAAATGATATTGGACTAGTTTGGTAAGATTTAAGTTGTTCTCTTCAATTGTAGTGGAGAATGATATACATGGAATTCACATAACATAATAAATGGAATTGTGTCCTACTCGACTATATATGTTTTTGTGTGCCGGGATTTAAATTTTCTTCATACTCTATAATTTGAAATTATGATTAGTTTTTACTCCAAATAACCCTTATGAAAATGAATAAAAATTTGATATGATTCTACCTATATATGAATATGGAAATGTGAGATGCTACTCAAAATTATTTTATCTGTCTCGGTATAAAATATACTTTGTGAGGCTAGAAAAATTATAATTTTAGCTACATGGGTTGTATAAAATTTTGATACATACCCTGCTAAGGAATAATGAAAACTAACCATATAAAATTTCTAGAAAATTAATTATATTTCATCCAAAAAATTATAAAATCATTGAATTATAAATCAAAAAGAAATAAATTCAAATGTCTAAAATAAAAAAATATGGAAATTAAAAAATAAAAAAATTTCAAAAAAATTCAATTGTATATTTATAAAATTATAAATTAAATAAATTTATTTCAATTAAAAAAACCAAACCCAAAATAAAAATAAAATAAACATTCGAATGATAAATTTAAATAAATCACCATACAATCTTTCAAAAAATGTTCTAAATATAAATATACTTTTTAACCTTAAAACATCACCATTTTAACTCATAGAATAAACAATTTTAAAATAATATTCAATGAATCGTATTGTCATTTTCAAAAAAAAACATTCAATATTTATTAATTATAATACCATTTATCCATATAAATCCAAAAAAATCCAAAAAATATATGTAGAAACTTGAAATGAAATAAAGAATCATCAAATTCCCCTACACCTAAGAAATTTATTTTCATCAAGTAATCATTTACTTAAATTAAATAGAATAAAAATTATCTTTAAATAGAAAATTTAAATTACATAAAGAAATTATTAAAAAAATAATTTTCAGTCATGAATTATCTAAAATAGAATGGGTTATTACCCCCTAAAATTTAATAATCTCCATGGATATTTGGTTTATTTTTTTCAAAAATTAATGTATTTGAAAATATTAAAAACAATATATCCAAAATCAATTTTCGAACAACAAAAATTACAAAAAACACATTATCACTTGGAGAAAAGTCAAACATAATTATAATTATAAATAATTTAACACTATATTTTGATGATAAAACTTAATAATTAACAAGTAATGATTTTAACCTATCCAAAATAATAATGAATAAAATATTAAATGAATGAAGTAAAAGTGGTTTAACATAGATTAATATTTTAATTTCATAATCATTTTGGATGCTTGTCATATGAGTTTAATCTAAACTAAAATTTTTAAGGTCAATCATTATCATATTACATTCTTCCAAAGCATTTAATTTTTTATCAAGAGGTAAATAAAAATGACTTACCTAATTCAATCCATTATGTAATAATGATTAACCTCCTCAATGTGGCATCAACACCTTCAAATTTGATAAAAATTATCACCCAATGAATAAGACTAATTGATTCTCCAAAACTCACAATATTTAAAAATTTTAGGACTTTTTTGTTGGGATCACAATTAATTATAGTTTAGCTAAAATTAGACCCCTCCTCATACCTAAAATCTAGTATTTTTCCAAATTTTCTATCTTTAAGTGGGGGAACCATTAATTTTTTATCTAAATATATTTTAACATGAATCATAAATTAATCATATTTTCAGGGGTGATAAGATATTTAAAAAACATCCCCAACCATGAAAAAATCAATAAATTTGTAAAAATACATGAATATTCCAATGGTTATTACTTATTAAATCAAGAACACTAGTAGATATTTTTAGAGAAGATGCATGCTGTCAATTTCAATTTGAAAAATGAAATCAATCAAGCCCCAAAACGAGGATGAAAAGATAAAAGTTTTCATTCACGGACATTAAAATAGAGAAACTAACCAATAAGTTCTAGAAGATGATTTTAGTATACATATAAACATTTAAATTAATATTCATTCATATTTTTAAAAGGATATGAATAATTTTAAAAAAAATTAAATACTAGAGAAAGAGAATTTGAATGAAAAGTCACCTTGTTAAGAAGTTTATATGCTTAAATTTTAGCATGAGACAAAACAAATTTTCAATCATTTAGTATTTCCATATGATAATCCAAAATCAAGCTCCTAGAAAATGATAATTTTAATAAATTAATTCCTGAATTAAATATAGAATCAAAACAGAACTAGAGATAATATTTATGGATGTTTTATCAATTTTTTCCAATATGAAGCTCCTTCATCCTTGATATCACCCGACCTCTACCATGGATGTACCAAAAATAAAATTAAAAAATTAATTGAATATATTCTTTCAATGTCTAAAAAATGAGGTGAAGGAAAAAGTGGTACTTTTGTGAAAAAAATGGAGAGTAATACACAGTATAGAGAAAAGAATTTGTTCAAACAAAAATAAAATAGTAATGATATATAAAATCAAGGGTTTCCTCCCATAAATTTCTAAATTTGAAGTATTTTGACAGGATTTACCCCCTATTGTGATTTATACAGTAGTATTAGCTAGACATGATAATTCCATGTATGAGCAATTTCAAGTTCACTTATGGAATACAACTTCACGAACTCTCGTAAAACACCCTATAAATAATCCAAACATCTTAAACAATGATGTTTGTCACCAACAGCTTCAAATACCCAAATTTCACCAAAAAACCCAAAATTGAAGAAAAAAACACAATATTAATACTATAATTAATATTTTCAAGCCTCACTAATTTACCTACACTTAAGAAAATTGTAGGTTTATATAATGGCATAATGATTTGACCAGATTTCACACTACCAATAATATTTCAATATTCATGTCACTTATGGGATGCTAGGATCTCATCCTAAAACATTAATACAATTATATAATTGAGGTTTATAAAATAATAATTAAAGGAATATAGATTAATATAAGAGTAATTTCTATCCATATCTTGAAAAAACCAATATTATCATTTCTTACACTATAAAAAGGATTTAAGGACTCATATTTAGTTTCTAAAGTAACATAACTTACCCAAAACGTTTCCTGTATATTTAAACAATTAATTTTAGTTGTATTAGTATTTGAAAAGGGATTTAATTTCTCAAGTTGATGGTAAAAGAAGTCGTTTTCATGATGGAAACAATAGAGGGTTGTGAACTTTGAACATCAATATAAACAACCATTTCCAATAGAATGTTTGGGTGTGGAATGAACACTTCATGGTCCTTGGAAATTAATATCCTTATTTGTATCTCATGTTTAATAAGCATTTGCAACTCAATTTTAGAATGATATTCGATAAATGTTTTATTAAGATGATCATTAATAGACTCACAATTCAAATTTGAAAAAGGATGGTGATTTTTCCTCCTGAATTCAGCACTAAACACTCCCACGACAACATTTATCAATATAAAACTCACCATAAGAGGGTAATATTTGAAAATATTGAATTCTTATCAATCCTCACAACCTTGAATGATGAATTTCCCCTTTAAAAAATCTATAATATCCCCATATGTAGCTTAAAATGGACTCCCTAAAATGATTGAGTCTTTATTATCACTGTAAATTTCAAGAATATGAAAACCATAGGGGAGTGTGAGCTTTACTACATCAACCAACAAGTCATTTACCAGTCCGTAAGGATATTAAAGTGACTTATTAGCTATTTCTAGTGGCATTAATATAGCTCACCACTCCCAATGACCCAAATTTATGAATAATAAGTAGATGATAAGGTTAATGCCAGTACATAAGTTACAAAAACACTAAATCTACTCATTTAATCTATTTATGAATAAATTTAAAAGGATATTGGGTCTCTGAAAATTGAAAAAAAATTAACTGTGAAACTAAATTACTCACACAAATTCACTATTCTCTTACCCTAATCTATTTTATGACCTAACTTTTTTTTATAAATTTAAATAGATATTGAACTTATTTAAAAGCCTTATCTTAGTGAATAATAATGTGAATACTTGTAGAATTTAAAAGGAATATCAATTATGTTTGCCTTTTATTATTTTTAGGCTTTCAAGAAAAGGAATGGGAGGATAATAACTCATTAAAATATGTTGTTCAATATTCACATCCCTGAACCATGCCTTTTTATTTCCTTCTATGATGAGTTATTACTTCATTTTATTTTATTCATTTGATTTTAAATTTAATGATTTTAATTTTTATCATATTAATCAAATCTATCCAGATATTCAGTTTTTTTGTTTTCTATTTTTCAATTACTATAAATTTTTTGTTCTTCTGTTTTATCTTCCTTTGGTTGTTTCATAACTAGTCTATAAGTTTTCAAACACTATCAAGTGGTGACAACCATTACATTTTCTCTAAGATTAGGATCCATTGTTTTAGGAAGATTACCTTAGTCTAATCCTCTTAATTATATATCCATCGATCCCATTTGAAATTGAAAATTGTTAATACTAGTTTTTTGATAATATACATTTCTAATCAACTTCCTAACCAACCTTTCTATTTGAGAATTAGATTTTGAAGGTACAACCATATTTTGAAATTCATTCCTTGTATAAAATGAGTGACTAGAACCAATAGTTTGGTTTAAGTGACCTTATTCTCCCTAATATAGATTTGGATGATTTTATTATCCAGAATTGTAATAAATCATTAAATTTTCATTTATAGCTTGGTTTTTGGATCTACGTTAAAACAATTTGGATACCTATTCATGATTTATAGAGAGATTAATTTTGGGACAATAGTTTTGAGAAGGATTATACATCCCACAATAAAATTAATTCTACCTAAGTAATTTTTCTTTAACTACATGAAACCACATGCTTGTTTCAGACATATTAATTTTTTTTTTATTTTTTATTTTATGTTTATAATTGTGAGTAATTTCATTAAAGATATTCTTGATCTCATCATATTTCATGTTAGTGAAATCAATACCCTAATCTTATTCCAAAATTTTTTATTGTAAGGTATGAGGCTATTATAGAATTTATCAATCAAGACATGAGGGGAGGGAAGGATATTGGGAAATTATATGAGAAGTTCCTTAAACATTACTAAATTTTTATAGACAATTTAATCCTAATATTTAATATAATTAATGATTTTTATGTATCACTGAAATGGTAGTTTTTTTAGGATAAAACATAGTAAAAATGTCATTGAAGATACTGTCCCATGTGCTAACTATTTCCTCATCTAAATTCTGGAACTTACTCTTAGCCCTATTACTTAAAAAAAGAGGGAATGTCTTAAACCTGAACTCCTTCTTACTCAACCCATGAAAAGGTATATGTTTCACTAAACTATATAAACTTCAATCAATTCAAGAAAATACTCATTGGAATTACTATTAAAGGAGGGAAATATAGAGATATGTGATTAGTAAATATTAGGTTTCCTAGTCGTAAGTGAATGAATTAGACATAATGTATCATTTAAAATTGTATGAATTTAAAAACCCTTAATTATATACATCTTCACATTCTCATATATAGGTATAGGTGAGGTAAAAGTTTTATACCCCTTCACATCTTTTTGAAATTACATATTTTTTATTTTCCATTCCAAAATTATTATTTTCCTTAAGGGGTGAATAATGTATATTTATATTAGAAATTAGTGGTTCATGTTCATATATAAAATTTTCCCTTGTGTTCATAAGATTTCCGGTTAGAATAGTACAAAAATATCACACAAATGTGAATTTCAAGCCGGGTATCAAAATATTTTTTTGTAGATTTCTTTGAAATATATTAAATGTTTGTTATTATTTATTTATTTTGTTGGTCACAAGTGTATTCCTAGGAAATGAAATATATTTTAATCCTCCACCTTATGATTAATGATCTTATGGTTCTATTTTCTCATTTATATTATGTGTCTCAATTATTCTCACATTGTAAGTATTATTCACTACTGTTACATTATTTAACTTTTCATAATCTCAACCTTTTTTGGAGAATATTATTTGACCATATTCTTTTTCAATATTCTGGGACATGCGTGTCCTGAATAATTATTTCAGTTTTTATGAGTTTCGATTGAAGTACAGTCATACTTCTCTCAATCATTGGAGATATTCTATACATCTCCTAATATTTGAATTAATATTTCTCATTAATCTAGGTATGATTTTGTTTCTTCTTTAGTATGATATAACATTCACCCACAAATTTATCATCAATATTTCTTGATACCAACATTAGGAAAATCATGGATCGGTTTTCCACCCCATATTTGTCCAGTAAATATCTTAGAATTTTTTGGTTAGATTCTATTTCTTATCTTTAGTTTTAGTGGAGAATTAGGTATGAAATATTCACTTATTAGAATAAATAGATATCTCATATACTATTCTAAATTCACTAAGTGAACCTAGGTTAAAATTATCTATGTAAATATAGCTTCAAAATTATGCAATTTACTTACACATGAGAATCTTCTATGTGAATCTTGGAAAAATTTTATACATGGTCACCTCCCTTGGAATTTGGATACATGAGTTATTTTTCAAAATTGTGCTATGTGGTTGGTAATAAAATTATAAATACTAGTCCATTGTATGTAGAAATTTCACTATAAAGATGGTAAGAAATTAAGATATGTTTCCAACAGTGGACACCTCAAGTGTAACCATTTATAATTTCTCGAACTTAACTATTGTTTCATCTAAAAAATTATAAAATCAAGGAATAAAAAATCCATCAAAAATATAAATTTAAATCCCAAAATTAATTATATTAAAAATAAAATTTTAAAAATATTCCTAAAATTTTCATTTTCAAATTAAAATCCTTTTAAAACTAATGAATTTTTTTTCAATTACCCAACCAAAAAAAATAAAGGTAAAATATTTCACAGAAAATTTCAAAAAGAGAACTGAAAAAGCACGCAAAAAATGTTCTTAAATTAAATTGAAAATGAAATATGAACATATCTTCATTTATATAACAAATTAATTATTTTTAAAATAATATTAAATGATTTAAATATTTGTCTTTAAATAAAACCAAACTCAATATTTCTCAATTATAAGCAAATTTTTTCAAATAAAATCTAAAAAAATCCCCAAAATCGATTTTGAAGCATGTAGTGAAACATCACCACAATGGTTTTAATTATAATTTTTTTCATTAAGATTTTGTGATGGTAATATTTATATTAAATAATTATTTCCAAAATTGTTTCATCTATAATATTTCCCCCTGACTTGTCTTAATTTATAAGGATGATAACTATATGAGATATATTTAGTATATAGGATCAAATTTTATAGGACCCTAAAAATGTAATTTTTAGGTGCCTGAGAATATAGAAGAGTCTACAAATTTTTATAGAAGTAATTATTTGTGATCTGTTAATTTGGAGAACAAATAGATGATTTATGCTCGAATACACTATGGTTGGTCTAGAGTTTTTCATCATTTTTTGTGTTCTCATTGTTGATAAACCATTTTTCTAATGATGTATATATTGTAATGAATCTAGAAACTTTTACATGAGATTAAATCTCTGTAAAAATTAAAACATAGAGGTATAAGATTTCAATTTTTTAGTTTTAAAAAAACCCCTATATACAATGGGGATGTAAAAACAACCAATTTTACTTTTTTTGTATGAATAAACGTGATTTAATAAGATTTATGTTATAGTATAATCATTGATTTTTGAGGATATTGTATGTAAATGTTGCGTATTGCCCAGTGCCTTATAATGCTATTCTTTGGGATTAATTATTAATGGACCACATTGTGGTTAGAGGTGATTATGTCACGGTTGTTATTATAGTTTTTTTAATAAAGTAAATGGCTATATTGATTTAACAAGGGGTAAAATTTTAACCGTGGTGAATTTTATTTCAAATTTGAATGAATAACACTGTGAAACGGTTTATTCTTTCTACACCATGTTGCAGTCATCCACAGTTTTTATTAAAAATTTAATCATGTTTCACCCATATTTCAATACATTTTATTTCCCTTGAACACTTGGTGGTAGATATTTTTCTTCCAAGAAAATGGTATGCCCTTAGAGAATTTAGTTTCCTTTGGCTTCATATGACTAATTCCATGTTAAATGAAGTTCCACAATTCTTCCCTTTATTTTATTTTTTATTTTTTTTATTTTTGGGGATATAAAAGTTTTTGGTTCTCAGTATTGTCAGAGTTTGGAAAAAAATTATTTAGAATTTATTTTTTAAAGGTATTCAAAGGTCTCACACGATTTTATTGGAATTTGATTATTTCTTTATTTCTCTTCGTGGTGTTGCATCCTTTGAGCATCAATTGAGATATGTGATTATACATAACATTATATAATTTTTATTTTGATTTTTATTAATAATGCTTTAGTTTTCATTGGTTTATGAGTGGGAATTGTCTTAATTAATACAATAAATGAGAATAAATAAAGAAAAGGAAAATGAGTTATTTATTCTATATGTGATTTCACTTAATATAATTTCTTATATTTTGATTATCTTAATGAAATACATATGACTATGATGTTATGATATTTATATTGATCATGAAAATTTATGCTTTAACAATGTTGTATAAAATAATTATGGTAGTTAAGTAAAGAGTTTGGGAATATATAATTATTTGATTAATATTGTTGGATTCCACATGAAGAGATTGGTTGAAACATAAGATATGAATAATGGGGTTTTCTAAGATAATATAATTGTTTTGTTTTTTTGATCTACTAATGGTGGTGAAATATTTGAGGTTTCTAATGATGGAGAATTTATATTAGAATGTGACATTAGTGTTTTTTTGATATAAGGGTATTGAAGGATTAATATAGTTATAGTTATATAGTTTACTAGGATGTTAATGTCATAACATAATGATATATAACCATTCCAAAAATAATCAAATGAATTGATTTAGCAAAATGGGAATGATGGGTGTTGGAATAAGTGAAGTGATAAATATAATGAATTAATGTAGTAGAAGTATGGTATATGAACTATATTATATAAATATTGTAAATTTTAAGTGGTTATATGTAATTATAATTCATGGAATCAATGTGGTCGATGAATGAATTAGATTAATAAGTGTGTTAACCTAGAACTGGTAAAGAAAATGATATATTATTTTATTTGTGATTTTTTTCTTCTTTTTTATTTGGGTGTTTGATTGTTCTTTAGATTTTTTCTTATCATGCGATAATAGTGATTTGATTATAGGTTATCATTATAGAAATTTTGTAACTCTAGACAGAACATGTTCATGAGTGTGTGTAAATTAAAATTCATTCTATTTTTATGCTTCACCACAGGAGTTCTACTGTAACACCCCAATAAATGAAAATATTTTTCATTTTAAAATAAATATATTTTTTCTATCATTCTTATATAAAACACCAAGATAATATTACTATACCAACAAGACTAAGTTAGTTGCATTACACACAAAATTGTGTTTTACCGCCATTTAATATCATACCAACTCTAAAAATAATTTTTGATATTTTTATAAATTATATATGTTCAACTAAATAGAAATGTTTTTATTCATAGTTTCAATATTAACTTAGGGTGATTTTTTGCTGTTTTTTGAGATGTTTCAATTTTGATGAATAATAAAAATATTTCATTTTAATTAAAAATTGGATTTTCGTTTAAATAATTATTATTGTTAAATTATATTTTAAATTGGTTCCTAAAGTCATAATAGATAAATTATACATATATAAATAATATTTAGGTAATTGGAATCATTTTTATATTGAAATTCAATATAAAAACCTATGGAACTTTTGATCATTTTTACTTTAAAAACCGCTTTCGTGCCACATCTACTTGATTAGTGCAAAACACAGTTTTCCTAATTTTTTGATTTGAATTTTTAAAAATGGATATAAACATTTTAAATTAGTATGAATTTGTTTTCTAATAAGACCAAATTAATTTTTTTAAAAAATATTATGGAAATTGATTAAAATTAATTACGATGGTTAAGGTAAAATTAATCTTAATAACGGACTAAAACATAATATTAAGTATAAAAATGACCTGGATAATTAACCGAATCCCATTGGATTAAAATAAACCTACTATATACCATATTTTTTAATTTTATGGGTTATTTGGATATTATTAAATTGAATTTTTCTATATAAAAGGTTAAGTAAGGAAAAAAGACAAAAAAGGAACATTTCTTACCTTTAACATATATAAAACACTAAGATTTGTAAAAAACATCATATTTTAGGTTATAAATATCATTTTGAAATAATAATGAGTTTTTTTTGTTATAATTATTTATCAATAATTTTTATAGATGATTATGTTACATAAAATTCTTAAGAAACAGCAATGTAATTAGTATTTTATTAATGATTAACTATAATAAATGATACTATAAATATTAAAAATTAATTTAATTGATTGAATTAATGTATTAATTTTTTATAAGAATATAATTTTAAATATATATAATTTTAATATATTTTAATTTTAATATTGGGTTGATAATTTCAAATTAAAATTAAAAAAATAATGTCAAAATTGACATTATTGTTATTTTACAATAGATGATATTTTATTAAATTATTTAAAATAAATAAAAATTGATATTATTAAATTTTTATGTGTTAATATATATTATATATGGTATATTAAAGTACCCATTTATCTTTTTTAACTAACATATTTAATCCTAGATTGTCAAAAACTTGTTAGCACAGTCCGAGCATAAGTGTTTTTCTGTATCACAAACGCTTGTTTTTACATTAATTTCCAAAACACATGGTATTTTCATTTTATATAATAAATATATAATTAATAATAATGTTTATATATATTTTATAACAAATATCACTTTAATTTAGTCTTAATGAAAAAATTATGTTGGTTAGAAAACTAGTTCCTTTAATAATATCCAAAATAATAAAATTTGTGAAATTTTGAAGTGAAGGAGCCAAATAAAAAAATGAACTTATTTTTATGTGGTAGAGGTTTTTTTAGAAAATTATTCCCTTTTAACCCATTAGTTTTATATTTTTGAGGCACAATAGGTAAGTTATACCTCTCATTAATGAATCCCTTTTGGTACTTTAAAGAGTGCCACCTTCCCTCCACTTTAAAAAGGTAGGCACTATACCCTTTCCTCAAACCTATCAAGACACTTTGGATCAGCCAAGATATGTCAAAATAAATTTTCAAAATCAATAACCTAATAAATTAATCATACACGTGGAAATAAATCCATCCATGTAATCCTTTTTATGCAAACCAAAAGAAGTTACCTGATTAAGAGGTAACATCTTTCTTGAAGATACTTAGTTTTATTTTTGTTATCCACCCCATAAAATCCTATTATTACATGATTTTATAATAATAAAAGAATATTAAATATATTAATATGTTTTTATACTATGTTTTTGTTCTACAATTACACACACATCCATCTAATGGCTAACAGACATACTGTTTCTGTGTACAGTGAACTACTTTCTCACGAAACGATGATTGTTCATTTATACTTTACCAAATATCATGGTGGAATTATGATGGAAACCCAAAAAATATTTGCTTATATGATATTTATATTTATCTGTATTTTCCTTACTTTTTATTTAGAATATACATTTATTCATTCAATCTTGTGTAAATATGATAATTCGTTGGAGGAAGTGTGGAATACCACCCCTCAAAGCGATAAGACTCATTCATGCCATACGTGGAATTTATAAAGGATGGTTTTAATAAACATGTGTAACATATATGAAATATATATGGTACCCATATTATAATATAAATATTTATCAACTAATTTTCAGTCATTTAATATGAGAAAGCTATGGAAGTGTCTTTCTTGAATAAGTAAGGCCTACCATGTCTGTGAACGATGTACTTCATTTCTTATCACTAAATATTATGGATTATTAGAAAAACATATTTACTGAATATATATGATAATTAATTTAAGGTTTAAATTGTTTATATGATTAAATAATTATCTAATTAATAAAAAAAAAAATTATAAGCCATGGCATTCTTGAGAAAACTAGACGAATAACACAAAAAATAGTTAAAATAATGAAAGAGTGTTAACAAAAGGGTAATAAAATATTATAGCGAATTAGTATATGTTATTATAAAGATGATTATGGTTATGGTATAAGTTATTAAAATATTTTAATCCACTATATAAAAGTTTAAATACTATAAAAAAATAAGGTTAAGTTAATGGATTTACTCTCAATTTACATTCCATGGATACTTATTTTTGTTATGAAATAATTAATTTTATATAATATATGTACTAACATTTTACTTTTTATATCATTAATATCCTTAGTCACATGATATTCTAAGTTTCAATTAAATCATGGGGAATTATTATTTAAAATTTTCAAAGGGGTAAGAGACACTGTGGAATGTTAAATGATTATTAATCCTCAAGAATGATTTATTATGAACATACCTTATTTGTACGTATCCTACTACGAGGTATTACTGATAAATCCATATTATATATTCAATATGGATATATTTTAAGTAATTTTTTATTAATTAAATTTATTATCTGATTCAATGAATTATTTGGAAAGGTAAGACACAGGTTGGGTACCATTTAAGGTAAGACTTGCGGGTTGGGGACCGATTAATAAAAGACCATTGATGCATCAGTAGACTCAGGGGATGAAATTGGGATGAAAAACCCTTTTCATTTGAAACAATTATGATAAAAACTATCTTTTGAATGGAATTTATAGTGGAGTTTTTTTTTGAAAAATCAAATTGGTTTGTAACAAGTATGATTTATACCATTTGGTTAAAGGCACTAATTGTAATGGTTCAATCTACATAAGAAACATGGAATACAATAAATATGAATTTTCATTATTGATAATTATTTTATTATGAGTATTTATCCAAGATATATTTTTCCATGATATATTTCATCGACATATATATGGTTTCATTTCATTTTCAGTTTTTTGATGAATGGCGTGTGTTTTAGTTTTTGACTTTACATATTGATAATTACTTATCTAGTTATTGGAATGTTAGGTGTTATCAGTTATTTACCTTTCCATGTTAATTAATTAAAAATTATTCATTATTTATTTCAAATTATTTACTCTTACAAAGTATTTGAGCTATTTCACGACCGGTCCCTGAGGGGCCCATTCCATGACTACCCCAAACTAGTCTTAAATAGGCCCGAGGCCTGTGACTTGACCCTAGTAGGCATATCCAACAAATGGGAATAATTAGCCTAAACTACATTAATGAACACACACACATTCATTCCACAAATCATCAACTATAAAAACAGTATGTAAAAAATTCATTAAAACAACTATATCCCACAGCTGGAGTACAAAATTGAAATTAATGGAAAGTAAACCAGGCCAAAGAAAGGAGTCTACAATGTCAAGTCCAACCTGTAAGAAAAATATGTACTTGAATTGTCTTCTGAAATCCACTAAAACACACCTTAGTATATCCGATGTCACCAATAAACACCTAGTCCTATCATACCTAGAACTCTATCAAGAATTTAGTATACATGGCATGATTGGGAAAATATCTTTTAGTGGTGAGTAAAACAATACAAAGTAGGAAACACCAAAACCCTAAAGGAATACTACAATGTAATTCCATGAAGGAATACCACAATGGAATACCAAAAATAAATTTCATATAAAAATACCACACTAGAATACCACACAAGGGGAGCACACACGAGTACCACCCATGAATATCGTACAAGAGTACTACAAAGGAATTATACACAGGAACACCACACAAGTTACCACTTAGGAATGTCATGAAAGAATACTGCAAAAGATTAACACATAGGAATGCCACATAGGAATACAACACCAGAGTACCACATCACAATTCCACATAAGAATACAACACCAAAGTAACGAACCGGAATACCAAATTGGAATTCCAAACAAGAATACCACACATAAATTCCACACTAGAGTACCAAATTGGAATACCACACAGGTGTACCACACATGAATACCACACATGATTTCCACACAGTAATACCACATAGCACTTCCACACATGACTACCACACAAGAAATTCCACATAGTAATACCACATAATAATTACTCACATGAGCACCACACATGAATACCAAACTAGGGTACTACACAAGAATACAACATATAAATGACACCAAAGAGTACCACAAATGAATACCACATAGGATTACCACACAAGAATGACACATAGGAATACCACATAGGAATACAAAAAAGGAGTACCAAACATGAATATATAGTCAGCTTCACATCAGTATATTTCAATGACACATATAACTATAATATCTAAATATAAACAGTTCAAGAAGAAAAGTCTAGAGGTGATCCACAAAAAATTTATATCCACATTATTCTGCTTGAAGCATGCTCATTCTGAGAGAGAACACTCCCCGAGCCATGATATCATTACTGATGCTCATGAAAAGGTCTAGCTCATTTGGTCCCTACACAAATGAGAATGCATTGGTCAAGGAATATTAAAATACCACAAAGGGAGGATCACATCCAATTACACTTGGGGATACCACTAAAAAATATAGATCAATTCACAATGTTTGGGATCACACCCAGTCACATTGGGGGATACCACAGACCCTAATTATGTGACCCTCTAGTTGGAGGTTCAGTGCCCTACTCACGGAGGTTACACAATTCCTCAAACTCCACTAGGGATAATAGAGGACTGTACCCTATTCCCGAGGAGGGATAACTGACTCAATCCGGGTGTTATCCTTTAGAGGGGATTGCAATCCAGTGATGTAGATGTAATAGTGTACTGAACAATCAAAAAAATGATCAAAGGGAATGCTCTCCACCACTACTAGTCAGAATTTTGTTTCCCACATTATCTCAAATTTATTTTCACAATATCAGGGTCCCAATGCCATTGATATATCATTAAATATATGCACCATTAGAATGTTAAGGGGGCTTGAAGAATAAAATGGCTAGGGATCACTGGGGCCATGGAACAACCGTGGAAGTCGACCTATATGGTCGATCCACACCATGGTTGATCCGTGTGATCTTGTCATAGAAGCTTGAGCTTCTATGGAGGTCAACTACGCTAATGACCTGGGTCAACCCAAGGTCTGACCCGGATCTGGCATGGTCTGTTGGGTTGACCTAGCCCACTCAGTCTTGTCCGAATAGTCCTACATAGTTCGACCTTTCTCCACTACATGTGGTCTCCCACCGTGACAACTGCCTCCGCACGTGAATACCCTCTACTCCCCTTAGGTTTCTTTTCTAAGTCCCACAACCCCCTTAGCCGCATACCACATGGCCCTTCATTTCCCCGCCTCCTTGTACCCAACTCCACTGCCTCTACGTATGACACAACCCACTCCTCCATCATCACTATTATCCGTGGCCACCACCATGGCCACCATCTCTTGTTGGTGAACCACCTTGCATGTCCTCTGCACCTCCTCATCAATACTCTACATTGGACCCATGCTGACAGTCCCTTACTCATACCACCGATCCAAATATGATACCCAAATACCGAAATGGTCATAGATCCTACTTTCTTAGGTCCCAATTTTAACACATTCGGCCTCTACTATAAGGTTTACTCCAATCCAATGGTTTGACCATCATTGGAGCCACCTAAAAAGTGAAACTCTGGCCACATGGGTCAAACTGCAAAGAACATGAAGAATGACATATAGAAAAGAACCAGAACACCCTTAGTAATGAACCTCATCCTTATTCTTGTCGGCCTCAATCCATTCCCATTAGACAAGGAATGAAGAACAAATAACTAATTAAGAAAACTCCCCAAAATAAACCCTTCAATTATAACCATCCCATAGAGATCAAACTAGGGATCAATCAGTTCATGGATTGACTAGTGTTCATTATGAAAATAAAGAATGGGGAAAATCACAATGATACAACCACCCTAACTTAATTTGGATCATTCGATAATGAATGATGATCACTGTATCATCGTCTTTGGAGAGGTTACTTAAAACTTTTTTTTCATTGATCATTGATCCGCAATCTGTCACCATTTGTTCGATAGATTTCTTCCCAAGATCTTCATAATGATTCTCCATCATCCCACTGGCTATGAAGCTGTCCTTGGGATTTCTTCAGAAGGATATATTTAATGGAAAAATCACTATGTAATTAGAAAATTTTTTTATTTAAATTATTTAAGTATGATTACATCATTTTCTAGTTTTTTCAAAAAAGACCCATGTCGACTATGGGTAAGTCACACCTAGGTAAAAAACCACATTACAAACTCAATGGTTGTATCATAGTTCCAATCCGAGTCACCACTCATGTTTTAGTTGGATTTTAAAAATAATATAATTGTATTTAATTACATTATTTATGGTTAAATCCTCAGATACATATTCTATAGATAACCCTCGTTGAAAAAATTTAGGTTGTGCCTATGGTAAATACATAATTCTTAGCTCAATAGTGCACTTGGATTTCTTATATGGGAATCCTTTTAAGAGTTATTCTAATTTTTTAGGAAACATCTGTGTGTGTGTGTGTGCTATTAAATGTTTAATAATTTTTAAACCGTTGTTCTCGGAAAACAGGGCCCTAGAATTACATGTTGTCTCAACACCATTTCTATAAATTAACCCATGTAATTTATAAATAAAATTCACAAAAAATATAGGAAATTTAATTCTCCCCACCAAAAGAATTCATGTCCCTAGAAATTGAATACAAGGACTACTATGCACAAATATGAGCCTCCTTCTCCAATTTGTTTCCCTTGAGATCCTTGTGCCACCACCAAAGGCACTAAAAAAGAATCAGTCACCCATGAATGATCCTCCCATCTATAGACATATTCTGACATCATTCCTTCATCATGTCAACCAGAACCTAAATGGTCCGCTCAGTCTTTTCATTCTTCTGTTGGTGGAATGTTGTGTTCAAGAATAAATGAGACCCAAATACCTCATGTAATCCCTTCCACAACCGAGATGTAATGGGAGAATCAATATCTAAAACAATAATTTATGTAACTCTATAGTGTCTAACTATCTCATTCATGTAGTGGAATCCCAATATTTATACTCAAATCATCTCTCGGATATCTACGTAGTAGGATGAAATAGATAGTCAATAAATGATCACCTAGATGACATCATATACCTTAGGTTTACATGGTAAACCCATCAAGAATCCCATAAATATACCATATCACTTCCATTCTATAACCTTGAGGGATTGATCCTGTCATACTAGAACCTAGCGCATAACATTCATTTTCTGATAAGTAAGGAATTAGGAAATGAACTCTACGACTCCATTCTTCATCCCTAGACACCAAAACCAACATCAATGGTTTCAGTACATATTCACCACACCTATATGTAACTCTATGGGGGCATATGGAAATCTCTCAAAATATCCTCCCACAATGATAGTAGTATAACTTTGAACCCTCTGAAAATAATGACGTGCACCCAATGTTTATAATATCCTTCAAGAGTATGTATTATGGTCAACTGATCATGTAGGGTATCATAGTCGGCATCCCAAAAATATTTCTCCCAGACTTGTAGTAAGATTGGAGAGGTGAAAACCATCGACTAGAGGTAAGATGAACCATCTCCCCCCATAAAGGATATTTGAAAAGAGTCCAACTATTCTGATTCCTCATTCAACAACTGTAAGCTAGATCTTCTTCTAAAAGTATCTTACACCAAATTACCCTTCCTAGGAGTATAGAACATCTATAATTTATAGTCCTTGAAGAAATATAACCAATTCCTCTATATCAACCTTCAATGCATCCATTAAAATGAGGGTTAGGTTATCCAATTGATGAGTTATCGACTGCACCCTTATATGCATGAGTCCATCCTATGCTATCTATGTTCCCTTTTCCCCAAAAAGGAAAAATTTGGTTCCATCACTGTGAACACACCACACACTTTTCAAAAAATAGTCAATCTAGTAATGGACTATGGATAACCTTTACATACTAAAAATGATGTCTTAAGTCCTCGATGTTGCTAACAAGAGACTCCAACCAAAACACTCGACTCCAAGAGTCAGGTCACACTATTTGTACTAGTGTGTGATCATCAAATCTTCTCTTGTAGGAGTCGCTAAGCGTAAGGGTCTAGTAAATGGTTCAAGTAGAATCTTCAATCCTCGAACAATATTTAAGGTGAGAAAAGGATTACTAGCACCTATATCTATCAATATGGAAGATAGATAATAATAGACATAGATCGTACCTCAAATCAATCCTAGAGCCCTTGGGTCATATGCCTCAATTGCATGAATCTATCATATCCACTGTCCACTAGCTCTCTAAGCCTGGTGTAAACCACCTGGGGTAGTGATGGTAACATTTCAAAACATTAACCAAATCCTACTACTATCCTATCTCCTTTATCACATCTACTTCCCTGAAGATCTATCTGATTCTATCATTTTCTCTATCTTGGTGGTCTATCGACCATCTATCTTTTAATCATTCGACATTTTGAATAGTCCCAAGTGGGATTTAACTTGTTTTCACATGAAAATAATGGCCTCTCTTTAGGAGGAATAGACCCACCATGTGATCCTTGAGCTTTAGATCCCCTGTCATAGGACATCCACTTGAAACATCTTGAAATTCCAAGTCAAAAAGACTGATGGTGGCTCCCTACTACTGAGGTCTTTGGTCCTACTTTCCCACAGATGACATTCACTAGAAGTATCCTCCCAACCAAGGAACTATCAACCATAAAGGTTTTATCTAGCACCCCAATAGAGGTAGGAATGCACAGAGGGATAATGTTGGTTCATATTTCCATTTTCAAACCTAGCTCGAAGGTCTGAGCCTAGAAGCCTAGGTCATGTATCATATCCCTAAAGTACCTGGAAAGGTTGGTGTGCCTCGGTGAACACTCAAATAACAACATGTCATCCTTACAGATATGTAGAAGCTCCTAGACCTGCATTGAAATTATCTTATAAGATGAAAACTACTCTTTGAAAAAAGATCACCAACTCTATCTACATAATAGTTTCCTAATAAAAAGATCTGGTAACCAAACCCCACCATCTCCCAAATAATCCACGTAGAAGGATCAACATGAGGACCACCATCTGATCTTCTAGTGTCTTGAATATAAGGTAATCTCAGGTCACCACCTCAATGTAGTCATCAGACGCCTGTGTGTTGGGCTCATCTTAGAACCTGAGGGATCTCGGTTACAGATACTTTTCAATCGCTCTATGCATGTGTTCATCATCTCCTGGTAACACGAGTACCATGTTTTACTAAACAAGTGGTGGTATAGATGGTTCTACCCCTAGAGGCTCTATCAATTGTACAAATCCCATTATTGATGTCTCTTCACTAGTCAGATCATCTTTATGATCACATGGTGGAATCGTGGATGACTTTCTATGTGGAGGAATCTTGAAGTAAAATAATATTTACCACGGTCAATAGAGAATATCTGGAGAGCTGACTCAAGAAGGAGTTAGAAGACACAACTTTTCATTTATAATCCATGTACTATTAGTTTCTCCCTAAAACCTGTTTTTTCATGTACCGAGTGAAAAATAACGAAACCAGAGTCCTGATGTATGGATACATTGACTGTTGCACCAATGCTAGACTCCCTAGCCTAAAAGATAAAATAGAAACACTTAACATTGTTTCCCCAAATCAATATCATATAATCCCGATACTAAAGTAAAACTGTCCCATTTGGTACCACTTTGTCATGACCCATCCCCGAGGGGCCCATGTCATGACTACCCCAAGCCCGCCTCTGATAGGCCAGGAGCTGGTGACTAGCACCGAGTAGAAATATCCCACAAATGGGAGGAATTCTCAAATATTACTTATACACATGCACAAATATCCACGAAAAAAATAATGAAATGTAAAAATACAAAGTAAACAATGCATATAAACCACTATTTCCAATAACCAGATTATATCAATGAATGTAATGGAATATATACTAGGCCAAAATAGGCCCACCAAAAAGAAAAGAGTCTGCAACCAGAAGTATAACCTGTATGAAAAAGAAGTACTAGGATAGCCATCTGAAATCCACTAGAAAACACCTTTCCCTATCCGATATCACATTGCACTGCCTGGTCCTAGACTTCCTGGTACTCCGTCAAATGGGTCGATCATCTGCACAAGACAGAATACGTGCAGTCAAATCCTATGTAGGAGTGAGTAAAACAATACAATGTAGGACACTCTAAAACCACAAAGGAATACCACAAAGTAATTCCATGTTGGAAGACCACTATAAAATACCACAAAGGAATTCAAAAAAGTATTACCACATAGGAATAATGCATATGATTACCACACAAGAGTACCACACATGAATTCCATATAGGACTACCACACATGAGTATTAATAGGAATTCCACATTGGAATACAACATAGAAGTAACATAGTATAATATCAAACAAGAATACCATAAAGGATCAACACATAGGAATGCCATATAACAATACCACATAAGAGTACCAAATAGGAATTTCTCACAAGAATACCTCATAGATGCAACAAATATGAATAATTTATAGTAATTCCACACAGGAATACCACATAGAAATTTCACATAGGAGTACCACAAAATAGTACCCAATAAGAGTACCACAGAAGAATACCACCAGGAATACCACATAAGAGTACCATATAGGAATATAAAATAGTAATTATAAGGCCTTGACCTTAAACCGTACTTAATATTGAATTAAATGAATAATTCACATTGAGGATCTTTTCAGGTTTAGAGTTTTAGATAATTAGGACATAAATATTACATCTCAAAAGATTACAAAGTAGAAACTTCTACTAAGTTTCCATAAAATAAAAACTCTTAAAAAGAAACATGTCTAGTTCCATGCTTTAGGTAGCATGACTTTCCCTTGATCCCATCCTTGACCCTATTCCACATTAAGTCCTATGAAAAACATTTCAAAAACTTGGGATGAGCATAAAAAGCTCAGTAAGGGATACAGAAAGAATGAAAACTGTTAGTTTTTTCAAAACAACAAGTAAACCATGTATACTTCAACAAAGTAATACTTTTCAACTTTTCGAAGTAGTAAAAACTCTTCACTGAATATAAGTTCATTACATACCCTTCTGTAACCAAAAGATTACCATAAAACCCGTATAAAGATCACATAACATATAAAGGTAGCTTGGGACATAAACATACTTAAGTGGAATAACCATTAGGTCGACTTCCACACATATCACTTAATGGAATAACCATTCGGACAACTTCCATACATACTTAATGGAATAGCCATACGACCGACTTCTATACCCAATGCATTGGAGGTTATAACGTAACCACTCGTCCTGGTATTCACGGCACCACCCATCATATTGTCCAAGTACCATTATTACACATAACATATTGAAAATATAAACATTTCAATAAAAAAATTTCATTTTCAATCACAATAAGTAATTCCCAGATATTGAATTAATCAATCCATTTTAAAAAACCATTTAAAATAGATTTTTGAATCAAAGTGTCCCATACCACTTTGAAGCTTTTAATGGAATTATAATTTTAAAACATTAATGTACATATAAATAAATACTGAAAACCATTTTGAAAACATGGACATTAAAGATAAAGATTTAGAATAATAAATCTTTAAAACATTTAAAACGATATTTTTGTTAAAGCGTTTTTAACAAAATGAGAGACTCTTGAATACAAATAATTGCGGAATAACATTTAATCCGAACTTTATAATATCATGAGAATAAATGGATTCATGATATAATATATCAAAGGACAGTATACACACCATATAAGAGTGAATTGGTGCATAACAACAATGAAGTCTCAAAAGAAATGAGATGAAATCCATTATAAAGAAGGTATCCTTAAATTAAGGAAAATTCAATCTCATAATTATGTGTGGAAAATATAAATACACCCAATATAAGTGTATATTAAGTGTAAAACAATCAAATGTCATTCACACATATTCAAAGGATGAAATATTCAATAACTACATGTTGAACCCAAAGAAATTGAAATTGGGTTAAGAAGTTCCCTTGGTAAAATTTGACACCCTAACTGCGTCACATAAAATTTTACAAAAAGGGTTGATGAGAGAGATAAAGGGGATCTCATCACTTGGACATAAAATTTACATAAATAAGGATATAGAAGAACATATCCCAACATAATAGTATGTGAATTAAAAGACATAATAAAAGAAGTCTTTTAAAAAAAGGAGGGTGAAAGATTCCCTTATCGACTTGGGTATCTTTCGAAATATACACCCCATGAAAGAAAGACAATACATCATTGATGTAAATACTCATAAATGAAATTATATTACAAAAATAGTTGAATAATGGGAAGTACATACACCACTCAAATGAAATTGTGGCAAATGTAGCATAAATCTCACGGGAATAAAAGTGAGATGAAAAATCCCTTATGAAAACTCGGCAGCCTAACGGCGCCACTTAAAACATCCAAAATGGATTGATGAGAGAAAGTAGGGTCTCTCATCATATTAACATAATGTTTATAGAAATATTAATATAAAATAACATCCCCCAACATAACAAATAGGATCTTAAAATAAGTGACAAAAAGGAGGGTACTTAAAAAGATAGAGAGAGGTTAGATCTCTTACGAAAATTCGGCAGCCTAATGGCGCCACCCAAAACATCCAAAATTGATTGATGAGAGAGAATAAGGTCTCTTATCATATGAACAATAGAAATTACAGTAAGATTAATATAGAAGAATATCCCAATAACAAGAAAGATGAGATTTAAAAGGAATGACAAAAAAGAGTGTACTTAAAAAGACAGAGAGGAGTAGGATCCCTTACCTCGGGTCCGACTTGACTAGATCATTCTTTAACGTCCAGAATAATAAATTCGAGTTAATTTCTATTTTCTTAAGAACCTTTTTCAAGTTCATTTTTCCTTTTATATCACTTATTTCCATTTTATAAACATTATGTAATCATTTATGTTAATAATGTTTGTTTTGTCGATATTTGGTTCTTAAGTCGAAAGTGAACTTCTTACAATTACATGTTGTTCGTGTGGTCAAAGGTTCATTATATCCAGAATTATATTCATGATTTGGATATTATATATATCATATATATCCAGAATATACATGTATTTATAATATTAGATAATCATTTAGAGGTAAGAAATGAAATTCACCGTTCATGGAGACGGTAAGCCGTACGTACGCATGAATGCTACTTTCATTTCTTTGTCATATTAATGGAATTAAAAATAAATGAGAGGTATGAATATTTTAATTCCAGAATTATATTCATCATTTATAGGTAACATAAATTATATATATCGATTATAAATATGTACTTATAATAGTACATTACATTTGGGGATAAGAAATGAAATGCACTATTCATGGAGACGGTAAGCCGTACGTACGCATGAACGCTACTTTCATTTCTATCTCATACAATAATGGAAAAATAATAATAATGATATAGAGGTATATTATAATTCCAGTATAAAATTATATATAATAACTTTAAATCCATCATTTATATGTCCCACATATGGCATTAACGAATCACATCACTTTGAGGGGGCGGTAGTCCGCACTTCCTTAAATGAAGATATCGGGTTTACCCATAATGGAAACCATAAAGGTATGCCATAAATGAAAAATACAGAAGCTTAAGTACAACATAAAAATATTATATATCATATATAAATATAGTGACATCTTAATGGCCACCTTTGAAGGTGTTATATGAGTGTTGAACAATCATCGTTTCGTGAGGCAGAAATTCACCATTCACGGAAACAGTATGTTCTTTAACCATTAGATGTAGTTGTGTGTAAGTGTAGCTCGAATAATTCTTATAACAACATCCTAGTATATTTAATATACTGTAGTTGTTACAAAAGAAATGAATAAAAAGTGTTTAGGGGGTTGGAGAGGCAAAATAAAACAAAAGGACTCAAGTGAAGACATTACCTTAAAATCGGGTAACTCCCTTTGGTTTGAGCTCAAAGGCTTCCTTGGGAAGAATTCTGCCCAAAGTGAGGCTTCATGGAGTAATATAGGGAAGTGGAGAGAAAAAATGGGCAGGGGATGGCCGAGCCAAAGGATTTGGGAGTGTGGGTAAGGAGGTAGAGGTGGGGGCCTTTTATAAGAGGAGAGGAGGGGCACTCTTGTAAAGTTACAAAATGTTACTTTATTTTCAAACGAGTTTAGGATTTTAAAGGTCCCACAATGATTTATTTCGGGGATAAGTTGATAAGGGTTCTAAATAAACTCATCCAATATGTTTTGGACATGTGTAGGTCTTAGATATTACATTATCTTTCCATTTTATTTAAATCATTAAATAATGAGGTCATCGCTGCATCATCATGATGTCATAAATAATTTAATTTATTTAATGTCTAAAAATCATAAAAAAATACTATGATGTAGGAAATCTTTTTAACTTTCCAATTAATATTTATTGTCAAAAATATGACTTGTATAACCCCATGTAAAGATTTTTTTAGTAAGGAATTTCATGTTTGTTTCATTTTTACTTTAACATTAAATAAAAAGATATTTTTGTCATTTTCCAACCAAAGTGGCTACATGGGGTCCCCAAGTTGACCCATGGATTTTATTGGTCCGCCATGACGCATCCAATGAGGTTAGGACATGTTTCAAGTTCATTTTATATTATTAAAACATTATATTTATCTTAAACTACACTAATTACCTCTAATCGCGATGAAAAACTTAATAAGTTACTATTCACCAAAAAATTATTTTAATCTCATTGAACCAAATTTTACTTTTTAATGACAACCATGTATGTCAGATTTTTGAAATTCAAAACACATAGGTGGTAAAATTTCATTTAAACGAAAAATCAGTTTTTTAAGTACCACTTAGTGGTTTCACTATTCATCAAAAATTGAGGTTTTTCAGATAAATACCAAAACTTCAACCTAAGATATATTTGATATTCTGAATTCAAAAATGAATTCAATTTTAAAAAATTCAAAACATATAAGTTGCATTAATTAATTTAATAATTAATTCCCACTGTCAGAGCAAATAGCGTGTTTTTGTGAAGCAATAAGTATCAAAAGATTAACACTAGTTTAAGTCCGATTTCAAAGTGAAATTAATTCCAACGACAACTATTGGATTTAATGGTAAAAATATTTTCTAATTTCACTTTAAAACCAATTGAAATGATAATCTAATCATACAAATAAATTATATTAAAAAGAGATTTTGAATTAAAATACAACATTTTACACTATTCATTAAAAAATGAACTTTATCTGAAAGATACCAAAAATTTACACAAAGTAAGTTTTGATGTCCCGATTCTAAAGAAAAGTTTTATTTGGTCCAATAGAATGTATAAGAGTGAACAAAACTATATTTAATGACGGTTCACCATCAAAAGGTGATAAGTGAACCTTTAGTGAAAATTAGGGCATATATGCCTAAAATTGAATTTTTCCGTATTTTAAGCCTTTATCTTTTATTAGATAAAAGCAAAAACATTTAAAAAACATATATAATCATATTTTAGTTATTTCTATCCTTTCCTGCCAATACAATGGCTATGTGTTAACTACCATTTAAAATAATATTATTTTATTACTAGTGTGCAACTTAAGATTTCAATGAAACTCTTTGTTGCGTATCGGGTACGCTATCGAACATAGCAACCCTTTAAAGTAATATTAATATTTTATTCACAAATATGGATAAATATAAAAATGTCATATTCTTTATTTACTTGGGGTGTTACATCCTTCCCCCCTTTTGGGAATTGCGTCCTTGCAATTTTAAAATTGGGCTCGGAAACATCCTTGAAAATCCCACATCGGAACAAGAGTCGGTAAAACAATCATTTTAAAATAAAGGGAGAGAAGTAGAGAGGTCACCCGAGTTAACCGATACTATGATTCCAAGTAGGAAAATATGGATATGGAAGAAGAAACAAAGGGTCATGTTCTGATGGAGAGTGATAGTAAACATGTCTAGGAGAAAGTTAACCATAAGAAAATCACAAACTTGTGATGGGTTGTACAGTATTCGATTCCCCAGTAGGAAAAGTTAATAGAAAACATTTTTGTTTTAAGTTACTTTTTATTGAGGAATTTATTCATAAGGAAACATAATCACTTATCATGCTGACTTTCAACTTTTACTAGATTTCTTACATGAACTCATATTTTCTCCAAAAGACGAGTATTTAGGAAGACTTGTTCACATTAAGAGTACTATAATCAACTTCTAGAGAATCACCTAATCCACAAAAGAGATCTATATATTTCCCATGTCTTTAGACAAAATTCAAAACCAAAACCAAAAAGGTTATTACAAGATCAGATAATCCAGAAAAGGATAACCCTTTATAAAATGAAAATCTATTCTTAATCTCCAAATTTTTTCCAACAAAACCAAAAGTTCAATGAGGACCATTCGATAAACAATTTGTCTATAAAATTCTTCAAAGTAAACCAATCTAAGATTGAAACCCAAATATTTGAAGGATTTATTCACATAGTCTTCCAAGTTAAATCGTAACATTTATCTCCAAACAACATCAGTTTCTCCTAAAGTCTCGTATTGAAAAGTAATTAACCTAATCACATTTCATCCCTGATAGGTTAATCATTTTCATAAATAACCCAAAATAAACTTACTCTTAATTCATAAAATCATATAACTAAAAATAATTAGGCAAACTAACCCGGGACTTCACGTAGTCCAGTGTTAGGAAATAAATACCCGTCGCACTTTGGTTGTGGGTTCGATTCCCGCATCTTTGTTCGACGCGACGGGTTGTCACACGGTCTGCGTGTTGTCCTTTTTTCCAAAACTATATAATTCTTAAAACATTCCCCAAAACGAGATAAAATCTTCAAAAATAATCATAAAATATTCTAACCTCAAGATTATCTCATGCCTTTCATTTTCCATCATATCATATAATAACCCATAATTACCTCAAAAGTAAGGATCATATAAACTCTAATGGTTACCTTTATAATTATTACCTGAACTTCCTCATCGATTGGTCATCTCATACATGATTCATTACAGAACATACAAAGGTTCAAGTGGTTGATCATGACTCTTTGATAGTTGGTTTGGAACAACCATGAGTTTCCTCATTGAATCCCTCATTTTATCTAGTATCTTAATCATAGAACCACCACAGTTTCCTTCAAACCTGTTGTCTCTTTGGTGCCTACTAGATCCATCCATTCACTAAAAATAGAAAATGTCAGTGTGAGTATATCAACAAAACCATAATGTACTAATGAGGAAGGTAAAAACTAAGATATACTTACTCATTCACTTTATCTAAAACTAGGAATCTTTCTGAAATCCTAACCATTATGGTAATGTCACTTATTATTAGAGAATACCCTAACCTCTAAAGTTATCTAAACCGACCTCTGATACCAACTATAAGGACCTGACCTTAAACCTTACTTAATATTGAATAAAATGAATAATTCACATTGAGGATCTTTTTAGGTTTAGAGTTTTAGAGAATTAGGACATAACTATTACATCTCAAAAGATTACAAAGTAGAAACTCTACTAAGTTTCCATAAAATAAAAACTCTTAAAAAGAAACATGTCTAGTTCCATGCTTTAGGTAGCATGACTTTACCTTGATCCCATCCTTGACCCTATTCCACGTTAAGTCATATGAAAAACATTTCAAAAACATGGGATGAGCATAAAAAGCTCAGTAAGGGATACACAAAGAATGAAAACTGTTAGTTTTTTCAAAACAACAAGTAAACCATGTATACTTCAACAAAGTAGTACTTTTCACCTTTTCGAAGTAGTAAAAACTCTTCACTGAATATAAGTTCATTACTTACCCCTCTGTAACCAAAAGATTACCATAAAACCCATATAAATATCACATAACATATAAAGGTAACTTGGGACATAAACATACTTAAGTGTAATAAACATAAGGTTGACTTCCACACATATCACTTAATGGAATAGTCATTCAGCCAACTTCCATACATACTTAATGGAATAGCCATACGGCCGACTTCCATACCCAATGCATTGGAGGTTATAACGTAACCACCCATCCTGGTATTCACGGCACCACCCGTCATAATGTCCATGTACCATTATTACATATAAAATATTGAAAATATAAACATTTCAATAACAAAATTTCATTTTCAATCACAATAAGTAATTCCCAGATATTGAATTAATCAATCCATTTTCAAAAACCATTTAAAATAGATTTTTGAATCAAAGTGTCCCATACCACTTTGAAGCTTTTAATGAAATTATAATTTTAAAACATTAATGTACATATAAAGAAATACTGAAAACCATTTTGAAAACATGAATATTAAAGATAAAGATTTAGAATAATAAATCTTTAAAACATTTGAAATGATATTTTTGTTAGAGTTTTTAACAAAATGAGAGACTCTTGAATACACATAATTGCGGAATAACATTTAATCCGAACATTATAATATCATGAGAATAAAGGGATTCATGATATAATATTTCAAAGGACAGTATACACACCATATAAGAGTGAATTGGTGCATAACAACATTGAAGTCTCAAAAGAAATGAGATGAAATTCATTATAAAGAAGTTATCCTTAAATTAAGGATAATTCAATCTCATAATTATGTGTGACAAATATAAATACACCCAATATAGGTGGATATTAAGTGTAAAACAATCAAAGGTAATTCACACATATTCAAAGGATGACATATTCAATAACTACATGTTAAACCCAAATAAATTGAAATTGTGTTAAGAATTTCCCTTGGTAAAATTCGACAGCCTAACGACGTCACATAAAATTTTACAAAAACGGTTTATGAGAGAGATAAAGGGGATATCATCACTTGGACATAAAATTTTCATAAATAAGGATATATAAGAACATATCCCAACATAATATTATGTGAATTAAAAGATGTAATAAAAGAAGTCTTTTAAAAAAAGGAGGGTGAAAGGTTCCCTTACCAACATGGGTATCTTTCGAAACATACACACCATGAAAGAAAGACAATACATCATTGATGTAAATACTCATAAACTAAATTATGTTACACAAATAGTAGAATAATGGGAAGTACATACACCACTCAAATGAAATTGTGGCAAATGTAGCATAAATCTCAAGGGAATAAAAGTGAGATGAAAAATCCCTTACGAAAACTCGGCAGCCTAACGTCGCCACTTAAAACTTTCAAAATGGATTGATGTGAGAAAGTAGGGTCTCTCATCATATTAACATAAAGTTAACAGAAAGAGGAATATAAAAGAACATCCCCCAACATAAAAAATAGGATCTTAAAAGAAGTGGCAAAAAGGAGGGTACTTAAAAAGAAAGAGAGAGGTTAGATATCTTACGAAAATTCGGCAGCCTAACGGCGCCACCCAAAACATCCAAAATAGATTGATGAGAGAGAATAGGGCCTCTCATCATATGAAAAATAAAAATTACAGTAAGAGTAATACAAAAGAATATCCCAATAATAAGCAAGATGATCTTTAAAAGGGATGACATAAAAGAGTGTACTTAAAAAGAAAGAGAGGATTAGGATCCCTTAACTCGGGTCCTACTTGACTCGATCGTTCTTTAACATCCTGGATAATAAACATGAGTTAATTTCTATTTTCTTAATAACCTTTTTCAAGTTCATTATTCCTTTTATATCACTTATTTCCATTTTATAAACATTATGTAATCATTTAAGTTAATAATGTTTGTTTTTTTGATATTTGGTTCTTAAGTCGAAAGTGAACTTCTTACAATTACATGTTGTTCGTGTGGTCAAAGGTTCATTATATCCAGAATGATATTCATGATTTGGATATTATATATATATCATATATATCTAGAATATACATGTATTTATAATATTACATAATCATTTAGAGGTAAGAAATTAAATGCACCGTTCATGGAGACGGTAAGCCATACATATGCATGAACGCTACTTTCATTTCTTTGTCATATTAATGGAATTAAAACTAAATAAGAGTTATGTATATTTTAATTCCAGAATTATATTCATCATTTATATGTAACATACATTATATATATAGATTATAAATATGTACTTATAATAGTACATTATATTTGGGGATAAGAAATGAAATGCACCGTTCGTGGAGACGGTAAGCCGTACGTACGCATGAACGCTACTTTCATTTATATCTCATACATTAATGGAAAGAAATAATAATGATATATAGGTATATTATAATTCCAGTATAACATCATATATAATAAATTTAAATCCATCCTTTATATGTCCCACATATGGAATTAACGAATCACATCACTTTGAGGGGGCGGTAGTCTGCACTTCTTTAAATGAAGATATCGGGTTTACCCATAATGGAAACCATAAAGGTATGCCATAAATGAAAAATACAGAATCTTAAGTACAAAATAAACATATTATATATCATATATAAAAATAGTGACATCTTAATGGCCACCTTTGAAGGTGTTATATGAGTGTTGAACAATCATCGTTTCGTGAGGCAGAAATTCACCATTCACGGAAACAGCATGTTCTTTAACCATTAGATGTAGGGGTGTGTAATTGTAGCTCGAATAATTATTATAAAAACATCCTAGTATATTGAAGATACTGGAGTTGTCACAAAATAAATGAATAAAAAGAGTTTAGGGGGTTGGAGAGGCAAAATAAAACAAAAGGACTCAAGTGAAGACATTACCTTAAAATCGGGTAACTCCCTTTGGTTTGAGCTCAAAGGCTTAATTGGGAAGACTTCTTCCCAAAGTGAGTGTTAAAGGAGTAATATAGAGAAGTGGAGAGAAAAAATTGGCAGGGGTTGGCCGAGAAAAAGGATTTGGGAGTGTGGGTAAGGAGGTAGAGGTGGGGGCCTTTTATAAGAGGAGAGGAGGGGCACTCTTGTAAAGTTACAAAATGTTACTTTATTTTCAAAAGAGTATCGGATTTTAAAGGTCCCACATTGATGTATTTAGAGGTTAAGGTTATAAGGGTTCGAAAGCCACTCATCCAATAAGTTTTGGACATGTTTAGGTCTTAGTTATTACATTATCTTTCCATTTTATTTAAATCGTTAAATAATGAGGTGATCACTGTATCATCATGATGTCATAAATAATTTAATTTATTTAATGTATAAAAATCATAAAAAAGATACTATGATGTAGGAAATCTTTTTATCTTTCCAATTAATATTTATATTCAAACATATGACTTGTATAACCCCATGTAAAAATTGTTTTAGTAAAACATTTCATGTTTGTGTCATTTTTACTTTAACGTTAAATAAAAAGATATTTATATCATTTTCCAACCAAAGTGGCTCCATGGGGTCCCCAAGTTGAGCCATGGATTTTATTGGTCGTCCATGACACATCCAATGAGGTTAGGACATGTGTCAAGTTCATTTCATATTATTAAAACATTATTTTTACCTTAAACTACACTAATTACCTCTAATCGCGATTAAAAACTTAATAAGTTACTATTCAAAAAAAAACTTATTTTAATCTCATTGAACCAAATTTTAATTCTTAATGACAACCATGTATGTCGGATTTTTGAAATTCAAAATATAGAGGTGGTAAAATTTCATTTAAACGAAAAATCAGTTTTTTAAGTACCACTTAGTGGTTTCACTATTCGTCAAAAATTGAAGTTTTTCAGAAAAATACCAAAACTTCGCCCTAAGATATATTTTATATTCCAAATTAAAAAATGAAGTCCATTTTACAAAAATAAAAATATATAAGTTGAAGTAATTAATTTAATAATTAATTCCCGTTGTCAGAGCAAATAGCGTGTTTTTATGAAACAATAAGTATCAAAAGATTGATACTAGTTTATGTCCGATTTCAAAGTGAAATTAATTCCAATGACCACTATTGGATTTAATGGTAAAAATATTTTCTAATTTCACTTTAAAACCAATTCGAAATATAATCTAATCATATAAATAAATTAGATTAAAAATAGGTTTTGAATTAAAATACAACATTTTACACTATTCATTAAAAAATGAACTTTATCGGAAAGATACCAAAAATTTACACAAAGTAAATTTTGATGTCCCAATTATAAAGAACAGTTTTATTTGGTCCAATAGAATGTATAAGAGTGAAAAAAACTATATTTAATGACGGTTCGCCATCAAAAGACGATAAGTGAACCTTTAGTGAAAATGAGGGAATATATGCCTAAAATTGAATTCTTTCCGTATTTTAAGCCTTTATATTTTATTAGATGAAAGTAAAAACATTTAAAAAAACATATATAATCATATTTTAGTTATTTCTATCCTTTACAGCCAATAAAACATCTATGTGTTAACTACCATTTAAAATAATATTATTTTATTACTAGTGTGCAACGTAAGATTTCAATGAAACTTTTTGTTGCGTATCGGGTACGCTATCGAACATAGAAACCCTTTAAAGTAATATTAATACTTTATTCACAAATATGGATAAATATAAAAATGTCATATTCTTTATTTACCTGGGGTGTTACAAGAATGCCACACAATAATTCCACCTAGGAATTCCACATAGGCAAACCGCACAGGAATGCCACACAGGAGTGCCAAAAAAGAATACCACATAGTAGTACCACACAAGAATACTACAAATGACTTCTATATAAGAGTAACACATAGAAATACCACACAGGAGGACCACATAAGACTTCCATAAAGGAATATCAAATAAGAATACCATATAGGAATACCAAAAAAGAGCACCACATTGGAATATATAGTTATCTCCACATAGGTATATGTCAAAAAAACATATAACCAAAATTTCCTGATATATTCAATACAAGATGAAAAGTATAGAGTCAGGACATAACCAATTTACCCACATGATTCTACTCAAAGAACGCTCCTTCTATGAGAACTCACTCCTCGAGCCATGATATAATGAGAGACACTCACAAAGTGGTCTAGCTCATTTGGGTGCTACCCAAATGAGAGCGTATTAGTCAAGGAATATTATGATACCCTAGAGAGGGAATCACACCCGATCACACTAGGGGATACCATTGACCCAATATGGATCAATTCCCTATGTAGGGAATGAAACCCAATTAGATTGGGGGATACTGTGGACCCTACCGATGCAGCCTACTAGGTGGAGCATCAACACCCTACTTAAGAAGGTTAGGAGTTTCCACATAATCCACTTGGGGTGATAGAGGATCATACTCCAGTCTTGCGGAGGGGTACCTAACTCCACATATAAAATATCCTTTAGAGGGGATTACAATCTAGTGACGTTGATGTAATATTGTGATGAAAATTAAAGGAACGGGAAAAAGGGAAATATATCAACCTCAACTAATCCATGAAGAAAATAAATAAATTATCTCAAAAGGGTATCTTTAATGTGAGGGTCCCAATGCCTTATATGGTTCATCAAACAGATGCATTGTTTGAAAGTTAGAGAGGTTTCATGTTTCAAAGGATGGCGGGTCAATGTGCCCATTGACTAACCACATGGTTTGTCCACTGACCATAGCGGTCGATCCACCCCGTCATCGATCAGTGCGACCATGCGGTGGTTGACCATGTCGTGACAACTCGATCTTCCATAGTAGTCGACAATGCGACTACCCTAGGCCGACATGAGGTCTGACCAAGTTCTGACCTGGATTTGGCCCAAGCAACTAGGCTGACCTGACCCGCTCTATCTCGGCTAACCCATCCAGCTCTGATTGGGCCCCACCCACTCTACCTAGGTCTGACCTGCTTGTCCTAGTATTGTTCGTTTGTCTTGACCCTACCTTACTCCTTTCCACACGGTCACCCACCGTGGCTGTCGCCTCCGGATGTAGCCACCCACCGCGGCTAGTAGCCCACTATGTCACATCCCATGGGGCCCTACATCACACCTACAATTCATCCCCAGATCCATGTTATCTTCATCCCACATACCATATGGCCCTCTCCATCACTTCCATTATCTTCTACAGCCACTACCTGTGGTTGTCGCACAACCTTTCCAGACCACTGCACCACATCACCAGACTACTGTGTAGGGCCTGTGTAAGTGGCCCCTTCTATAGACCACTTAGCTAGCTTCGATAATTAAATATCTAAATGGTCTTTGATCCTAGTTTATCAGGTCATATATATATATCCAGCCTCAGTTTTCAGTTTTGCTCCAATATAGGTGTCCAATGATGTCAAATTCTACCAGTAAAGTCAAACCATGTCCACAGGGGTACAATGGTGAATAACAGTAAGAACAGTTGAGATAAAAGAACAAGAAAATACAATGTAAAAAACCTCATCCTTTTTTGTGTTGGTCTGAATCCAATCTCGTTAAAAAAGGAATGATGAAAGAAGAACCAATTAAAAACAATCCCTAAAATAAACCCCACAATTACAACCATCCTATAATGGTCGAACCATGAATCAATATGTTCATGGATTGAACTGAGTTCATCATTAAAATAAAGACCATGGAATGACCACTATGAAATAACCACCCTACCTTAATTCAGATTAGTCCCTGATGAATGAATATCATTGTGTCATCATCGTTTCTGAGGTTCCTTTGAATCATCTGCATATTGATCATCGATCCATGATCTGTCTCCATTTTTTTGAGAGTGTTCTTACTAAGATCTCTCTAGATATTCTCCAGAATTCTAAGAGTTATGTAGATAACCCTGGGATTTCTAAATAAGGATTCATTTAATAGAAAGTTCTTTACATCAATAGAAATATTTTTTATTTTAATTGTTTAATTACAATTATATCCTTTTTGAGTTTTTTCATTGAAGACTTGCGACAAATAATATTATGTAACAACTAAGGAAAACACCACAATATGATGTCAACGTTGGTCCCATATTTTAAATCCAATTCACTGTTCAGGAGTTATTGGGATATTAAATATAAAATAATTTTATTTAATAATTTCATTTACAATTACGTCTTTGATGAATTTTTATACAGATGACCCACACAAACCTAAGTTAGGTCAAACCTAAGGTAAATCTGCCATTATGAGCTAAAACATGCCCTTATATTTCTTATCCAGACACCTTTTTAAGAGTAATTACAGTATTTCAAGAAAATTTTGCACGCGTACTATTAAAAGATTAATATTTTTTAACCAATGTTTCCGAACACACTGAGCCTTGTAATCAGACACCATCTTAGCTCTTGGTCTGAAAATTAAACCTTGTAATTTCTAAAAACAATTCATATAAATTCATTATTCTTACAAGCTCCCACTTATTATGTTTCTATTCCCCATGTTATTAAGAGGAAATATTTGAATAAGCTTTCAATGATGAGGTTTATTTCTTTCATTTATGTATCATTTTTTATTTTTTATTTCCCATTGTATTATGGGTATTATATATATTATATATATATATATCCAATATGTCTAAATTGAATGGTGTTTTGGGATTTGAATCCATTTAATCATTCCAATGTAATAAAATAATGAACTGGAATTGGGTTTCTGGGGTATGGGTGTTTCAGCTGGTATTAAAGGATGTTTATCAATAACATTAGAATTTATATTTAGAAAATATAGATTTGAGAACATATCACTAATATAGAATTTTATTATAATTCGGGATGAAAATATTAAATTTTTATAAGGTATAGATTATGCGGGTATTCCATGCAATATAACCCTTTTTGGATATTACTTATGGATGTGGTTTTGGAACATATGTAAATAGGAATAATAACTCTAAAAAGGTGTGAGAGTCCTGAAATGGGATAATTTGGTACACAAAACCTGGCTTTACTACAAACCAGGTTTAAAATTTCACAAATACATGTTAAGGATAATTCAAATTTTATTTACCTACCATTATGAAAGATTTAAAATTAATGATGTAGCCTAGGTTTATGATTCTATGTTTTATAATGCATAAATTTATGTCATTTTGTATACCATATTTTGAATAATATATTATTATTTTATGAGATAATCAAGTATATTTCATTGTTAAAAAATGGCCCCTAGAAGAAGTAATGTGAACCTCATCGAGGCACAAGATCCAAAGAGTAAGAAGGTTCATATCATTCATGATCTGAAGCCAATATTTTGAAGGGAAGTAATCTACTATGAATTATTATCATAGGAGAGCATAATATAATGAGATAATGGGATAGGTAAAGAGTAATATAATTATTTTTTATTCGGAGGAAAATAGGAGAACATGCGGAAAGATGTGAACAATATTGTTAAAGGGATGAAGGGAAAAAAGTATTCTCTTGCATGATTTAATTGTGGAAAGAAATACTATGTTACTCGATTGAAGGAAATAGGTATTTATTATATGTTCGGTGAAAAATACCACAATGTTTGTGATTTCAATGGAGTGAAAGTGAATTCCAATGTGCAATTTTAACACAACAAGGATTTGCGACACTATAGAAATAATTGTCTCATGTGTCAAATTAATATACCCCAAAGTGGTTAATAGATATTGGTCAAGATTTTTCTACTACCATGGACGAAGAGGAATAATTACTGTTCCTATATTTGGATTCAATATATATTTAATTTTAGTAATTTATATATAATTTATTGGTTATAAGAATTTTGGAATATATAAGGATTGTATTGCAATACTTTTTCATTAATGATTTCAGATCATATACTGAATGGTACAAAGAAGAGTTATTCATTAGAGAGTAATTTTTTTTCAAATACACATGGCTGAGAGAAAGAAAACTCTTAATTCAGTACCAATGTTAATATAATGAACTTTGGACAAATAAATGGTTGTATTAGAAAACTTAAATCATATGAGTGTCAATTACCTTCAAAATGTGTAATGATTTATGCTCTTATTGGTGGAGTTTACATCACTTTTGTATTTATGGAATATATCCAATAACAAGTTTCTTACATAAAGAATAATTAAGATTCAATTTTTTTAATATTGTTTCATAGTAAATAAATTTATTACTATATTTCAAAATTATACAAGATGAATGTGTTCACATATTTAGAATATGATGAATCTAGTTTATCTTGATCAAAGGCTAGTGAAAAGATCATATTGAATTTGTTTATAAAATATTATATCACAATATTTTGGAGTGGATGACCATTTTTGAAATGGTTTTGGTTATTCTTTGAATGATGTTTTAGAATTAATTTATTACTTTACTATATGAAGAACATTATTATAAAAGATGTTGTATAAATAATTCAAGGAATAATCAAATGAAAAGATTATGATTATAGAAAAATATATCTACATATATTTATAGAGTGTGAAATAATATATCAAATCTGAGAAAATGGTATTAAAAAAATATTTTTGCAATTATCTTCATTTTTATGATATCAATGACCATTATTCATGCTTATAGTCTATAGTTTTATGGTATACTACTTTTAGTTGAACATGTTCTCCATCACTCTCCATAAAAACTTGATAGTCAGACTTCGCTTCCATATCCATATTTTAACTAATATTATCTTATTTAAAATCCTAGTTTTCTGGTGAAATTCACATTTCATTTTTTCTAGTATTAGGAATATGTGTTATTAACGTTACACATGAACTGGATTTTTCAACAATTGTATTTTCAAATATCAATCCATTGATTTCAAAGATCAAATTTAAATTACGAGGATACAATTTAATTAATGTGGGGAATATATAACACCCAAATACATTAAAATATTTTTCATTTAATTTTTTTTTCTACCATGGATATATACAACAACAAGGTAAACTTACTATACTCACATCACTATGTCAGTTGTGTTACACAAATAACTATTTTTATCACCTTTTAATATCATACCTATATAAAAAATTAATTATGAAAATTTTATAAAATTTATATGTAAAAATAATCACTATTTTTGGATTCTAAATTTCAAAATTATCTTAGGGTTAATTTTTGGTATTTTATGAGAATTTCATTTTTTGACGAAATTTTAAAATACATCATTTTAATTAGAAAAATGTTATTAATATAAATAATTATTACTGTTAAATTATATCATAAATTGTGTTTTAAAGAAATAATAGATAAATTACACATATATTAATACAATTTAGGTCATTTGAATTATTTTTCTATTGAAATTAAAAATAAACACTAATTGAACATTTGAACGTTTTTACTTTAAAACCCTCTTTCTCGCCACATATGTGGGATTAGCGTCAAACTCAATTTTTCCACTTCTATGATTTAAATATGGAAAAAACATAAATAGATTTAGTGAATATGCTATTTCCGGTCTAATAAGATCATCATAATTTTTGACAAAAATATTAGTAAAAGTGATTAGATTTAATTATGTTTATTAAGGTAAAAGTAAACTTATTATGTGACTAAAACATACTCTTAAGGATCCAAATGACCATGAAACTTGTCCAAAATCCATTGGATGACAATAATTATACCATATTTCTTACTATTTAAAATTTAATGGGTTACTTGGATATTATTAAATGGAGGTTCCCTTTATAAAAGGTCACATATGAAAAAAGAAAAAATTATAGCTTTTCTTACCTTTAACATTTATAAAACACCGAGATATGTAAGAAAGGTCGCATATTTTGGTATAAATATTCTTAAAAAATATAAATGAGTTAAATTTACAGTAATTATTTATAAATAATTTTTATATATGATTATTTACACCAAATTCTTAAGAAACACCAACATAGTGATTATTTAGTTAATAATTAACTATAATAAATGATACTATAAATAATAAAAATGAAATAAATTTATTGAATTAATATATTTAATTATTTTTTATAGGAATATATCTTGTCAAAAATATATGAAATTAATATATATGAATCAACATTTTGGTTTTATATTTTCAAATTAAAATTAAATAGATAATGTCAAATTAGACATTATTGTTGTTTTATAAAAGATGATATTTTATTAAATGATTTAAAGTTAATAAAAGTCCAATATTATTAAAATAATTTCTAAGTGTTAATATATATAATATATAGTTTATTAATAGACCAATTTACCTATTATCATTATCATATTGACCCATATATTTTAAAAATATTTTTAGCATGGGCTGAGATTAAGAAATGTTTTTGTGCGTCACTTGCGCTTGTTTTAGATTTCATCTCCAAAAAAGTTGTATTTTAATTTTATAAATTAATAATATAATTAATAATTATGTGGATATATATCTTATAATATTTCTCACTTCAATTTAGTCCCAATAGTTATATTAAAAATGTTATAAAAGTATTTCCTTTAATAAAATCCAAAATGATAAAATTGGGGAAACATAGAAATTAAGGAACGAAATTATAAAAATGAATTTTTTTTGGTGGTGGATGTTTTTATGGACTATGATTATATTTTAATTCATTATTTTTCAATTTTTTTCACATTAGGTATTTTATGCCTACCATTAATGAATACTTTTTGGTATTTAAAAGAGTTTCACTCCCCCACCACTACAAAAAGTCAAACACTATACCCCTTCTCACACCTCTAAAGACGCTTTGGATCAGAAAATATCTCCCAAAATGTCTCCTAAAAATATTTCTAATCGTCATATAATCCTTTCCATGTTAATAAATACATCCATGGATGACTTTTCATTGAAACTAAAAGAAGTTACTCGATTATGTGGTAACATCATTTCTTAAGCTCTTTAGTTTTATTTCCATTCCTCACCCCCTAAAATATTCTTATTAAATGATTGTATAAAAAAAATAGTATCCAAAATATAATACGATTTTCAATGACAATAGTTATACCTAAACATACACATACTTCCATCTAATGGGAAACTAACATACTATTTCTGTGTACAACGAACTACTGCCTCAAAAAATGATGATTGTTCACTTTTCCTTTATCACCACTCATGGTGGCCATTATGATGGAAAATATATTTATATATGATATATATGATATTTATAATGTATTTATACTTATTTAAGTTCAATTTATAATATAACTCCATTATTTGAATCTTTTTTAAATATGATAATTTCATTTGAGGAAGTGTAGACAACTGCCCCCTCAAAGCAATATGACACGTTCATGACATACATGGAATATATAAAGGAGGGTTTGAATAAACACATGTAACATATATGAAATTGATATTATAATATAATTATAATATAAATATGTATTAATAATATTTCATTTATTTAATATGATAAAAAATGGAAGAAGCGTCCATGAGTATGTACGACCTACCGTCTCCATGAACAGTGCAATTCATTTCTTAAGTAAATATATTATATATTATAATAAAAAATGTAGTCAATATATATGATAATTAAGTAATGGTTTACATTATGGATATTGTGAAATAATTATATAATTAGTAGGAACAAAAAATGAAAAATCAAAACATACTTGAGAAAACTAGGCAATTAACTCCCGAAATAGTTAAAATATTGAAAATGTGTTAACAAAACTGATAATAAAATATTATAAAGTAATAATATATGATATTATAAACATGATTATAGTTATGTTATATGTTTTTAATAAATTTTAAACTAATGTGCATGAGGATAAATACCACACCACAAAATGTATGGTTAAGGTAAGTGATTTTGTATCAATTTACATTCTATTAAGACATATTTTTATTATACACCAATTCACTTTTATATGTTGTATGTACATACCTTTTAATTGATATATATTGAATATTCATATTATCATAATTTTATAATTTTCGATTAATTTATAGATAATTATTATTTAATTTTTTCAAATTGGAATGGAACACTTTGGAATGTTTAATGGTTATTTTTCTTCAAAAATGTTACAATGTAAACTACCCTTGTTGTTACATATTATTTGATAAATTATTGATAAATACATATTATATATTCAATATGGATATATGAAAAGGAAGAGTGTCTATTAATTAAATCTATTATTAAATTCAAAGAATTATTTAGATAGGTAAGACACAGGTTGGGGACCATTTAAAGTAATCCCTATAGGCTGGGGACTGGTTAATGAAATCCCCTCATTGCAAAAATAGTATCATATGATGAAATTAGGTTTGAAAAAAACCCTTCTCATTTATAACTAGTATGATACAAAATATCTTATGAATGTTCTTGATAGTAGTCTGAAGTTCAGAAAAACCAAATTGGGTTGTAACCAATATGTTTTAAACCATCTTGTGAAAGGCCTTGACACTAATTCTTCCATATACCTAGGAAACATGGAATCCAATAAATAAGAATATACATTATTTAGAATTAAATTATTATCATTATATATCAATGATATTTTGTGTTTAAATATCTATGGATGAGTTTGTTTATCATTTTATTTATTAATGGTATGTGTTTCTAGTTTCTTAACATTACATATTGATATTGAATTATCTACTTAGTAGAATGACATGTGTTATCAATTATTTACCATTCCATATTAATTTATTCACATTGATTGATTATTTTTTCGACTTTAATTACCCTTACTAAGCATTTGAGATCACATTTATTTTGTTTTTCCACATGTCTTGAAGAGTAATGCTTTTAATAAGATTTTAAGGATGATATTTATTTATTTCATTTATGTATCATGTTTCTTTTACTATTTATCAATATATTATGGGTATCATGTATTTAATATGTATTTCCAACACTCCAAAACTTATCGTTCCTTTAGGATTTGATTCCTTGTAATCATGGAAATGCAATAAAATAATAATCTAGATCCATTCCTTAGGGGTCATGGAATTACGTGGATAATGTTCGAAAATCCTATATAATGTATTAGATTATATGTATACCCCCAATATATATGAGGTAGGTGATATGAATGACTTACTACCCACTCTCGTACTATCTCTTCTAGACATATTTTGGATATATGAAAATATAGTATATATAAGTCAATGTGGAAGAATTGTGACGATTCGGTAGTGGTTATGTGATTATGAATATGTCATATATGATGTGGTATGAGTATTGGTTATATAGATATTATTATATAATTGTGGTATGCAGATATCAAAGAGTTGGGAGAACCAGAATGTTTTATGTTGGTTCAAAAGGATGGATTGATTACTGGAGAATTTAGTATAAGTTATCTTCCAGATATAATGTCATGATCACTGTATTTATATACTTATATATATAGTGAATAATAATTATTGAGGTTATGAAATTTATTGACCTGTGGTAGGTAATAAATCATTTCATTGTTTTCCACTAATGATATTGTATTCTTATGTTATATTTGAATGAAGAGTTTCTTGAGAGTAACCTATTGAGAATATGTTCATTATCACCCATACTTTTATATATTCTTTTACATTTTTTTCATGGTTAGTTTAGATTAAAGGATTGAAATTACTATCTCATAGTGTGGTGTTCACTTAGATTTGGAGAATCTATCGTAGTATTTGTTAAAAAATTACTACTATCATTAGATAATATATGTTCATGTTTGAAATTAAATGAGTATTATCTATATTATGATTATTAGTTATTTTATGAACTTGAAATTGAATAATGTATAATTATTATCCTTCATGGGGTTTAAAATGGAAATTTATCCCATATATATGTTTATAAACTTCAATCTATTTTTCAACCCATGACCTAGTGGAGGTAGGATTTTAAACCTCTTGGATCATCACTAAAATCCTAGTAGTAGTTATATTGGAGACATGTCATGAAATGTACAATAAAAAAATATAAAAACAATAACCTTAAAAAAATTTATAAATCTAAATAAATAAAACCTCATGTGGACTAAATTAAATCCTATTTCCAATACTTAGACACATGTCCACAACACACCATAAAGAATGAAATTTTTTACGAAATCATTAACTAAAACATCATATTTCAGAGTCAATCTGTATAGATATGAAAATTAAAAATTTTCCATATATTGAGGGTGATAATTTAAAACATTGTATGATTTTCCATTTATCCTCAATTGACTAAATCTGACCCACTATGACCACTCTAGGGGTAGTTATGAGAAGATTGAACCACCCCAACCCCACCCCCAATATGCCAAGGGTTGGATAAAAACACTAAGAAGGGATAATCAAACATGGAACTAATAATACTATATTTTTCTAAATCATATAAGTGATAAAATTCGTAAAATATAACAAAAAATTGATGTTAATATAAATTATAACTAAACTGTATAATAGTTATTGTATGAAAAATATTAAAACAATACCAAACATCAAGGGTAACTTTGAAAAGTAATCAAATCTCTATATAATACCCCATTACCAATATATGTGAATATAGGGAAACCATTTTATCATATTATGGATACCTAGGAAGTTCTAACATGCACCATAAAATACCAAGGACTTTTAATAAGGGTTCTTCAATAGAAACCTCATACATTAAGAGCTAACAAATGTGACCAAGAATATTCTAAAAAAACTAGATCTAGATTCAAAGTGAGTTACACATATAAAAAATGTGCATCATTTTCATATACCCAACATGTGTTTCAATAATGTATGTGTAGGTTTTAGTATAAATAAACCCAATAAGATGATTTCAAGAAAACAATTATACAAGAAAAAACCAGTCACCTTGCAACCCCATGTACAAGAGAGTAACCAAAAAATGAAAAAAACAAATATTATTTATATGAAAGTATAATAGAATCAATTGATAATGTGTTATCAATATATATCATCTTATCTTCTTGAATAATCACATTATATAAGTATCTAATTGTCACATAGGTCAGTAAGATACCAGTTGTGTCAAAAGTCCACAACCAAGATTCACGTCACATCACTTAGGTGATCTAAACTAATATAAAGGATTAAAAAACAACTATAGTGTAACTATTTTTTGATAAAGGATTTAAATAACCTATTAAAAAAATATAATTCGATTATACCAAGTAATATAGATCTCCACAATCCTCACGTCAATACCTTCAATCTAAGGTGTGGAATTGTGCTATGATAGAGAAAAATATACAAAATGTCTCAGTATAGGTTTATAGCAGCACAACACCAAAAAATTATTGGGGTACCAAGAGGGATATAGAACATAGTAATATTAAATATCATTACATATGTCATATCCTTAAATTCCCTTAGTGATAATAGTAAAGTGGTACTCGTTCTCTACCATAACACACATTGATCAAGTGGGTGAGCAGCCCCTATGAAGGGCCCAAACATTAATATTTAGAATGTGCATCGTTGAAGAGGGTTACCGAATCCATGATTGTAGGACCCAAAAAACATCCTAAACATATGTTTATATACTCCAATTTGGATATTAAGTAACAGTACCATGTAGTAATATTTTCACCAAGAGAGTTGCAAACCCTATGGTTACATGGTAATACACCAATTGAGATAATCATATACATGAATCTATGAAAAAATAAAAAAAAAACACCTTGAATATAAACCCAAACCAACCAATATATAAAAACCATCACATTATATAACAAAAAAATATAATGGATCACTCATACAACCAAAACTGACCTCTAAGAAGAAATATATGAAAACTATTTTAAGCATCTGAATATATGAAATTTCCTAGTAGGGTTCACATTGTGTATAATCACCTAAATAGTCTAGTTATGTTATAACATAGCTAAATCCATGTGAAACAAACATAAAAATTTCTTACTTGAGGGAACATGATGTGTAAGACTCTTTGTAATCTTTTGTTTGTGTTATAGGCAGTGTCCATGATGTGTAACATAACACATGAAATTTTATAATAGTGTACAATAAGTATTACTAATTGTATTAAATGAAAATTATTTCTAGTGATAAACTAATGGAACTATCCCAGTAAATAATACATGAAGTATAAAAAATAAATCAATATATATAATCCTATGTATCTTATAGGAATTAACTTATCATACAGGCCGAGCCACTCTATCTAGTATACATAACATGTGTGACTAGGACATATGATGTGTGGGGGTGACTTGTTCATGAGGATTTTAAATGGTTTCACTTCAAATCAATTGGTCCCATAGTATATAGCATGTGTCCCATAGTGACATACCACGTAATATTTAAAATGACACCTAACCTTATCACTAGAATATGTGATTTACATGGTAAAATATCTCAGGGATTACATGATTCTTTGAATTAATTAAAACAAAAAATAATTATTTTCTTCATATATAGTATGTGATTAGGTGGTAGAAATTTTGTTCTCTAAAAAATCTATAATTATGAAATCATGAATTCCTTTCTATGAATGATATTATAACCATCTTCAATGGCCATAACTCTAATAGTATCCCTACACGAATCATCCACCACCTTGGGAAAAATAATAATTCAAATTATTAACCATTATAATTCCTTGTAAAGATCACCGAATCATTTCTTGATGACATGAACATAAAAAGATTAAAATGATCATCATTAGAATATATGACCACCCAAGAATGGGTTCCGAATCAATGTTTATGAGAATATTTGAAAATATAAATGTTAAAATCCAAGGTAGTAAATTTTCACAGAATTGATAATCTTGAAAAAATATAAACATATCAATGAATAATTTTTCAATGGATAATAATAATGATATTAACCTCCATAAAAAATCTCCATTAGATAAATAATACAAGGACCACCCCTTAAATAAAACTCTTGATAAATATTTAGTCTCCACCCCATATTTATTCTATAATAATAATTTAATAATTAAATAATCAAATAATCAAGATATAATGAAAAATGATTTTTTTATTGAAATATACAATTAAAATTTCTTCTCATGATGCGTAAAAAATATATTATAACTATACAATCAAATATTTTTTTTTAAATTCCACACCCCTTTGATGTTATAATAAATTATCAAATAATTTAAATACAAAAATATATAAATAATTTTTATATTTTTTAAGAAGTTTAGGATAGAGAAATAATAATATTTTAATGTTATTCATCATTAAATATCTTATTTTTTTATATCAAATTTTAATCATGTTCATTATTAGAAAATATATTTTGAAATAATTGAATTATTATTTCATAATAAAGAATAAAATATTTAACAACCAGAAAACTATTTGTAGAAAATTTCTATGTTAAATTCACTTAAAATAAAATAATATAAACAAATATTTTCATGAAAAAATTCCTTATCCCCCTTAGAAATAATTTTAAAAAAATTATTTTATTTAATTGGAAAACAATTGTTGTTAAATTATATCTATTAATTGTTTTTTAGATTTTTTTCCTAATTTAAAATTAGGTTTTCTTGAAAATAAGTCTAAAAACGAGATCACACTCCATATTAATCTTATGGAAGCAAATTATGTACAAATTATTACTTAATCTCTTTAAGGTGATTTATTAAAATATTTTTCATTCCAATAAAATAATAATAATTTTTTGAATAAGTCCTTATTTTTAAAGTAATTGAATTATTACCCAATATTGGATTATTTATTTATTTAACGTATCTTATAATATATTCTCCAATAAAAATTATATTATTTTATCTTTTGGGGATAGATACATATAATTCGTGGAAAATAAGGTGTAGTCAAAACAAAAAAGACATCCTACCCTATATAAAATTTTCCAATTATTCCATATTTGTTTTTTTATCCTCATTAGTAAAAGAAACTTTATTTTAATGTCATACCCATGTGAATACACAATTTTTTTATTTTCACCTAGACCATGAATAACATGAATAATATAAGGACATATTCATTATTTCCCATAGAGAGAGGGATAGATAAAATTTCCATGTTTGGGTTACTTCCACAAATAAAAAATCATAGAGAAAGAGGATATTTTTCTCCAACAGGGGAAGTGAAAATTGAAATATAAGAAATAAATATTAAACACTCATAATATCATAATTATTCCATATTAAAATCCCTATTAATGAAAATCATATTAACTCCATATCATAATTAAAATAAATCAAATTATCCCACAATACTAATGAAATACCAATAATATGCGATTATATAATACTCAATACCAAATATTCACCCCAATGGGACCTCATCTCCATGTAACCATCCCACCAAAAAAAATTAAAATATATTTTATTTTGATATAACTGTGATTGAAAATAACAGCCAGAAAATTCTTAGTCAATGGATCGAATATCAAGTGTGCAGTTTATACCAGTCATATGAAAATCTTTATATTATAGATCAAATTTTTAAGTCATAATTTCTATAATAGGTTTGGTTTATGAAATAATAATTCTTACACTCATGAAAAAGAATATAAATATTAAATACTAAAAAAATTTCATTTATAATGAAAAATTAATAAAATTTCACCCAGTAGTAAACACAATGTTTCACAAACCATGGTAAAATAAATTCTTTTTACCGATGTCTTTTACTATAGTGAAAATAATATTTTACCCATTTTAGGATAATGGGACTTATAAATAGAAGATAGTATAAATATCAATAATGAAAAACTTTATATTGTTAAATCCTATCCATCATTATTTTTTATCATCCTCCAAATGAAAATCATTGGATTCTTTAACCTGGAAAGTAACAAAATTTACTTGTAAAATAATAATATATCACCGTATTCACTTAGTTAAAACATAATTCCCAAGGTTCTTAGTGAACTTGAGATAAAAAAATATAGAGAAAGGATAGTCCTTAATACTACAGACATTAGAGCTTTCTCTCTTGAGCTTTAACTACACTGAATGAGTTATCAACTGAAGACTTTCTTGAAGCATGAATTTAGTATGTCATTTTATTTCTTCAAATAAGTATATCAAACCTCATGGATCACACAAATCCCTCAACCAAAATATGTCCAATATTAGGCGATATAGAAAATTGATGATCCTATAATGTTTAACTTCAATATACCATTACAAATAATTCCTCTTGTGGGGGAACTAATATCCCTACTATTAACTACATTCGTTATAATAGTCAGATGTAAATAGTAAACCTATGTCAAATCACTAAATTGACCTCAATATGATGATTCCATAGTAACACTTGGGGTGATTCTTTGTAGATTATTCTCTATGACCAGTTTTAACTTGTATTCATCTCCACCAGACAGAGTGTATATTCCAATGATGTGATCCCAATGAATGAGGGTAGAAAGTAATTCTTATTAATCATTTTTAAATACATGTTATTATAAACTATAGACCAAATAAAAATTTTTATCGATTTAAGAAGAAACTAGTTGTGTTTTGTGTTATTATTCTAGTTGAATAACACTCACCAAAGTTCCTTCTCGGATCATCATTAGACCTTAGGAACTGATGCCCTTATTCTTGAGGATGAAAAATAATAGTTATGTTCTAAGGTGTTACCATAGGGGTGACTATACCCAAATATTAGAGTAAAAACATAGGTGAAAATAACGAAGATACATTCATAGGAAGAATCAATATACACAACAAAAACCAAAAAAATAATATAATAAATGAAATTATAAATCATACTATCATATATACAAACTAGTCTCCCATTAGTAAAATCACAAACGCATGATAATAATATGGAATAAAATATAAGGAGGCTCTACTACCATCCCTAAACCTCATGAAATTAAATATCTAAGTCCTTATTCGGATTCTCTATCTTGATCATGTAACATTGGGCCTTTGCATTACTTGAACCCTCAAACATGTTGTATTCTTGGTTACCAAGGTTCTAGTGCACCATGTGAATTTTTTGAGTAGTCCTCAATAATCCACCACTAGATACATCCCTAATTAAATATGAAAATTAGTTCATTCTCATGTGATATTCTTGAAATAATAAATACAATACAAAAGCATAGTTAAATAATCATTTTTGAACCTTTGTTTCTTATGTGACACATGGGGATGGGAATACCTACTTCATCCTATATGAGATGTCTCTATGAAAACAAAATTTCAACTAGTGGAACCATATCCTTCCCCATAACCTACACAAAAAATATTTCCCATGAGGAATAATCCCTACTTTCATGCCTATTTTGGGAAAACCATCCACCCAAGGGTCACATACGGTACCTACAACAAGTATATATCCATCACCTAGGGGGTTACATACCCTACCCATATCTATAATTTCATTAACCTAGTGTTGTACCACCAATTAATTGGAAGATACTATGAAGAAGATCCAATTTATATCCATGAAACAATTAAAATACTATTTGGGGATCCAAGACCAGTCCCAAGGCCATAAAAGTTTACACCCATGGGGATGAATACCCTACATGAAATTATAATGAAGCCTCCATTACCCATGGGTTGTATCCCTCCCTTGGTTCTTGAACCATATTTCATACAAATAAGGTCATAGGCCACCTAAAACCAGGAATAACATACAACTAGGGTTTACTATATTAGGAAATCATATTATATATAGAGAATCATACCTCACATCCTCCTTGAAACCTAATGTCTTATTACATGGGTTGACTTATCACATGAACATAGAACATGTCTCATATGTTAACCTATTATCTTCAAAATCTATCCCCATCATTGCATCGACACAAGGATCACACTATCAATTCTTGGGTCTTAAGGGGACACCAAAAATTGTCAATACCAGCCTCCTTGTACTATCATTGTCTAGGGTAAATGTAATAATGCACCACCCACCAAAGTTCCCCTGTCCATACCTTAATCCGGACCCCTTACATAGATTCTTTTATTACATTATTAAATCTAGGCCCAACCCCCCCCCCCCCCCCCCACTTGGAGGTAGTAATGTTCTTCAACATAACAATAGTGCCATCATCGAATAAATGGTCTAAATAGAAATACCTCACAAGAATCACACGAAAGAGATGAAATAAATCTCATATCACATTATAATCTTTCCTTGTATAATACACTCACACCCAACCTACTTATAAACCCACCAAAGGTATAACCCTCAAGTTACTCACACACCAATGGATGAGGAATAATAACCCAACTCCCTAATCAATTACCTCAAGGTCTATCTTGTATCTCAAAGTCCTCACAAGGCTTATCCCTAGTCCTATCATTCTAGTACATCACTCACCCATTTTCAAAGGTAACCAAGGGAAACTATTTTATACCCACTATATTCATTCAACCGAAATCTACCCCTATCATCTCCATGTAAATCATGGAATGTATTTATATAAATTACATCATTCATCAACAACCAAAGCATAAAACTGGTCTTCATGGGTCCATCCTAGACCATTAAACTTTTTTCTGTCTAAAGGAATTAATGTATATTTAATTTAGTTTTATCATTGATCATATATAAATGGTGAGACAGTAGATCACATGATAGATAACATAAAATAAATACCAAGTGGAGATATTCATGGACCAACTACCATATACTAAGTTATTAACATTATCCAAATTTTGTAAATTATTACCCAATAAAATCCAGGTCTCTTAGAATATAATATATATTCCATGAAATAAATATGGCTATCCAAGGTCCAACCCCTATTTTATGGTTTTTCAAACCTTATAATTAAATGATCGGGCTATAATTGATCTGGGAGAGGAGGTATGACACCACAACCATCATGGTCACACTGTGAAAGATACCTTTATTTTTTTACAGGGGTAGGCTGGTATTTCACTATTTGATCCATTTTTATTTTCTTTTAATAGGTTCATAAAGGAGGTTAATTAGGCTGACTCCCCCCTCTTTTTCTCCCATGAAATTACCCCTTCAATGGGGTGGTTCTTGAGGTGTTTATGTAGTGATTTTTGGTATGTTCCTCCCTTAATTTCAATATATTTTCTTTTTAATTTTGGAACCAATGATTTTGGATGATCTTGGTCTTGGTTTTTTTATCATTTACAAAAGTAATGGTATATTTGGGTGAGTATGATAGGGATTTTTCTCAAAATGGCTAGAGAAATTTAAGTAATGAGTAATGGATGATTGTTTATACTATTTAGTAGGTGTTATTTTTAATGTCATGGGTTTTAGTGTATTTAATTGACCTTAAAGGTGTGTTTGGTGTTATTTTGAATAAAAATATGTTTCAAGGTATGTTATATGAAATAATATGGGCTTTTACAGGGAATGTATGAGCATGTATATCAATAGATGACATTTTGTTAAATGGAACCGACCCATATGGGGTAAAGTTTCTTGAAAATCCACTATAAAATTTCATATATTTCATGTATCGTATGATATAGGGTATCCCCATGTATGGGTATTATATATTTAAATTAAATTAATTGTTCATTAATTCATTCACTTTGAAAAAAAGTCCCAAGGTCCACGATATACCCATGAGTACTATAGTGATTCTCTGGCTGCTGATGGCCAATGGAGTGATTATAAATAAATTCCATGATCTTCCTCCACTCGATAGGATTATATTTTAATTGAAAAATATAGGGGCCAATGATAGGTTTAATTAGTTCACTTTTAGTAAGGGTGAGTGATGGAGTGTAATAATTGGCCTTGGGATAGGTCTTGTGTGGAATTGAGATACATGATAGCTTTTTAGATGATTGAAATGGTAGTTGGGTTGTTGTTCCTCCTCCACTGGTTTTTGAGTATCATAGTGGATATTCTTTGGTTAGGTTTATGTGTTGGTTGGGCATGATTGGATCGTCCTAGGATGACGTGGGAAGTGGGATGATAAATTTTCAATCACTATAGTTTGATTCCAATATTGTATTATTAGTCATAACATTTATCTCACGATGCAAGCATGGATATACTGAGGGATGTTATGTCATATAAGCAATGGTTTTATCCCCAGAGTTGTTACTATGATAGAGGAGCCCATGTAGGGTGTTTTTAGTATGTATGATCTAGGTGAACATGGTGGGTTCTCTAGTTTTACATTGACAATGGAGTGGGTTAGTATATAAAGGCATTTATTATGGGTTTTTAGTTTCACCTTAAAACCCATGAATCGATAGTATGATCCTATCATTACTATAGTGATAAGGGTGGGTTATGAACATGGGAGGAAACCCTAGGATCATGTCCCAAGGTGTATGAAATGAGGGTTTATATGGTGGTAGAATATAACCCATGGGTAATGGAGGTATAATACTTTTTCTGGGAAAGGGATACCAATAAGAGTATTTCATTTATAATCATTTTTAAATTTAACTTATTTGTGAATTTAATTGATTATTTTTCTTATATATTAATTTTTCTAAATCATTTTATGGGTGAATAATATTTTTAATTATATTGTTAAAAAGGAAATAAAAAGTAATTAATTATTTATCACTTCAATGAATGATTTTAATGTATATATTTTTTTAGTTTAATGAAAATTTTGAAAATAAAAAAAATGAATAAAGAATGAATTTTAGAGAAAACAATAGCCAGTATATGGCCATCACTTAGTCTGATCACCATCCACCTAACCTAATAATAGAAGAAAAACAATCCCAAATGTAATTTTATAAAAGGTGTAGTGGAGCCATTGTTCAAGTTGTAACAGGGGAAATTGTATGTGCATATATGAATATGTGTATATATCATGAATATAGTGTAAATAAAGACATACACCCACATGGGATATTTTATGGACAACCACTCATGTGTGAGTTTTAATGAGAGCTTTTAAAAGACCATTGAGTCCATTTTGGCCTTTTCTAGATGATGGATGTTGTGTCAAATATTTTTAGTGAGCTACATATACATTAATTTTTTTAATTGAGACAATGGTTCATGTAGACACTATATTTTTACCAAAATGTCCCTATTATTCTTAGAACATACATCAACCTCCATTAAGACACATCACAACTAATATTTCTTCATTTTATATTAATCATCATTACACCTACCAATAATTAATTCCATTTACACTACTATAAATTTTTTTCTTGTGATTCACCATAAATATGAGTTCAGGAAATTAATTAGAAGAATTTATGGAGGTTGGGTGGTCCACTATGATCCTTTAGTGACGATTAATAAATCCATGTATGAGAAGAATGGTGAGAATTAGGAAAACACTATAAAGGAATACTACATATATGTAAGGAATATACATAAGTATTATTTCACAATAAAAATTACATGTACATGGGGAGGATATATTGAGAATGAATATGCAATGAAAGTTTGAGGTTTGGGTTAGGACTTGAAATATTGTTCACAATGTAAAAAATGTGAGGAACATGAATTTAGGGTAGGAAATCACATCTTTTACATTCTGAATGTAGTTCAAGGTTCTAATGTGGAGTCAATAGAAAAATAAAATATATTATGTGATGATATTACAATAGAATAATTAGAAAATTTCATAATGTATATCTTTGATGAATTCAAGAGTGAGTTTTTGGAAAGGAGAGTCTGAGACTAAGGATTTTTATGCCTATAAATTGGATGGATTTGGCTAGATGTAAAGTGACTGCTATCAATTTATGGAAAAACTGGAACATTAAGAGAAAGTAATTTTCTTAGTTGGATGCTTCTCAGATGGAAACCCACTATTTCACTACCTTTTATATTATTTTATATTTTATACCACCTCATGAATAGTGTGAGGAAGTAATATCCTTATGTCAATAAAATATATCTAAAGGTGAAGTTTGTTAGTGGAAAATCATTTTTATTTTAGTCTATTGCTGGGTTATTAATTTAAATTTTTTTTATAAATATATTCATTATTTATTTTCTCATGATCATTTCACTTGGATTTATGAATTTCAATTAAATTCATGCATATCAGTTTTTAAATTTTCAATACCATTATGTTATTTAGAGTGATTATGTTTAAATAAGGTTTCATGTTACATGACATATTAGTGAAACTATGTATTTTAGTATAATAATATGATAATAATAAATATATAGAAGAAGTCCCAAGATAATGTAATTTTCTTGATTTGATTCTGCTAAAAACATAGAAAAAATTATTATTGAACTCTATTTGCACAAAAACCGAAGAAATAGAAATCATGGCATGATTTTTTAATTTTATTTCTTCAAACTCAATTTTCCTCAGATGGGTTTACCTCAAACATTCTATACACTACATCCATTAATTATTAATAGTGGATATATGAGTAAATTTATAAATTTCAATATTTTATCACAACATTAGAACAGATAATTACCTTCAGAAAAATTAAATTTATGGAATTTTTATGAGGGATGGTTACCAAGTAAATTTAAGATATATTTGGTTTTTTATATTTTATTTTTTATTTTACACTATGTGTATAGATGATGTGATTTTTAGGTCAAAATTTTTATGCATGATCAGTGACCACGTGCTAATGTTAATTAATTCTTTATGTTCAATAATAATTTATAGAAAATATTAAGAAAATATAAACAAATAAAAGGACATGGTTTGATATGGAGGGATCAAGAAGTTGATAAAGTTCCAATAATTGTTCCAAGGCTGAAAATTCATATGGAATATAGAATACCATCAAACATGGGATGGAAACTGATTATCCTCACACCTTTAATAGTGGTCAATAACTTTTAACTCAAGAAAAAAAATATCTAGATGATATAAAACTCTATTATATTCTCTAAGATATTGTATGAGGATATAAATTCATATTTATGGTGTTTTCTAGAATTATGCAATATATTTATATTTTATAATGTTTCATGTGATACTATAAGTTTATATTTATTCTAATTTTATTAAAAGGAAAAATATAATGGATGAATTATAATCTTACAACCTCATTAAATTACAACATAGGATGATTTTGAAAAAACCTTTCTAGCTACCCCCTTCTCTCCCTCAAAATGAATGATAAATCATGTTGATTTTCTTAATTTTAAACAATTTGAGGAAAAATAAATTTATCATTATTTATAAAAGATTTAAAATATAATAATAAAATTTCCACATCATGGGATTTATATGTGGGAGCTAGTTCAAAATATTTACAAGGATCTATCATAGAGGAATATGTTTATTGTTGATACTACAACAAGTGGTTCATTGATGAAGAAGCCTCTGAATGAAATATTTGATAAATAGTGATAAATAGCTTCAAATAGTAATTGAAAGGATTAAAAATAATGGTTCTATAGATGGTTGAATATAACAGAAATATTATATCTCAAAGGAATCTTGGAAAAAGAATACAGAATCAATAATTACCCAAAACCAACCACATGGTACGTATACTCAAGAAGTGAATTATATAGATTTCAATCGTGAAAATAAATTTCAGGGTCGGTAGTCTCAACAAGTGACATTATTTTAACATAGATAATCTAGATATCAATCACCAAACAGTTTATCATTGAAAAAAATCCATAAACTTGAAGAGGCATTTTTCATATGATTGACCTTGATTGTGTCTTCCAATAAGGATTTTAAGGATGAATCAACAAATACTAAATTTACACTATGAAAAATAGAATTCTATTTTTTAAATATTTATAACTGACTCTTGGAGAGAACTAGAGGAGTGTTTCTGGGATATACAAATATTCACCTACGAAAAAATTGAATTCCCAAACATTGAGAAGTAGATAAATAGTGAACTAGAGCTCTAAAACAAGAAGAAAATAACAGGGTACATAACCTTGAAAATAAGATAAAGAGAAAGTAAAATATATGGAAAAGATAAAGGAAGATAAATAATAAGTAAGATAATATTCCACACCACTATAAAAGACACTGTTGGTATTTCTATAATGGAAAAGGATGGGGATAATTGAGTAATCAAAATAAATATTTCTTGATAAATTTAAAAAGTATTTTATTAACATTGATTTTGTATATTCTCTATCTAACAATTTGAAATTTGAAAAACTTATGATACAATTTGTTTCAAACAAGAATGAGATGGAGGAAATTTGAAACACCCCAATCACAAGGTAATGTTCGAATGTGGTATCAAGGGATCTATCAGAAATACAAGAACACCATGGTACTTTTTCAATTAAAATTAATATAAATTATATAAAATTTGAAAAGTAATTATGTTATATAATCGAAAGTGTATATATCACATCTAGAAACATTTTCTAGATTTTTGGATTGGAATTCATGAAGACCAAAACAGGTTTTCTATATATGTATCATTCTATATTAAAGTACATGTGATGATTGATAAAAATATATCTTACTCAAAGTGAATATGTTCATCTTTATAGTTTATTTCCTAGTGTTGTACATGGATAAAGAGAGAACATGACTCATACATGGAGTATAATTAATTTAAGTCAAGAGAGCACTAATTTATGTCTGGAATAGAGATATATTTTTAACAGTTGTTAGAGATCGGGTAACCATCATCATTCATGGAGCATTGAAAATTTATTATATATTAGAAGACAGTCTGTAATAAGACCTAATGTTAGAAGTTAATGGTGTTTTTTTATTGAACAAAATAAGTATATAAAATATATAACTATGATAGATGTGAACATATTGAAAAAATGATTAGACAATTAAAGGATAATATTTAAAAGGATGGATGAATTGCTGGAACAAACAAGTTTTAATAAGGATAAAAGGTCTATTTAGCATATAATCTTAATTTTGAATTTTTCAGAATAACTAAACACCATTTGAATGGCCCAAAAGTGATTGAATAGGATATTTCCTTCAAAAGAGTGAGTCTGATTTAAAAAAAAGAAAATGGTCCCACTTATGTAGAGAATACCCGATTGAGACTATTTATTTGTCCAATAAAGTTAACTTCCTTTGAATCCTCCACCACTTGAGTAGAAAATCGGTAAAGTCAAACTAAAAAATGATTACAAAAGTTATTATAGGATGAAACCAACATTTTTTATGTTTTATTAGTAATTTGGAATTTAGGACGTTGGAAATCTATCCCCTTATATATTTCTAGATTTAAAGTAAATGGGTTTGCACATTCACGTATTTAATTTTTATATTTTCAGTTCTATGAAAGTACAAATGTGATAAAGGATGAGGACAATAAAGGGAAAATGAACAATAAAATTTATTATTGGGTATTAATTCTGGAAAATTAATATTTATTTTACACCCCAACCATCAATTTTTTTTTCATAAAATTAGTTTTTAAGTTCTAAAACAAAAACATATGATCTATAATTATCCTATGCTACCTTCTAATCTAAGGGACTAAAGTTTCTTAGGATAACCATCATGTAATATTTTAGGATTCATTACCGATAAATTTAAATGAGAAAAATTGTGTAATGAGTAATTATTTCAAGGAATAGGGAAATAGATATGACAAATCATGATTTAAGAGAACATATTTATTATTATAGATAAACATTTAATTGATATTTTCTATATATTAAATTTCGGAATTTTATTTTGGTAAATTTTTCATTAGTGATAATTTCCCTGGGTTATTCTTATAACATAAATTTTTTTCTATTTATATAATTATATTTTATATTTTCTTATTTTTCCTTGATAATATTTAGTGTGAGACTCGATAATGCATTCTTATAGATTTTTTAGTCTTTTAAAATCCTTGAAAATAGAAAATCACATTGATAATTATTTATTTAATATTTGATAATCTCTCTATCTTTGAGTCATACCTTAACATTTAATAATATATTATCTTATAGAAACCATAAATTAAATCAAAACGAAAATACATATTAAAAACAGATTGTATCCTTTTGTTCCTTACATTTTTTATTTTTTCTTAATATTAAATTGAAAAACTATGCAGTAAGGGTTTTACAGAGATGAATGGGATGATTCACATTGTGTAGAGATGTTGGATTATTTAATTTAATGTTGGGGAAATATTCATAAATTTATTATTCATTTTACACAATGTAATACATCTTGAAAAAATAAACTAAAATAGAGTTGTATAAGGAGAAATTCCAAAATCATAATTACTTGGCCAATGATCTTGTTATAAATATTTCAAATAGTTCCATGAGGATATGATTGAAGGTTGAGTTATGGATGCGATATTTTAACTATGTATAAATTTAAAAAATAATTTAAAATAAATAAGAAAATTTAGAAAAAAATTATGGTATCATTCATTATATTCATTGACTTATGACCATGACTCTGAGTTTTTGTGGAAAAGGAAGATGCCACATTTGAAGAAGGATCATTAATTGAGATTAATTTTGATTATAATGTAATATGTTATAATAATTAACCTTTTTGGAGACATATATTTTTCACATCAACTACAAACTTCCAAAAAACACCATAGAAATTAGAACCTTAATTCAAACCCCCCATTATTAATTATAATTTTTTTCTATTTGGAGTGGATGATTGAGATATATTGAAATTATATGGTAAGGATCATGGCTTAAGGTATGAGAATAAATCCATCTATATTTATTACAATAAATGGTGAGTAAAAAAATAATGTGAGGTAGATTAAAATAGAAGTTAACATTAATGATGAATTGAAAAATATAAACTAAAATATGGAAATGGATTCTCATTTTGAAAGAGGGAAAGTAAAATAACTTTTTAACATGATTTCATATAAAAGTAAGGAGTTGAGGAAATTTTATTATGTAATGCTTGAATTTTTTCTACATTTATAGCCATTAAATTTTATTTGTATATATGATTGAATCGAGGTTTGGTGATATTACATTATGATAAATATTGAGATTTTATCCTTGGGGGAAAATAATCAACCTATATGTGGGGGGAGTTGATAAGAAAATTTCATGGTTAAAATTTTATTAATTTGTGAAATTAATTTATAAATTTATCAAGTTAATAATATTTTTAATTTAATTATTGGTGAATAATAATTTTAATGGTTTTTAAAAAAATGTAAATAAAATGGAAATAATTTTTTATCATTTCAAGGAATTATTTTTCAAAAAAAATTATTATTTTGTAAGTGATGGAAATAATTGAAAATGGAAAAGGAAAAGGTTTAATGTTTGGCTCAAAACTATAGCCAGTATAATTACAACTTGAAATATGTATGAATACAACCATTCTAGTAGTACAAAACTTTCCATGCACATAATGAAGGAAAAACATGGTGTGAAAGATCCTCTATGTGGGTTGACATAGGGATAAATGTGTATGCATGTGTGAATATGGTCATAGGTCAATCATGGATGTCATGATAAGGGGTTTATGTAAATGGAAAGATTAGTGGATAACTTCTCATATATGGGTTAGCACATGAGGCTATATGAGTAAACTATCACCACTAGAGCTTGTTATGAATGATGGATTTCATATTGATAATTATTACAGATAGATCATTATATGAATTCTTTGATGTGGGATGCAAGTGAATGAATACACTACTAATTTTTATAAAAACACAGACACATAACCCGGAACCCACATCAGTCACCTCAAAAATAACCCACCACTATCACTTCTTCATCATCCACTCATTCCCAGTACTTACATCATTGGATAATTCCATTTCCTCTAATACAGAGCTCAAAACTGTGATCCACTATCACATCAAAACCACAAAACTCCATGTATTCATTTATAGAGAATTGGAAATTAATTGGGAACCATAGGTGATGATAAATGAATCCATGTATGAGAAGGATTAATGCATCCATCTTTGAGAAGGATGAATATATCCAGACGAAAAATATCAAGGGTGGATAAAAAAGAGTAAGGAATCTTCCAAGGGATGAGTTTATGGCATTAAGTCCCTATATACAATATGAATGGTTGAGAAAGAAGATACATAGGAAGGATAAAGTGAATTTTACACATTGAATAAGGTCTTAAGACATGAACAGTGTGAGGCACTTTCATGAAGAGATTGAAATGTCATGTTTCACATCATGAATGTTATTCTAGGGCAGATTGTGTTATCAAAAGAAAAGTAAAAGATAGGATTCGATGATATTTTTGGAAAATAATGAGGGGGATTTTCCAAAAATCTATATTATGAATTCCATAGTGATATTTAGAAATTTATAGGCTGATATTGTTGGTATATATTCCTATAAGTAATATGTATTTTCATGGATGCAGAAGAAGTGGGATCCAAATGAAGAGAAACTAGAACCTTGGGAAAAATCCTAGTGCCCAGTTGGAAGATGGTCAGCCAAAGAATTTTTTTGATCCCCACAATGTTCTTTTATATTTTATATATTTTAATTAATATAATGAGGGTGTAAAAATATGATTTCAAGAATATTTAATTAATGGGAGAATTTTTTATTAGATCTTATTTTCTATTTTAGTGTATTATTGTTTTATACATTTAGACTTCTTTTCCAAATCCATTCTTTATTTCTCCTCTCATTATAATATCACGTAAATATTGAATGTTATTTTAAATATCTAAATAATAATTTTGAATTTGAAATTAACATTTCATGATTTTTTAAACTAAGGTATCAAGAAAACTAAACTATTAATGAAACTATAAATTACAAATCCTGGAATGTTTCTTTATTTTTATTTCAAAACTCAATCTTCTACTCTTTATCTCCCACAATTAAATCACGTAATTTCCTAATTCTTTATAATATCATATATTGTTCTTGACCTAAAAAATTTTATATAATAATCCTATTAGTTAGTTGTAGTAGTAGTATATTTAGTTAATTTCTAAATATATAAATTTTATTACCCCATTAGAACTAATGATTTCTATTGTTTGTATCTCATATGATATCCCATGTGTCTATTATATGATTCTAGGGCGTACATGGATCGCTTTGGGTTATACCTTCATGGTTATAGTGCTCGGCATTGGTCTCTATGGGTATTAAATCATATTATAGTATGGTATTCCCTAATGTGTATGATATTATGGTTTTAGGTATCATATTTTAATCTTTTTGTGGTGGATATATATTGGTTTATGGTAGGGTATGAAACCCACTAGGTGGATGGTTTTTCTAACACATTCTCTAAGGCTGTACTAAGTCTCCCTGAGTGATATTATGATGTAGGTTTAGGGGAAGGACGTGGTTCTACCTTGGTGTTATGTTTTATGCTCAGATAGTTATAATAAAGGTCAAATAATATATTATTGATATTAGGTATCCCCTTAGAATCTATGGGCCAATGATGATTATTCTATTATTTATACAAATTTTAATTCTAATTCTAATCATATCACATTATCAAAAAATACATTACTAGTTATGTTTGGAATTTCATTTGTTGTGTCCTGATATGTTTTAGTCTTACCATACATGGGTTGCACTGGCACATTGGTACCTAAAAAAGACCACATGTTCATAGGTTTATGTAGGGTAGAGGCTAAGTGTTGCTTGATCGGGATGGATTATCACAATGAGTATTTGGAGATAAGACATGATGAGTATGAAGGATGGAAATATACCCTACTTTTTTATTATTCCTTTTATACCTTTTTTATTTATCCAGACATGTGGGTAACAAGTTGGTATTCATGACTATATGCTTCTTTATTTTATTTTTTAAATCATGATACTTAGGTTTGGGGTTTTTAGTACATTTTTGAACTTATGTTTATTTGATATTTTATATTATTTATTTAATTTCATATGGTGGTATTGTATCATTATAATTAAACTGTAGACCCTCACTAGAAATCAATAGACTATTTCATATGAAGATACATAGCAAAGGTGCCACATCAACACTTCCCATGACAATGGTGTGTAGAGATTGACTTAGAGATTATCACATTTATTGATCCTCCTTTGTGAAATTATTATTAAGGGACCCACTACACAAAATATAATAGGGATTCAACTCCATTGGTAGATAGAATGTATTTCTAAAGACATTTCTAAAATTACACATTCATATAGGGGTCTTATAAGTGGTCATGTAGGCCCACAATGCTTTATCCAATTTTACTGACCAATCCTTTATCTAACAAGATAATGTATTCTAAAAAATATAGTTAATCACTATATTATAAATTTAAATTATCTAGTAGACTATGGGTGATAGGGTGTTCTATTTCAATAATAACACCTATGTTATTCAATTTAATATTTGAACTTATAATTCATTAAATGCGTGATATTATTAGTTTTAAATGACTTATGAAATCCCAATCTATAAAAGATATTCTTATTTATGAATTTAAAAAAAATTAAAATAATGATAATTGGAATAGAAATTTTCTTAACAATGATAGATACATAATCCACAACCATATGTATGTATTCATTGTCCTAATAAAATGGGAAAGTTCCAATGAAATCGAGGCCCCACAAATCAAATACTTCAACTTCTAAAATCCCCTTTTAGAGTAATTCATGTATTATTATGAAATTTATAATATTTTTACACTTATAAAATTCAACTAATATACTCATAACATATTTGAATAGTGGTGGATAGTATAAACCAACTTTTTAGAATTTCTGGTTTTTTCTCTTTCCCTAATAGTATACTCCCCATAGGGATGAATATAATCTCTCATGTATTGGTATCATCTCATCATTATCCCCACATTTACTTAGAATTCAATAAATATATATTCTAAAAGGAATGGGATAATCCCAAAAATAATAGTTCACCATATATATAAACTTCTACATTTGGTTCTATGAAAATTACTAAGGCGTGAAAACAAATGATACGATTTAGGAAATGTCTTCAATCCAAGAATATTATCTCAATAAAGAACAAAAATATTTATCATTCGATAATGAGGTGTTTAACTCTTCTACTTGGCCAAATTGGGTATTGAGTAACCAATAAAGGTAGTTGGAAACCATATTTTATCTCTATTATTATCCTTCATTTTAAGATAAAATACCTTAAGTAATGTTTCCATCTCATAAGTCTTGGTTTGGGATATTTCTTATCCAGAATATGTTTTAGAGAAGAACGACCTATAAAAATTATGGCATTGGAACCAAAAAAATAAATTCTTAAATTTGAAAGGGATAATATAAAAACACTAAGATCAGTTTTAGTTACAGTATAATTTTTTGGGAAACAACCAAGAACACACATTCATAGTTAATCCCATCATGTTTTTCAGAATTTCATTTTTCTAAAAATGGCACCCACAACCACATCATTGGACGCACACATAATATCAAATGGCAATTTAAAATCATTTTAAATAATCACGAGTGATTTATTTATTTTCTCTTTATATAGGTTGAATGAGTATAATAATTTACATTAAATGATGAGGTTGTGTCTTTAAATAGTAGTGGGAATAATGGACTACTGACTTTTGCAAAATACATGATAAATGTCCTATAGAAACCATCATGGTATTCAAATATCTTAATTCCTTTGGCATTTTCTAGAGATGATAGTTTTTTAATCCCTTAAATTTCAAAATTATCTACTTCAAATACCCTTATCAAATTATTGTGAACCATAAATATTCCTTAAGTGACCAAAAATAAGATTTTATTAAATTTAAAACGAGTGTTGTTTTGTAACATATTTCGAAAACTAATTCTATATTTTCCAAAAATATTTCAAATTTACTTTTTATTAGGAAAAAAGTAATTCATAAACACTCAATTATATTTCCAATGATGTTTGAGATAATATCTATCAAATTTCATTGAAAAGTGGTAAGAGGACCAGAGAGGCCAAATGACATTTTATGATGGGAAATTGTCTGAAATGGATAAGTGAATGTATTTTTCTCTTATAAATTAATTGATATATAAATATTTTTTGTAAAAAATATCCATAAATGAAATAAAAGTACTTTTTTCTGGGCAAAATATTAAGAATTTGATCTATAAATGGAATTGTGAAATAGTTATCTCATGTTTTATTATTCAGTTCTCTATAATCTCTTCATAATATTTATTATTTATGTTTGGGTTTTAATTTTCTGATTTTTCAAATTCGGTTTAAAAGTCACCCCATTATTATTAGATACCACATAATCATGAATCATTAATAGGTTATCCAAAATTAGAAAAATCATTCCATTACCTAGAATTATTATAACATCCTATCTAACACCTTTTTACATGTTGGGATCTAAACTTCTTTTCCCTTCAATTATAGGTTTATAGTTAAGTTGCATGGGGAATTTATGCATGAATTATGAAGGAAAGATCCCCTTCATTTTAGGAATGGGTCATCCAATAACATATTTAAACATTATAAAAATAGAAAATAAACACTCCGCCTAACTTCATTCGATCTTAGATAATGATAATAAATATAGAGAAATCATCCATAAATGTTTATTTCAAATTAGAATAAAGAGGCTTGAACTTGAAATTAGGTTAATTTTGACTAAAGGGAAGACACTTATTCATAGGTCATCCTATATCCAAAACCTACCTTTTAAATAAGGAATTGTAGTTAGATTACTCATTATTTATAGTGTCCATTGAAGATAGGTCCTTCTATTCAGAATTAATGTTTTAGATTAGGATATTTTATAAGGAAAAATCATCAAGGTGATTTAAAAATTCGTTAAAAAATCTATATAGTTGTTATTCCTTCTTTATATAGGGGATTCCAATGCATGTTTATAGATGGTCTAGTATGTTGCTGATTTTATCTGTCATCTTTAAAAACTCAACCTCTTCCTCATCAGTATTTTATTTTAATTTATAGAAGGTCATATATAGAAATGTTTTGAAATTTTTAATGTTCTATTATTATTTTAAAAATATTACTTTTTTGTCTATCATTTTCATAATTAAATTCCCATTTAACACATTAAGGAATTCTCCTCCTTTGGAAAGGAAATTATTATAAAGGATGATCGGAACATCCTAGTCAAACTCCTTATCCAAAATCGGGAAATTAGTAGGCAAATACAATTTTCCAACCCCACTAAAAAATAATTATCCCCTTAAATTGGAAGGATTATGTGCCAGTCTTATAACTACAACACAACAATAGTGGGCGGTAGAACTCTTAATATCATCTATTAAAATAATTAAAAAGGAATCATATTTATTCTCACACTAGGACAACATCAACTGATAAACATGGCACCTTTATCTACTAAAATGAATTTAATAAAAAAACTCTTTGGGTCTGGAAATTTTGTAGGTATCCATTATTTTAATATAGTGGGCTGTAGAACTCTTAATTCATGATTTGGGGTTTTTATTTCATAAATATTAACATCTTGAGAGGCTTTAGGATTATTTTTCACCTATTGGTGAATTTTATGTTCACTAATTATTGTAACCACCATTGAGTTTTACCTAGGATTAACTTAACTAGCTTTTGGAAAATTTCCCCTACATCTACCATCAAAATATCTATCCAACTACCCCATTTTCAACAATATATCTATCATATTAACATTAGTTTTAATGTTATATGGATCATGTGAGGGTTTTTTTGAATCAAACATACCTATCAATTATTAGAACATGACCCTAAATTAATCTTTAGAATTATAGGTTTCCCAACATTTCTAGTATTTATATGTTTTCATTGTATTTTTTATAAATATAGGGGAAGAACAGGTCTGGGAACCTATTCACTCTATAATATAATTTTGTATGATTATAAGGGAATATGCTATAGGATTTTAAAATTGGATTATCCTTTATTTTCATTATAGGGATATATGTAGATATATTTACATTATTAAGGGTCTGGGAAGATATATAAAAATTGAAACAATATGAATTATAATGAACAAACATACCAAAATGGTCACATTGCTCCTGAAATGTGTTCAATTTATTTTCATTACAGAATGTATTAAATTATAATTTATAATGCTGAACATGATTAATTTTATTTCCTAATAATGTTACTTATCCTTTAAAACTTATATTATAAGTTTTGAGCAATTTTTTAAAATATTAGATTCAATTATTCAGTTTTTTATCACTAATGTCCAATCTAGAGGACTATTCAAACTACCTTTCGTGGTTTTGGGTGAACCTATTTTATAATGTATCTATGAGAAACTATGGACTCTATTTATGATTTAAAGACTTATTAGATAAATCCAATAAATTTCTTTATGCATCATGGAATTGTTTTACTATCATCTTGAATAAAAAAATTAGTTTTATACATTTTGTGTGTGCCCATTCTCTTGGAAAAAACTTTGTAAAAAAAGAAGTGTAATTCGGATTCAATGTATCCAATATTTCTTCAAACATTTGTTGAAAATATGTATTTATAGTTCCCTTCAAAAATAAAGGAAACACACAAAGTTTAATGTCTATAGAAATCAACCCTCTAAGTGGTAGTAGTTTCACAAAAAAATATAAGTCCTTAAGGATGTCAATATATTCTTCATATGTATTTACATGGTATAATATTAGCATGAAAAAAATGTGAATTCAAAATCTCATAATTTTGAGACCTAGAAGTTTACTTAATGCTGGATGTATTTTCTAGAGACTATATTCACAAAAAACCCATTATCCTAAATAAATATATTAGATAATATCTATATTGAGGTGGGTTTACATATCCAACCCTATTATTCATATTTCCCAATTTTTCTTCTTTTTATGGTTTATTTTTTAGTTTACAAAATCTTGGATGTTTTTTTAAAAATTAACTATGTATGGTTCTAAGTTATAAAAAATTAAAAATAATGAATAAATAATATATATATTATATTATTTACTAGAATTTATTTTAGACATATTTTTTAGATTTTTCTTTAATTTTCCAACTTAGACGTGCCTTCCATTGTAGCAGTGCCAAAATTTGACATGCAATTCCATGGTCCTTGTCACGGATTTGGTCAAATTAATTACTAATAACCTTATTTAACATGTATAACTCATGATTAGGGTGTTGAATGCCTAAGTAAGGAATGAAATTTGGTTTTGTGACAATTAAGACAATTAAAACTAATGAAAAGTGTGATGGAAGCAAGTGGCACCTGTGACGAAGCATTGGGAATGCATGGGGAATAAACTTTAAGGATAAAATCACTATGAAATCAAGTGATAATCGATTGATAATAGATGATAATTACTTTTGAGGTTTTTATAAATGTTTCCATTCATTTATGTATACATATCATTATAATTTTATAAAAAATGGGTAACCAATAATGTTATATTATGTATATATTCTTTATTGACTTATTTTTTATGACTATAATATTTATTCACTCACAAAATAATGACCCTATTAGCACCATTATCAAAATTTCCTCAATCCTATTTTGAAATTCTCTAGAGACATTCAATTTTTAGATGAATCTTATAAAAGTAAACATTTACATAAATTTTGATAAATAACAGTCATCAAATAAGTCTATATTTTACTTTAATGAAAAATAAATATTGAGATTGAATATTGAGTGAGTTGATAAGAAACAATTACACATGAATGATTTAAATGGATTACCAACAAAATATTAATCATCTTAATAATTCTTTATAATGATCATGTCTAACACAAAAGGGTTTAAAATTTGATGATAATATAATCCTTTAAAATTAAATGATTTTTAAGAAGAATGAATGGAATCTTACATTGTTGAGTAGCTCCAATTCAAACTTCTATCTCATTCCAATATTTCATGGACTTGATCATCTTTAAAATCTATCTATAATCCTGTTGTTTGTTCCTACTATAATTCCTATTGGTAAACCAAATATATCATTATTAATTGTTTTTTTCACTAATACCGCATCAAAATCATAGTGACCTCTCCAATTTATTACTTTAGTCTTATAGTGGAACTTTGATTGTACTTATTTATACTATCTTGTAACACAAGTTTATCCATCACATCTAAAATACCTAATTTCTACATGTATCTATCAATAAAATATTCTCAAGGAACAAGATTTATCTCTACATGATGAGTATGTTCTACTCCATATCTCAACTCGATCTGCCAAAGTATATCAAACAGACTATAAATAATTGAAAAACGTAATCTCCCCTTCTAATCATTCAATTATAATTTTTGAATTTAGTGATATAAATTTTAATAGTAATGTGACTATTATGGGTGAGGATGTCTTTTGAAACATTTCCTTCGACATTGACTACCATGAACATTTCCCCATTATCCATTAACATTCAATAAACCTTCTCATCAAAAACCATATTATAACTCCACTTTAGGAACATATTTTAAATCTTTAGTACAATGTAGAGTCAATATTAAATCGTTATGAATCATTTATATAAACAAAGTTCAATATCCAGTGAATTGAAAATTCAACTCATCTCAAATGTCCTGGACCAGCACAAAGTTTATTTGATTTCGATCATTAACTTTTAGTGTAAGTTAGTTAATTTATTCTATTATTTATTGACCTTTATCGTCTATAAAAATATACTTTTATCCTCTTATAATGATATTTATTGTTATTTAACAAGTACCAATCAATGTGTTTATGCAATAAAGAATAATTTATTCAAACACCTATTGTGTATTGTTTACAAACTCCGTAACTGAATAAATTTCAAACATTAATGACCCTCTATCACTTATATTTTTAAATAACCCGTTAAAGATCTAATAATTTTCAATTTTAGTTTTATCTATATCCCAATTCATTTTTGTATAATATAATTTTGATACTTGGGTAATCCTTGATTAATGTATGATTATTATTGTCCTCATTAAGATTCATACCCAAAGAGATGGTCTTTATCAAGAAACATAATCAGGATTAAGTTTTCCTTTGATTTTGAATTAATATATGGTGATGGTTCTCAGTTATGGATTAACTCACCACACTCAAGTTTATCTTTATTTAGTGGATGAATCTTTGTTGTGTGGCATTGAACATAACATAATCATTCTTGAGGAATCAATAATCACCATATGTGCTCAGTGAGGTCATTCAAAATATTTCAAGGTTAGAGGTCACCATCCTTAAGGTTAGATTTGTGATTCTATTCATGATCAACAACTCACCATCACCTCTTATCTAGAAATCAATATTAATTTAGCCTCATAATAACCAAAAAATAATGAGAAAACAATATTAATTCAAGCTATTACCATACCTCACAATTTATTCATGTAATAAATCGATCATTTTGTGAGCATCACCCCCCCCCCCCCAAATATAGATGGATCACTGGAATCTATTAAATCACCTACCAAATTATTCACAGTGATATTAAAAAAATAAAAATTTTAGGGAAAAAATATATTATTATTCACTATAGAATCTCCATGAAAACATTATTCATTATTTTAGATATACACATCTTAGTTAGATCTATTTCTTTGAGTTTATCCATCAACTAGTTGTCCTCAATTTCAACGACATGGGTTTGAATTAGCCGTCTCAATACTCATTATTCAGTTTCTAGCTAGAATCTCCCATGGAATAAACCATTATAAATTTTTTTTACAACTATATATTCTTCTTAGATTATGGTATCCAACAATCAATGTTGGTGGTTTCAATTCACAGTTTTATTTTAGTTTTCTATCCTTGAGTGAGAAAGTTTATTTAATCTAGTTTTAGTTTCAACCAATGAAATCGAGACCCAGAAACATGGGTCTCCATATATTAACAATATCTACCTTAGTCTAGCATAGAACTAGTTTAAAAATTGGTTTTGTTTCTTAACTTGAACTCATGTGAAATTGAACTTAGTTTTAGAATCATAATTCCTACCTTTTGAGAGATCATTAAGTCATATAAAACTCATTTTATATCATTGTCATACCTTGATGAATTCTTTACAATAAAGATATATGGTTTATAGTGGAGGAATGGTTGATTTATTTCTCTCTTATAGTCGAGGACATATCTTGAAGGGCATAAAATATTGAATATTCTCTATGTAGTTAATCAGTTCATCATGCGTACCAGATTGGTATTTTCACATACAAAATAAATCTTCACAAAATATCAGAATTTATTATTCGGTAGGATGATGGTATTTATGAACAAAATGAAGGTATGAAATACAATAATAACATGAAAAATAAATATGTGTGGAATATAGAATGGATGAATGGGAATTTACTCTCACACATGATTTCATAGGATGTAGAAAATCACCATTATCATCCCATGAAATATCAATATGGTACAGAAAAGTATTATCAAGGAAGAAATTGCATAGAAGATCTATTTTTATTATAGAACTCTTAATAGGTAAACTTAGATATTGAACATAGGGTCTATGTATTGAAGTGTTGACTCTAGGGGTTGGGGACATAGAGGGATATTAACTGATAACAGTAGGTCTAAAAAGACACAGATTTACGAACATAAAAAAATAAATCAATTAGAAATTAAGAAACAGTTTCAACATAAAACAATCAATGTATTTACTAAGCATGAATTTAAAATTGAATTCCAAAATATGAATAAGAAATTATTATAATAGAATATGGGTGATTTAATTCAATAATTTCATAACAAAAATAATATGAGAAACATAATTTATATCATGATAATGTTTTTCGAAAAAATGTATGAAGAATGATAAAGAAGAAAATTTGAGAAAATAAAACCAAATAAAAAACTTTTTTGAAAGATAATACATTTATTTTATTTATAACCATTAAAAAATGAGAATAGAATACTCTTTACAAGAAAAATAACTTCAGCTTTAAAACTCTACAAATCCTTGAAAAAGATGCGCCCAAATGACAGAAAAACAGGCTACATCTATATATTAACCTCAATAGAACCCATAATCATGGTTATCAAAAACCATTAAAAACTAATATCATAATAAAACTATAGTTTATCTCTATTTAGAAAAATATGCCTGTTTTTAATTCAAATTCACTACCGTCTTCTCCATTTAATAACCGAAAAACAATAAATTAATAAAAAAATATGGGGCGTTACTCTAAATATATAAATTAATAACTTTGTAACTATTTATTCATCCTACCATACTCATCAGTGATACCAAATTAATATATTAAAGTAAAGAATAATGTATGTATACTCCCAATCATTAGAAAATTAAATGAAATTTATAATATGATTTTAACATCAGCAGTTAAATATTAATCATTTAATTTATTTTTAACAACAACTATATAAGTATAAACATTAAATGTAAATCCTTAAGGGGTTTTTGTGATTGAGTATTTGAAATATGACATGAAATATCAGTTTATAGAATTTATTTATAGAATAATAAACATTTAGAATATTTTTTCTTCCTTCACTATCTTGTTATTCAATATGTCATGCCTCCAGTTGACTTTTTTTCATTCCTCATCTCGTTTTTTGTAATTCCTCAATCCATATTTTTATTTTTTTATAATTTGTTTATTTCAAACATATATCTATTTTAGGAACTTAAAATCACTATATTTTATATTTCCAAATATATAGTTTCTATATTTTATTTGTAAAAATGATTTTGAGTGATTTATTATGATGATTTTTTATCTATATTCACATATAAATTTTGAGGTAAAATGTGTTATTTTTTTTATTATTGTAACTAATAATCATATTATAAAATATACACAAATATGTTTTTATAAAAATTTATTTAAACATATTATTTATAAATATGCAAAGATATAAATATATATCTAAACATATATATGCAGACACAAATATATATATATAGATATATCTATATCTATATCTACATGTGTGTCTATGATTCTTTAAATACGTATATATGTATGTTTACATGCATATATATTTACATTTTTATATGTTTAAATATATTCTAATATATATATATATATATTCAAATTTATAAATTTATATGTTTTTATATAATTATATGTATATATATGTGTATAGTTATTTCTCCATGATTATACATAATAAACAATATACACAATTATATATATATATATATACATATATATATATATACATATATATATATATATATATATATCTATGAGTGTGTGAGTGTGTTTGTTTTATACTGAGTAGATAGATACATATATGTATAATATAAAATACATTAAATAAATTTATTATATACATATTTATATTTATTTATGTTATATGTATGTATGTATGTATGTATGTATGTATGTATGTATTTATGTATGTATGTATGTATGTATGTATGTGTTTGTGTGGGTAATTTTAATACATTGTTAGTTTTTTTGAAAATGTATTAATAGTAATTTTAATATAATTAGTTTTTTATTATATAAATTTTTAAAAAATATATTATATGTTAATAAAACATTTTATATATTTTCATAATTTTCATTTTTTAGGTCATTAATGTATCATAATTGGGTAAATAATGAAGAACAGGTGATAAATATAATAAAATGATCTATGATTTTATACAATCCACTAAAAAAAAATGTTGAAAATAGATACATATTTTATTATCACAATATAAATTTTTTGAATATGAAACATTTAAGGTCTATAGAAAATATAGGTGATTTTATTTGATATCATTTTAATTTAATTTATACCCATTTAATATGGTAAGGAAAAATATTTAGAATTCAATATATTATTAGGATATTTCTTTTCCATATGATACATTTTATTGTCTATGGAGTTATTCTATAAATTTTATTTTTATAATATTTCCTTGAATAAGTATGTCAAACAAGGGGGTTTTACTTACTCTTTAACACATATAGGTGGTGTATAACCTAGTATCAATAGTCTAATAGAAGGGTTTTCCAACACAATGAATTCTTTAAAGGCCTCTCCAGGATACTTTCATTATCTCAATAGATCCTAGGAACTAAATATTTATGGAAAACCTATTTATCACCCTCAAATTAAAAGGATGATCACATCATCATTGTCTATATTGAAAATCAGCTTGAATTGATTGTTTTTTAACACTTGAGCAAAAATATACAGAAACTATGAAAAAGGGGGAACTTACATGATGTGTGCATTATCATACATGGATTGTTTACTTTGAAGAATCAGTTGGGAATGTACTAAAAAATTCCAAACATATTGGACAAATTTCTTAAGAATTATCCTATATTTGGCATAATGTATCTGTCATGGAGAAGGTAGTAAGTGTGTACTATTGAAGTCCCAAGCCATTAGGTTCAACTATCTAAAACATATACATCATCTAAATATATGTTCACATCCACTAAGATATCCCATATATATCCCACATTAAATAAAGGAAAACTATTGAAAGGAATAAGGTTATAAAACCTTATAGAAGAATTTAAATGGAACTAGAGATAATGTGGGATGACCTTATATAATTCAACACCACCCCATGTAACTCAGTTCCCAAAGTCTTCCATGTAAAATACTTATACTACATCCCTCACCCCTTGCTTACACATCCACCTAGTTACCCATATAATGAAAAATCATACACACCAAATTATCAAGACCCACATCTAATTTTGTTAAAATCATATTTCTTTCATCCAGGAAAATTATTATAGTTTTTTATAAACTCATTCTCTAAATATAAAATTTGGACCTACCTAATTTTAAATAATCCCTTATGTTTAATGAAAACAATAATCTGAGTCGTAAACAAAAATTTATTCATACAAAAAAATATTCGTAAGACACATTTATTGAATAAAATCCCATATTTTGTGTTTATAATTATGAAAAAATTATATATTCATATTTTTTGTCAATATTTGATTTACAATATAAATTCTACCAATTTCATTCACGTAAATTATAGAAGAATTATTTTTAAATAATTCAACTACTAAACCCATAATTATTTTTTGTTATGATGTTTTATAATTTTTATATATATTATAATATAATTATATGAATGAATATAAATTTTAAATAAAAATACAATGATAAAGGGTAATTCTATAATCCTAACTCAATTCCATAATGAATGGTATCCTTTAATCCCCCAATAATCACTATCAACCATTTCTTTAATCACATTTTTAATTATTTTAATCTTCTAGGAAACCAATTTTCGGGATTATCCTTCCATTAGAGGATACTTATAATTAAGATGATTAAATAATTAATAGTATCAAAATAATTGAGTGAGAATTCTATTAGTGGTGAAATCATTCCCTATAGAGATCAATTCTATAACATTACACACATTTTCCATGCCATAAATTACATATTTTCCCTTAGATCCCCTATATTGAAGTTGTACCTCTCCCTCTAAATATATTAATACAAATAGAATACCCCATACTAATTACACAATTCAAACTTCTCAATAATATTACACTATTTATTTAAATAAAATAGGCTTATTAATATGAAGTACAAAGTTGAATTAATAATAATATTTCCCTGACAACAAACATTATCAAGAAAATAATACAACTTAAAAAATAACCATATAAAAAATGAAGCTTAGGCATCTCATTTTTAATTCAATGAATCATTTATGATATTATACTTATAAATAAAAAATTATCATTTTACCCGATTTGGCTAATTGTTTACCCCTCCACCCCAAATGAAAACATTAATAATAATATATTTTAATATATATAATGAGAAAATCATGTTTAATATTATTGAATAATGATTATGTGGATTTAATATGGGTAGAACATATTGAAATGAATTTAGTTGATGATATTCTCTCATGTCACTATATTTGACTTACTCAAAGTGACTCAAGTTGAATGGAGCTTCCATGTGTGGGTAACATTTATATATTGAGAATTATTTGTAGTTTTTTAGTTAAAAGTGTAGGTATTTGTAAGATATGTATTTCATTTTGAAAAAATACATGTTCTCACTAATTTTTGTAAATTCTCTTTAAAATTTTGATGCCTTTTCCAATGTTTTTTAAGTGTGTATGATATTCTTAATTGAGTCGATTTAAGGCAAATCTGTATATCATTGCCATGTCAAATTTTCTAGTGGTTGATTCTAGGATTCCTACGAACCGTTGAACAACTGAGAGGGAGAGGGGGTGTTGAATATATGTTTTTTTATAAATTCTCAAACATTAATTATTGCAATTTGTTAAAGTTATATTCTTTATAAAAATTTGTAACAGTCTCATAAGCATGTAATGATGTGAAATGAAACAAGACCCATAATATTTTCAATGTTCAATCATTGTGTGGGAATCAATATCCATTCAATTACCACTCTCATGTTTCTATATAATATCATTATCAAAATATAGTGAAGAAAAAATTTATCCAAATCATGTTAGATGCCTTCTACATCACAATTGGTATGATTATAATGACTTATATTAGTTTACATGTTTTTATACAAAATTGAGCCACAATAAATGTATGAAACATTATAACATAAGCTCCCATAAGTTTTACCTAAATGTTGTCTTATCTCCTCTATTTTAAAATGTTTGTCCACCACATCATTTCTATGTCATATGAATGTTAAACAGATTCCCCTCACCCAAACCTAATCTTTTTTATGCTTTTTTTGTCTCATTAAAAACCCACGACTCTTGAAAAATATGGTTGTAAACACTATTACTTTTCTTTGTTCGATTCTCTAAACAATAAAGACAATTTGATTCCATTCTAAAAAAATCTATCCAAAATTATCCACCCTAAAATAATATCAGTTGGAAACATAGATTTGAAAAAAACTCAACAACATATCAAATTTTTATATCCTTTAACATTAATAAGTAAAATATAATTTCAACCCTTTTTATTTATTATTGATAAATGGAAAGGTAGAGAAAGTATTTTAATTTTAATTATCAAAATGATTTTATAGAAATATTATTTTATATTCCAGATTCTTCTAAAATTATCTTGAAATATCATGAATTTTAAAGAACATCCAAAAACTTTCATGAATTGTTAACATCAATAGGATTAAAAACTAATGGAATGAATTAAAAAATTATGATAAAACATCAACCCTACATCAATATAGTATCTTTGACCGAATTCACTTTACAATAATTTTTATCTTAGTGATCCTTACTCAGTATTTATTCAATCAAATATGTTCATCATCTATATTATGTGTCATAATGTTTCTCTATACGATCCATTTTCCTTATGATGGAATTTCTGTATCAGATTCCTTATATATTTTTGTCTAATATATTTCCTTATGAAAATATATTTTAATGAATATTGGGAAAAATTACTTATAGAAGGTTCTTTTGTAATCACAACAATGAAAAATTATGAATGTGTATATATAAAGAATTTTTTTAGTTCTTCCACTTTTCAAAAAAATAGAATCTCTGCACTATTAGTTACTCTTCAAACCTAAAGTCAGTCCTGAAATGTTTCCAAAAAATAATAATAAGTACATCCGTTAAATATTGTATTTAATTCAACTTAACATATCTTGACTTCTAGAAAATTCATATCTTATCCATAAAATTCAAAAATTTGAAACACCAATTTTAATTATAGAAACATCATCATGAATTTTTTATTAGTAATGATTGTACCACTCTCACTTCTAAATAATTTTTCATTTGATCACCCTTATAAAGTTATTTTAACAATTAAAAAATTCTATCTGAATAGTTCATCATGAATGGTTTTTCAGGGGTTTCCATGTTTAGAACCATATTTGACCTCATACATTGTGTTCCCTCTCTTTGTACATATTTTTTTACATATCACAATGGATCATGAAATTTCCATAGTGTTAGTAACATTGAGATTAAAATAGAATCATATTAATTATAAGATATGTTTCATTTACAGAAATCCTAAATTTCTTCTTCAATAGAAATATTGTAACAAGAAATTTTTTAACTTACAGAAACTCTTTTTTTCATTATTTGTAGAAAAAAATCATAAAAATGTATATTAAAAATATTTTTTTTTGAAAAAACATAACGGATCTTCAATCTCCCCTATTAGATTTATTAACAAAAATAACTAACAAAATTAATAACTCATCATTTTTCAATATTCACGTTTTCTAAAACTGACTTTATAAAGAACACACTTTTAAAAACTATTTTTCAAATCACAAAATTTACCAAAGATAATTTCCTAACACCATATTACTGGATAGTGTAATATTTTTAAAATTTATCATTCTTTGGTGACAAGAAAATTTTTAGTCATGAAATGAAAATCATTTCCTAAAAAATACTTTATAATTTTAGACTCATATTTTATACTCTTTTCTTTTATTAATCTCACACATTTTTTTAATTCCCAATACATTAGATTCAATAAAAATTAAAGACTTTAATTTTCCATTTATGAAAATGTTTAGTCTCACATATAAGAACAATGTTTTATAGTCCCTCCCCAATTTTAAATAAAATCCAAAAAATATTTTGGGATTTCATTACTGGTTTTTGGAATACTTTTCTAGAGGATGAATATAAAATATCATCCTAAATACTGAAAATATCTTTTTTTTACATTGATTTTGTGAATACTTTACCAAATTGAAACATTATATAAATGTACCATTCATGAGTTCTCTATAAATAAATTATATTTTCAGAAAATTTACTTTTTATTTTATCATTAGTGTTCTATAGGGTTTTTTGGAAATATCTTATGTCACTTTAATAATCACACTGTATCTTCTTGTAGAAACTTCTACATTCAAATATTGAATCTGAACCTTTATCCAGTCAATTTTGTATACATGTATGGATTGTAGTAATATATTTTTATTCCACTATTATCAAATTTAATGAATTATCTTTCGTACTATACCATATCACCCATCATTCTCCCCAAAAAATTATCTTTATAATTTTGATTTTTTATTTTTAAAATATCTATCCCAATAAATATTAGTATATCCATGAAAGTTAATATCATTGATTCACTTGTATGACTACACATTATAATTAATTCTTTAACAGACCTCAGAATTATTTTTTCTTCCACCAAGTGAGATTACTTTGGATCAATTTAATTCTGATCACACAATATTGCAACATAAAAATTGCCTAGCCTTGAATATATAATATATAGATAACTTCCTTTCAGCTTTAAATATTCTTTGTAGTAAAAAAATTCCTATAATTATCTATTCTCAACATTAAACTAATAGAAATTTGTGTAGAATCATATTTAGAATCTCCCATTCCAAATTTTCTAATAACTCTTTAGAATACATTTATTTTGATACAAAATATATCTTTCTCTCTAATATGATTATTATCTTAAAAATAAACTCAATTAATTGAACATTGACATTTCAATGTTTTTATTCATTTCTTCAGAAAAATCTTTAAAATAATATTATCTATATCCTACATAAATTATGTGACCAACATACATAATAATAATTTGTGTACATCAGTTCAAATACATCACATTAAAGTTATTGTCATTCCCTCCTTTAGAAAAATTCAACCATTTCTGAAAACTACAATTTTTTTAAGTACTAATAATGTAGAGCTTGTTTTATCATGTACAAGGATTTATTCAAACTGAAATCCATCTTTTCATCATTATAAAATAAAAACCCACATTTTTTATCAATTAAATCTTCTTTACTCAATATATATTTAAGAAAGCTGACATTACATCCATCTAATAAACAATATAAAAATTATGTGAAACCACTGTTAAGAACATTATTGTATATTCCAATATCAAAAGTTTATCTATTTGATATAACATTTTATTCATAAAATCAACTCATTTTTTTTAATAGATAAAAAAATAATCCTGGATTGAAAAATGAGATGGGTGTTGTCTGATTTTCTAATTTCATCATACTTCTTATCTAAATTGGAGTTTTCTCCTTTCCAAGTATTTTTTTCTATTTCATCCAATTTTTATTATATTTGAAATTTTAACATTTTTCTTACTATCTCTATTTCTTCATTTCACGACTCTTTTGATTCTCTAGTTAATTATTTTGGATAAAATTCATATTCATATTTATAATTCCATTGGAAAAATTTTAATTATCTTCCACAAAACCCACATCAACCATTATTAGAGAATATATATTTTAATAAAATTATAGATCATAGGAATCTTCCAACATTTTAAAATCTATATTCCAGCATTTATTACTTCATCCATTGGGAGAATATCCTAGGAAAATCCCGCCACCATATTTTTATCAAAATTCACAAGATCCTGATTCATGATCCTTAGTAAACATGGACTTACAAAAACCATGAAATATTTCACTAAATGTTTTTTGTGATATCACATATCATATTAAGACATTTAAAATTCATTTCTTAAAAATATATATTTTTGTACACGTAATGTAGTAATAATAGTTTGCATCTACAAAAAATAGAAATTTTATATTCTTTTAACTTGCTTCTTCCCATTTTCTGAAAAATTCTATTTTTTTCATTCAACCACTTCATATTATTAAGGTGTTTGATGTTATTAATATTTTCATGACTTATTATATCCCCCTTTACTTATTTTATATGAAATGTGCATAATTTGTGTGAAATATTAATGTTTTAATATTAAGTATAATATTTGAGCATTTTTAGAAGTAGTCCAATTGAGTCAGTTTAATGTTTTAATTATAACTGTCACTATGCTGATCCAAATTGTGTGGTTCTTGTTTTTTATGATTCTACTTTCACTATACAACATTTCATTAGAAGGAACCATGACCCAATTCTGCTATTTAAAGGTTCATATGGTCCTCACAAATAAGACCAAAGAATCTGTGAATAAACTGGACCAGCCTTGAAGATTGATTTACTGGGCTCAATACAGAAGTCCAAAAACATTAACTCTCCACCATAATTCGGGTGACAGTACATGAAATCTTGGATAAAACTTTCATGGCCCAAATACATGTACAATGGACCCAAATGAAGCTTTTAATTCCAGCCCACCATTCTGTCCGAGAATTCAAATCAGTATACTATTCATGACATATCTCATGATGTAAGCATAAAATCGAGTTGAGATTTTGCAGTGGGAACGAGGCGATATAGGAGTCTGACTTTCTTGAAGAAGTCATTCGGATTTGAAGGCATCTTCATGTTAAAAAATCCATTCACATGTTGGCCATCGAAAAAGCATGGATAGAAATGGACAGTTTACCTTCGTTTAATAAAACCACCATATCTTTGTCTCCACTTGTCCAAATGCCTCCATATTTTGACAGTAGTCGGAAACCTTTATTATATACAACTTTGAAGAAATAGATATTTGGCGATTCGGCTGTCTCAATAGTCAAATTGGCGATTCAAGTGGAGGGACAGATTAGGAATGCAAACAGTCCACTCCTTGGGCTATAAATACTCTCCCCTTCTCTCCTTGAGAGGGGTTGGCATTTCAGAAGAGAGGAGATAATATTGGCACGAAAAAAGCTTTTCCAAAGGCTTGGGAGGACCTGCCATACTCATGTTTTCACTTGAGAGTCCTTTCCTCCTCTCTTTGTTTTCACTTAGTTTTGTGTTCTTCATTTTTGTAATTTTGTAAGTCCTTTATTTTGTAATTCTGTTTTAATGAAACTTTCTTCTTCAATATCTCTTATTCTACTCCACCTTATATAGTATAATATTCATGGTCTTAATATAGTTTGAATCATTTTAAATTACATTACCTTATCTTGCTTCCTCATTCAATCAAAATTCCATTTTTGATTCTCAAAAGATTTTGTGTGTGTGTTCGGCACACTACTCTTATCTTGTCCCTTTCTTTTTCTTATCTTTATAATTCATCACGATAAAAATATATGACAAGATTAATAAAAATAATAATGGATGAGTAAATCTCTAATTGGGGTGAGTTTTAATTTAGGTATGTTAAGCGATTGAGAGCTTTTGCTCGATGAGTATTCGTTGAATTAACATTGTGTATGTTGGACTTAGCATGTCATTGATTAATGACTTGATTTGTTTAACGTGTTGTTTCCATGGATTATTGGAACCATAAATACACCACCATAAACAAAATATGATCAAGATTAGAACCCTATGTTAATTTAAGGCTTGGATTAAAGCCTTAACACTTGGGAATTCAAATCAACATCAACTTGTGACATGGGTGTTAATTTAAATGCAATATAAAGCAAAGCTCAAGGACATCACAAGATTAACTAACCTAATGATGAAATCACCCCAATCTTTATCAACTTGTTAAATTAAACATCATTCATTAAACATTTCAATTAAGCTCTGCAAACAAACCCCCCCAATCAAAATACAATCAACTAAAAACAATCGACTATTACGAAGTACCATCGCTGAGGATTCGACCCGAGTGCTGCTATACACATTAGCAGAGCACCGGAACTTTGACCGGTCGATAGGCGACAATCGGCTGTGCATTTAAAATGGCGCCGTTGCTGGGGATGGTGCTTTAAGTAGTCATTAGTTTCTGGTTATTGTAAAAAAAACCAAAAAGAAAATCAAAATTTTTGAAAAAAATTGAAAAAAAACACAAAGAAAAACCCATCTTCCTCTTAAAAATCATAAACTGAAAAAATAGAAAGGAAAACCCATCTTCTTCATCCTTTCAAAATCTCTCTGAATGCCCCGCAGCCTCCCAAACAATCCCTCAGATTTGTTTGACCCTGAAATTGATAGAACACTTCGTCAACTTAGGAGGACCATTAGGGATAACCAAATCACCCAAGAACCAATCATTTCCCTACCAATTGAATTAGAGATGGCCAATCCTAGGGAACAATCATTGAAAGAACTTGCTGCCCCTAATATGAATTACCAACCTCTTGGTATTCAATATCCAAAAATTGAAGCTGACTTCGAACTCAAATCAGGTTTGATTCATCTTCTCCCTCATTTTCACGGGCTAGCCGGTGAGGATCCACATCTTCACCTTAAAGAGTTCCAAGTAGTATGCTCTACCATGAAGCCTCAAGGGGTTTCTGAAGAACAAATCAAGCTTATACCTTTCCCCTTTTCCCTAGAGGATTCTACCAAGTCTTGGCTCTACTACCTCCCACTTGGTTCCATAAACTCATGGGTTGACATGAAGAGACTTTTCCTTGAGAAGTTCTTTCCTGCTTCCCGAACAGCTTCTATCCGAAAGGAAATAAGAGACATCCATCAATTCCCTAATGAATCACTCCATGAGTATTGGGAGAGGTTCAAAAAGCTTGTGGCAACATGTCCACACCATCAAATCCCTGACCAACTCCTGATCCAATACATCTATGAGGGTTTATTGGCTATGGAGAGAACTCTCATTGATACCGCAAGTGGCGGTGCTCTTGTTGACAAAACTCCTGCAGCTGCACGAGAACTCATAAGCAACATGGCTACAAACACGCAGGAATTCCATACTCGAGCACATGCTCAAGTGAAACAAGCCCAAGAGAATCAATCCATAGAGCCCAACAAGATGACTGAGTGGATGAGTGAACTTATAGGTCTTGTGCGTCAACTAGCTGTGGATACCAAAGCCCCAACCTCATCTTCTCCACAGTCACTATTCCCTGGACCTATCAAGAATTGTGGTATCTGCAACTCTCCATCTCATCCGACTGACACATGTCCACAACTTCAAGATGATCCATCTGATTCATCTAGTCCAATGGAGCTCAATGCGGCATATGCTTAGCGAAACTTCAACCCTCAACAATCAGGTCAGTTTCTTAGAAACTTTAACTAACCCCACTCTGAGCCCTTCTCTTCTACCTTTAACCCACCTCTGAGGTATGGTAATCCCATTTCTCATCCCCCTCAGTTCCCTCATCAAAATCCAAACCAGTTCTAATACGGTCAAAGTGGTGGTAACATCCATCCACCTTATCCTTTTGTTCCTCAACCCCAAAGGAACAATCCTCCTCCTGGATTCCACTATCCTAACGAGCCTTCCCAATTCCCCACCCAATACAATCGCTTTCCCAATAACCAAAATCAAGGCCAACCCAATCTGGGACAAGACTCTTCTTCTAAACAACCATGGGAAAGTGCTGTAGAGGATCTTGCTTCCTTCACCCATTCTAGCCTCAAGAACATTGAAACCCAAATAGGTCAACTTGCATCCCACCTTAGCCAGAAAAAACCATCCAATTCATCCCAACTCCCAGCTCAACAATTACCCAACCCTAAGGGTAATGTAAGTACAATTTCACTTAGATCGGGAAAGCAAATTGCTATGCCCCATGATGATTGCTCTACCTCCCCTTTCGATGTTGATCTAGAAAATGAAAAGAACAAAAAGCTGGAAAAGGAACTTGAATCCACTCCTTCACCTCCTTCCATTCCTCTAAGGAACCCAATTCCTTTTCCTCAAGACATCTCCAAGCCTAAGAACTCCTTTGAACCTGATCCTGAAATGCTTGACATGTTTAGACGTGTTGAAGTGAACATCACCCTCTTAGATGCAATCAAAGAAATCCCTAAGTATACCAAGTTTCTTAAGGAATTGTGCACCCATAAGAGGAAACTTAGGAACATTGAAAATGTTTCAACCCAACAGTCCATTCCCCTGAAGTGAAAGGATCCAGGGACCTTCACGGTTCCATGTCAAATAGGGAGTTCCAACTTTGATGATGCACTCATAGACCTTGGAGCCTCAATAAATTTCATTACCAAATCCATTTTCTTCAACCTTGGTCTAGGTACCTTGCACCCAACGGGTGTTGTCATTCAATTAGCCAATCGAAGCACTGCCAGTCCTGAGGGGATAATTAAGGATGTTCTTGTTCGGGTCAATGATCTTATCTTCCCAGCTGATTTTTATGTCCTTGACATGGAAGGTGAGACGAACTCTTCTCGATCTCCCCTAATTCTAGGAAGACCATTCCTCATGACTGCGAGAACCAAGATTGATGTCCATTCAGGCATCTTATCCATGGAATTCGGTGACCAACTGGTCAAGTTCAACATTTTACAAGCCATGCGATACCCATATGAGGATCACTCTGCATTCTCAATCCATGCTTTTGAGGACACTTCTAAGATTCAATCGAACCCCAATCCACCATTTTCTTTATGTTCTAATGATAAACGATCTTGGGAAATCTGTACCATGATTATCAAAGTCATAAATGGTGAAGTTGAGGTGGACCTCTCATTCATAGACTCCATCAATCTAGAGGAACTTGAAATCTCTCTTGAATCCCACATCAACTCTGATATCTACTGCTCCACCTTGGACAGTGTTGAGGAAAATGATCCAAACCCATCTGGAATCCCTTCCCCTACTCCTAACTTATCTAGCTCTCAAATAAAGGCTGAAACTGATCTAAAACCACTTCCTTCACACCTCAAGTATGCATTCCTTTTCCATGATCCCTCCTACCCTGTCATTATCTCTGCTTCAATTTCTGAAACTGAGGAGTCCCAACTTGTTCAAGTTTTAGAGGAAAACAAAAATGCCTTAGGTTGGACCCTAGAGGATATTCCAGGAATCAACCCTTCCCTTTGCATGCATCACATCCATCTAGAGGAATCATCCAAACCAATTAGGAAACCTTAAAGAAGACTCAATCCACTCATACTTGAGGTAGTTAGGGAAGAGATTACCAAGCTTCTTAAAGATGGTATTATCTACCCAATTTCTAATAGTGAATGGGTTAGTCCAATTCAAGTCGTTCCTAAGAAGGGTGGGATAACAGTTGTCACAAATGAACTTGGAGAAGTGGTCACAACTCGAGTGGGAAACAAATGGTGTGTGTGCATCGATTATCACAAATTGAATGCTGAAACACGAAAAGATCACTAACAACTTCCTTTCCTTGACCAAATGCTTGAGAGATTGGCCGGAAAGTCACAATATTGCTTTCTTGATGGTTACACCGGCTACTTCCAAATTCCAATCGCACCTCAAGACCAAGAAAAGACCACATTCACTTGCCCCTATGGAACCTATGCCTATAGGCGAATGCCTTTTGGCCTTTGTAATGATCCTGCAACTTTCCAGCGGTGTATGATGAGTATCTTTTCTGAATTCATTGAGAATTTAATGGATGTCTTCATGGATGACTTTACCATTTATGGAAAGTCATTTGAATCTTGCTTACATTCACTCTCTTTGGTCCTTCATAAGTGTGTCAAGTGCAACCTTGTGCTGAATTTTGAAAAATGTCACTTCATGGTTTCAAATGGGATTTTTCTAGGGAACATAATTTCTCAAGAGGGTATCCAAGTTGATCCAGCCAAAATTGAGGGGATCCAATCACTTCCTGAACCCAAATCAATCCGAGACATTCGGTCCTTCCTTGGTCATGGTGGTTTCTATCGGCGATTCATTCAGAACTTTAGCAAGATTTCCCTCCCACTCACTCGTTTACTTCAAAATGATGTCACATTCAATTTTGATGAGGCTTGAAAGAGAGCCTTCATTGAACTCAAATCTGATCTCACATCTGCTCCAATAATCCAACCCCCAGATTGGTCCTTACCATTTGAATTGATGTGTGATGCTTCTGATAGGGCCATTGGGGTTGTTCTTGGTCAAAGAAGAGAAAACATTCCTCATTTCATCTTTTATGCCTCAAAAACATTGGATGAAACTCAATCACACTACACTGTGACTGAAAAATAACTTTTAGCTGTGGTTTTTGCCTTGGATAACTTCCAACCCTATCTCTTAGGTGCCAAAATCATCATCTTCACGGACCACTCAGCATTAAAGTTCTTACTTAAGAAAATTGATTCCAAACTAAGGTTAATAAGATTTATTTTAATGCTCCAAGAGTTTGACCTTGTGATAAAAGATAAACCTATAAAAGAAAACCCTGTGGCTGACCACCTGAGTAGAATTTCTATTTCTTCTCATTCAGAAATAATTGATCCTGAATTTCCAACTGAACACCTCTCATCTCTCACTCCAAAGTTACCATGGTATGCGCCAATTGTCAATTACTTGGTTTCTGGTGTTTTCCCTGAATATTTTTCAAAAGAACAAAAAGAAAATATTAAAAGTGATTCAAAGCATTATTTTTGGGAAGATAATAAACTTTGAAAAACTGGGGCTGACATGGTAATTATGAGATGTGTTGATGAAACTGAACAATCCTCCATCTTGGAATTCTACCACTCAATGCCTGGAGGTGGCCACTTTGGACCACAAAGGACTTCTCTAAAGGTCCTAGATTCTGGATTCTTTTGGCCTTCACTCTTCAAGGACTCACACGAGTTCTGCCAATCATGTCCCACTTGCCAAAAGTTTGGCACAATTTCCAAAAGAAACGAAATGCCTCAAAAGCCATTAATCTCCTGCAAGCTTTTCGATGTTTGTGGCATCGATTTCATGGGACCTTTTCCCCCTTCAAATGGATTATACTACATTATCCTTGATGTTGACTATGTTTCTAGCTGGGTCGAGGCCAAACCCACTAGGAAAGATGATGGTCAAACTTTGAGTGAGTTCCTCAAAACCCATATCTTCCATCGATTTGGAACACCACGTGCTTTGATAAGTGACTTAGGAACTCATTTCTGTAATAGAACTATGGAGTCACTTTTGAAAAAGAATGGGGTTGTACATAAAACATCCACTGCATATCACCCTCAAACAAATGGAATGGCTGAACTTTCTAATAGAGAAGTGAAAAGAGTGCTTGAAAGAATTGTTAAGCCCACAAGAAAAGACTGGCCCGATAGACTTGGTGAAGCACTTTGGGCCTATCGAACAGCCTATAAGACACCCATTGGGATGTCTCCATTTAGGCTAGTTTTTGGTAAAGCCTGTCATTTTCCAGTTGAAATCCAACATAAGTCATTTTGGGCTGTCAAAACTTGTATTTTTGATTGTGAAAAATCTGGTGAAGAAAGATTGTTGTTGTTGACTGAATTGGAGGAGCTTCGACTCGATTCGTATGATAAATCCATTCTCTACAAAGAAAAGGCAAAGTCACTCCATGACAAGCACATTCTTCGAATGGTATTTCATGAAGGTGAAAAGGTAATGCTCTTCAATTCTCGATTTTGACTTCACCCAGGTAAGCTTAATTCTCGTTTGGAAGGTCCTTTTGTTATTACTAACGTTTACCCATTTAGTGCAGTGCAAGTCCAAGACCCCTCTTCCAAATGGACATTCATGGTTAACGGACATCGGTTAAAGCATCACCAGGAGAGGTCTCAAAATCCAGGAACCACGTCAACTTCCATCGAAACCCCATCCACTTCAATAGAACCACCACTGGATGGAGACCCGCCAAATCCAAACCAGGGGGCACCTCTTTCCCTTTAACTCTCTCTCTATCTCTTCCTCTCTCTACCTCTTTCTTCTTCTTCCTCTCTCTTTCATTTTTTTTACCACTTTATTTATCAAAGCCTTTCTTTTTATCTTTCTTGTGTGGGTGTGTATTTTTAAAAAAACCTTAAAAACTAAAAAAAACCAAAAAACACAATTATTTAAAAAATTACAAAAAAAGAGTCATGCTTACTCACCATCGAGTTTTGAAATTTTGTCCAACCATTTTGGGGAGTTAACAGACATATTTTCATCACAAAAATTTTGTATTTTCATCATTACTTTTGATAAATAATTTTGTTTCAAAACCAACACATTTTGAATTCTCAATTTTTGATTTGGAAAATGATTTTCCCCTACCGTGAGGAATAACATTAGCCTTCATGCCAAGGTCATTTATGGCCATCTTTTTCATTGTGTGTCTTCACCACGGATTGTGAGTCTTGATTCTTGTGCACTTTGGATAGGGATTGGAATCTGAGAGCTCTTTTCAAACTCTAAGATTTTCACTTTTGGTTGGTGAAAGAGGGAACCTCCACAAATAAATTTTATCATCTTGAGAGGTGTGAGTTTTGAGTGTCCACATTCTCCATTTCTAAATTTGAGCATGGAAAAATGAATTTGCTTTGGAACATTGTTTCTGTAACAACTTGTGGTGGATTTCAAAATGGATGAGTGAAATAGTCTAAACCTCCCCTGATTGGAGAAAACAAAATTTTAATATTTGTTGGTGAGTGAAAATGATTTTGTCATGTTTTTATATTTTTTGCACATGAAAACACGCGCAAATCTAAGTGTGGGGGAGTTGATGTTATTAATATTTTCATGACTTATTATATTCCCCCTTTACTTATTTTATATGAAATGTGCATAATTTGTGTGAAATATTAATGTTTTAATATTAAGTATAATATTTGAGCATTTTTAGAAGTAGTCCAATTGAGTCAGTTTAATGTTTTAATTATAAATTTCACTATACTGATCCAACTTGTGTGGTTCTTGTTTTCTAGGATTCTAATTTCCATATACAACAATTCATTAGAAGAAACAATGATCCAATTCTACCATTGGAAAGGTCATATGGTCCTCACAAACAAGACCAAAGAATCTGTGAACAAACTGGACCAGCCTTGAAGATTTGATTTACTGGGATCAATACAGAAGTCCAAAAACATTAAATCTCCACCATAATTCTGGGGACCCTACATTTCATCTTGGAAAAAAATTTCATGGCCCAAATCCAAGTACAATTGGCCCAAATGATGCTTTGACGTCCAGCCCACCATTCTGTCTGAGAATTAAAATCAGTATACTATTCATGACATATCTCATGATGTAAGCATCAAATCGAGCTGAGATTTTGCAGTGGGAAAGAGGAGATATAGGAGGCAGAATTTTTTGAAGAATTAATTCGGATTTGAAGGCATCTTCATGTTCAAAAATCCATTCATATTTTGGCCATCGAAAAAGAATGGATAGAAAAGGACAGTTTACCTTCGTTTAATAAAACCGCCATAACTTTAGCTCCACTTGTCCAAAAGCCTCCATATTTTGACAGTAGTCTGAAACCAGTATTATCTACAACTTTGAAGAAGGAGATATTTGGATATTAGTCTGTATGAATAGACTAATTGGTTATGCAAGTGGAGGGACAGATTAGGAATTCAAACAGTCCACTCCTTGGGCGATAAATACTCCCCCCTTCTCTCCTTGAGAGGGGTTGGCATTTAAGAAGAGAGGAGATAATATTGGCACGACCAAAGATTTGAACAAGTCTTGGGAGGACCTTCCATACTCAAGTTTTCACTTGAGAGACCTTTCCTCCTCTCTTTGGTTTTGTTTACTTTTGTGTTCTTCATTTTGGTAATTTTGTAAGTCCGTTATTTTGTAATTCTGTTTTAATGAAAGTTTCTTCTTCAATATCTATTATTCTCCTCCACATTCTGTAGTATAATATTCATGGTCTTAAAATAGTTTGAATCATTTTAAATTATAGTACCTTATCTTGCTTCCTCATTCAATCGAAATTCCATTTTTGATTCTCAAAATATTTCGTGTGTGTGTTCAGCACACTACTCTTATCTTGTCCCTTTCTTTTTCTTCTCTTTATAATTAATCACCATAAACATATATTACCAGATTAATAAACATAATAATGGCTGCGTAAATCTCTCATTGGGGTGAGTTTTAATTTAGGTATGTTAAGCGATTGAGAGCTTTTTCTCGATGAGTATTCGTTGAATTAACATTGTGTATGTTGGACTTAGCATGTCATGGATTAATGACTTTATTTGTTTAATGTGTGGTTTCCATGGATTATTGGAACCATAAATACACTACCATAAACAAGATTTGATCAAGATTATAACCCTAAGTTAATTTAAGGCTTGGATTAAAGCCTTAACACTTGGGAATTCAAATCAACATCAACTTGTGACATGAGTGTTAATTTAAATGTAATATAAAGCAAAGCTCAAGGACATCACAAGCTTAACTAACCTAATGATGAACTCACACCAATCTTTATCAACTTGTTAAATTAAACATCATTCATTAAACATTTCAATTAATCTCTTCAAACAAACCCCCCCAATCAAAATACAATCAACTAAAAACAATCGACTATTACGAAGTACCATCACTGAGGATTCGACCCGAGTGCTGCTATACACATTAGCATAGCACCGGAACTTTGACCGGTCGATAGGCGACAATCGGCCCTGCGTTTTAGTGTTTAAGGATTACTAAATTGATATTGATTCCATTATTCTCCAGATTTATTTGTAAGAATATCTTGTGTACACCTATCCATTAATAATTCTCAGATTCATTTTATAAAAACTCATTTCTCCCTAAAATTATTTTCTGAAAAATCATAACACTTCCATGAAAAATGATTTATGATTCATAAAAATAATGTTGGTCATCTGGGTAAAATATTAAATGAATGTGAAAAATCAAAAATCCCCTTTCATTGATTAATATGTCATCACACCTGATAAATATGGTTGAATAATTTTAATATTTATAGTTGAATAAATTTCCACCTTCTAATGGGTTGTTCTAATCATCTTCCCATTTTGACATGTTTTACAATTATTTTCATATTTTATCTTAAGCATTGGAAACTTTCCAAAACGTCTACTTTGAGGAGTTTTTTTATACCTTTCTTCACATGACACCAAATTATGTAATTCAATAGTCTAATTTCATATCTAGTACTCAAATAAATGGAGTTACAATCTTCTCTTATTTGAAAAATAATTATACTTGTTTTCCCTCCTCTAGGTACAACTTTTCCACCTTCTACACATAAGATGATAACTGAATCATTATTGAAAATCACTTCTTTCCGTAATAATTTTTTGGCCAAACTAATAAACTTTTATATATCCCATCAACATATAAAAACATCATTATATTTTGGTTTCTTAGCTTCATTCATAATTCTTCCCATTCCTATTATTTTTAAATATTTATAATTTCCAAATACAACTACTCCACGATGATTTTTAACACCATTCATGAAATTTATGTAACCATTCATTTGAAAGGAACAACCACTATTGATAATCCACTATTTAGTCATTTTTCTTTCTTTTAGAGACGTCCTAATAATAATGTATCTCTCTTCAAAATTATCTTTACACCTTATTTTTACTTCCCCACATAAGAAATTTAATCCCAAAGAGTTTTATTAATTATTAAGAAATTTGTCCTAGTTGGTCATATCATTCATAAATTTCCTTCAATCATTAAAACTGATTTTTCTTTTTTTAAATTCTAGTGACTTAGTAAATTTACTTATTATTTTATGTTTTTACTTTCCCTCATTTCATATATATATATATATATGTGGGAATAAAAGTTTGGGTCCAAAAATTGTAATAAATGTTCCCAAAAATACCACAATAGAAAAAATATTTAATGAATATTTTTCTTACATATAAATATATTATTTCGATATAATTAGTTACCGAGGTTAGTAAAATCTCTATTCTTTTCTCATGACTTGGGGAAACTTTAATATAAATGTTGTATTAAAATTTCATTGAAGTGGTGGATTCTATGCATCTTTTATCATCTAAAGAATTCCAATAATTCTTCATAGCCTCTATAAGGTTTGTAAAATTAGATGAAATTTTACTTTTAGTGGATGATATTTCACTTGATTATCTGAAAGAGATTTCCTAGCATCTTGAAGGGTTTTTTTATTTTGAAAACTCCAATTAATCTATAATATGGGTGTTTCAAATAAAATATTTTTTATTGGGGTTTACAAACCTCATAACCCTTAGAGGTATGTTTCATTCTAAGATATTTACCTACATTTTCTCTCTCAACAACTTTTATATTAAGGCATAAAACTCCTTCATGAAATTATATTCTTTTTTAATGAAATAGTAGTTAATTCATTATCCTTTCCACTGTATCTCTTTATCAGCCCAATTTAATTCATATGCCTAATGTTGTTCTCATAATATATAAAAATTTATAATATCAGATGATATTATATATAACATATTCACCTCCTCCTTTTTATTCACTATTTGAGGAATCTTTCTTTTTTAACATTTTCAAAGAAGGATCTGAGTCATTATGTTCTTTTTTCTTCTAATGAATTTTTGGAAGATTTAGAATCAACTCTCTTACTCAAATGCTACTTCAGTTTCCAGTTATCATTTTATTTCCACAACCAAATTTCTTATCTTCCCTATAAGGTTTACTAAACTTCCTCCAAAAAGTTCTTTAATTAGAATAATATTATTATTTATTATCATTATTCTTAATGAAATTCATTGAATATTACCCATTAACTTAACACATGAAATACTTGAGTTTATGTTTTTATCCATACATACCTCTAACTCTTCATCATATTTAGAGATAAGAGAGATGATCTTCTCATTCATTCCCATTAATCTTCTAAATCAATGAGATTAAGGTTATGTGAATCATGGACATAAAAATGTATCATAGATTAAAAATCCATTTCATCATCAATATTATTTTTCAATGAGTGATATTTTGTCATCTTATAAAAAGGAATAATGTTATGTAATTAATAAAGAGTAAAATAATATTTATCTTTTAAAGATGAAATTATATAGTCAAACCTTTCAAAAAAGATCCTCACATGTTTCAAGATAATAATAGAATAATAAATGATATATCCAAAACCTATGATGTTCCAGATGAATTCATCAAATATGGTGAACTATTCATCAATAGTTTCTTAGTATCTTATTCTTATATCTCTAAACATGCTTTTATAGATTTTTAACTTTGATTCCTTACCTTTTTTTGTTTCCATCAATGCTAATTTTAATATTATCCCGAGTTTCCTTAGCTGTTATGTTACCCAACAACATCATAGAAAAATTTCCTAAAAGCGACATAAGAAGATCATTTCTATGTTTCCCTTATACCATAATATTTATCATATTATAAAAGGTCATAGGATAATTTTTCGATATTGGTAGAATAAAAATTTATATTTCATATAAAAACTCCAGGATATATGATAAAGGATAGGGTATCATTATATTTTATTAACCATTAAACTTTTTACCACACAATGTAGGAATACACATTCTATTGATTTAATTATGAATTTTCATGATAAAGATTCAATAAGAGAATCTTCCCTATGATGCCAAATGAAGTTCCTAAGGATCATTGAACTACTGATAGGGGTTAATTAATGGTTTCCATTTTATACATTTACATATTTAAGATATTTATCCCTTTCAACATGATAGAGTTATTTTCCTTATAAATTTTTTTAACAACATCATAATCATGAAAAAATGTGAAAAGTAAACAAGGAAGAAAAAACGTACAACATTAGTCCACACGGTGATAACCTACAAACTTTTCATAGCCACTCTAGCATGTCCATGAAAATTCACTATTATAAATATGTGAATAGTATATTGAGGAAACTCCCATTAAGCTCCCTTTATATCTTGATAGGTATTTTTAAATTATCTCTTGTCAATTTATATGTTTGGGTTACAAAAATAATCCACAAAAGAAGTATTATACTTTATAACTTCATATCACATAATTTATTCTTGAATGTTATTCTTATTTCATCTGTCTTGAAATTCCAATTCAATTTTACAATTCAATTTCCTATAAATTTTCATCTGATTTATATCACAAAAAACTATTCTATTTTATATCCCGCATTCAATTTGATTAAAAAAACAATAACTACTCAAATTAATTTATAAAGGCTTTTTTTGATTTATCTTTCAAGTTCTATGAACTTTAATGATTATCTAATGATATAATAAAAATATCTATATGAAATTTATCTTCCCAAAACTAGTCTTGGTTAGAATATCACTTCTAAAAAAATCTATGATGTACCATCATCATTTTACTTTGAATAGTAAAAAGTGTAATATTATTTTTAATCATTTATATAATTTCTACATAAATGGAACTTTCAAGATATTATTTCTATCTTTTTACTCAAACTAAATTCTTTGAAACCATCTTTTATGTTCTAAAGTATTTATTAATACTTTGAATTTTTCATGAATTATCTATAACGTCCCCCATTTCTTAAAATTTCTTAATATTATCGAGATTACAAAACAATTAGAATAATGAACCAATTGATATAAAAGATCATCCATGTATCAGGATATTTTATTTGATGGAATTATTCATCCTCTATAAATTTATTCCGATGATCCGTAGATAGTTTATATTCGATTAATTATTTTCATCATTTATACATTGTATTGAATGTTTCTGTATGATCAATTTTCCTTAGGTTATTGATTATTCAACATATTATTTATACGTTTTAAACTAATGGATTTATTTATGTAATTTTCGTTTGATGAACAATGTGTATAAATACATATATAATGTTCATTAAGAAACATATCTCTTAAAGAATCTAAATTTGGTCATCTGATTTATGGTTTTCACTTATTTCACTTTGAAAAACTAAATTATCTATGTAATGTTAATATATCTTTTTACGACACCACCATCTAGATGGTTTAGTAATAATCAAAATTTTTATGACCCAAAAGGTTTTAAAGAACTTAACTACAGTTCCCTTAACATCCAAAATAATCTTATCTGGTCCATCTAATCAGTAATTTTATAACTACAGTTTTCCTTGTAAAAACATTTTTTGTAATGTTTTTCAAGTAATGTTTATAATAGAATCACTTTTAGAGGATTGTTTATTTTATCATATTATTTCACTTCATTGAACCATCAGAAAAGCCTATCAAGATTGTTTTCTCAACGATTTTATATACAGAACCTAACTTGATGTCCTCCATTAAATTCACATAATTTTTAAAACATTTTTAAAAATCATATTTCATCATGATATTTTCATGATGTAGGAACTTTTATACCATCATAGAATTGTCTGAATCATATAGGATGTTTCCTTAACAAACATCTCAATTTTCATCTTCTCTATAAACATTATAACAAAAACTTTCTCAAATTCTAGCTAATACTCATTCAATATTTTATAAAAAAATTCAAAAATAAATATGTTGAAAATACATAAATAATGTTGTTAGAAATGACACAAAGTATATTTATATCCTATGAAGTTCTCTAAGTGATATATTTACTAGTATTTTTTTTAAAAATCGTTATTATTATTATCACCAAAATTATTTATTCATGAAATTTTGGGTGATAACATTTTATAAGTATTTATGTTACTGTATTTCTATTTAAAATAAACTTCATTGACTAGATCATATTATTTAATAATCTGGATCACTAAGAAAATATTTTTATTTCAGGCTCATAAAAGTTGTAAATGATCTTTTAAATTCTATTTAAAATTTTAAACTCTCACTTTATTGTCGAGAGTAAATAGGCCACTAAATATTGTTTATTTTTTCTCCAATATTTTAATTGAGTAATAGTCACTCATTTAAAAGACCTCATACATTGAGTATTAAGAAAATAATTCTTAATATTTTGAACGATGTGAGTATTTTAGTTCAAGAACTTGAGAATTATTTTGTAAAATTTAGTGGAGTGAATAATTTCATAAAATGAATAATGTAGAAATGAGGATTCTAATATATGACTATGTTACCTCAAAAAAAATTACATTCCAATACTTGTTTATCACAATTTGTTCTTTCATTAATAAAAAAAATTAAAATAATAATCACCAAATTAAAATCATAATTAAAAAAAAATATGTGATAAAAAAATTATTAACCTCACCAGTGAAAAATATTAGTGACATTGTACTATATTTCATGGGATATTAAACATGATGTGGATTTAATAGTCTAATAAACCATATCATTATTTTGTTTCATTACCAAGGAGTTCACCAAAAATGTAAAAAATATATTTAAAACATATAATGTTTTAATTATTTAATCAAAAAAAATAAAATATATCTGTTTGTAATGGGTTACAATTATTTTATTTGGAAATCCTTACTTTTTTATATTTTAATATTTCTGTTTAAATTATTATATTTTTTAAAATAAATATTTGAAATATAAAATAAATTCTAACTCTATTATAAATTACTTTTGTAATATGTTTTTAGTGGATAAAAATAATTTTTTCCATTTGTGTTGGACAATAAACTGTAATTTATTTGAAAACCACTTATAATAGTTATTCAATTATTTTTATAATTTTTTTATGAAACCAATATTTTAATATTAGTTTGATAATTTTGAAAATATTTTAAAATAATATTCTAGTATTTTAGATGAAATAAAATTTTAAAATAAGTTTTTCTTTTCCACATAGAATAAAAACACTAATCATGAAACAATTGACCCTAATATATATGGAATAATTCACTAATGGTTCAAGAATGGAGAGAATGAGAATGAAAATAGACTAATAATTGAACATACTGTGATAGAAATTTTAGAAATCCCTCTAAATTGTTTTATATATTTCATAATAACAATTTATAATAATTTTACTCAAAACATATATGTGAAGAAATGATAGAGAATAAAAACTCCTAGGAGTTACCTTACCCGTACGTGGATAAACAAAATAATTATTTTGGTTAAACTAATTTTTCTATTGGTTTTGAATTTAGATTTTGTTTATCCCATCATTTCTGAATGTTTAATATAATTTAGAGGGAATTCCACATAAACAATGTTGGAATCACCTATTTTGATAATCCCAAATCATGTTTCATTTATATAAAGCATATTTTTTCTATTACAGGATAATCATTTATGTGAAAATCATGTGTATATCAATGTAATAACTATTTACATTTAATCTCACTGCTCTCTTTTTTACGCTCATAGTGAAAAATTTCTCTACGTACAAAGGTCACCGATGCAAAGGTCACCAATGAAAAGTACACAGATACAATGGTCATTGATGAAAAGGTCACTACCGCAATGTTCACCGACCCAAAGGTCACTGATGCAAAGGTCACCGATGCAGTCACCAATGTAAAGGTCACCGTTGAAAAGGTCACCTATGAAATGGTCATCGATGAATGCTACTGATGGATGGTTACTGTTGAAAAGGTTACTGATGAAGGATGCTAATGTACACCTACTGTTGAAGCCTAACGCTGTGAAGGCTACCATTACCATTCTACCATACGTTTCGACTCTATACTTTTTTTTCAAATTTTTAGGATTATTCAAACAGTCATTTTTGGTAAATTTAATGCTTCTAAAATTAATTAATACTGATTGTAGACATTTCAAGGGACCGTATTTGGGGAAAGTACGAGGTACGAGAAAGATCGCACATGATGTACTTATTACTACTGTTGGACCTGAAATATAAATGAGAAGACTGAGGAATACAAGAAAAGAGAGTGGCATGAGAAGCGCGTGTCTATGCATTTGAAGGATCTAACTTTATAGATCAAAAAATAACCATTCAATGCATACACTGTGAACCCAAGAACCGCAAGAAGATAATTTTGAGATAACAATTTCAAATCTTCCTTTTGTTTTTCATCAACTCTTGATAAACACAAGAATTAGAACACTCAACTCCAGAAAGATAGAACCTAGTGTTACGAAACTCTGTTTTGAGGACAAATTTCAGAGTAAGACTCTAACAAATAATTCCTCACTCCAAGGAGTCAATAGATGAACTGTAAACACATAGAGATTTCTAGACTGAAGCTTAAAATCTTAGCGCTATTATGTTTCATTATTTTAAATATTTTAGAAGTGTGTGTGTCGGTATATTACACACACTTTCTCCTATGCTTGAACTGGAGGATACTGAATATCCTCACATAAAACTTTACTTACATCTTGTTTCCAATGTATAACTATGGAAGAGACCATGTGTGGTCTATATTATATGTTTTCCCACAATGAATTGTGGTAGAGGGTTTGAACCCTATATAGTTTTTAAAATCTATTGTGATTCCTGATACAGGCTGTGTATCGATTTTATTGTAAAAATAAACTGCTTAGTGGAAGGTGATCACCATGTGGATAAGATTAAGTCTCATCTTGAGACTGAAACTCTTGTTTAAATTCACTGTTCCCTATATTTTTTTATACTTTATTTTATCAATTTTCCGCTACATATAATTGCTAAAATAGAAAACAGTTTTTCATTTACTTTGATAGTTAGTTTTGGTTATTGTGTGTACGTTTTTAATTCAGTAAACTTGTTTCAAAAGTTGAAGAGATGTTTTACCCTGATTCACCTAAGGACTAATCACCCTTTGAGAAACCAGTTGACCAAATAGATATTTATATCTCTACTACCTTAAGAAAATGAGCCATTTCAAAATTTGGAGGATTGTTATAAAAAAAGTTTTTTTACATAAATTTTAAGTAGGAACTCAATTCATCCCTTCTTGAGATTCCACTATGACCAAAATTTTGTATCATAGGGACTTAATTTTTTTTTACTATCTAAACTATTGTTCAAGTTTTTAAATTTTTTTCAACTGTGATTTTAGTTTTATCTTAAGGATCTTAAAATTTCTTTCATATCTAAATTTTCAGTTCATTAAAATTCTCATTAACAATGGATAACAGAGTTGAGGGTGCTGCTACTAACATGCCACATTTCTTTAATGGTAATAACTATGCTCAGTGGAAATTAAAAATAAAAATGTATCTAGAGATCACGGGTACTGAAATCTAGGAAACAATTGAAGAATGACATGCATTGCCTGCTACTGCTAAGGATACAGGGTCTTAGTTGACTAAATCCACATATAAAAATAAATTCATAGCAATGAATACATTGTAATATTCTCTAGATGATGAATAATTCAATATAAAATCATCCAATAAATATTCATATGAAATTTGGGATACTTTAACTATTTCTCATAAAAGAATAACAAATGTTAAATAAATGAGATTAAATACCTATATTATTAAACACAATAATTTTAAAATGAAGCATAATGAACCTATCTCTAGAATTTATATTAGGTTCAATGAAATACTGAATACCATGAGTCTTCTTGGGAACCCATTGGACATCAAGGATCAGATTATAAGATTGCTTCGATGCCTACTTGATAGATAGAGAGCGACTTCTGTTTCTATCTGAGAATCTTGTGACATAGGCAAGCTACCAGTGAAGGAACTAATTGGATAAATTATGTTGTATGAATAAGAGATTAAGGTAAATCATTAAATAGATTAAGATAGAAGAATGAAATATAATACATTCATGACTTCTTCCTCAAAGGTAAAAGACAATGAAAAAGAACAATCTCTTGTAGACACTTCCACCAGTGAAAACTCAGATTCTGACAATGATGATGAGTTGTCTAATCTTTCTAGATGGTTCAAGAAGTCATACCACAATAAGAAGTTATTTATAAAATAAAACTATAATGGAAGGTATGATAATAATGTAAAGTGAAAAAAGGACAAAAAATGGAATGACAACACAAGTGAGATAGTCTGCTATGACTGTAAATGAAAAGTCCATTTGAAGCCTGATTTCCCCAAGATGAAATTTAAGAAGAAATATGAATACAAGGGAAAGGGATATAAATATTCTATAATAGATACTTGGTGTTCCTCAAAAGATAGCTCAATTGGATCTGAAACTTTAGATATTGAGCAGAACAAACATGCTAATCTACAATTCATGACAGAAACATATATGGTAACACCTAATTCCCCTATACATAATGCTTACTATTATAAGAATGAAAGTGAATCAAATAATTATGATAATATGACTATGGATGAACTATTTGAATATTGTGGAATTCTTGAGGATACATATAATGTAATAAAGGATAAATAAAAATTATTGAAAAGGCAACATGCTTTAAATTCCAATTATAAGTCTGATCTAGAGAATGCAAAATAAAAATGTGCTCACTTATTAAAAGAAAATAATAAACTTAAATTATCAAATGAGCAATTAAAAAGATATATTGAATATTTTACTACTGGTAGAGAAACCCTAACTTGGTTTCTGGGAAATAAAATTACACCAAAATATACAAATGGTCTAGGATATCAACCAGGAGAGAGAAGAACTGTTAAAAATAAATTTGTTCCAAAATATGGGTAGTTCACTGCTAGTTGATGTTCTGGAACATCTATTGAAAAAAAAGTCTTTAAAGGACCTAAAAAAGTGTTCATGTCTGAAAACATATGTTTTGATTATAGGAAACCTGTGTGACAAGTATGGTTTCCCAAATCATTATTTTCTAACCTCTATGGACCCAAGAAAATATGCGTACCAAAGTTACACTACACTTAATCTGTTTTGCAGGAAAATTGCCTGAAGATCTTCTGTAAAACACTATGCTACTTGGATAGTGGATGTTAAAGACATATTATAGGATACTATTCATGCTTCAAGAGCCTAATTAAAGTTGATGGTGTAAATGTTACATTTGGTGATAATGCAAAAGGGAATATCATCGTCTTAGGCCAAATTGGTAACCCTAACACTATATTAATTTCAAAAGTACATTTTTTGATGGGTTAGAATATAATTTACTAAGTATCTATCAGTTGTGTGATAATGGATTTAATGTTATATTTAAAAATGATGCATGAAATGTTTTTAATTATAAAAATGATTTAAAATTTACTTCTCTTAGAAATGAGAATATATATACTTTTGATTAATTTTTTTTAGAAAAGATAAAGATTTAATGTTTAAATTCATTTTATTAGGAATCCTTGCTATGTCATAAAAGATTAGGCACTGCAATGTGCACTCACTTAGGAAACTAACTAGGAAAGGCTCAGTTAGAGATATCCTAAATTGGAATTCCCACATAACAATGTTTTCAATCCTTGTCAAAAGGGAAAACAACACAAAGTTTCTTTCAAACCAAATAAATAAGTTTCTACATTTTAACCACTTGAGTTGGTTCATGGAATTGTTTGGACCATCTATAGTTTCAAGTTTAAATGGGAAGCAGTATGTTTATGTTCTTGTAGATTATTTTTCTAGATATACTTGGGTATACTTTCTATCTCACAAAAGTAAATCATTATCTTACTTAATTAAATATTCCATGTCTTTAGAAAATATTAATGGACTTAGAATTAAGACCTTGAGAAGTGATCATGTCAGTGAGTTCAAAAATCAGGAATTTGAATGTTTTTGCTCACAAAATGGCTATACTCACAATTTCTATACTTCTAGAACACATAAAAAAAATGGAGTTGTAGAAAGAAGAAATAGGACACTTCAAGAGATTTCTCGGACCTAGCTAAATGAGTATAATATACCTATCTATTTTTGGGATGAAGCTCTTAATACAGCCTGTTACATTATCAATAGAGTCTTAATAGGACCTGTTCTTAAGAAGACCCCTTATGATCTATGGAATAAAAAGAATCCTAAGGTTAATTACTTTAGATTTTTTAGTTTCAAAGTCTTCATTCTTAACACTAAGGATAACCTTCATAAGTATACTTCCAAAAGTGATGAATTAATTTTCCTAGGTTACTAAATCTATAGTAAAGCTTATAGAGTATTAAATACGAGAACCAAGTGTGTGGAAGAATCAGTTCATGTCAAATTTGATGAGACTTATCCACCAAAACCCAAAAACTCTATTGAACACCTTGAAGAAGATATGTCAATTCTAGACCTTAATGATAAAGAAAGTGAACCCTTAGTGAAAACAACCAGTTATGGAAATTTTCCAGAATCTGTGCATGGTGAATTTGAACCTGCAGTCAATCACGAGGATTATAGTTCAACTCTATCTAGAGTTATTTGAACTCTCAAGAATCATTCTTTAGATGTTGTAGTAGGTGATATAAAATTAGGAACAGAAACTAGAGTTTCTCTGTGAAACCAAGTTAAACATCAAGCCTTTCTTTCATAGTTTGAACATAAATATATCAATGATACAATCAATGATTAATTTTTTGTGATAGATAAGAAATAAGAATTAAATTAGTTTGAATGAAACAAGGTTTGGGAATTAGTAAAAGACCAAAAGACACTTTTACCAAGGGCACTAAATGGGTGTTTAGAAATAAAGTTGATGAATCTAGAAACATATTTAGAAAGAAGGATAGACTAGTTGCTCATGGATATAGTGAAGAAGAAAGAATAGACTATGAAGAATCCTTTTCACTTGAAGCTAGAATAGACGACATTAGGATACTACTGTCTTATACATATCATTTGAATTTCAAACATCATCAAATGGATTTAAAAAGTGAATTTTTAAATGGGTACATAGTTGAGGATTTATTTTTTGAACAACCCCCTAGTTTTATAAATCCCCATTTTTAAAATCATGTCTTTAAACTGTCTAAATCTTTATATGGTCTAAAATAATCTCCAATATATTGGTATGATAGAATTATTTGTTTTATTATTTTAAAAGGTTTTACTAAAGGAATAGAATATCCAAATATTTTTATTAAATGTGTTTACAAATATGTTCTAATAGTAAAGATTTATATAGATGCCATTATTTTTGGATCCTCTAAAAATTATTTATGTAATGATATCTTAAAAAAGATGCAACAAGAATTTGAAATGAATTTTATGGGGGAACATAAAATTTTCCTTGGATTTAAATTTTTTCAAAACAAAAATGGTATTATATTAAATTATAGTAAATATACTAAATATATTTTGAAACGTTTTGGTTTGAACTGCATTAAAGATAGTGATACACCTATGAGTACCACTTGTAAGTTGGATGCTAATAAAACAGGTAAACTAGTGGATCAAACCAATTACAGAGGTATGATTCCGAGTCTTCTCTATCTTACTGCTAAGAGACCAGATATTATGTTCAGTGTATGCAAGTGTGCTCATTTTCAATCCAATCCCAAAGAGTCTCATTTAATAGCTATTAAAAAGATTTTTAAATATCTTGAATATACTAAAAATGTAAGACAATTTAATTAAATAGGACAATAATTTGATTTAATAAGTTATTCGGATGCTGATTTTCTGGTTGCATGTTAGATAGAAAGATAACCTCTAGAACATGTCACTTTTTTAGAAAGTAACTAGTATCATGGTGTAGTGAGAAACAAAATTCTATTGTATTATCTACTTCTAGAGCTGAATATATAGTTGTTGGTAGTTTTTGTAATCAAATTATGTGGATAAAACACACTTTTCTAGACTATAGATATAAATTCAAACATGTCTCAATATAGTGAGATAATTCATGTGCTATTAACATCTCAAAAAATATAGTATCTCAGGCTAGGACAAAGCACATTTATGTGAGACATCACTTAAAGAGAGATCATTATCAAATAGGTGATATCACTATTGAATTCATTGGCACTGAACATCAATTGGATGATATGTTCACAAATACTTTTAATCCTGAGAGGTTAAATTACATCAAACATGAGTTAGTTATGATAAACTGTAAAGGTTTGGAACCTCACCAATATAACCTCACCATTAGAACCTCACCTATAACCCTCACTGATAGACTTCACTGTTATACCTCACCATTGGACCTCACTGATAGACCTCACCATTAGGACCTTGCCAATAGACCTCACAGTTGGACCTCACTGATAGACCTCATTGTTAAACCTCACTATTAGACCTCACTGATAAACATCACCATTTGAACTCATCGTTATAACCTCACCGTTATAACCTCACTGTTGAAACTCACCATTGTAAAACACCAATAGACCTCACTGATAAACCTCATATTAAAAACTCACCATTGGACCTCACCGATAAACCTCACCATTGGACCTCACCGTTAGAACCTCGTCGTTGGACCTCACCGTTAGACCTCACCGATAGACCTCACCATTGGATATCACCGATAGACCTCACCATTAGACCTCACCGATGGACCTTGCCAATAGACCAAACCATTAAAACGTCATTGATAGACTTCACCATTGTCACCTTACCGATAGTTAAACTTTTCCAAGACATAGCATTTTATCTGTCAGAATATGAAACATTTTCTATATTACTTATTTCTTTTATCTGATTTTTTTTTTCAATCCTTAAGTGATGAAATTAAAGTACATGTCACATTTTGATCCACTTGTCTCCTGAACCACTTTCTCCCTAACCTAAGAACCTCACCTAATACTAAAAACCTCAAACCACTCTAGATTTAAATGGAATGATTGAAGAGACCATTGGTTAGTGATGAAGGAGATGCTCCAAATCCAAAGAGACCTTTAGATGAGTCGAGTAGTGGAAGCTAGGTAGTGGAAAAGCTTATCTACCCTAATTTATCGAAGAGGGATATCGTGGTTGAAAAAAAGCTGCATTCTGAATGGTTGCTGACAAGAAGATCATTAGTGCTGATGGAACTTGAAGCTCAAGGATGGGTTGAATGCTTTGTAAACCAAAATGGACCCTATTACCTAAAGTTAGTGAAAGATTTTTATGAATTTTTGAAATTCAAAAAGATTGAGGATGAGAATAGAATGTCTTCAAGGGTAAATAGAGTATGTTTAAGCTTCTCCACTATTAAATGGGTTGAGTGTCTGAGAGTACCACATGAAGGGATTTATGATTACTACTCAAAAATGGTGCCTCCCACTACCGAGTTCTTCTATTATGAGGAAGCCTTAGCTGAACTGAAAGAGAGTGGGATCCCAAGGAATGTCATTATTACCGATATGGAGGGAGAAGACATGTTACTGTTTATGTTTGTACAACATGTATTGAGTCCCAGGAGAGGTGACATTTCTACTTTAATGTATCTAGACATATTTCTTTTTTATTTGTTAATGCACTTATATAAGATAAACTTGTGTAGAATGATTATGATTCAATTAGAGGTTATGAAAAAGCCTAGTTCTAAGTCTAATAAATCGTTTCATTCCAGATTGATAACCTTGATGTTGACGGTGAAAGGAGTTTCTGGAAACAAGGAGGAAAAAGTTGTAGTAAGGGACAATTTCTGTATTTCAATGGTGATTTTCATGTTGATTAAGATAAATTAGAACCCTTTTGTAAATAAGATGGGTGCATGATGAGGCTAAGATATATGGGGAATTCAACCCTGTTAATCGTCCTACTAGGCCTAAGGATAAGATATATCTTGGTATAAATCCTGATAAAGTGGATCCTGCATATTCATATGAAGAAGAATAAGATGCTGTTGTGGAAGAAAGAGAAGATTCTTCTATAGATAACAGGATTGATCCTGACCTTCCTTTAAATATTTGTGCTAATACTGTATTCTATAGTGAGCCCAGTCCACCAATGATATTTCCTAGAAGGGATATAGTCTTAAGGGACAGTGATGATGAATAGACTAGTGAAGAAGAAGGGAAAAAATGTCTTAAGATACATTAGAGAGACCTGAGATGAGGATGAGGACACTAAATCTAGTCATGATTAATTTGAGATAGTTGTCGGTGAATGTGAAGAAGAAGGACTAAGTCTCAATCCCTTTTTAAGGCATAAAACAATGGTTGAATGTTTAGATGAAGAGGTTGCTGATTCGGTTGATACTAGAATAGTTTTGGAAGTTGTTGAAGATTCTGTCGAGGAAGTGCCAGTGGAACCTTCTCTTGTTGTAGTAGACCAATGAGGTATGGATTTAGTGAATGTGGTTGATTTGGGGATTTCTCCATGTGACGGGGGGGAACCTGTTGCCACATGATCAATTTATGTTGCTCAGGGGATAGAATACTAGACATAAGACCCTGGATTTGTGATTTCATGTTTAGATTATGAAGATTCTGATGATGACCAGCAAATTAGAAATCCTCTAATCCCTTCAATTACAGAGACTACTATTTTGCAGCTTGTGGTCATTTTTTACTCGAGACTATGTGAAGAAGGATGATTTGGAATCGATAAAATCAGATCCGAAGAGCCACTTTTATGAGAGATATTTTGGGTTATAGAGGTCTATGACTCACAATCAAGAAGTTGTAACTTCTATAGTGAAAATGCTAGTTTTTGCCTCTCACTCAATCCAGCTACATGAAGTAAAGGACTATCAAAATCAGATCACAACAAAGGCAGATTATATATAATCCGTGAAGTAGTCTATTTTCAGTTTATAATCCTATATGGATCCAAGGTCTCAGGTAGACAAATATCACTGATATGTTAAAAGAGTGGTTCAACAAATGGTCACTATCTTTGGGGACTTTTAGAAGTCCATAGAGACACATTTGGGTGGACAAAATGATGATGTGAAGAGGCTGATCAGTGGGTTGACCAAATCATTTAAGGAGATAGTGGCTTTCACTATGGATCCTATGTGTGCATCTTCTTCATGTTCAGCTTCTCCACATATTGATCTAGAAGCTTTTAGATCAGTTTTTAGAGAATAAGTGGAGAAGTTATCTAGTGCCAGTGCCTCAGACCCTCAGTCTATGACTCATGTCATTTCTACTACCAAAGAAATGCATAACCTCGTGAGAAATTATTTATGGTAAGCTACTCAGGATCATAAAGCCATCAAATATCATGTTTATTTCTACTATAAAAGGGTGTATACTAAGCATCATATTGATGTTCACTTCAAATTGTTATTGGAGAACTTAAAGATTCCACCTATCACTCAAGAAATTAATGATCAGGTTAGCAGGTTCAGAGAGTTGAATCCTACCTTAGATAAATTCATGGAGAATAAAGATAATTTTATTTCATCTATTGAAAGAATAGGAAGTATTATTATGGATTTTAGAAATCTTCTTCTACCCTTCCTCCATGTGGACTGCACTCCCATCATTTTTTCTCCAGCCCAGCCTTCCACCTTGGATGCTTCATGATTTAACTATGATAACAAAATGGTGACTCATGCATAGGCCATCAAAAGTTTTGCCCCTATGATTACTAAGAGATCTACTCAGTATAGGTCTACTGATGCCTCTATTATAGCTCCTCCAACCCTGTTGACTGTCATACCTAGGCCTATCCCTCCATCTTCAAAACCTGCCTCCTCAACTTCCAAAGAAAAATCTCCCTTGGAAATATCTTATGTGGATTGAATGTGGGTTTTTTTAGTTGATAAGGACATTTATAACATTTTTTCATATTATAATATTACTTCATTAATGTAAATTCATCTTCTATTTCTTTTTTTATTTCATTCTTTTTGTTAATCACAATGGGGGAGAAACAAGTCTAAGTTATTATAAGTTTTAAGCTGCCTAACCTAAAATAAGGAGATGTTCTTAAGTTGAATTAACTCTTTACATATATATACTTACAATAAACTTGGTTTCATTATATTTATATCAAATGTACATAACCTTAATTCAAATATAATGACATAATTTTTGATTATCAAAACGAGGGAGATTGTTGGACTCACCTGTATTGATAATCCCAAATCGTGTCTCATTTATATAAATGATATTCTTTCTCTTATATGATAATAATTTATATGAAAATCGTGTTTATATCAAAGTAATAATTATGTAATTTTAATCTCACTTCTCTCTTGTTTAATCTCATAGTGATAAATTTCTCTATGTACAAAGGCCACCAATGCAAAGGTCACTGATGGCAAGGTCACGGATAAAGGCTACCAATGGAAGGTTACCATTATAAAGGATACCGATGAAGGCTGTCAATGTACACATACTTTTTAAGCCTACTGTTTTGAATGATACCATTACCAGTATACCATACTCTTCTACTTGATACTTTTTCAAATTCTTGTGATTATTCTAAGGGTCATATTTGGTAAATTTAATTCTTATGACAATAATTAATACTGATTGTAGACATATCAAGAGACCGTATCTAGGGATAGTACGAGGTATGAGAAAGATCAAACATGAAGTACTTATTTATATTGTTGGACCTCAAATATAAAAGATTAGACTGAGGAAGAAAATAAAAAAATAGTGGCATGAGAAGTGTGTGTCTGTGAATGTAAAGGATCTTACTTACTAGATCAATAATAAACCATTCAATGCTTACACTTTGAACCTAAGAACCTCAAGAAGATCATTTTGGGAGAACAATTTCATGGTTTTTTTCTGTGCTTTATCCACTCTCGATAAATAGCAGAAGCAGAACACTCAACTTCTAAAAGCTAGAACATGGAGTTGCGACACTCTGTTTTGAGGAAAACTTCCAGAGAAAGACCCGAACAAAAACTTCTTCACTCCAAGGAGTCAAGAGATAAACTTCAAACACATAGATCTTTCTAAACACAAGCTTATAATATTATCTCTATTGTGTTCCTTCATTTTACATTTTTGAGAAGTGCGAGTGTCTGTCTATTACACACACAATCTCATGTGATTGAACTGGAGGATTATGAATATCCTCACATCAAGCTTAACTTACATCTTGTTTACCATGTATAATTATAGAAGAGACTGTGTTTGGTCTGTATTTATTCTTTCCCCATTAATAATTATGGTAGAGAGTGTGAACCCTGGTCATTTTGTGAAAACTATTGTAAATCTCAATACAAACTGTGTATCAAGTTTATTGTTAATATAAAATGCTTGGTGGCAGGTGATCCATGAGTTGAGAGGATTAAGTCTCGACTTGAGACAGAGCCTCTTGTTTAACTTCACTTTTCTCTATATTTTTTTCATACTCTATTTTATCTATTTATCATTTCTTATAATTTCTAAAAACAAAAACTAGTTTCCATTTACTTTGATAGTTAGTTTTAGTTAGTGTGTGTATATGTTCAATTTCTTAAACTTGTTTCAAAATTTTAAGAAATATTTTACACTAATTTACCTAAGGACTAATCACCCTTTTATACACCAATTGACCAACTATACATTTATATCTCTACTGCCTTAATTAACTGGACCATTTCAAAATTTGGGGGATCCTTATAAGAATTTTTTTACAGAAATTTTAAGAAGGAACTCAATTCACCCCCTCTTGAGATTCCACTACGACTAACAAAAAATATATATATTTTTATAAGGTATATTTTATAAATAAACAAAATTTTTATAGTGAGGATTAGATAGAAAATAAAGCCTTATAATTTTTTAAAATGGGTCTATAAAAGAGTTGTTTTACAACTCTCAATCAAACTCTATTAGAACTTGTAAAGAGATAAAAAACATCCAAAAAATTATTCTCATCCTTGCAGAAATATTTATTGATGAGATAAATAAATTAGATTAAGGAATATTTGATCTAGTAATTTCCACAACTAAATCAATGACTTGATTATAATATAATATTTCTATATGGCTCCATTATTAATGGATAGAATCTTAATTAATTCATTAACTGTAGGAGAATTAATTTCTTAATATATAACTATGTATTGGTTATTAATAGGAACCATGGCTCAAGATGAATAAATGTTTGGCAGTAGGGTTCTTTTCCATATTAAAAATTCCCAATAAGTGTTTAATTTCAGCTAAAAAAATAGCCACAAAGTGAGTCAATGGACAAATCCTTCCACCACTGAAATAAAAATGATTCTTTCCAATACTGACCTTATATAATCCTAAACTGTGTCTAGAAAAAAAATTCCCAAACCATATAAATTGGGATATAGTTTTAATCATGGGACCAAATTAATGACCAATGCTCTAAATTGAAATATTCATATGAAACACGAAAAAAAATATTTGAACACAAACTTTATAATGAAGCTTGGATATATAAAAAAATTAAAATTAAAATCAAGGATCCAAAAGTCAATAAAACAAAATTAATAATATTCTTAGACAACAAGTATGGTTTTAATTGAATCAATCCAATATAAAAAAACCTAGGTTTTTTAGGTGAGAGCTAATAACCGCTCTTCTAAAAACATTCATCCAAAACTAGAATAAACAACCAACCCACTTAGAATTTATAGATTATTAAAAACTCATAAAAATATATTGTTAAAATTCTTGAAATTTTGAAATAATAATAAGAACTCAATAAAAATTAACAGTTATTATTACAACCTTTGATAAATAAAATGAAAAAAATGTGTAAAAACATTTGTTGCATGAAAAATACTTTAGTTCTATGTCTGAGTGATATTGATATTGTTTGTATTGGGGTTTGATTGATTGATTATTTCAATGTTATGAATTTTAAAAATAACGTAAATTTACAATATCAGTAAATAACCATTTCTCATTTGTTTGTTGACTCTTAATTATTATTATTTTTTTAATTCCTTATTGTTTAATTATTTAATCCATTATTTTTTTTACTCTATAGTTTATTTCAGAGTATTTATATTTTATATATTCTATAAATCACTATTGTTTATTCTACAAATTTTTATATACCTTTTAATTCTTTCAAATCCACCTTACAATGTTTTAAATTTCAACCTAATGAAGTTATAATTTTAGAAAATTATTATACACTCTGAGGAGATTTAACCTTATGGATATTCAGTAAGAACCATATGAAATGATTTTAATCTTTAGGATATTTTAAATATTTAAAAAATGAGATTTCAGAATATTTTTTTCATTAATGAAATACTATTTTCAATTACTACCGTCACATGCAACACCTAACCAAAATAAAGCACAATATATTTTACTAAGATAAAAATTAAGCATAAAATTGTACTGTTATTATTATAGTCATTAAATTTCAAGGTATAAATAAATTAAATTAAATATAAAATATATTTATAAAGAAAAATAAATATAAATTTTAAGGCCAATTCACTCATTAAATTCTGTCATTATAGCTAAACAATTATATGTCCATTTTGTGATTACAATTTATTTTTTAATAGTGAATATTTATGTTCTATGAATTTTTAATTAACGAAAAATATTTATATTATGTTAAATTATACTTTTTATAATATTAATTTATAAAAAAATTAATTTTTAACTGATAGTAAATAAGAACAAGGATAGTACACATATTAAAAAGTCATTTTCCTAAAAAATAGTTTTTCATTATATATTTTGTTCCATATTATAGTTAGATTACTAAATGTTTGAATTTTAAATTGAAAAAAGGAACATAAATTTTGGATTTATAATTATAATAATAACATAGTATTATTTTTTAAAAAATATTAAAAAATATTTATTTTTTGGTGTATAGTAAAAAATATTGATTTAACAAATATCTTGAGTTTTATAGTATCACTAGTATATATCCAATGATTAAAAATTTTTGAAACCATTTTAAAAATAAAATATGTATTAAATAAGTAATATAAAAAATTTAAATTATGAATATTAATTTGAAAATATATATTTGAATTTTTAGAACCTAAAGTTATATTTTGATAAAAAATATATATATATATATATTAAATAATTATTACGTTATAATTAATTTGAGTCAATTATAAAATTTTAATGTTATTATTTTTTCATATTTAAAATAATAATAATCAAATTATATAAAAAGTTTAATTTTATTTTTAGTTTAAAAAACAGTTTTCCAGGTTAAATAAAGTTATCATGGTAAATTCAAATTTTATAAAAAGTTAAAACTACAATGAAAATCCAAAAATCACTCCAAAATTGTCACCGAATGAGTGGTTAAGAGTATTATAGACCTTTACTCATCCCATTTCTATTATTTTACATTTTTTCCACTTACCTTGAATAATGTCTTTTCCTTTTATGTTATTAAAAATGTGTCACTCTCTTCAATTATAAAAGGGGACTTCTACTACCCTTTTACTTACACTATAAAATTAAAATTTTTCTTGAGCATATAACATTTTATACATCCCTTATATCTATATCCCATTTATTTCAAACCATTAATCGATGTAAAATACCTAAATGATCAAACTCTCATAAGTACTATAAGAGAAGGTTCAAACTCCCAATATCAATATTAATCACTTATTAATATTTTATCTAACAAGAATTTCTACTCGATAATATATTTTTCATTATATTACATAGAAATTATTATTTATATACTTAAATTTGATTATTTTAATTGTATAACAATTTTTTACCCTCCTGATAGAAAAAATGAGGACATCATTTGTGCATATGTGCAGACTACCACCTCTATGAAGTAACGTATTTCATTTTTTCATAACCGCATTAATTAGATGGTCCTAAAAGGGAATTTAATGAATTAATATGTTATTTATAACATGTTTAATAATATATTTTTTATCTTTCTCTCATTACATTGAAGATGAAATTGTCTTCTGTGTGCATATACAAACTAATGCCTCCATGGAACTATATATTCCTTTTTTTATCACCATCTAAAAAGGATTTTTTTAAATTTTAATAAATTTTCTAAATTTTTTTTAAAGTAATTATTATCTATTTTATGGGTTATATCAATATTTAACACATTATTAACATTCCAATATTTGTTCACCAAATATTTTATAAACAATACCATCACTAATTCCATCTTCATGATTATGAAATAAAATTATCATTGAATGAAATTAGATATTTCTTAAAACATTATAAAGAATACATCATGGAACCTAGGATAATACATGAATGATTAACTTGGGATCAACAAATGGAGATCATCATTGACACTTTATAACATTCTTGAAATGATCAAAATCACATACATGCATGGATGAAAATAAAATATAACCAACTAATAACCACATAATAAATGATTATAAATGTGGAGTATATATAGTAATATAACTGAAAAATACTATAAAATGTTTCATCAATTTGATTATTTTTATTATATAAGAGGTTAAATATCTTTTGTGGAAGTTGTGAGTAAAATTAAGTGGGTTTCTTGACTCAATATCTTTTCTTACATCATAATGATTCCCTTTTGACTACAATTTTTCTATTATGTATTCTTTTTTATATGATGATATTATAATAACATTACACATTATTTTCAAGAAACAAAATTTATGGGCTTCTTTCTTTAAAAAATTCAATTATGTTAAGAATTATTCACATTCCTTAAAAATGAGAACTATTTATTCTATATCCATATTCACTATTATCACTAATGTTCTCCATTATTCTTTGAAAATCCATGTTTTGTTTATTTCATATGATATTTCAATTTATCATTATGTCTAAAATGGAATATTTATCACACATTATATGATTATTGGTATAGTAAATGTATTTTATTGTATAAAAATGGTTTTATTTTCACAATTAATTATTTTATCTTCTAAACCAAATTTCATTACAAAAACATTATAACTCTTTCAAGTTTCTATGTCGGTTTTTATATTCATATAGTATCTTAAAATGGTTTTAGATATTACTTTATTGACAATTATATTCATTGGTGACTCATAACTTTTTTATAAAAATTTTAAGAAATTTTTATGAAGAATCTTTTTTTATCACTTATATTTTCCTCTTTGACTCCATAATATTTAAATATAATTGATTTAAATTCTATGAATCATAAAATAAATTCCATTATAAAATAATAATTTTGTTTCATTGAATTTTTTTATAAAAAAATCTACTTTTTATTTCATTATTATGTGATACCATTTAAAAATGATATGAAACCCATTTTAATTTTATGGTTTTTCACGTTGTGATAAATTATTCATATTATATAGAACATAATATTGATCGTGGGATCTTTTATCACCCTAAAATTCATTAGTTATGGTTTTTTATATCATGATACAGTGAAGTTGAGTGTAGATATGATGCAGTAAACTAGGTTCATAAGATTGAGTTTGGATAAAATGATGTTACCTATGCTCACAATATTGAGCATGGGACTGATGAGGTTAGATATGTTGACAAAATTTGGAGTAGAAAAGACTTGGTTTTATTTGTTGACAAGATTTATAATAGAAATGATTTAGTTATTTATATTTGTATGATTGAGAGTAGACATTATGTATCTTACAATGATCAGAACATTTTGATTTTCTATTCACATACCACATTTTTATGTTATATACATACGATTATACTTTGTTGGTCAAGTTTTTTATCTGTGATGGGTGCATCTAGATAGTACATAGAGAACCAAATTAATCTCTCTATAGACCATGTGACCACACACCACCCATTTTTCATACTAATACACCTGTTTCTTGGCCTCCAACCCTTCCAACTTCCTCATTGACACCTCATGGTGATCACCCCTTTCTTCCCTCCTTTTAGATATCCCCTTATCACATTTTGTTGGTTCCAGTGCCTCATTTTATGGATTAGATGGTTTTTGATGGACCTTACTTGAAGTATTTGTTTTTTCATCCTCCCCCACCTCAAACAACACAATATTCAAAATTCTATATTATCCCAGATGGATCCTTCAGACCTACCTCTGTGGATGGATCCCCATCAATCAATTTCCTAGTGGAATCCTTCTAGGCTGCCTTAGACCTTCATAAGTAGAAATTTGGGTTTCAGGTTATGATGTATGAGCCTCCATATCCAATATTATAGATTTTTGTTCTTCTAGTGGTCTGAAAATCTGGTGCGAGTCACGATTCTAAACAAATATTCCTTTTGTCCGGTGATAGATTCATGGGACGATTTTGTAAAAGGGTGGTCCTATAGCCACTCGTCTATTTTAAAATGGTCATTCAATATCTTTTTATGGTTGATAGAAGCTCATTTAGGTCATGAGTCTTCTTAGGTGGTAGTGTGGTTCAATCTCCCTAGTAATCCCATACCCTTTCACAACCATTCCTTACTTCATTGTATAACAGACACCATCAACTCATTCCATTGTGTGGATGACCACAAATAACAACATCAGAATGTAGGGGCCATATGAATCTTCCTTGAAATAGACTTATCTCACCCTCTTTCTCATATAATTTTTATACTAGATGATGAGGTGATATATTGGGGGAAATACATAGTCTTCAGTTTTCCCAGCTCACTTTTACATGGGATGTCACCATCATGGCCAATCATTGACTATTTTTTTGAAGCACCTGTCTAGGATATCTTTTTTATCAAAGGATTTAACCCTATTTCGAGTCACCCTACATCCTAAATGGTAAAGGATCCTAATATGTGGTTTAGTGAAATGGTAGTGTAGGTGGACCTCATCCACACGAATCCAATGCCCCCTCCACCTACGCCTTCCATCTTGGATCAGGGGTCCAATTCCATGGACAAAGTAAAATTATGCATCGACATTGTGGGTTTCGATCTTTCAATTCCTCTCGCTCTAGTTCTTGGCTAGATGAAATGTGTCTCATAGATTCTCCCCTAAATATATCTCTCAGTAATTAAATATAAAAATAAATAAATCTGGATGCTAATACTCATTATGGAATGAAAACCGATCTTTCAATTTCTCAACAAAGTTATCCTAGAACCTTATATTCATATCTAATCTCACTGTCAATTAGCTCTAGTGAATATTTAAATGAAGATCATGGTAAGGAAATACCTGGGATTTATCCTCCTCTCAGTAGTTCACATACTAGAGAATGTTCTAAGTGCGAGCTATCCTTTTACACTTCTTAAATAAATGACTTATCAATGCACTATTACAATGTTGGGCATCTATAATGACCCACACATTATTCAAAGGAATTATCCCTTATTATAGTAATTTAATATTGTATAAATATTATAAAATCACATACCAACAATAATAAAATCATTATAAATGAATAATTAATGAAATAAGATGTATTTTAAAATGGTAAGGAGCATATACCATTGAAATAGTAATGTAACACCTCAAGCTTCCATGATACATTTCTCTTGGAATAATTTAACAATGTGACATGTACGCAACACCTAATTCAAGTGCACCACAACCTATCTGACTAGACATTTAAAAAAGGTTATGAATAGTAATAACCACATTTTTAATTATATGTATATCCCATATAATTTTAAAATTCATCTTTTGTGTTTCTTAGACATAATAAAAAGACAAACTCAATTTTTCAAATAAAAGAATTATTTTTTAAAAATGTAGTTTTTCCACTTTTGAAAGGAGAACCCTTTTAAATCCAATATTTGATACTTTTTAATATTCAATTTGATGATGTTAAATTCTTCTTCAGAATATGGACCCAAAAATATAATTTGGATAATTTTTTAGTGTTTTTCTGAAAACATTCATATTTTGATCAACAATGAATGATACTAAATTATAATTGAAAACAAATTTTTTTAATTTAAATAATTTTAAATTTTAAATTATAAATCTTAATGGTTTTTAAGTATAACTAGATTTTTTTTTTATTTAATCCAATATTAGTCATTGGAAGTAATTTCACTTTTAAATTGGACATAAACACATATCAATCTTTTGATAATTTGTACTTCTAAAAAATGTGCTTTTTGGTTTTGACAATGGGAGTTAATTTGAAATCAAATAATAAAACTGCTATGTTTTGAATTTGGTAAAATAGAAATCATTTATGAATTCAAAATATCAAAATTATCTTAGGGTAAATTTTTGGCATTTTTCTAAAAACATTCAATTTTTGATGAATTGTGAAAAACATTATGTTTTTGTTTAAAACCAATTTTTTATTTAAATAATTAGTTATTTTTTTAAATTTATTTTAGGTTAAAATAAACACATAATACTTATATATGTTCCATGTAATTTATTGGATTCGTTTTATATTAAGATTAGATATATAAAATTTTTATTGAACTTTTAACGACTTTTACCCACGTTCTAGGTACATTTGAAAATTTTCATAAAACACAATTTTTCCACTTCTGTGAATTGAATTTGAAAAATATAAGAGACATAGTTTTCATCATTAAGTAAAATGTGGTTCATTAGGATGAAAATAAGTTTTTGTGAATATTAAATTTTGTATTTTATTTACCACAGTTAAAAGTAAATTGGGTAATTAAAGGTAAAAATGATATTATAATTAAACTAACACATAACCTAATTTTATTGGATAAGTATTTTTAGACCAAAATCAACCTTATAAATAAAACATTATCCTTTTTTCTACTTGGATTAGATTAGGAAATTTATTATTATTTTATTTATAGAAGAGTTATAAGTGTTAAATTCAAATTTTAATAACTAATTTTTTTTAATATAAAGTTATACCTAAGAAAAACACTACTATAAATATAGATTAGAAATCTAAAATTATTTCCTACATATATATATATATTTTATTTATAATTTTTAGTCATTAAATAATAAAATTTATTTTTGACACAATGATGATGCATTAATTACCTTATTATTGGAAGATTAAGACATTGATAATATACATAACCAAAAAAATGTAAATTGATAATTTTTATGAATTAAAATAATTTTCAAGGTAAATATGACATATTATGGTTGCTAAAATAAATAATTTTTGAAGTTATAAAGTTTTTTATGACTTTCACAAAAAAAATACCAAATTGTGTCAAAATTGATATATTTGTGTTTTTAAAACAAGTACTACATTATTAATTAATATAACATTCTTTAAAATCTAAGGTTCTGCCAAAGGACATAGATAAGGTTATATATATCAATAATTAACAACTTGGGGTTCTATTTCATTTTTATAATATGTTTATTAACCATTTATTATAATACTTCAAGAATATGTGGTAAATGGTAAACTAGTTAACTAAGGATTAAATATAAAATATAATGTTATTATAATGACCTAAATCAATATAAAACCTATTGGTTGAGAGTTTTTAGACCCAGAACCAACTTATCATCTCAATAAGTCCTTTTGGGGCCATTATAAACCGAATATGACTGTATAATAAAATTATATTTCAAGATTTTCCTAAAGTGACCCCACCTATCTTATAAAAGGCTTCTCCCCCTTCTCACAAAATCACACCTACAAGTCCATTTGTCTTGAAAAAACCCTGCACAAATTTCCTCTAAACTACCCCCAATTAAACCTAGAGTACTTAATTTGACCAAAATTCAACCTAAGGATCCATTTTGATCAAATCAAAAAGAAGAACCCTGTAGAATATGTAACTGCTTCATCACCTCTTTCAAAGTTATTTTCTTCTTTAAATTCATATTTACTTGATCTTTATATACTAGAATAATAAATCAAGTACCTTATACATACTTAGATTTTATTATAAATATTGTACAACCATATTAATTATTCTATCCATGCTATGGATGATAAAATTCCCCACACATGCGTATGTACGACTTACCATCTCCAAGTCGTGGTGTAGTTTGTTATTCAACACTTCATTATTTGGATGGGTATAATAATGAGTTTAATTGATGTAAATAATAAATAAAACATTTTATTTATTATTTATTTGTTATATACCATCTAATTATGTACAATTTTACCATCAATAGAGTAATATAATCGCCCGTGCGTACCTACAACTTACCATCTCCACGGCGCGATGAGATTCACGTTCACCATTAAACGATGATTATAAATAAATATTATTAATAAGAATATAATATATGAAATAATAATGATACTATATATATATTCACATATATCTCATTCCCTTACTTTCGTTCAATATGATATGAAAACGGAAACAGTGTTTTGGCGTACGTATGACCTACCATCTCCATGAACAATGTCTTCTATTTCATATATAAATATATTATACCTAATTATATTATTAATATATATATGATAAACAAATAATGTTTTATATTCTTGAATCAATTAAATCATGATATAAGTTTTACGATCAAGATTAACAATTTAAAACATGTATGATAATGAATGAAATTAATATCCGAAATGTTATCTTAACATAGAAATTAGTATTAAATAGGTAGTATAAAGACATAAATGAATAATTTATGATATCATAAATATAAATATGGTTCTTCTATAATTTAATAACTTACTATATTCATTATAAAAGAGGTTAAATGTACCCTCAATCAAAGGAAATTACAAAGTGAGGGTTAACTCCTCAATCTCATTTTTATCCAAGATTATTTATGTGTAAGTGTTTTCTGGGACATATTTATTATCCCTGTCCATGTTACATAAAAGAAATTTCAAAATTATTATTTTAAGGTTCTCTTTATCTAAAAAATCATTTTAAATGTTTTAAATTTTTATTCTTCTAAATATTTCTCATTCATGTCCATTTTTTCAAATTGGTTTTAATGATTTATTTACATGGACTTGATTGTTTTACAATACTAATTAATTTTAAATGTTTCAATGTGGAATGGGACAATTTTATTAACAAATATCTTTTTAATGAAATCCATTATAAATGTGTGACTTTTATACAATTTCAGAAAAAGGGATATTTCCCTCAAAAAGTTTTACTAGTCATTTTCAAATATCAAAACATCCTATACTGGATATTATTATTGATTAAGGTTGATTTATTATAATATAATATTCCATATTGTATTAAATGAGTTATGATATGTTTGACTATGGATTTTTTATTTTTATACCCTTCACAGTTTATGGTTGAAGTATTGAAATTTCGTATGCTAGTTTTAATACAAAATTTTATGTTATGTTTCAACATTTTCATATAAAAAATATTGTGGCACAGTAAGTGACAAGTGGGGCCTGCTATCGCACCTCGATGCATCAGTAGGTCTCCATAGACAAATTAGTTTCTTGGGACAAGGCCCTTGAAAAAATTTTATTTGTAGTCTTCGGATGAGGCCTTGACTATGTGGTAATGATGTCTGGAATTTGGCATTCCCTCATTATAAAATTAATTATTACATGTGATTATTACACTAGTATAATATCAATGTGCATGTTTATAGGGTAAAGTTTGATTCATTTTATCCATATTATGTTCATGTTTATCTTTATAAAGATTTTGTTTTATTACACTTCTTGTCTTAAATGTTTGTAGCTTCCGCTAAATTATTTACCCTTAATGATCATCTAAGCTCACCCCTTTCTTAGGTATTTTTTCCAGGATTCCAAGAAGTGTATTATGTTTGATATTTAGGTTTATGGCAGGGGAATAATGGTGTTATCAGTGGATTATTCATGTTGGATTTTATATTTGAATGTGAAATGCAATGTTCATGTATGTAATCTATTTTCAAATATTGCTAAACTGATGAGTCTTTTGGAACTTTATTCCTTGTAATCATGCTAATGTATTAAAATAATGCACTGGCTCCAGGTTTTGGGGGTCAAGATGTTACAATTGGAATCATAGGAAGTTTATCGATAACCTTCGAAATAGATTTAGATAAACTCTTATTTGTAAACATTAACCTAAGATAGACTTTGAGGATTAGTATAGAAGAACATCCTATAATTTGGGTAATGTATAGATTTGGTGTATTTTCCCAGAAATACATACCTGTCTGGATATTAGCAGGTAGAGGAAACTCTAGCCCATATATATATATGAGTAAAAACATTGAAAAAGATTTTCAGTTGTGACCCATGGTATCCTGGTACATGACAACATGCCTTGCTACACTATAGGTCACGAAAATCTCAGGGGATATTCTTAGGATAATTCACATTTTATTTACAAACCATTATGAAGTATTTATGAGTAAATAATTCCCCAAGGAATTTTTTTATTAATAGGGATTATATGCATAAATTGGTCATTTTTTGTTAGGTATTTTACTAGTTTGGAATTATGTATTGTGATTAATAAACCAATATAGTGTATTCCATTTTTTAGAAATAGAGCATAGTGGAAGGAATGAAAAGTGTATCAATGCACGTAATACATTTAGGGATTTACCTCATACTCAAGATAATTATATTAGAGCTGGTGATGAAACCGGTGCTGAACAACTTATAACCATACTATGACAACTCATTCAAGTTATGAATAATAACCTTACCTGTATGGACCACCCTAATCCAAAATGCAGAGGATCAATATTATACTTCTTAAGGAGGAAAAACCACCAATATTCAATGGGAATACAAATCCATTTGTATATGAGCAATGGAAAACTTCCTTAAAGAAAATATTTCATGCTTTGGAGAGTAGTGAAAGGGGGAAAGTTGTCATGGCAGTTTATTGCCTCAGAGGAGATGTAGATCAATGGTGGTCATTGATTCAAAACATAATAAATGAGGAAGAAGTATCAAATATATAATGGAGTGAGTTTAAAGAGATTTTCTTATAAAAATACATTCCTCATGACCATCGACCAGATATGGAAATACAATTTATGAGTTTGAGGAAAAAGGAGAATGAGAATATCCCAAAGTATGAGGCTAACTTTACAAGGTTAGGAAGGATTTTAGTGGATTATATATCTAACAAAATGAGTAAGATTCATCGATTATTTTATGGGTAATAACCATTTCTCTATCGAGATTTAGTCTCACAATCCTTCTCATCATATGGAGATATAGTTTCATGTGCTATCATGACAGAAAAGGAATTCTCTAAGTTATATGACATTAAAGTAAAGCATGATAAGAAGAGAATAGTGGGTTAAGAGATAGATAAAGTGAAAAATAGAAAGAAGGATTTTCCCTTATGTGATAATTGTGGGAATAAACACTGTGGTACTTTTTAAAAAGGAAAGAGAGTTTTCAATAAAAGTGAATAGAAAGGCTATCAGGCTTGTGATTGCATGGGAAATAAATAGGATTTCAATGTTGAATGCTAAAATTTTAGATTAATGGGTAATTATTCAAATTAAGGTCCTAATATCCAAGGAAAAATACCTTATAAAAGGCCAAGGAATAAACGAAAACCTTATCTAGTTTCTACAGTTGAAGTGGAATAATTAATGTATTTTTGTTTTTGGATCCCAGAATTATATTCTGGTCATAAGATGAATATGAAATATATAATGAGTGTACTACAGTACATTTTTTCATTAAGGTTTTAATATGATGAAGTTATTCATATTTTTAATATGTTACAAAAATAGAAACTTTACGTTGTTTGGGGTATATGATGTTACAATTGATTTTGGAATTTATAGTCCTTTTATAGAGAGATTGGATAGAAGAATTTTGGATAACTATAAATATTAGAATGGATTAATTTGGATATTGTATACTATTGTTTAAGGTTTAAATATTTGTTAATATTATTTTAGGTTTGTTATCAAAAGGACAACCCAAAGGTCGGGTGATAACCTGTCGCATCGGACAAGGCCACTAGACTTGAAGCCGCAACTAAAGGGAAACAAGGGTGCATCTCCTACCACTAGCCTACGCGATGTACTAGTTTTTAAATTATGTTTCTTTAAATGGCATAACATATGAATAATAAATTCATTTTTTAAAACACCATACGATTAGGATAAATAGAATATTTTTGAGTTCTATTATCTTTTGGAGTGAACGATGAGTTTGTGGAAGAAATTAGTTAACAGATGGAACTCTACTTGTCAAGTATTATTTTTTACTTATTCTATGAACAAATTAATTATTATCCTTTAGGGTAAGGTTCATAAAACCAATAATGTGTTATCCAAATACCCTATGTTTTATTGAACTGCTGATATTTCAAATTATCATAGATTTATGGCTTTGAGGCCCTCAATTTTCCATTCACTTGTTTGTGATTGATGACCTCAATCACCCCTATAAATATTTACATTTTTCATCCAACTATAATTTCCACCAATTTTATCTTATTATAAATCCTAATTTAGTGGTGTCTTTTTCATTTCCCTTTCCCTCTTCTTAAGACTAAATTTTATAAACCCCATTTCCATTGTGGGTTTTACAAAAAGTTATTTTCTATTTTTTAACATTTATTTTAAAAGAACAATTTCAAATTGCAAGGACAAAATTTATTGAAGGATGGAAGAATTTAACACCCCAAGATTCCACAATATGTTTCTCTTTAAATAATTCAATAGCATGTGATGCACGCAACACCGAGTTCAAATGCACCATGACCTATCAAACTAGACATTTAAAAGGCAGTTACGAAGAGTAATTACCACATTTTTAATTATATATATATCTCAGATAATTTAACAGTCATATTTCACATTTCGTAGACATAATATAAGGAAAAATTCTATTTTTCAAATAAAAGATGTATTTTTTAAAAATGCAGTTTTTTCTGCCATTTAATGAAAAACCCTTTTTAAATCCAATATTTTACACTTTCATCTATTAAATTTGATGAAATTAAATTCTTATTTATAATTTGGACATAAAAATTTAGTTTGGATAAATTTTTTTTGTTTTTTTGATTTATTTCATATTTTGATCAACAATGAAAGATATTAAATTTTAATTGAAATCAAAATTTTTAATTCCAAAAATTTATAGTGTAAAATTATATATTCTAATTGTTTTGAGGTATAATTAGATTATATTTTTATCATTTAATCCAATTTTTGTCATTGTAAGTAATTTCACTTTTAAATTGGACATAAACACATATCAATCTTTTGATAGTTTTTACTTCTCAAAAACCTAGTTTTTTGTTTTGAAAATGGGAAATAATTTTAAATTAATTAATGAAACTTCAAAGTTTTTATTTTGGTAAAATATACATTATTTTTGAATTTGGAAAATCACAATTATTTTAGGGTGAAATTTTGGCATTTTTTTTGAAAACATTCAATTTTTGATGAACACTAAAAACACCGTGTTATTAATTAAAAAGAACATTTTATTTAAATAATTAGTTATTTTATTTAAAATCATTTTAGGTAAAAATATATACACAATACCTATATATGTTTGGTTTAATTCATTCTAGTTAGTTTATAAAAATATCAGATATATACTTTTTTTGAACTTTTAACGTCCATTAACCCACGTTCTTTAGAACATTTGAAAATTTCTATAAAACATAATTTTACTGCTTTTGTGAATTGTATTTAAAAAACATGAGAGACATAGTTGACATCAGTAATTAAATTTTTTTTAGTAGGATGAACATATTTTTTGGTGAATAGAAAATTTTTGAATTTTATTTACCATAGTTAAAAGTAAATAGGGTAATTAAATGTAAAAATGATATTATAATTACCCTAACAGTTGTCATAATTCTATTGGATAACTTTTTTAGACCAAAATCATCCTTATGAATAAAATATGATCCTTTTGGTCCACTAGGATTAGATTAGTACATTTATTATTATTTTATTTAAAGAATAGTTAAAATTATTTAATTTAACTTGTAATAACTAAATTTTTTTAATATAGTGTTATATATAAGATAAATTCAACTATAGATGTTAATTAAAAATCTAAAAATATTTCAAAAATATTGGTAATTTATTTATAATTTTTAGACCTTAAATAATTAAACTTTTTTATGACACAATGATGATGTAGTAATTAACCTATTACTGAATGATTAAAAAATTCATATTATAAATATTCAAAAAATGTAAATTTAGACTATTGATGAATTACACTAATTTTATGGGTTAATATGACATGTTAGGGTTGATTAAAAAAATTCAAAGTGATAATGTTGTCATGAATTCCAAAAAAACAAAATACCAAATAGTGTCAATGTAGCCATAATTGAGTTTTTAAAATAAATACTATATTATTAATTGATATAATGTTTCAAAAAAATATAAGGATTAGCCAAGTGACATAGATAATTATAGATATATTAATAATGAACCACTTGGGTTTCTCTTGGATATTTATAGTTAGTTTATTAACCATTTATTATAATAATATAAGAATACGCAATGAAAGTTAAACTACTTAAGTAGGACTTAAATCTAAAATATATGGTTATTATGGTGACAAAAACCTATCTAAAACCAATTCGTTGGGAGTTTTTTGACCCCACCGAACCTTAAAATCAAAATAAAACATTTTCCATCCATTATAAACTGAATTAAATTTTATTATAAAATAATATTTAATCTTTTCCTAAAGTGACTGTCACCTCTCATATAAAATGGTACTTCCCCTTCTTTCAAAATCACACCTTCAAATCCATTTTTATCAACCAAAACCTACTCAAATAACCTCCAAACTACCCCCACTTAAACCTAGAGGCATTAAATTTATCATAATCCAACTTAAGGATCCCTTTTAATCAAATAAAACGAAGAACACGAAGAAGAGGTAATTACTTCATCACCTCTTTCAAAGTTATTTTCTTCTTCCACTTCCTCTTTCTTTTTTATTTCCATAAAAAAATAATAAGTCAATTACCTTGTACAAAATGAGATGTTATTATAAATATGGTAAAATGATATTCTTTATTCTACCCATCCTATTAATGAAAATTCACCATACATGCAGATGTACGGATTATCGTCTCCACATCGTGGTGCATTTTGTTATTCAAAATTTCATTATTTGGATGGGTATAAGAATGAGTAAAAATGATGTATATAATAAATATAACATGTTAATTATTCTTCATAAATAATATACCATCCAATTACAAACTATTTGACCATCAATAGAATGATATCATCACTTGTGCGTACATATGGCTTACAGTCTCCATGACACAATGAGATTCACATTAACCATTCAATGAAGATAAATATATACAGTATTAATAAGTATGTAATACATGTGACAATGATGATACTGGATATATATATATATATATATTTATATGTATGTATTTACATATATCTCATTCACTTACTTCCGTTCAATACGATATGAATACGGAAACAGTGTTTATGCGTACATACGGCCTACCATCTCCATAAAAAGTGTTTTCCATTTCATATATAAATATGTTATACATACTTATATTCTGAATATATATGATACATAAACAATTTTTTATATTCTGGAATCAGTTAAATCATGATATATGTTACACGATCAAGAATAACAAGTTAAAACACATATGATAAAGAAATCAATTATAACCCGAAATGTTATTTTAACATAGAAATTATTATTAAATAGGTATTATAATAAAAAAAATGAATCAAGTATGATATAATAAATGTAAATATTGTAATTTTATAATTTAATAACATACTATGGTCATTGTACAAGAGGATAAACGTACTCATGAACAATGGAAAGTATAAGGTAAGGGTTAATTCCTCAATCTCATTATTATCCGAGATTGTTTATGTGTAAGTGTTTTCTAAGACATATTTATTATCCAAGTCAATGTTTCATAAAATAATTTTCAAAGTTATTCTTTCAATGTACTATTTAACTAAAACATGATTTTAAATATTTTAAATATTTATTCTTCTAAATCTTTCTCATTAATGTCAATGTTTTCAAAATGGTTTGAAGGATGTATTTATATTAACATGATTGTTTTAAAATGTTAATTCATTTCAAATGATTCAAAGTGGTATGGGACACTTTGATTCAAAAATCTCTTTTAAATGAATTAATTTTTAAATGGGATACATTTAAATGATTTCAAAAAAGGGATATGTCTCTCTAAAAGTATTACTGATCATTTTCAACTATGTGAACATCCTTTACTGAATATTATTCACTACTAAAAATGAAAGGTATACCAATAGTTGAAATAGTTGGTATAGGGTGGTGAACAGTTGGTATAAATTTTACCAACGGTTTTAGAAACCGTACCCAAGTAAGTTGTGACAATAGACATACACCAATGGTTTGAGATAAACTGTCGGTATGTGTGAATAAATATACTCTATACCAATGGTTTTATATAATCCATTGGTATAGAGTTCTTATACCACACATATGCCAATAGTTTCAAAAACATTGGCATATTTTTTTCCCAATGGTTCTATAGGAACTGTTGGTAAATAGTCTTCCATTCACCCCTATACCAACGGTTTAAACCATTGGTAATGTTTTTTTACCAAGAGTTCTAAATGAACCCTTGGTAAAAAAATACATACAGAACCTATACCAATGGTTTAAAACCGTTGGTATAAGATTTTCTGTACAATTCACACATCAGCCTGCTCTATGTGCTGCTATGTGAATTATACAATAGTAAATACATAATACAATACAATACATAATTAGGATACATAATTAAAAACTAATAATTATAGGTATACATAATTTAATAATTAATTATGAATACAATACATTAAAAACTGAATACATAATTATATGTGATACAGAATTAAGAATATATACAAAATTGAATTTTTTATAACATATACATGATTGAATTCATAAATTAGAATCAAATAACCCAAAATAATGAAATTAATAAATGAATTCAACCAAACACAAATATAATGTCCAATGTTTTCGTGCGGGTGTCTTTGAACTTAGTGATGATGATAATGGGTGTGTATCAATGAGATTTTGTGACTTATGGAATATAGTTTCCCTTGGCGTATTAAATTTCATGTGTTTGAGAATAGGGGTTGAAGTTACTCACATGAGAAGTGGATTGTGTGAGGCTGGACCATGGATCGTTGTGAAAAAGTATCAACATAATCCGAATACATTTGGTCAGTTTTCCGTATGCTAGTTGTTTTTTCGTAAAATGATGTCCATTTTAAACAAAAGAGAGAATGTTAGAGTGATAATAGCCACACCAAGCTTTCGAGTGAGGTGGGGCTGACTCGTACACATCATATATGACCCATAGATCGTTGTCCTAAATTATGAATACAATCCGAATGCAATTGGTTGGTTTTCTGTATGCCAGTTGTTGTTTTCACTTAAAATGTTATCCATTTCAAATAAAAGTGAGACACTTTGAGTGGTACCGGCCACACCGGGCCTCAGATTGATGCTAGTTTGACTCTTAAACATCATAAATTACCAATGTATTGTTGTGAAAAATTATCAACACAATCTGAATACTTTTGGTATGTTTTCCAAATGTTAGTTTTTATATATAAAATAGTGTCCATTTAAAAAAAAGAGAGCTACTTAGAGTACTACTAGCCACACTATGCCTCGGATTGAGGGGGGCTTGAATTGTACATGTCACAAATGACCAATGGATCGTTTTAGCAATGTATCAAATCAATCCAAATGCATTTGGTCAATTTTCCGTATGGCAGTTGTTGTTTTCATTTAAAATGTTGATCAGTTCGAATAAAGGTGAGACACTTTGAGTGGTACAGGCCACACTGCACCTTAGATTGAGGTGGGGTTGAGTCATACACATCACAAATGAATCATGGATTATTTTCTTAAAGTATCAACAGAATCCAAATATGTTTGGAATTTTTTCCATATGGCAGTTGTTTTTACTTAAAATGATATCCATTTTATATAAAGGAGAGACATTTAGAGTGTTATCGGCCAAACCGTACCTCGTATTGATGCGGGGTTGACTCTTACATGTCAGAAATGTCCCATGGATTGTTGTAAAAAAGTTTCAACACAATACGAATGCATTTGGTTGGTTTTCCGTATGCCAGTTATTGTTTTCACTTAGAATGTTGTCTATTTCCAATAAAATTGAGACACTTGGAGTGGTACTGGCCACACCGTGACTCATATTGATGCAGGGTTAAGTCATACACGTCACATATGACAAATGGATCATTTTCATAAAGTATCGACACAATCGGAAAATGATTGATCTCTATATGCCAGTTGTTTTTACTTAAAAAAATATCTATTTTAAACAAAAGAGAGGCACTTTGAGTGATTCCGGCCACACCGTGCCTTGGATTGATATGGGGTTAACTCATACAGGTCACATATGACTCATGGATTGTTTTCCTAAAAAATCATCACAATTTGAATGAATTTGGTCGGTTTTCTTTATGCCAGTTGTTGTTTTCACTTAAAATGATGTCCATTTTAAACAAAAGAGAGATATTTAGGGTGGTAACAGCCACACCGTGCCTCGAATTGATTCTTTTTTTGACTCTTACATGTCACAAATTTCCCATGTATCGTTTTCCTAAAGTATCTACTCAATCTGAAACCCTTTGGTTGGTTTTCAACATGCCAGTTGTTGTTTTCACTTAAAATGTTGTCCTTTTCAAATAAAAGTGAGACACTTTGAGTGGTATCATTCACACCGCACCTCGGATTGATGCAGAGTTGACTCCAACACATAAAAAATGTCCCATGTATCTTTTTCCAAAGTATCGATAGAATCCGAATACGTTTGGTTAGTTTTCCATATGGCAGTTGTTTTTACAGAAATTATAGTCCATTTTAAAAAAAGAGATACTTAGAGTGGTACTGGTCCCACCAGTCCTTGAATTGACGTGGGGTTGACTCTTACATATCAAAAATGTCCCATGGACCATTTTCCTAAAGTATCAACACAATCCGAATGAGTTTGGTTGGATTTCCATATGCTAGTTGTTGTTTTCACATAAAATGTAGATCATTTCAAATAATGGTGAGACACTTTGAGTGGTACCATCCATACCGTTCCTCATATTGATGCAGGGTTGACTCCTACACATCAAAACTATCCCATGGATCATTTTTCTAATGTATCAATAGAATCCGAATATGTTTGGTCTATTTTCCTTATGTCAGTTGTTGTTTTCACTAAAAATGCTGTCCATTTCAAATAAAAGTGAGACACTCTGAGTTGTATCGGCCACAACATGCCTCATATTGAGGCGTGGTTGAGTTGTACATGTCACATATGACCCATGGATCATTTTCCTAAAACATCTACACAATCCAAATAAGTTTGGTTGGTATTTTGTATGCCAGTTGTTTTTACTTAAAAGGGTGCCCATTTTAAACAAAAGAGATACACTTTGAGTGATACCGGCCACATTATGCCTCAGATTGAGGCGGGGTTGACTCTTACATGTCATATATGACTCAAGTATTGTTTTCCTAAAGTATCAACACAATATGAATGTGTTTGGATGGTTTTCTGTATGCTAGTTGTTTTCACTTCAAATGGTGTCCATTTTAAACAAAAGAGAGACATTTAGAGTGGTACTGACCACACTGTGCCTCAGATTGATGTAGAGTTGACTCGTACATGTCACAAATGTCCCATGGATTGTTTTCATAAATTATCAACACAATCTGAGTGCGTTTGGTTGGTTTTTCATATTCTAGTTGTTGTTATCATTTAAAATGTTGTCCATTTAAAATAAAAGTGAGATACTTTGAGCGGTCACGGCCACACCATGCCTCAGATTGATGCGGGGTTGACTGATAAATGTCAAAAATGTCCCATATATTTTTTTCCTAAAGTATCAACACAATCTGAATGTGTTTGTTCAGTTTTCTTTATGCCAGTTGTTTTTACTTAAAACAATGTCCATTTTAAACAAAAGAGAGACACTAAGAGTGGTCCTGGCCACACCGTGCCTCATATTGATGTGGGATGGACTCTTAAACATCAAAAATGTTCCATGGATTGTTTTACTAATGTATCAACATAATCGGAATGTGTTTGGTTGGTTTTCTGTATGCCAGTTGTTTTTTTCACTTAAAATGTTGATCATTTCAAACAAAAGTGAGAAACTTTGAGTGGTACTAGCCACTCCGTGCCTCGGATTGATGCGGGGTTGACTCTAACACATCACAAATTTCCCATGGATTTTTTTCAAAAGTATCAATATAATCCAAACAACTTTGGTTTATTTTCCGTATATCAGTTGTTGTTTTCACTTAAAATGGTGTCCATTTGAAATAAAATTGAGACACTTTGAGTGGTATCGGCCACACCGTGCTTCAGATTGAGGCGAGGTTGAGTTTTACATGTCGCATATTACCCATGGATCGTTTTAATAAATTATCAACACAATCCAAATACGTTTGGTCAGTTTTCCGTATGCCTGTTGTTTTTACATAAAAGGGTTTCCATTTTAAACAAAATAGAGACACTATGAGTGATACCGGCCACACTGTGCCTTAGATTGAGGAGTGGTTGACTTGTATACATCACATATGACTCTTGGATTTTTTTCATAAATTATCAACACAATCCAAATGCGTTTGATTATTTTTCTGTATGCCAGTTGTTGTTTTCACATAAGATGATGTCCATTTTAAACAAAAGAGAGACATTTAGAGTGGTACTAGCCACACTGTGCCTCAGATTGATTCATGGATGACTCATAAACGTCACAAATGTCCCATGCATCATTTTCCTAAAGTATCCACACAATTCAAAAGCACTTGGTTGGTTTTTGGTATGCTAGTTTTTGTTTTCACTTAATGTTTTACATTTCAAATAAAAGTGAGACACTTTGAGTGGTACCGGACACACCACGCCTCAGATTGATGCGGGGTTGACTCCTACACATCACAAATGTCTCATGGATCATTTTCCTAATGTACAAACACAATCCAAATATGTTTGGACAGTTTTTCATATTCCAGTTGTTTTTACTTAAAACATTGTCAATTTTAAACAATAGAGGGACACATAGAGTGGTACCGGCCACACCATGCCTCAGATTGATTGGGGGTTGAATCATACATGTCACAAATGTCCCATGGACCATTTTACTAAAGTATCAACAAAATAAAAATCCGTTTGGTTTGTTTTTCATATGCCAATTGTTGTTTTAACTTAAAATGTTGATAATTTCAAATAAAGGTGAGACAATTTGAGTGGTACCGGACACACCATGTCTCAAGTTGATACGTGGTTGACTCCTACACGTCAAAAATGTCCCATGGATCATTGTGATAATGTATCAACAGAATCCAAATACGTTTGGTCCATTTTCCATATGCCAGCTGTTGTTTTCACTTAAAATGTTGTCCATTTCAAATAAAAGTGAGACACTTTGAGTGGTACCGGCCACACCGTGCCTCATATAGAGGCAGGGTTGAGTCTTACATGTCACATATAACCCATGAATATTTTTCCTAAATTATCAACACAATCCAAATATATTTGTTTAGTTTTCCGTATGCCAGTTTTTTTACTTAAAAGGGTGTCCATTTTAAACAAAAGAGACACACTTTGAGTTATACTGGCCACACCGTACCCTAGATTGAGGTGGGGTGGACTCGTACACATATGAAATGTGCCATGGATCGTTGTGATAAATTATCAACACAATATAAATATGTTTGGTGGGTTTTCTATATGCCACTTCAGCAAATCATGCAACAACAGTGATAATATCTTATACTAAAACTGTAGACATTGTGCATGATGTGCATCCCCTAGTGTATGGTTAGGGAAAATCATGCCCATTTTTTATAATATGTATCCCTATATGGTTGGTAGATACCTTGTGGGATGGACATAAATTTCTTACTAACCGTGAGGCATTTTCTTTTTCTACCCAGACCAGGGTTCCGAGCTCCGAACAAGCCCCATAAGCCGCATAAACCATTATAACAACTTTAGGCTTCCATATTTCGTCAAAAAATAAATAGTTATACCGAATTTAAAAATATTCATACCAGAGTGAAAAAACAGGTTCTTATAGTCTTCCCATTTAAAGGAACTCATCCTTAAGTTCACCTTCAATGGGTGGTAAAAATTTATTTGAGAACAATTCTGTCTGGGGAGTTGTCTGAGGTCCAAGGGGCTATTAGGGGGGGGGGGCTGTCCGGGGGCAGTCTGGGGGTCGTCCAGGGTCAAGGGAGGACGATGGGGGGGGGGGGGGGGGCTGTCCGGGGTCCAGGGAGGAGGGTGGGGGGGGGGGGGGGGTGTCCGGGGTCTAGGGAGGAGGGTGTGGGGCTGTCCGGGGTCCAGGGTGGAGGGTGGAGGGGGGGGGGGGGGGGGGGGCTGTTCGAGGGGATTTCTAGGGGGGCTGTCAGGGGTCCAGGGTGGAGGGTGGGGGTTCTGTCTGGGTAGCTCTCTAGGGGGCTGTCCGGGGGGCTGTCTGGGGGCTGTCCGGGGTCCATAGGGGGGGGGGGGTGGGAGGGGGGGGGGGAGGGTTGTGATGGGTGTGTGAAAGGTGTTCTAGGCTTTGAAGTAGAATGATAATCAGATTAAAAATTAAAACTTTTTTCATTTCACCACATTGTCGATATACTCAAGTCGTCGCATCATCATTAAATTTTATCACCCTATCAACATTATAATTTTCATTTGATGCATCATCTGTGCTTGTACCGAAATCTTGTTGGATGGACATCATTTCCTTCCCATGATGCTGAATAAATGGAAACTGATCATATATCAAACTCTCCAATTTAGTCCTATCATTTGGATCATCAACATTTTGATATTCCATTTTCTATGTATTGTGATAAGACACATAATAGCTTATTTGGAAACCATATTTGGGTATATGATAGCTAACTGCTTCATCTCAACCAAGGTCTTACAACACAATTAGAACATGGGCAATGTATACGGCTACTATCTGAAGCCTTGTCAAATGTAAAATCTAAAAAATTGTTCAAATTATTTTGAAAATTGGTTGAAATCCAATCAGTTTCATACATCTAACTTCAATCCATTCTTCAAAAAAATTCCAATAAGTCATTTTGAAGCAATTCAATAATATTGAAGTTCAATAAAAAAATATTTTGATAAATGATAATTGTTTACTTTATATAAAATCATAATTGACACATTACACTATATGAGAATCATATTAAGAAACACAACAAAATATAGTGTATATAAGAAAATAAGATATAGAATTTATAATTCCTATATTCAAGGATTGCCTAGTAAGATATTGGATGTGGATCAAGGAATAAAAAATCCTTAAGGGTCTTGTTTGGAGTACATCAGTTTTATACTCTTCTTCAGGCAGATCAGGATGAGAAGTAGGATGAGGATCACATCAAAAATAGTTATGGCCTCATCATGATTCACCTTAATCATGAATTAAAGGATCCTAGGTTTGGGGCAATAGATCATAGGTTGGTAGGGTGTATTCAATGAATCATGTCCCAATTGATTTTGGAGAGGGACCTTCAATAGTTATAGGTATGGATTTGATTATAAACACCTATAAAAAGTGTAACGTCATGGCTCTGGGTGCCACTCAATGGGTGCCCCGAACCCGATTCGCCACATGACCTCAATCCCATTTCCTGAAATTCCAGAGGATGCTGACTAGTAGCGATGGCCCATGCCAGATAGTTGGGAAACTATGCCCTCATTTTTCAAAGTGTAGCAAAACAGAATATAATATAAACATACAACAACAGATGAAGTAGTAACAGTACACGTAACTGAAATAGATAACTGATAACAAAAAGGGAAATGAGCAGTCATACATATGTGAAGTTGTAGCATGTCAATATTCTATAAAATAGTCAGAACATGTTACAATGCAATACAATATGATACAAAGTATAGGTACAACAGAACAAAACAAAATAGCTGGCAGCATCGTGAGCCTAAGCTCGGTCCCATGCTCCTCTACTTTTTAGCAACAATGAAGTACCTGTAGAGGGACCCTTTCCCTTATCCATACCTGTAGAAATGTAATATGTTTGGGGACGAAGACATGACCCCAAACAGGGTGTGAGAAATAAATCTCAGTAGGCACCCACAAAAGTCTCGTGTCCAACTGTGTGAAAATATAGAGCCACATTGTACATTAGTAAATGCAGTAAACCAGTAAGTACTCAAATGTTACTAACATTACTAGTAATTTCCATTCTAACATTCATCTCATTATTTAATATTTAATAAACCACCACAGTGAATTTCTATGTAAACCGTTAGTGTTCTAAGACACGCAAACCCTTACCCTCAGGTAATCATAATCTTTCCCTTAGTCATAAAATATATTACCCTCAGGCGTACAAAGTGTCTCCCTCAGGCACATAGTTTATCGCCTATAGGCACGAAGAATTTTCCCTTAGGCCGAAATAACCACTGCCCTCAGGCTAAAGGTAACACTACCCTCAGGATAAGTAAGGAACTTCCCTCAGGATAAACAAGTAACCAGGCGAAGCCCAACTTAAAAACAAGAAAAACACATGTAATTTCTCTCAAGGAAATTCAATAAACATTATTACAATGGCATTCCCTTGGGTATCTGGCCAAATGGATAAACAGAGGAACGCACCCCCGGGGTGGTCCTGGATCCAAGAAGTGATCCCCAACAACAGTTATTATCACATTTAAATTACCTATAGAATTCTAGGTATTTAATTCCACAAGGCCTCAGCCATACAACACCCCATTCATGGGCGCGTATCACAACGGTACACAAAATGCACAATAGTTAGAAAATTAAACACCAAACCACCTACCTTTAACACCCACGAACGATATACGTGAACGAAGATCCTCGATTTGTCCAAGAATGATGTAGATATGAGGTGAAATAAATCTCATTCAAACCCAAATAACTTCCCTTAGAGGAATAATTGGTAAGAACTAATCCAGGGGAAGGGAGAACTCACCCGTGCAGTTCCAGGGAGATCGACGGTGCATAAAATAGATTCCCGATGTGTGCTCGGTGGATCTTGAAAGCTTCGACCTCCTCTCCCGCTCCTTCCTCCAGTTCTAAGCCTTCCCCGTGAATAGGGAAAGATACTACCCATTTTATGTGAAAAAACAAAGTACACAGCGTGTATTTCCAAGTACAAGATTTGTACTTCCCATTTTTTTAACGGTTCCTCTGGTGGTTTCCCTCTAGTGTGGCATTGTTCATCTGCTGACATGACTACACGATGTGTCTTTGTGGGTACACGGCATGTTCTGTCACACAGATGGCCACTGCCTTACTATTCACCTGCCGACTGACTACACGACGTGTAAAGGACCACTACACGGTGTGTAGTCAGTTTCCACACCCTTCATCACCGACATGGCCACATGCCCGATGTACTCATCCCACACAGCCAAAAGTACACGGTGTGTACTTCCAAAATTTAGTTTTTCCCCCATTTTCCTTATTTTCTCAAAAACACTTAAGGAAAAGAGAAAATAAGAAACTCATACCTAAAAAATTAAGAACTGGGTTCTTACTAACTTCCCCACTTAAACCAATTTGTCCCTGAATTTCCCTTCCAAGGGTGGTGATGAAATAGCCATGAAAAACTACGGCCACTTAGCACGTTCTTCGGTCTCCCGCTCCAAGGTTTTGTCCTGCACTTGGCTATAATTCCAAATCACCAGTATGAGAGGAACTGATCGGACTCAGAGAACCTTCGTGCTCCTATCAAAAATATGTATCAGATGCTCCTCAAATGACGCATCTACCTCTAGCTCAACCTCCTTGGTCTGAAAAACGTGAGATGGGTCTGAATGATAATGGTGCAACTGAGATACCTGGAAGATGTCGTGCATGTCCCGGTACCTCTGAAGTAACTGCAGACGATAGGAAACATGCCCGAATCTCTCCAGAATCTCAAATGGCCACACATACATTGGTGAAAGTTTACCCTATCTCTTGATCTGCCTGTGTCTCAACCTTGGCGAAACATGCAGGAAAACCTAATCCCCGACCACGAACTCCAAGGGTCTTCTACGATGATCAACATAATATTTCTGATTAGACTGTGTGGTAGCCATCCACTTCTGAATCAACTGGACCTGCTCAGAAGTCTCCTGCACAAGACGTGGTCTTAGTAAAGTTGTCCCACCTTCGTTTAACTAGCACAAAGGTGATCAGCATGGCCTAACATATAAAGGCTCGTATGGTTCCATCTCAATGGTTTCCTAGAAGCTGTTATTATTGGAAAACTCAACCAGGGGTATATGATTCTCCCAAGAGCCCCCAAAGTCTATCATGCATGCACACAACATGTCCTCAAGAACCTGTATCGTATGCTCTGACTGGCCATCGGTCTGAGGGTGATTAGTTGTGCTCAGAAGCACCTGTGTACCCAGTTCCCTCTGAAAACTCTGCCAGAAACGAGATGTAAAATGGGTATCCTTATTTAAAATGATAGAAAAAGGGACCCCAACAAGACGTACGACCTCTCGGATACACAACTTCTCAAGCTCTTTAACCTCGAAAGTCTCCTTGATTGGAAAAAAGTGAGCTACCTTGGTGATTCTGTCCACAAAAACTCACACAACATCATTGCCTCGAGGTGACCTCAGCAATCCAATCACGAAATCCATCGCGACATCATCCCATTTCCACTTTGGAATGGGTAACTGTTGTAATAGTCTGGCTGGCTTCTGATGCTCCGCCTTCACCAGCTGATAGGTGGAACACCTCGTAACAAAACCCGCTACCTCACTCTTCATACCTGGACACCAGTACTGACATCTCAAGTCTCAGTACATCTTGGTAACTCTGGGATGAACTTCCCAATCCGAGGCATGAAACTCCTGCATCAGATCCTCACGTATATCCCATGGAACCCACACTCATCCATGGAAATGCAGTACTTCATCATGGCCTACCGTCCAACTGGGAGGGGGTCCTCACTTGACACCAAATCCCTTAGAAGTAGGCATTCTGAATCAGATAGTTATCTCATCCTCACTCTATCCAGGAGGGTAGAGGTCACGACTAAAGATGAAATATAGGAATTCCCCTGACTGTCGTGCACCTCCAAATGAATCTCAGAGAACAACTCCATAAGCTACCACTCACTACTGGATTCCTGCACTGCCTGTATCTGAGTCTTCCTACTCAGTGCATCAGCTACTGTATTACCTTTACCAGGTGTGTAGGCAATCTCAAAATTAAAGGACTGAAGGTACTCGACCCACCTTCGCTGCCTCAGATTCTAGTCACACTGAGTAAAGATATACTTCAGACTTTTGTGGTTGGTGAAAACCACAAAATGCTCTCCCAAGAGGTAGTGTATTCAATAGCGCAACACATAAACAACTAAATCCAACTCGAGATCGCGCGTCGAGTAGTTCCTCTCATATGGCCTCAACTGCCAAGACTCGTATGCAACAAACCGATTTCCCTACATCAACACTACTCCCAGCCCAATACCTGATGCATCATAGTAAACTGTATATCTCTTCCCTTGCTCTGGGAGTATTAGGATCTTTGCTGATTTCAACATTTACTTTAGCTCCTGAAAGAATGTCTCACAAAATTCTTACCAAATGAACTTCACACCATTCTTAGTCAGACCCGTCAATGGTGCTACTAAGTGGGAGAAGTCCTGTATGAAGCGCTTGTAGTAACTAGCCATCCCCAAGAAACTCCGTATCTCAAATACGTTCTAAGGATGCTCCCAAGAAACAACTACTCTCACCTTATCTGGGTCTACTGCAACTCTTTCCTATGAGATGATATGACCTAGGAAGTGAATCTAGTCCAACCAAAAGTGGCACTTTGAGAGCATAGAATATAGTCGATGCTCTCTTAGTGTACTCAACATGATATCAAGATGGGTGGCATGGTTGTGTCGACTATGAGAGTAAACCAAGATTTCTTCCAAGAATACTACCACAAAAGAATCCAGATAAGGATGGGACACACGATTCATCGGAGCCATGAAAACTACTGGTGCATTCGTGAGTCCGAACAGCATAACTGTATACTCGTATAGACCATAACTACTCTTGAAAGCTGTGAGAGGCATATAAGATGGTGTAACGCATAGTTGATGATATCCTAATCTCAATTCAATCTTCGAGAACACTCGTGCTCCACGAAGTTGATCAAAAAGATCATCAATCCTTGGCAAGGGATATCGGTTCTTAACCGTCCACCTTCTTCACAAAAAGGACCGGCGAACCCCAAGGAGAAGTACTGGGTCGAATAAAACCCTTTGACTGTAACTCCTCTAACTACCTATTGAGCTCCTGTAACTCTGGTGTATCCATCCTATAAGGAGGAATGGACACAGGTTCTTCTCCTGTAACAAGCTCAATAGAGAAATCCACCTTAAGCTCCGGAGGAAGACCTGAAAAGTTGTCCAGGAAGACATCCCTGAAACCATCAACCACTGGAGGGAAATCAGTCTGACAAGTCCCCTAGTCGTCCAGATATATGCTTGCAATCTGGGATGTGATACCAACTCTCCCATGATGCTCTGGTCCATCTTGACTCGCCTAAACATTCCATTCACATTTTTATAGAAACTCCCCACCGTCTGGTGATGTGAAACATACCCTGCGACGATAGCAGTCTATAAAGGCTCGAAAGGGAACCAACCATTCCATCCCAAAAATGAAATCATAGTTCTTCATCTACAGGATATAGAGGTCCCAAAGTAAGAGACCCCCACAAACCTCAAGGGAGAATTCCCTGCACTGATGCACACTAGATGTTCTAGTCCCCAACAGAGTGTCTAGCATCATAATAGCAGAAGAAGTATAGACACAGAGCCCAAGGCTCTCCACAATGGGTACATATATGAAACTATGTGTAGAAACCGTATCTAAAAGTACTGAAGATAAAACATAAGCTACTAGAATAGAACCTCTAACAGTAGAAGGTCCAGGATCCTGCTCTTGTTGGGTCTGTTGCACTACATATGGCTGCCCAGTGTCGCGGCCCTGCGACATAGCCTGGCTACGCTGAGCTGTCCCGCCCTGCTGCCTCTACGATCCTCGTGTCTGGATACCACGACCACGACCACCATCTCTACTTGCACGCCCTGACGTATTCCAATTCCCTGACTGGTAAGAAGCTGTTGGTCCAGCTCCCGCTCACAGAGTCTGCAAAGAACCCCTCTCATTAGCCACTGGTAGAAACGCCCTGCAAAAGTGCTATAGATGACTCATCTTTCCGCAAGCTCAACACTCCACTGGGTCTCGTGGAAACTGAGGTCTCTTGTGCCCCTCCTTACCACACTGATAGCACATGACCTGGCCACCTGAAACATTCTTTTGGCTGGTACTGCCACCTTGAGAGAAGTCCATCCATCTCTTCCTCTTACCGGTAGAAATAGTAGCAGAAACTGGTGCTGAACCGCCCTAGCCCACACCACTAGCTTTTCATCGGTTTCTCTCTATAATCGGTGCATTTTTTAAAATAGCATGTAATTTAGGCAACCTAAAAATGTTCAACAGTGCTCAGATGTCATATCGAAGACCATCCTCAAAGCGTTTGGCTCTCAACGTCTCATCACCCACCAGAACGGGTGAAAAATGCTGAAGCTCTGTGAAACGAGAAAAATAATCCATCACTGACATAGCGCCCTACTGCAGATTAATGAACTCTCGAGCCCTTTTTACCCTCAGTGTCTTTAGAAAGAAAAAGTCATAGAATACTCCCTGAAAATATTCTCACTCCATGTCCCTATGATGCTCTGATTTGGTGGTAACATCCCTCCCCCTCTTGACGGAATCACGCAGCATGTATGTCGCGAGATTGACCCTCCACCCTGGAGGCGTCTCAAGATGCTCGAAGATAGTCTGCATCGACCCCAGCCAAGACTCCACAGTCTATGGTCCGCCATCCCTTGAAAACGTAGGCGGATGCTGCTGCTGGAAGATACGTGTCAGCTCGGCCATAGATGTGGCGGCTGCCGGTGCTCCCTGAAAGGTCTGCATGGACAGCATAAAGCCTTCACGGAACTGCGCATCCACGCATGTGTCCGGTATAACAGCTGGCGCCACATCTGTCTCTGCTGGAGGATCCACTGGTAGCCCATGGCCTACCATCTCTAGAGTAAAATCATTGCTGCTCTCCTGGAGAACAACGTGTGGTCGTCTCGGTGGCATGACACTACAAGGTCAAATGCATGCCTTAGAACAAGATTATTAAAGACCGAAAATGAAGAAACCCACAAGGGAATAGGACGAAGAAGGTATTCAAAATTTGCAAAACAAGACTACATGGTGTGTATACTGACTACATGGCGTGTACTTGACTTCTCTTCCCCTACCCGGGTCCTTCTACATGGCTATGCCACATGGATCCCATTGAACAAAAACTACACGACGTGTCGGGTGTAATTTTTCCAACTACCCATGTCGTTTGTGACACGGACGACTACTCGGCTTGACACTACACGACATGTGACACCCAAACACGATGTGTACACCACCCCATTTTCCAGCCACACGGCTAAGTCCCATGGTTTGTCCTCGGACAGGACTACATGGCATGTCCCACAGGTACACGGCGTGCCCAAGGAGAGGTGACACTGACCTGTGTTGTTAGTTACATGGATGAGTCCCTAGGTCACACTACATGGTGTGTTCATCATTGACATGATGTGTATGTATTAAGGTATCCTCTGTTCGTGTTGTTAATTACACGGGCGGACTTTGGGTGAACACTACAAGGCGTGTACATCTGGTACACGATGTGTTCACCCTAAGATCTTCCTTTCCCCGTGTCTCCGCCCACACAGTTTGTGACACGGGAAGAGACTACATGGTGTGTACTCCGGATACACGGCGTGTACTCAAAAATTTTATTTTTCTTCCCAAACAGAAGTCTATACACGGCCTGTCCAAAGTACTACACAGTGTGTATACTGGGTTTTTTGGACAGTATGCCTCAGAAACGTCCCCGGAACCCAGAAAATACCGCAAAAAAACACCTAAGTGTCGAATTCCGACTTGTGAGGGCCCATACTCCCCATGAATCAAAGTTTGACATCTTATCCGTGTTATAACAAAATAAACAGTCAATGATCCACCAAATGCTAGTAAATGGGGGCTCATACTCCCCAAAAACCAAAGATTGGTGTCCATTATTTCCACAGATTTATACCGAAAATACCCTATCACATAGCAGGTATTTATCAAGCATCTATCACAACGACATTATTTTCTTGCACAACCACTATCACAATATCATGCAATTTCTAATGCACATACATGGCATGGAACTATGAATGGAATGTGATTTTGAGCATGTGCCTAAATGATGCATGATATGGAATACCCTCATCTCATCTGGTTGCAAGTAAATATAACCCATTAATAAAATATAAACAACACAATCCCAAGTGAGTCACCCAACGGTGAAATCATATCAACTGTAAATTGCAAAATAAGTAAAATTGCAATACAAGGTAAATAAGATTTTCCCTGTACACGGGTTAGCTATGCCCGGGCACAGCTTAGTACCAACTACCATTCCCATCCTATCCCTGACCAAGGCTCCAAATATTATGTCAAATAAAAGAACCCCTCTGATACCACTTTGTAATGTCCCAGCTCCGGGTGCCACTCAACGGGTGCCCCAAACCCGGTTCACCACATGACCTCAAGAGCATTTCCTCAAATGCCAGAGGCTGCCGACTAGCAGCGATGGCCCATGTCAGATAGTGGGGAAACTATGCCCTCATTTTTCAAAGTTTAGCACAAAGGAATATAATATAAACATACAACAACAGCAGAAGCAGTAACAATACACGTAACTGAAATAGATAACTGATAAAAAAAGGAAAACCAACAGTCATACTTATGTGAAGTTGCAGCATGTCACTATTCTATAAAACAGCCGGAACATATTACACTGCAATACAATATGATACAAAGTACATGTACAACAGAAAAAAACAAAACATCTGGTATCATCGTGAGCCTAAGCTCAGTCCCATGATCCTCCACTCCTCAAAGACAATCAAGTACCTATAGAGGGACCCTTTCCCTTATCCATACCTGCAGAAATGTAATATGTTTGGGGCCGAAGACATGACCCCAAATAGGGTGTGAGAAATAAATCTCAGTAGGAACCCACCAAAGGCCCATGTCCAACTGTTTAAAAATATGCAACAACAGTGAACAGTAGTAAATGTAGTAAACCAGTAAGTACTCAAAAGTAACTAACTTTACCAGTTATTGCCATTCTAACATTCATTTAATTATTTATTATTTATGAAGCCACCATAGTGAATTTCAATGTAAACCATCATTGTCCTCAGACACGCAAACCCTTACCCTCTGGTAATCAGATTCTTGCCCTCAGGCATAACAGATATTGTCCTCAGGCGTATGAAGTGTTTCCCTCAGGCATAGAGTCTATCACCTACAGACACGAAGAAGTTTCCCTCAGGCCGAAATAACCACTTCCCTCAGGCTAAGTAAAGCACTGCCCTTAGGATAAGAAAGTAACCGGGACAATTCCAACATAAAAACAAGACAAACACATGCAATTCCTACCAATTAAATTCAATAAACATTATTACAATGGCATACCCTCAGGTATCTGGCCAAACAGCTAAATAGTGGAATTCACCCCCGGGGTGGTCCTGGATCCAAGCAGCGATCCCAAATAGCAGTTATTATCACATTTAAACTACCTATACAATTCTAGTTATTTAATTCCATAAGGCCTCATCCATACGACACCCCATTCATGGGTGTGTATCATAACGATACACAAAACGCACAACAGTTGGAAAATTGAACACCAAGACACCTATCTTTAACACCCACGAACGATATGCGCGTACGACGATCCTCTATTCGTCCAAGAACGACATAAATATGAGGTGAAAGAAAACTTGTTCAAACCCAAATAACTTCAATTAGAGGAATAATTGGTAAAAACTAATCCAGGAGAAGGGAGAACTCACTCGTGCAGTTCTGGGGAGATTGACGGTGCAGAAAATGGATTCCCGACGTGTGCTCGGTGGATCTTCAAAGCTCCGGCCTCCTCTCCTGCTCCTTCTTCCGATTCTAAGCCTTCCCTGTGAACAGGGGAGGCTACTGCCCATTTTAAGAGAATAAAACAAAGTACACAATGTGTATTTCCAAGTACACGGCGTGTACGTCCCATTTTTTTAACTGTTCTTCTGGTGGTTTCCCGCCAGCGTGGCACTGTTCATCTGCTGACATGACTACATGATGTGTCTTCTTGGGTACACGGTGTGTTTTGTTGCACATCAAGACACCGCCTTACTATTCTCCTACCGACTAACTGCATGACGTGTAAACGACCACTACACGACGTGTAGTTGGTTTCCACACCCTTCATCACCGACATGGCCACACGACCCGTGTACTCATCCCACACGGCCAAAAGTACATGGTGTGTGAAAAAGTACACGGCATGTACTTCCAAAATTTAGGGTTTTCCCATTTTATTTATTTTATCAAAAACACTTAAGGAAAAGAGAAAAGAAGAAACTCGTACCTCAAAAAATAAAAACCAGGTTCTTACAAAAATGATATCCAGGAATTGTGATGTCCCGAACCAGAATGCCACTCATTAGTTACCTCAATCCAGTTGGCCACATGGCCTCAAGCACATCTACCAAAATTATAAATGATATTAACTAATAGTCAGAGACTTTGGTGTGTCTGGGGGGAGACTATTACCTCATTACCTATGTTTCAAAATTTTAATATTATCAGTTAAAAAGTGGAAGAAAGATAATAATGGGGAAATATTTGAAATGGATGAAAATAACCAAATCAGTAATACCAACTAACAACAAATTTATAAACCTAATTATGGTAATGTATGTCATGTATCAAGAAGTAATACATAGTTACAACTAGAAGTAAGTATTACTATATAAGAGAATCAATAAATTCTAAAATTCAACCTAACTTCTTGAGATACAACCCAATCATCTACTATGTGCTTCATCCTATGTCATGTAAGTAGTCATGCATCAAAAAAATGGTGATTTTCCTTATCTAAACAGATAATCATGTAGTTTCTCTGGTTACCCAATGGTATATCCAATAATGTGTGAGATACAATTCATGTAGGTGACCACTGAGAGATATATAACTATCCAGTCTATTTATTTAACATTTTAATATAATGATATGATAAATTAAAGTGACAACTAAAAAATATAAAAGGGTTTTCTATGGTTCCGGAGAAAAAAATCTAAAAGTGTTTTCTAGGTTAAATCAAAATAGAAAAAAATAGATATACATCAATATAAAAACATAAAACTGAAATATTAGATAGATAATAATAAAAATAAGGTACCACTTAATAAAATACCTAATTTGGGATGGTTACGATGAATATTCAATAGCATGGATGGGGAAATCCAAGATTACAACCGTTCGGATGGAGGAACAGAGATGAACCCAAGACAGGTGATTTCCGAATGGGGGAGAGGTGCTCTGATCACGGGGGCTACTATCAAATTAGGTTTCTGTCTGAATGGGGGAGAGGAGACTGGCCGCACAGTGTTATTGGGGAAAACCTTTACCAATGTTTTTAAAAACCATTGGAAATGGTACCCTTTAGCAACGGCTTTCAAGAACCATTGGTAAAAGGGTCCCTTTTAGCAACGGTTCACTAGAACCATTAGTAAAGGGTGTAATACATTTGGTTTTACCAACATTTTAAGAAAAACTTTGGTAAAACTCTTTTTTACCAACGGTTGAAGAAATTCATTGGTATATAAGTGTTGGAAAAACCCCAATTCCAGTAGTGATTCTTGATTAAGTTTGATTTATTATAATAAAATCTTTCATATTGTATTGAATATGTTATGATATGTTTAAATATGGATGTGCAATTTTTATACCATTCATGGATTATGGTTGAAGTATTTACATTTCATATGCTAGTTTTAATATGAATGTTTATGTTATGATTCAACATTTTCATATGAGGAATGTAGTGGACTTAGTATGTTACGGTTGGGGCCTGCTATAGCCCCTCGATGCATCAGTACGTCTCAGGAGACAAATTAGTGTCTTGGCACAAAGCCTTGAAAAAAAAATTATTTGTAGTCTTGGCATGGGGCCTTGACTATGGGGTAATGATGTCCACCATTAGACATTCCCTCAATTTGAAATTAATTATTACATGTTATTATTCTACTAGTAGAATATCCATGTGCATGTTTATATGGTAATGTTTGAATTATTTTCTCCATATTATGTTCAATTTTATGTTTAAAAGGTTGTTGTTTTTATTACACAACTTAATTTAATAGTTTATAGATTACGCTAAATTATTTACCTTTACTAGGCATCTGAGATCACCCCTTTCTTATTTTTGTTTTTCCAAGATTCCAAGAAGTGTATTATGTTAGATACGTAGGGTTAATCAAGGGAAATAATGGTGTTCTCAATGAATTATTTATGTTGTGTTTTATGTTTTAATGTTTAATGTAAAATTCACATATGTAATATATTTTCCAATACTTCTAAACTAATTGATCTTTTGGGACTTGATTCCTTGTAATCATTCCAATGTATTAAAATAATGCACGAGTTCTAGGTTTATGGGGTCGGGGCGTTACATGTAATGTGACCTTAGGAATAGTAATATGAACTATATGATTGGTAAGTAGGATAAATTAAATTTAAACTAATCCATGATAGTATAAATAAATTTAAAGCACCTTATAAGTGAATATATGATATAATTATATCAAAGTATAAGTAAGTAAATATTTTAACAATTATTAATTAAGTGTTCAAATTTTTTATTCCCTAAATAATTAATTAAAATTTTATTGATTAATTTAATAACTTTGATGAAAATATATTTTCATAATTTTAATTCTTCAATTAATATTTTTATGTTTTATGATTTCAAGATAATTTTATGAGACCTTATGAAATTATTCTAGGTTTCATAAAATCAATTATAATTTTAAAATATAATTTTTCCATGTATATTATGATTTTAATTAAACATTAAATTACTCATATTAATAAATTTAGTTTCATAAAATGAATTTCATTTTTTAATTTTACACGTCAAGAAATGGTTTGGGTGAATTTTTGTGATTTTTCGGAAATAATTGAATTTTTAATGAATAGTAAAATACAATATTTATGGTATATATACATGATTAGTTAAATAGACTATTATTTGAGTCATTTCTAATGTATGTAATATTATATTGAAATTACCTTCATTATTTTAATGGTTTTTGTGATAATTCTCCAAATATTCTGAGTGTTGAGCCAAAATAATAAAATAATGAATTAAAAAAATGAGAAAACACCCCTCTCCTACACTATAAATACCACCCATCACCCCATATTTTTCTTACACCTCTCTAGTTTTGAGACCAGAAAAAATTCTAATTTTTTTCCTAGCCCATTCTACACAACCATGATCTCTTGGTCTCACCAAAATTCCAAAATTTTTCTCTAATGAGTTTCTTGAGGAGGATGAACCAAGAGCTATAATCCTCTTCCTTTTTCTTCCATTTTTATTTAAATTCCATTTATTCTCTTATTCTACCCTAACCTAACATCATACAATTGTAATGATAAGTCCAGTATTATAAATATATAGTAATCATATAATTTTAATGGAATATACATTATTAAAATCCTCCCTACATCACTCACTTTTAATTAAAAAATTAAATCATATCCCATGATCTGTCTATTTACCAACATCATGGGTGATGGACTTTAATTTTTCCCATAAAGCCTTCAAGAATGTTAATAAAACATTAAATGGTTTATAAATAATTTAAATTTTATTTTATAACCATTTTTATGTTCTCTAACAAATTTATATACATAATACTAAATTATTAAACAAAACTAGTTCGTTGTGATCGAATAAACAACCAAAATTAACCTAAACTAATCATCACAAACTTTTATCTAATGATTAATCCACATGACATATAAGACAATTATTTATAAGACCATTTAAACTTATTTATAGAAACTAATAACATATAATAACAATTCTATGTTTTTATCCCCATTTTACATGAACATTCATTCATGTATAAAAGAAAACCAATAATGAAAACCATGAAAATGAATGTTCCCGAACAAAGAAATTAAACTCTATAACTAATAAAAAAACCGCATAAAGAACTTTATAAAACCATATTGAATAAAAATAATGTATAATATGTTATTTATTTGTTATTTAATGAATCTAATGTGATTATACATGATATTAAAGTGATCAAATCATTCAGACACAAGGTAAGGGGAATTCTCAAACAAGACTCTCTTTCTTTGGGGTTTCACTATTTTACCCCATCACCAGTATAGATATTGTTTAAATATAAAATATTAATATGTATTTTACCTTTTCTAGGATATAAAATCTGTTTTACTTGAGTTTATTACAAAAAAAATATTTTCCAAAAGAACCCTTCTTTAAAAAACACACATTTTACTTCTCGAGATTGTTTCTTCTTCACGCAAGGATGGTGATTCTTATATCTAGTTAGTTATTACCTATTCAATTTGGGAATTGAAAGATATGAATGTATTAATATTAAGTTAAATACATTCCTTTCCATTAGTTATTTTATGTTCAATATTGATATATGATATATATGGCATGCATGATAATGTAAATGTTGTGAAGTAACAGGTGCAGCCAGAATTATATTGCGCATGTAAATATTCTGATGTGATGGGTGCACCCAAAATTATGTATCACTCGAATTAATTCTATAATTTGATAAATCACATGAGACAAAGTGAAATATTCAGGAATAATATTATAGCTTTTTTTACAACTACGTATGGGTAATGAACCAATAAGACATAACGTTTCATTTTTACGTATTTCCAAATTCCAAGCCATTTCATAATGTATATCCTCAGGTTATTCTTCTACTAAGGAAACTTTGAAGGCCAATAAGAAGGTAGAGAAGAAGGAATTAAATAAATGTTTATGTTTTATTATGTAAATGTTATGTATGGGCCTTGATTTCACAGGATAATAATCCTTTTGATAATGGTTATGTAATGATTTTATGTTTTTTATCATTAAACTAATGTAATAGTAATGTAAGAAAAAGTAGTGTTCCTATAATCGATATCTGAGAAGAGTTTAGTTAATTTTGGAATTAGGATTAGAGAACCTTAGTGAACACCCATAGTCTGAGACTAAGTGTATGTAAGCACCCAAGAAGCACTGTTTTAGAGAATTCTAAATGTAAGGATCCCACATGATATTCCTTTTGAATTAATTTCAAAATGGAATAAATTATTTATTCATAGATCATGTTTTGTTTTATACTTTTATATATTACAAAATGTTGGGAACTAAGAAAATCTAGGAAAACCACCCTTGAGAGGGATAATGAAGAAATTTCCCGAACGACATACCTAATTCCTTCAGAGGTGGTGTTCAAAATATCATAGAGACTATTGCCTAACTATTTTAGGTTATGAACAATAACATTAATAATGAGAAACGTCCACCTTTAAATAATAGTGAGATACTGTTTATCAAGTGTTTTATGTAGCAATGATCACTGATGTTTAGTGGATCTTCTGGTTCACTAATTTTAGAATTGTGGGTCCACTTTATAGAGAAGTTATTTTCTATTATTAACTATTTTGAGATAGAGAAGGTGAATCTCACTGTTTATTGTCATGATGTAGATACCAATCAATAATGGGATTTGATATTGAAAACCAAGACAAAGGAATAAATTTAAAACATGGAGTGAGAAGAATTTAATATAATGTTTATTAATAAGTATTTCCCTTGAACTCTTCATACAATTATAGAGATAAAATTAATAGAGATGAAGAAAGAGGAAATAGAATCGGTCTCAACCTATGAAGAAAATCTCACAAGGCTTTCATGGTACAATTTAGGTTTTGTTATAAAAAATGATATAAAAATTGATATATTCTTTAGTGGATAACAACCACACCTTAAAAATGATCTAGATAATCAATAATTTTGGAGTTATAAATAATTTGTTCGATGTCCTCTCAATGGGAAGATTGAGTTTGGAAAATGGTCCCATGGATATGGTCATAAGCAATAATATATGGGTTTTCTAGTCGAATGAACTAATGAGAAAGGTGAAAGAAAACTCAACCACCCACATCCCAAAAATGTTGCAAGAATAATCATGGGAACTGCCTCAAATGGATGGGTAAATGCTTCAAGTGTTGGAGAGAACATGACTAAGATCCTAAATATCGAAAAGACATGAGGAATTAGGGAAATGTGGTGGAGGAGAGGGGAGCACCACCCATGGTCCAATGCTATAATTGTAGGGATAAATTGAACTTTTCAATACAGTGAACTAAACCTAGAGTCATCGAGGGTAATCAGCATCAACAAAAATTAAATCCAAAAGATAAAGGAAAGGCTAATGCCATCACTACTACTGATGTGAAGAAAGAAAATGAAGTAAAATAAGGTAAACTCTATATTCATTATATAATGAAAAAATATAACTTTATTGTAGTTATAATAATTCCATAATATATTACATTTTTCAATAAGTATTGAATCAAAGCACCAAAATTATGATGTATGGATATTTGTAAAAAACACCAAGTGTTACAATTATTGAAACTCAAGTGTTAGACTCTTCTACTATTTGAATATGTGGGAAGGTTATTACAGGAAATCTCTTAATAATTCCCTTGGTGGAATTTGAAACTATACTATGGATGGATCAGAAATCAGTATATATAGTATATAATAACTACAGAGAAAAGGAAATATATTTTCATCTTATAATCCATCCCATTATCCTCTACGAATGAATGAAAGATCATGAATATCCTTGGGAAAATCCTTAAATGGTGTGGGTGTTGATTCCATGTGATGAATCATAACTCAATAAAATGGTTTAGTCAAAGGAAACTATCAACCTAGCAGAAATACCTATCATGATGGAATACAATGATTTTTTTCCTGAATAATTACCCAAACTTCACCCAGATCGTGAGGTAGAGTTCTCAATAGAACTCATACCCAGAGCTAATCCTATTTCAATGTGTCCCTATATAATGAATCATATAGAACAAGAAGAGTTTAAGAATAATATAAAAGGGAATTTGGATAGAGGGTTCATATTCCCTAGTGTATCACCTTGGGGCACACCAGTTCTTTTATCAAGAAGAAGGATGGATAGATCTGGTTTTGTATCGATTATCCGGAACTCAAAAAGATCACCATAATGAATAGGTATCCTCTTATACGGATTGAGGAATTCTTTGATCAGCTACAATGATCTAAATACTTCTCAAAAGTGGATCTTCATTCTGGATAACATAAACAAAAGGCAAAGAAGGAAGATATTCAGAATACTATTTTCTGTAAATGGAACGGGCACTATGAGTTTCTTGGGATTCCCTTCAGACTTACTAATTCCACTGAAATCTTCATGGATTTTATGAATAGGGTCTTTAGACATTACCTTGAAAAATTTAGGGCAGTGTTTGTCGATGATAATCTCATCTTTTACAAGATAAAAGAGAATCATGAAGAACATATAAGGATTGTGTTTGTCACATTAAAGAAGAAGATGTTGTATGACATGTTCAAGATGTGTGACTTCTAGATGCAAAAATTCACATTTTTGGTACATGTGATCACAAGTGATGGAATTTCATTGGACCCTTAAAAATAAAATGTGATTATGGAATGAATCTGACACTCTAGTGTCACAGAAATCCACAGTTTTCTTGGTGTAGTAGGTTATTATAGATTTTTTTGAGAAATTTTGCATGATTTTCTAGCCCGATAACTAATTTAAGTATGAAATGGGTAAAGTATGTCCAGAAGGAAGAATTCAAGGAAAAATTCAAGGATATAAATAGAACAAATATTATTTCACCTATACTCACATTACTAATAAGTGGAGAATGTTTTGTGATATAAAATGATTCTTCAATGAATTATTGGGCTGTTTACTCATGAAAAATGATAAAGTGATCTCTTACGCCTCACAGAATTTGAAGATCCATTAGTATAACTACCCGACACATGATATGGAGTTTCCATCATTGATTTTTTCCTTGAAAATCATATGGCACTACCTCTAAAGTGAGAAGAGTGACATATATATAGATCACAAGACCCTAAATTATATATTCACACAAAGGGATATCAACATGTATCAAAGGAGATGGTTAGAGCTAATAATGTACTACAATTTCACAATTCACTATCATCCTGGATAGGAAAATAAGGAAGCTAATGTTATTGGATGAAAAGGACATGGTACTCTATCCAGGAGGTAGATTGAGAAAGACCATGTATTCATGGATATAAAAAGGATATATTTGGAAATCATAATGGCAGTGAAGACATCTATCATTATCCAAATGATTTAATAACCATCTATCCAATATATGATTAAGGAGGCATAAATGGATTATTGAAAGTTATAAAAGACGGTGAATTAAGTAAAGGAAGGAAAGCTATAAGTGTTATATATCGATGATTATAGTGTCATTATATTTGTAATTATGATTTGTGATCCATCATTACTAGGGATAATGATAGATATATTTGATATCTTTATTTATCCATCATAGGAGTACCAATATGTTCTATGATCTCTGTGAAGACCTCTGGTGGGACAACGTGAAGAAGGAAATCGCTGAGTATGTCTCAATTTTCTTGAAATGTCAAAAAGTTAAATCTTAGTGAATGATGTCCAAAGGGATGATGAAACCATTTACTATACCCATGTGAAAATAAGATAATTTCACTATAGACTTTCTCATAGGTCTTCTAAATACATCTAAAGGGTATAATGCGATATGGGTTGTGGCGGTCCAACTCACCAAGACATCCCACATTATCACTATTCCGTAAGATATATTTCTTGAACAAAATGAAAAGATATATGTGATGGAAGTGGTGATATTACATGCATTTCCACTATCAATTGTATCTGATCATGATCCTAGCTTCACATCAAAATTTTGGAGTAGTCTCCAACATTCTTTGAGTACTCAATTAAATTTCATCCTGACCTATCATCCCCAAAATTATGGCCAATATGAAAGGAATATTTAGACACACAAATATATTTTAAGAGCCTATTATTTTGAATTAAAATGAGGGTAAGCTCATTATATCCCACGGGTTATGGTATCATAAAACAATAGATTCCACTCAAGTATTTAGATGGATCCATATGAAGGACTGTATGAAAATTGATGAAGAACTCCAACCTGTGGGGATGAATTTAGAGAAAGAATGATACATGGACCTGATCATGTGTAAGAGATGACCGAGAAGGTTCAATACATCTAAAAATATATCAAGGATACTCAGAGTTGGAAAAAGAGCTATGTTAACAACCATAAATGGGACTTAGAGTTCGATGTTATAGGAAATGTATTCTATCAAATATCACAATAGAAGAGGGTCATGCGATTGGGAAAGAAAGGGAAGCTAAGACCATGGTATATTTCCCCCTTTGAGATCCTTGATCACATAAGATTTGTGGCCTATCAGCTTTCTCATCCACTAGATATAGATCATGTTTATCATTTCTTCCACGTATCACTCTTGAGGAAGTACATACCAGATCCTTCACAAGTACTGAACTCAAAGGTAGTACAACTGGAAGATGATATCTCATATAAAGAGAATCCAGTAAAGATTCCGGACCAGATACATAAGGTTATATAAAACAAAACCAACCACCTTGTTAATGTTTTTTTATGGAACCATAAGTTTAATTAAGAAACATGGGAACTAGAGGAGGTGATGAAGAAGAAGTATCATCACCTTTTTATGTAAATTGGAAATTCGAGGGGGAAAATAACAAAGGGGGAAGAATTTAATGACCCAACTTTTATCAAATGAATTTATCCCTTTTTATAGTAATTTAATATAGTTCAAATCACATAAAATCATTTATAGACTATAATAAAAGATTTATAATTAAATAATTATTGTAATAAGAATTATTTCAAGAAGGTAATGAACCTATACCGATGAAATAACAACTAGAATATAAGAATAATAATATAAACCTTATGAATAGTAAAATAGCCAAATGAAATGTAACCTCACCCATAAAATTATAAATATAATTTTAGAATCTCATTAGTGAAAATATGATATAATTATGTAATATTGTAAGTATGTGAATATTTAAAAATTATTTATTAATTGATGGAGTTTTTGAAAGTTAAATTTTATTAATTACAATATAATGATTAATTTAATATTTTTAATGAAATTTTATTTTCATATGTTTTATCCACCAATTAACATTTTGATGTCTTACTATTTTTAGATAATTTTATGTGAACATAATAATTTTTTCAAGCTGTTTGAAAATATGTTATAATTTTAAAATATATATTTTTCCTAGTAAATGATGATTTAAATTAAAAGTTAAATTACTCATTTTTACAAAATTATTTTAATAAAATGGAGATCATTTTTAATTCTACACATCAAAAAAATCGGTTTATTTTTTTGTATTTTTCTGAAATACTTGAAATCATAGTGAATAGTCAAATATTGTAATTTACGATATATATACAGTAAAGGTTAAGAACACTTTTAATTGTGTCATATATGATATGAAAAACATAATATCAAACTTTACTTCATTATTTTAGTATTTTTAGGGATACTTTTCAAACTATTAATTGTATTGAGAAAAAAATAATAAACTAATGAATTAAATAATGAGAAAACAACCCTCATCTCCACTATAAATACCACCCCTCACCCCCTTTTTTCCTCACACATATAAAGGTTTGTCCTTGAAAAACTAATTCCCAATACATTTATCTATCCTCTTCCAAATTTCTAAGATCACTTGGTAACACTATAATATGAAAACCTATCCCAAAAGAGGTTCTCGATGACGATAAATCTAAGAGGAAAAATCCTCTTCTTTTTTTCTTTTAATTTCTATTCAATTTCATGTAAATTTTTATTATATAATCACCTAACTTCATCTAAATTGAATTTTAATTATATTACCTTAAATATACTCTAATTATATCATTAAAATGTAATATACATCATTAAAATCCTTTATCTCTTAGTTATTTTAAAATTGAAATCGTTGTCAGTGATGTGCCAATATACCTACATCATGGGCGATGCATTTTGATTTTTCCATTAAAACACTCAATAATGTTAATAAAACCATTATACGATTGAAAAATATTGAAATTTTTCTTTAATAATACTTATTTCATTGGAACTAACCTATATACATAATACTAAACAATAAAAAAAACAAGTTTGTTGTGATCGAAAAACCACCAAAATTAACTAAAACTGATCATCATTAAGTTTTATCTAATGATTAATCCATATTATATATATAAAATTTTTTATCAGATCAATTAATGTTAATTAATTTCATTAAAAAATATAATAATTTTTTTATAAATTTATCCATATTTTACATGAACTTCCTTTCATGTATAAAAGCAAGAGAATCATGAAAACCATGAAAACAAATGTATCAAACGATGTAATTAAACAATATAACAAATCTAAAAACTCATAAAAGAACTTAATTAAACCATAATGAATCAAATTAATGTATAAAAGGTTTTTTACTATTAAATTAAAGAATATAATGTTAATATAAAGGATAACAATGTGAAGAATGAATTTAGACACATGGTAAGGGGAATTCTCGAACCCAACTCTCATTATTTGGGTTTCCCTCTTTCACCCCATTTTTAGTATATATATTTATAATATCTAATATCTTCATAATAATGTGACCTTTTTTGGATATATATTTTTTCTACTTTAGTTTATGATAGACAAATTTTTTTCCAAATTAACTGTTCTTAAGAAAACACACATTTATCTTCTCGAGATTACTTTTTTCATCACTCAAGTTTGATGGTGATTATATAATATTTATTATTCCATAATTTATTTGTAAACTGAATTTTTATTAATTTAATATTATGAAATAAAACTCATTATTTTCCAAGGGTTATTTTATATTTAAGATTTATATGTGTTCTATGTGGAATTCATGATAATGTAAATGTTGTGAAGTAACGAGTGCACCCATAATTATATATAACAATGGAACTGATATGATGTGATGGGTCTGATAAAAATTATATAGATCTTAAATTCATTGGGTAGTGTGATGAATCGAAGGAGGCAACATGATATACATATGAACATGATGTTATCTTTGTTCACAACTATGTGTGGTATCTTACTAGTAAGACATACAATTTAATTTATGATCATTTCCACATACCAATCCTTTTAGTAATGATTCATCTAATTTTTTTCATATTCCAATGTAATGATGATAATTATTATTATCATGCCATGATAAATTGATTCATGCCTTTATATATACTTTTACTGGGATTTTAACTCACCCCTTTTGGATGTATATACTCAGGTGATTACTTGTACTAAGGAGAATATGGAAGAGAATAAGAAGCTAGAGAAGAAGGAATTAAATAAATGTATATGCTTTTTTATTTAACTGTTATGTATGGTCCTAGTTTAATTATGATACTAAACCCTTGGATTCGGATTTTGTAATGATTTTATGTTTTTATCAATAATCTTATGTAACAAAAATTTAAGAAAAAGCAATGTCGATATAGCTTCTTTCTTGTTAGTGATTTATTTACTTATAGAGAATGATTATTTCATAGGGTATGATCATAAATGGAATTCATTTATTCTGATATTAGACATAACATGGTTTTAAAAGGCTATTCAAGAACACAAAAACACCCACCTAAAATTTGTTCCCTCACTAAGATGCTTATGTTCCATAATTGTATGAATGGTGAGCCTGGAAATTAGAATATTTTAGTTTTCTGGAATGATTCCATTAAAGTTGGAAAAAAACCAATTCCAATATACCAATTTCCACTATTATCATTTTAGGTAATTTTAGTATCTTTTTTTCCTTCATTAATTCCAAATGTGACACAAGGGAGAGGGGGTTTCTTTGGCTTGATCTATAAAGATTTAATTCGGGGGATTCCACACAGATGATTAGAGGGAATTTGAATGTCATAATAGAATCATTTTAGATGAAAGGAGGATGAACTTATGTAATAAATTACCAACAATATATCTCCATTTCATTGTCTACGAATGGACATCTCGATATGGAATTCTCCAAGGATAAATTCACAGGGTTTAACAACTAAAGGGGAATCCATCGAACATGGTGTCATATGGGCTAGTGCCTCCCCAAAATCTAGTATATATCCTCCTTCCCAAATTAATATGTGGATAACCTATTATGATATATTTCTTATCATTCTCCTCTCCTCATCCACTATGTTGACAGTGGTGTTTCTAATGAACAGTTATTCTTTACAAGATGATGGTCAAGGGATCTGAACTATAATATGATGACGCATGCATCATGGGAGATGAAATAGATGGTGAATCTGGAGTTTTATTTCATTATAAATGTCAACACTTACAAGTGGATCTCCAAACCTGAAATTAAAATAATCCTTCATATTTTTTTGGAGATTGATCAACTCAAGGAAGATATTGAGTAGGCCAACATGGAGTTGGAAACTTGGTTGGATGAAAATTATTTCTATAACCCAATTTGTATTAAGACTCATTTTGTAGAACATCTTCTTGGGTAGGAAATAATATAAAAATAATGTTCAAGGGTGACCTGGTTAAATAATGGTGAAAAAATAAAATATTTTTTCACGTATTCATTCATGAGAAGCAATGTTCCAACTTTTGGAATATCCTTCTCAAAGAGGAATCCTTCATGAAATATCCAAAATGGTTATAGGTATTGGCGCTTACCATTTTACTTATCTTATTTCAAATGTCAATATTTGTATATAGGATGGATACCTAAGTGGTCATTATGATCTCTTATATATTATAATCAATGTGGTGTCTCTCAAGATCAACACTTCTTCTGAGAAAAACCTAAACGATGAGGTGGTTTGGGGACAGTTACCGCTCTCAAATATAGAAGTCACCCTGGCCCTAATAGGTTCCTGGTTTCATTCTATACGGCTTCATAGAAACTCATTATGAAATATAATGTGGGTATTATTTAAGACTATTAATGGGGAGTAATCTCACCTAGAGTGGGATGTGCCACTAATTTCATTATCATTTCATAATTCAACAATCCTTACTCTATAAACAATTATAGGAAAATCAGTTTAAGAAACCTTCAATATAAATTACTTTCTACATTTATCAATTATAGTCTCTCAGTTCATCTTTCTTGATGGGGTTATGATGAATATTAGTATTTTATTCATGGAATATCAAACCATTTGGCACATTTCATAGCCCATGATATGATCCATGATATTAATTGGAAGAATACTAAGTCTAATATCGTACTGAATTTTTTCATGGATATGACCTACGATAGGGTGTAGTGGAGAGTTATTAAAAAATTCATGGGAAACATGTTATTGTTTTAATGGGTGGTTGTTCTTTTCTTTATATTCATATGCTCAAATTGTTTTTCAATCCACTTTATGGGAAGAAAATATGATTTTTTTCATGTCTATCATGGTTCAATGGTAAGAAGACCCTCTTACCCCCAAGTATTTTCATTCATTCATAAAAATACCTCAATAGATACTTTAATAAGATAATCAATGCAGGGTGTGTTCATCCATTATAATGTAAGAAAAAAATTAATGGGGTCTCTCACATTTCCATTTTTAATGAACCTATACATTTTACCTAAGGTAGTAGATGATCGATTCAGATGTTGAACCTTATTCTTGAGGAGTACAAAAATAGGAGTGGGATGTTAATCAATTATGAGAAAATTAGTTTCTTCTTTTCAAGTTAGTCCTCAAGTGCTAGAGTGATGTGAATTTAATAAAAATTAGTATTCACTAAATGGTCCTTACCCTTTGAATATCATCATCCACTAATCTACCAAGGTAGAATATGGATTCATTATTTTGATGGGATTTTTAAAAAATTCCCAAAAATATTATAAACTAGAAAATTGATTTCTCTCATTTGGGGTTGTATCACCTTTCTTAATAATTTTTACTCATCTATACCCATGATTGTCTTTTCACCTACCAATCCTTCAAGGTTTGTGATCAAAAATATTGAGACCATTCTTGCTGAAACAACTACAAATATTTCCTTTAATAACACTAGTAAAATCTATTTATCAGTTATTTATAAGCAATGTTAATAAGTAGGATTTAATAGATCTTGAAAAAGGTATTGTTAAAAGAATCCTTTAACAGTTCTAAAAAGGGTAAAGAAAAAGGGGGCCTTTATCAAAACTTTTTTAGATGCTGGTAAAGGGTGCTATTAGCTGCACTTTTTTATCAATATAAAAGACCACCTTTATCATCACTTTTTTATCACAATTAAAGGTCCTCTTTATCATTTCTAAAAAAATTACTAATAAAGGATGTGGTGATAAAAGATGATTTTTTTTATTTAAACCTCTTCCCACTCCACATTTGATTAGTTATTCTCACACTCTTTATTAGTGCTTTATAAAATTTAACCCTCCCATGTTTACCCCTCCCACTAGTTAGTTTTGAACCTCATAACTCCGACTCATATATCAACACATTTTTTACTCCCAATTTTTGTTTTGTCTAACATTTTATGGAATATATTTATTTTTAAATATTATTAAAATTTTAACCCATATTTTTATATATATATTTATATATATCTTTTTATATATTTATATATATATTTATATATATCTTTATATATATTTATATATATCTTTATATATATCTTTATATATATATTTATATATATATTTATTATAAATACATATGTAAAAATGTTTTTGTGTGTGTGTTTTTTTGAATATATAAAATATATATATTGTAATATATTTGAATACAAATAATAGTACATCATGAAAATTGATAAAAAAATTAACAAATAATATCAATATCAATATAATCAATAGAATTAAATTCAGTCACCTTATAAAAAAAGATAATAAGACCCCCTTAAAAGAAGATAAAATTTCATCGAATGTTAAAAAAACCTAACATAAACCTTAGTTTCTGAGTTCTTCTAGGCCTCTTTTGTCACTAAAAACAGTGGCAACAATCCCACATATTCAACATGGTAAAGATATCAACCTAGGATTCGATTTGACATATGGTAGAGCCCAAATTGAGACCCAAATCAAAAGATATCATCATATGATGTTCGAGTTAGTTTTTCAACTTATTTTAGATCCTTTATTAGTTTTTCAGTTTTTTATTTTAAAAAATTTATGAAACGACTATTACATGATAAAAATTATAAATTATTATTTAAAATTATTTTTATATTATTTCATAATCCTTCTCAACTAAATATCATATATATTATGTGTAAAATATTATTTATCCTTATCTAAAACTTGTAAAATATAAATAAAATAAAATATATAAATATATAAGTATATATATATAAATAAAAATATTTTTATATGTTATTATATTATATTTAATGATTTTTTTGAAATATAACCTTTATCAGTGCTTTTTACAATCACTAATAAATCCCCCCTCCATAAAAGTGCTTTTTTTAGTGATGACAATGGGGGACCTTAACCATGCTCTTAGCTAGAACTGTTGAATACTAAGACCTAGATAATCTCAGTTGTGTGGTAGTGTGGATCTAACTAAGATGTGAAATATAAGGGCATATGTAACGACCCAAAATTTTTAATTATTTTTGTTTCTAATTTTGTGTGTTATTTTACTTTATACTCAACAAAACTATATCCTTTAATTAATAATGTGGGTATAATTAAAATGATACCATTGGGTTTCGACTGTTATATGACCGTTGGTCAATATCACCGTTGGTCAATATCACCGTTGGTCAATATGACCGTTGGTCAATATGATCATTGGTCAATATGTCCATTGGAAACTATAATCATGACATCGTGTTTTTATAAATACCATCATCTTGGTTAATTAATACAGAAAGAATATTGAATGGCCTCATCCAGTAGACTCGGGCCTTATGAAGCCCATCTGTCGGAGATTGGGAAGGAGGTAGCATCACTGAGCTTTTATTTGGACCAAGCCCAAGACGAACTTCAACGTATGAAGTTTCAACGGAATCGCCTAAGGGAGAAGTTAAAGCTAATAGAAATCACCACTTGGTAAATGTTTTCTGAGCCACCCCATGATTCTATCACCATAGCACACCTTACACTTAGGTCCTGTGCTAGTGTTAAAAGGGGGTTATTTACTGAGACCTTAGCTTCTTTTGTGTAATTGGTTTATATAAATAAATTTTTTATTTCTTCTTATGGAAAAGTTAAGAATTTCAAATATCTGGATAAATATAGGATGTTTATTATTGATTAATGTAGAAAAAAGGGGTATTTTAAAATGTTTTTGTTTGTTAAATAATTAAAAATGTGAAATAATATTCAAGAAATGGTCTTCTACAGTTGTGTTCAGTAAGAAATTTATAGTATAATAAGATCAACTTGGTTTTTATTGAATAGTAAATTAGGAATAATAACTACCCATATAAATAGTAATTAATTGTAATTTCACAAAAAAAATAGAAACTTCACCCATGAATGTAAAAATACATTTTAGAAATCATAAAAGTAAAAAAACGATCATAGTTTAAGTTTTGGTATTTTTGTATGTCATAAATATTTTATTTTCTATTTTATAGTTAATTTTATAATTTAAAATGGAAATTTATTTTCATATAATTTAATCATAATTTGTTACTTTATTGTATTATAGTTATTCGATATTTTTATGGGACCTTGATTACTCTTTAAACCTATTACAAAATGTGTTAAAGTTTTAAAGTTGTATTTTTGGGATACATAATGATTTTATTTAAAAATTAACTTAAAAATATTTTGAAAATTAATTTCATAAAATGGAATTAATTTTCTAATTTAGAGCATTGATATTTGTTTAGGGTGAATTTTAGGGATTTTTCTAAAATAGTTGATTTTTTTACGAATAGTAAAAATGCATTTTTGAGTTTTGGGTGTTTAATGACATCATTAATGATGTAATAATGATTTAATATTTCTGGTAAACTTATTTATAGTGATATATTATATTAGGTGTCCCAAGTGGCCAATACCATGGTCAAATACCATGGGCAAGCCCATGGTTTTGCAAATACCACCGAGGAGGTGTTCCTTGGAAACTAATAATTTATTTACTCACTTTTACTATAAATACCATGACATTTCCCCCATTCTTTTCATTCCAAAAATCATCCTCAACGAAGTTATGGTCTCCTTACCTCCCAATTAGTCCTCCCAAGGTTCCCTCAAGCCTCTCATGGTCCCGACCTTCATGATTTCATAGTGACACTTCACGGTAAGGGATCCTTTCACCCTCCTCTTTTAAATCATTACTTCCTTTATGTAGTGTCTTATATTTTCCTTCTATTTATGTTGATGGTATGTTCTTATATTTTCTTATTAATTTCCATTTCATGTCCAAATGATGAGAGACCCTTTCTTCTCTCATCAATTTTTTTTCTGAATTTTTAAGTGACGTCGTTAGGCTGCCGAGTTTTTCGTAAAAGGAATTGCGTCTCCTCTTTTCTTTCATGTTTCCTTTTCATGTGGCATGTCATCAAAATTTACATACCATGTTATTATCTCCATGTTATTCAGTATTATACTGTATTATAATTTAATTATTATTGTGTTACTCTTGTACCTGATCTTTTAAATGTTTTCTAAAACCGTATTATATAGCTGTTATGATGTAGAAATTTCACCTCAAAATTTCAATTTCTTTCTCTCCAGAAATTCTCTTGTTTTATTTATGTAAATACCCAGACCTATTTCGTCTCTTTGGGTGTTCATAAATATATAAATATGATGTATTTGATTCTGAAATTGACATACATATAACCCTCACTCATTTTCCATGGGTTATAAATGACACAACGATCTTATTTGTTTAAGAACTTTTAAAACGCCACGATCTTGAAATTAAACCCATTTCTTTTATTTTCCATGGGTTATTTATGAAATTTTTTATTATGATATATATGGATCACACGAAAATAAATACATATTAAGGGTGCGCCCTGATAGCACTTCAATGATTTGGGTAAATAATTAATCTCATGAGATGACAAGTTTCACGATACCTTGGTGAATAACCTTGGTAATTTTTATGACAGCTCGGGGTTAATCCTTGGTGATATGTTCCTGAATGTATAAATGAAATGTTATAGCCACATACTCAAGTTATGATTCATGTTCTTTTTTAATATATTCTTATTCTTATATTGATCATGCCTTTATGACTTTTATCATGTTCTTATTAATATTGCTCAAGATCACATGTCAACTATTTCACTTGTTTTACTTAATGAGCCATTTTCTCACCCTTTCCTTTGACATATACATCCAGGATATGAGATGCAATAATTTTTCTTAGGAAGAACTTATGATGAAGCCTTACAAGTGGATTATATGAATGTTTTATGTTTTATTCAAGTTTTTTTGTTCTTGATTTCCAAGAAACTAGACTTTAAAGATCCTCTATATGTAAAATATATGTAAAGTTATGAAATAAAAAGGCAGGATTCCATAGTTGGTATCAAATGATAGTTTAGTTTTTTATGGTAATTAGGATATTAAATCATTTGGAATAAACCTATATAAATGTTTAAATATAGGAAAACTTCCTCGTATTTTGGTGAATATTGAGTAAGTTGTTTATCAAACAAATACATCCCTATCTGGGTATGAGAAGGTAGAGGTAGATCTGGAATAGATGTACATAGGGGTAAAACCTGAAAACATCTCTTTGAGCTAGAATCGAATGGGAACAGGTGCATGACAAAGGCCCTTGCTTCACTCTTGGTTACGACACTCTCGAGGGATATGTTTGGTTAATCATTAGCTTTTTATAAATCATTATGAAGGATTTATAGATAAATGAAATTGTTTAAAGAAGTTTTAAGATATAAATAAATTATAGTTAAAAAAATTGTAAATGAAATAAGTTTCTCATTAAGGATTTATTCTTTTATTAATGGTGGGAAATATGAGGAACCGTGAAAATGGTGACCGAAATGGACTATGCGCTGACGACCCTTCAATGGAAGCTGAAATGGAAACATTCATGTGAATGATTAACCAAATGACTCAAGTTATGGGAAATAACTTGAATCAAGATGATAGACTGATCTTAGCATGAATGGAACAACATTTGGTTTAGTCCTTTATTCATCAATGACCACCAACCTTTAGTGGATCGACTGACCCATTGATTACTGAGCAGTGGATCAGCTCTATCGAGAAGATCTTTTCTGTGCTCTGCTGTTCAGATCAAGATAAGGTAACTCTGGATGTCTATATCTTAGAAGGAGTAGAAGATCAGTGGTGGGAGCTGATTAAAAACATGAGGTAAGGAGTGTATATTGAATCTATGAATTAGGAACAGTTCAGAGGGAATTTCTTCAGTAAGTATTTCCCTCAATCCATGAGAACAAGAATTGAGAAAAGGTTTCTCGAGCTGAAGTAGAAGGATAACGAATCTGTCAGAAGCTATGAGATGAACTTCACAAGGCTTTCACGATACACCTATAGCTTTATTATGGATCCAAATGGTAAGTTTGATATATTCTTTGGTGGACTGAGACCTCATCTACAGAAGAATCTATCCAACCGTGATTATGGCATCTATGAGGAGATTGCGCGAAGTGCAATGAAAGTCGAACTGGAGTTTGGTGAGATGAAATGGTCTGATAAATCCAATGAAAAAAAGATATAAATGGAGCCAATATTAGGGAGGAGATTTGATCATGTAAGGGAAGGAAATCAAGTGAAACCTCCCACGTGTAATAAATGTGGTAAGAAGAATTCGGGGAACTGCCTGCTCGGGAGCGGGAAATGCTACAAGTGTGGAAGAGATGGGCATATTGTGAGAAATTGTTGTAATGCAGTGATACCTAAACTTCCCTACACTAAAGACAAGGGGAAGATGGTTCAATCCCTACATGATGTTCGATGATTTATGTGTGGAAATCTTAGGCACTTTTCCAATCACTATCCAAATACGAGGGTAGTGGAGGGGAACCACCACCAGCCTCAGCAAAGGCCAAGGGAGCAAGGTCGTGCTTTTTCTGTCACGACAACTAAATTTGAAGCTCCAAATGATGTGGTAGAAGGTACTCTTGTTGTTCTCTCAAATCTATCATGTACTTTGTTGGATTATGGTTCTACGCATTCCATTCTTTCTTCCAAGTTTGCAAAGAATTTAGAATCGACCCCCCAACTTGCTAAAAGTAGAGTTATCAATCAAGACTCCTGGTGGGATTATCCAAGAATCATCAGGGTTTAGAAACTCTAGTATCTACTTTGGTGAGCATAATCTTATCACAAATCTAGTATTCATTTCCATGATGGAATTTGACATTATAATAGGGATGGACTGGATCTCAAAGTATAATGCTAAGATCAAATATAGAAATAAGGAAATCTCAGTTGTCTTGAATGGAAAACTTGCAGTTATCTTTCAAGGAGATATATCTCAACCTGATATTTTTCTTGAATAACCTCCTATATCCTTCTTTATTGAATATATTGGTGAAGAAGAAGAAGGCAATGAGAGTTGGGGATAGAAAATGTACCCATCATCTAGGAATACATTGACGTATTTCCTGAGGAGTTTCCTGGACCTCCCCCAGAAAGAGAGGTAGAGTTATCCATTGAACTCGTACCTAGATCTCACCCGATATCAAAGACCCCGTATAGGATGGAAAATGTGGAGTTGGAGGAATTAGAGAAACAACTCCAAGATCTTTTGGAGATGGGGTTTATCTGCCCAAGTGTCTCTCCTTGGGGAGAACCTCTTCTCTTTGTGAAGAAGAAGGATGGATCGATGAGGCTATGCATTGATTATAGAGAACTTAATGGGATCACAGTAAAGAAAAAATACCATATTCTAAGAATTTATGACTTATTTGACCTCTTGGGGATCAATTCTTCTCTAATATTGATCTTATATCTGGTTATCATTAATTGAGGGTGAATAAAGAAGATATTCCAAAAACTGCCTTCCGATCAATATATGAGCATTACAAGTTTGTTGTTATGCCCTTCGGACTGACTAATGAACCTTCCATTTTATGGATTTGATGAATAAAGTCTTTAAGGACTACCTTGATAACATTGTGGTAGTTTTTATTGACGATATTATGATATATTGAAAAAGTCGTGAGGTGAATGAGAATCATCTAAGTGTTATTTTTCAAAAACTACGGAAGGAGAGGCTTTTGGAAAGTTCAGTAAATGTGAATTCTGGTTACAACAAGTTGACTTCTTGGAGCACATTGTTACCAATGATGGAATCATAATTGACCCTATAAAGACAAAACTTGTAGAGGAGGGACCTCATTCTACAACAATAAATGAGATTCGTAGTTTCCTTGGATTAGCGGGATATTATAGGAGGTTTGTGAAAAAAATTTCATGACTTTCTAATCCATTAACCAAGTTAACTCAATAAGGGGTCATGTTCATCTATACAAAGGAGTTTTAGGAAAGATTCCAAGAGCTGAAGACGAGATTGGTTACTGCACATGTGTTAACTCTACCCTCAAGTAGAGAAGGATTGGTTATTTTTATCAATACATCTATAAAAGGGATTGGTTTCATCCTCATGTAAAATGGAAAGGTCATTGGTAATTCATCTCCACAATTGAAGTCACATGAGTAGAACTATCCTACGCATGATCTGGAGATGGCTGCGGTTGTTTTTGCTCTGAAGATTTGGAGGCACTATCTTTAAGGGGAGAAATGTGATATATACACAGACCATCAAAGTTTGAAGTATATTTTCAAAAAAAAAAATTGAATATGAGACAAAGGATATGGTTGGAACTCCTTAAAGACTATGATTGTTAAATTCATTATCATCCCAGAAGAGAAAACAAAGTCACTGATGCATTAAGTAAGAAATACCCAGTTTTTTAGTACATGATGAGGATTCAAATAGATCCTTTGATCAATGACCTAGTAAAGCTGGACATGAGAATTATAAGGGAAGGGACATCATCAACCGTAACCCAAATGATTTCTCAACCGTCACTACTAGAAAAGATCAGATAAGCTCTGAAATAAGATCCTTTGTTACAGAAGAAGTTTGAGGTTGTGTAGGATGGGATGTTTCCTGAGTTCAATACTCATCAAGAAGGTGTACTGAAATTTCGTACAAGACAATATGTTGAATCTATTCCAGAAATAAAGAAGGAGCTGATGGATGAAGCTTATAGCTCTACTTTCTCTATACATCCTGGTATCATGAAAATGTATAGGGACCTTCATGATCATTATTGGTTGGCTAATATGAAAAGGGTGATTTCAAACTACACTTCAAGGTGCCTATTATGTCAGCAAGTGAAAGTAGAGTGAAAACTTCTTAAAGGGGTATTGTAACCACTACCCATACTAGCATGGAAGTGGGAGAATATCACTATGGACTTCATCACTGGTCTCTCGATAACTTCCAAAGGAAATAATGTGATATGGGTTATTATAGACCATCTCACCAAGACTACCCATTTTATTTGTAGTCGGTAAAATTTCTCTCTTGATCAAATTTCCAAGATTTACGTGAAGGAAGTGGTAAGGCTGCATAGAGTTCCATATTCTATTGTATCTGATCATGATCTATGGTCCACATAAAAATTCTGGATATGTCTTGAACAATAATTGAGCACTGAATTGAATATCAGTTTGGCCTATCACCCCAAAACTGATGGACAATCTGTAAGTACTATTCAATCACTCGAGGACATGCTGAGAACATGTTCAATGGAATTTAATGGTGGATGGGATCAACATCTCTCTTTATTTGAGTTCTCTCACAACACAAGCTACCACTCGATCATTCAAATGGAACCCTTTAAAGCTCTTTATGGGAAGCGATGTAGAACTCTTACTTGTTGGGATGAAGCTTCTGATAGAAAGCTTCTTGGACCTGATCTTGTGCAAGAGAAGACAGAAAAAGTCCAATCCATCCATCAACACATTAAGGCTGCTCAGAGTCAGCAAAATAGCTATGCCGAAACCCATCAAAGGGACTTGGAGTTTGATGTTGGTGACAAAGTCTTTCATTGGATTTCTCCTTGGAAGAGTGTCATGAGGTTTGTGAAGAAAGGGATGCTCAGCCCTAGGTATATTATCCCATATGAAATCCAGGATCGTGTGGGATCAATGGCCTATCAGCTTGCACTTCCACCAAATCTAACACAAGTTCATGATGTATTCCATGTATCCCTTTTGAGGAAGTACATACCTGACTCTTCACATGTACTAAATCCAGAGGTGGTACAACTGGAACATGACCTCTCTTATGAGGAGCAGCTGGTGGAGATCTTGGATCGTAGAGACAAGGTTCTATGCAACAAGACAACCCACCTTGTTAAGGTGTTGTGAAGTAACCACATATATGAAGAAGCCATATGGAAACCAGAGGAATATATGAGGTAGAAGTACCCACCCCTTTTCTCTTCAGAGGGTACAAGATAAAAATTTCAGAGAAAAACATTCTTAAGGGGGGAAGAATGTAACGACCCAAACTTTTTAATTATTTTTGTTTCTAATTTTGTGAGTTATTTTACAGCATACTCAACAAAACTATATTCTTTAATTAATAAAGTGGGTATAATTAAAATGAGACCGTTGTGTTTTGACTACTATATGACCGCTGTTCAATATGACTGTCGGTCAATATGACCATTGGAAACTATAATATTAATGTTTTGTTTTTATAAATACGGTTATCTTGGTAAATTAATATAGAAAGAATATTGAATGGCCTCCTCCTGTAGACTCGACCCTTATAAATCCAATCTGTTAGAGCATGGGAAAGAGGTAGCATCACTGGGCTTTGCTCCGGACCAAGCCCAAGCCAAACTTCAACATATGAAGCTTGAATGGAATTGCCTAAAGAGAAGTTCAAGTTGATAGAAATCACCACTCGAGAAATGTTTTCCAAGCCACCCCAAGATTCTATCACCATAGAACACCTTACACTTAGGTCCTATGCTGGTGTTATAATGGGGATATGTAACAAGACCTTAGCTTCTTTGTGTAATTTTTTTATATAAATAAAATTGTTTTCTCTTCTTATGGAAAAGTTGTGAATTTCCAATATCCGGATAAATATAGGATGTGTATTATTGATGAATTTACGGAAAAAGGGGTATTTTAAAATGTTTTTATTCATTAAATAATTAATAATTTGAAATGATTTTCAAGAAATTGTCTTCTATAGGTGTATTCAGTAAGCAAATTTAAGGTCTAATATGATCAACTTGGTTTTTAGTGAATAGTAAAGTTGGAATAGTAACATAACCATATGAATATTAATGAATAGTAATTTGATAAAAAATATAAACTTCACCCATGAATGTATAAATAAATTTTAGACATCTTAAAAGCGAAAAAACGATCATAGTTTCAATTTTGATATTTTTGAATGTCATAAATATTTTATTTGAAATTTTATAAATAATTTAATAATTTGGAATGGAAATGTATTTTCATATAATCTAAACATAATTTTTTACTTTATTGTCTTATAGTTATTTGTTAATTTTATGGGACCCTGATTACTCTTTTATGTTGTTACAGAATTAGTTATAGTTTTAAAGTTGTATTTTTGTATAAATAATGATTTTATATATAAATTAAATTAAAAATATTTAAAAAATATTTAAATAAAATGGAATTCTTTTTTTGAATTTAGATCATCGATATTTTTTTAGGGCGAATTTTAGGGATTTTTCTGGAATATTTGATTTTTCAGTGAATAGTAAAAATGCAATTTTGAATTTCGGGTGTTTAATGACATCATTAATGATGTGATAATGATGTAAGATTTCTAGTCTACCTATGAATACTGATATGTGCTATGAGGTGTCCCAAGTGTCTAATACCATGGGTAAATACCATGGTCAAGCCCATGGTTTTTCAAATACCACCGATGAGGTGTCCCTTATAAATTAATAATTTATTATCCCACTTTTCCTATAAATACCAAGCCATTTACCGCATTTATTTCATTTATAAAATAATCCTTAATGATGTTCTGGTCTACATACCTCCCAAATAGTCATCCCAATGTTCCATCATCCCTCCCATGTTCCCAACCTTCATGCATTCTAATTTACATTTCAAGGTAAGGGATCCGTTCACCCTCCTCTTTTGAATCGTGACTTATTTTATGTTGTGTCTTATATTTTCCATCTATTTATGTTTAGGGTATGTTCTTATATCTTCTTATTACCTTCCATTTCATGTCCAAATTATGAGAGACCCTTTCTTCTCTCATTAATTTTTTTTTCTGAATTTTTAAGTGACGTCATTAGGCTGCCAAATTTTTCGTAAAAGGAATTGCATGTCCTCTTTTTTTCATGTTTCCTTTTCATGTGGTATGTCCTTAAAATTTCCATACCATGTTATTATCTACATTTTATTATGTATTTATACATTTTTATAAGCTATTTATTAGTTGGTTAATCTTGTACCCTCTCTTTTCAATGTTTTGTTAAACCGTATTATATAGCCGTTAGATTGCAGAAATTTCACCTCAAAATTTCTATTTCTTTCTCTCTAGAAATTCTCTTGTTTTATTTATGAAAATAACCAGACCTATTTCTCCTGTTTGGGTGTTCATAAATATATAAATATGATGTATTATATTCTGTAATTGACATATATATAACCCTCCCTCTTTTTCCATGGGTTATAAATGACATAATGATCTTATTTTGTTTATGAACTTTTATAACATCACGATCTTGAAATGAAGACCATCTCTTTTTTTCTCCATGGGTTATTTATGAAATATTGGATTATGATCTATGTGGATCACCTGAAATTAAATACATATTAAGGGTGCGCCCTAATATCCCTCCAATGCATTGGTAAAAGAATTAATCTCTAGAGATGACATGTTTCACGAAACCTTGGTGAATAACCTGGAAATTTTAATGACACCTTAGGGTTAAACCTTGGTGATGTGTTCATAAATGTCTAAATGAAATGTTGTAGCCACATAATCAAGTTATGATTCATGTTATTTTCATTATGATATTCATATTCTTCCATTTATCATGCCTATATGACTTTTATCATTTTCTTATTAATATTGCTCAAGATCACATGTCAACTGTTTTACTTGTTTTCTTTACTAAGACTTTTCCTCACCCTTTCCTTTGATGTATGTCTCCAGGATATGAGATGCAGTAATTGTACTTAGGAAGAAATTATGATGAATCCTTACAAGTGGATTATAATATTGTTTTATGTTGTATTCAAGTTTTTATGTTCTTGATTTCCAAGACACTATACTTTAAAGATCCTCTGTATGTAAAATGTAATGTAAAGTTATGAAATAAATAGGAGGGATGCCATAGAACCCATCATTGGGATTCATGTAATAGAATGTATTATGGCTCAAATAATGGAGGAATTAATCTAAAAAGTGTCTCAAACACCATGATATTCTTCCAAGCGTGGCTATCATTGGAATTCATTGCAGGATAATATCTATGAGAATGCCTGATCACCAAAAAATACTTGTCTCTTATGAAAAGGATAATGGAAAAAATATCAATTCAATGGGACTCAATCATCCATCACCATAATATTATTGAAAATCAATATGGATTGTTGTGTGTGGATTTATCAACATATTTTATGACTTTTTTTGCATCATGATGGTCTTCTCAAGATGTTTAGTTCTTGAAATTTCGTTCACACAATACAGTTGTTTCCTATCATTCATTAAAACCATTCTCAATTAAAAATAACATGCAGTTTTCATTGTCATTGAGATCAAAGAAGAACATGAGACCCTAGAATTTAATAAATCCTTGATATGTACATTTTCATGGAATTAATACTGAAGAGTTTTTCATAGAGGTTCTAATCATGATGAATGGGGTAGTTCCCTAGGATTTCATGATATTCCTTATAATTATAACTAACATATTTGGATAATTCAAAAATAATATTTTCCTATAGATGAGTAGGTGTGATTCAAGGAGGCTTTCATCATCTTTTACTAAAAATGATGTAAAAAACCCAGGAGGATTCGACTTCCAAATTTTTTTAAAGTGATTCGGTAGCCTTATTTTAGGATGTCCTATATTAGTTTAGGGGCATGGAGGTTCAAGGAGTTTTGGGTGACATTTTTCTTCTATTTAGGTTCCAAAACATAGAAGGAAATTTTTTTAAGCATAGGGAAAGGTAATTGTTTTTAGTGGTCCTGTTCTTGAGTATTTGGAATGCATGTAAAATTTCAAGACATGAGGGGATCCCCTCTTAGAGTTTGGTTATGGTGGTCTCGGATAAGTATCTGGTGGCTGAGTTGATTCTTCTCATCAATTAGGTTAATCTCCCCCCATATTTATTATCATTTCTAGGTTGTCATGTTTCAGTTCCTATGGCCATAATATCATCCAAAAAAGGTAAATGGGTGCACTGGATACCTCTGATGTGTAGTATTATGCATTATGTTGGTGTTTCATGCTCTAAAAAAAATACATGGGGGGGGGGAGCTATTTCAGAGAGGTCCGCTCTATCTTGTTTATTTTTAGATCTATCTTCATGCAAGGTTATTATATCATTACTGAAGATTCCACCACTCTCTCAGGCATGGATTTATGCTACTATCTTGGTATTATTCTAAACAAGGTGTAAATTACCTCTTATATTTATATCTTATCCCTTTAAAAGACTATTTTTATCCCTTAGTATATCATTTATTTTATCTATAGATGCAAAATATTTTTTAACAACCACATTGATCTATCTCATATATGGAGGTATGGTAACAAGGTCCCCAATTTTCTTACTCTTTGGGACTCTCGAATTACCCATGTACTATCTTTATTAGAATAAGTCCCCAATGTTTTTTTAATTTAGTTAATGTCGACGCCCTTGGTGTTCACTTCTTTAGAACTCCTTGGATTGGTTTTTTGGCCTTACCCCTTCCTTGAAATAAAATATCAACATTGTATGGATAAATTTCAATTATCTAACACTATTATGCCTTGGTACTTGTTCTTTCATATGAGATTTTTTTCAAGACTTATGTTAGAAACTTATTTTTTCATGTTATTTGAATATAATATTTCTTTATTTATCATGTTTCTTCATTTTATATTGATTTAATCCCTAATGATACATTGTTATGTTTTAACTTACTAAGATTTTTATAGAACTCATCTGTTGTTTTTACATTCACATAGTTGGGAAGATGTGTATAACCTATATGGATTTCATAAGTGGATAAAGTGTGGTTTAATTATTAAGAAATGTTTACAAGTATTGTAAAATATGTTTATTATATAGCTCATCATAACAGAGACTAAAAATATTGATCTTGGGATTATTTTATTATTGGTAAATGTTTTGATTTACATATAGAAATGATGTAAAATAAATATTCATTTATCTTGAGTCATCTCACTTGGTATCAAATTCTATGAGTAATATATGTGTTTTTACCAATAGTTTTTGGTGTGAAAGCTGGTGTCACCTGATCTAGCATCGATGTAGGGTTTAGTTATTTTTTTTGGGTTTAGTTCTTCTATTTTTTGGATTAGGATGAGAGAACAATTTTGAAAGAACTATGGAATAGTATAAGTACATGATAATATCTTATATATTTGGTAAATAATAAACTATGTTGTTTCATAGTAATTAAATCCTTATTAGATATAATTAAGTGGATACAATATCTAGTACAAATGAACCATGGGGTAATAACCCCAAAAGTATAGTCACATAACAAATTGATCTTAATCAACTGTATGATAAATAGACCAAACAAATCACCTTATTTTTCACTAAATGGAGCAATTATTTGGTGATTCACTCATTCATTATGATCAATTATGTAGGATTTTGAAATATTTATGTTATAAAATATAATAGTACATGACCGTCGATATCCACGGTCAAATTGCAGGAGTTAAAGGTTGATCCAGTTTTATCATATTTGAAATGAACATATCAGATGTAATAATGAAGGTATCAATATAGAAGAAATATTAGGATTTCGTTTTCATATACATATGATTATTTCCTATTATTTTGTTAGACATCATTATAAGCATTTTGGTTTTATTATTTAGTTGTAAATAGGATAATTAAAATGAATATTTGAAAGTATTTTCCCCAGATATTCATATAACCAAATTATATAGAATATAAGGTATAAATTCTTGAGATACATGGAAATATAAATACAAGACTATTATGTGAGGAATTATGAGTCTCCTAGTATCAATGATTTTGAGTTTGATATCATGGTAGAAAATATATTTTCATTTTAATATGGATCCCTTAGTGTCATTAATTAGGGAATAATAATAAAAATTATGGAGAGAAAATTTATTTAAGTGAGGGATAATGTAATGCACCAATATTTTAGTACATATTTTAATTTAATTAAATAATATTTTTAGTAGTTCTCTTCATATGTAAAACCCAACTAAATTGAACAACGATGTATTTTATTAAGATAAAATTTCAAATATTAAATATGAATGTAAACAATTTTAATATTGAAATATGAAGGTATACATATGATTAATTGAATACAGAAATATATTCATAGATAAGAATAAATGTCACCATTACTTATAATTAACTAATAAAATTATATAAGTATAGCTAGACAAATAAATAAATAATTTTACACATAAAATGTATTTTTTTGTTTATAGTCTATTTCTAGGTGTTATGAAGTTTTATTTCAAATAAATTATATTACAATACATCTTATTTTTGGAAGAATAACTTATCAACACAAATTTAATTTTTAATTGATAAAACATAGGTATACAAATAATCAATAATTTAAAAAAAATTCATTTAAAAACTAATTTTCATTATATTTTATATTTCCATTTAAATGATAAATTCAAAAAATTTATATTTTGTATGAGTAAAAATATATTTCAATTTTTGATTCAAAATGATAATATTATCTTAGGATGAATTTTATGTTATTTAAAAAAAATTATGTGAATAAGAGAAATTAAGAATTTAAAAATATTATAACTCTAATGATAACATTACAAAATAACCATGACTTAAAAACTTATGAATCTTTTCCTAATAAAATTTGTATTAAATATATAAAATTAAACATTTCAAAATATTATATTTATTTTATAATCTAATAATATTCAATTTTGCACCTAATGATGTATTATTTTGAATTAGTTTATGCATTAAAGAATTATTATTTAAGAAATAAATTTTATCAGTTTTAGAAATTTAATATTATGAAATTTTTTTGATATTTATAATCCTAATATCAAAAATATCCAATAAGGTTGACTTTATTTTGAGTTTAAAAATAATTAACCAACATTAAAAAAAATTATTGTAGTATAAGATACATTTGGTAAAATGTTAAACATAAGGATACAAGTCTTTAATCACTCAAACCTAGAATCCAAATGAATGGTTAAGTGTCAAATCAACCCAAAATCAATGTCTATCAATTATTTTCATATTTTGTAGCCACATTCCATGAATAGTGACATGCCAATCTATATTATTACAAAAAAACCACACTCCTCACATATAAAAGGGGATTTCCACCACCAATTTATATACAAATTAAAATTATAATTCTACTGTACACTTTGATTTTAGTTTAGAGTTTTTTTATAAAATAATAATGTCTTTGATGTCATACACCACTCATAACCCACTATTTAAAAAAAATGACAAAATAGTTTAGATATGATTGCTATAACATATTGGTTAGGTTAACGAGTATGAATAATAACATCCGCAATACTAAATATATATAATATATTTTTTACTTATAAAAAATGATATTCAATCAGGAAATTTAGCATTGATAAATTTTTTTATGGAATATATAAGAATCATTTTTTTTTCTTTAAAAATATTTTCCCTCCAAAAATAGTTTTAGGTACTTTATACACTGATAATTATAATTAATATATTCTAATTTTACAATATATAATTTATAAATTAAATTTATTTTTGAATTTATCATGTTAGAATTAAATGAAAGTGATTTTATTGAATTTCTATAATTTTGTTTTTTATGCGAATATTAGAAAACTGATTTTTGTGAAAACTGTAATTTATTTATTTTTAATTAAAAATTTAAATTCAATTTTAGATTATATTTTAGGTTGTAGAATTATAAATTTATTAAATCTAATTAATTGTATTGGAATTAATATTTTATTTTATTTTGGGATAGGTTCATTATTATACATAAAACACATTTTTTTTTAAATTGTTCTTAATTATTTTTTCATAATTATATTAAAATTAAGTTTTTATCATTCATGAATTTTAATATGTGAAAATATATTTCAAACTTATAATCATGATGTTGAAAATTTTAAAAAATTTCCATATCATTTTTATTTTAAATGATTAGCATCCATGGTAAATGTTTTTCACCAAAGTAATGTCAAAACCGGTTAACAAAGGTTTATCTATTCGATAAGGTTTCAAAATAAACAAAAAACATGCCTTTATTTCATTTAATGTGTTAATTTTAACCATAAACATCCAAAATTTAAAAATATATCATTTTTGTGCCAAATTCCACTGATTATGACATTTATATTATTATATGTTAATAAAATACACAAAAATGTCACTTGTTTTCCTTAAATATTTATAATATATTTTCATACGTCTAAAAAATAATTTTATCAGTACTAATTTTTTATTTTAAATATGAATAAATTATATTTATGATTTTAATTATACTAATTTTTATAGATATTTTAATTTCCATGAATTATTAAACAATGCCGACAGAGCTCTTGTTTATGCAGAATAAAAAACTATTAAATGATTTTAAATTTTTTTAATATAATATATTCTGGATTAATTATGGGTACCCATGAATTTATTGGACAATTATAATTCAAAATTATTGTTTAATGTGCTTATATTCTAATTCCATTATTATTGTTATTTCTTTAAAGTAAAAATGTATGAATAATCAGGAAACTTTTTATAAATTAAATTTAATGATCAATTTTTTTAAAGAAATTACTATAATTTTTTTAAATAATATATTGACTATATTTTATGTTAAATCATCTATCCTATCATACATGTTTTTTTATCTTCCACTTTTATTTTTTAAAACATAATTTCATGACTTTAAAAGGGTGAAATAATTGATAAAATTTTTAAGGTTAAATATGGTTAATGAGGGGGTAAATAGAAAACTAATGTTTAAAATGACACTTAAAATTTATTAAAATTTATTTTTGATTATATTTTGACTTTACCTTCTTTAAAATTGAATAAAATATAGTTTCGATCCATTTTAAATTTGTTAAGAACATATTATATATTAATCTTTTACATATTTATAATTTTACTACTCTCCTCACATAAAGAAGTATACCTTCACATCACTCTTGTTCTCAAATGTTGAGAGACATAAATTTACCAATACCTAAAAATTCCTTACGAAATTCCATATCCATTTCATAGAGATTATTTTTTTCTATATGACCATAATAAGAAGGCATACTGTGTAAAAAAGTAGGATTTCTAAATAAGAGGTATAACTCATAATAAAGTTATTTTATTTTAATTTTCTTCCACCCCATTATATCTTATCCTAACTATACTGATATGATAGCATCATCACTTTCCATATAATTAAAGTTTAGTATATCTATGAAAGAATAAAAATTCTTAACATTTTCCATCTAGTGGTAAATAAATGCATTACATGTGCGTATGTATGAACAACCATATCCATATTGTGATGTGGTTTATTTTCCATAATTATCTCTCAAGGATGGATATAACAATGGATCATGTCATTCCTTGGTACATGCAACAAGGTATGAATCTCATTATTATTTGTTCAATTTTTAATATTGAATTTTGGGTCACAACTAGGCTAGGGGAAGTGGTTTGGCTTGTTGGTGGCAGCATGAGGCCATAGAATAGCTGAAAGAGGGGACCATCTTGCTGGTGTGGTTGTATAAAAAAACTACAAGACCAGAGATACCACTAGACTACCTATGGAAAACCTATAGGAGTTTTAATTTTTTTTTTCTATACCCACTATCCCACTGGTGGGTTTTTAGTGGGTGTCGACATTGTGTCCATACCCACCGGCTAGCTGGCGGCGTCATTGGAGTTGAGAATTAGTAAATATGAAAACATAATTTTCACAAAAATCAATATTTTAATCCCTATAATTTTACCCTTATGACTCTAATATTTTTTTATGATTTTAGACACCAATTTATGACTTTTTAACTCTCTCCCCTCTATTTTGGAATATTGTTCTCCAAATTTATGGTTTCTCTCTGTAATCATCAAAATCTGTTAAGTGGAATCATTTTAAAAATTGTTCTACTCTATTTATCCATGAATTTGATTTAAATTGTGAATGGATCACTAGATCTAGCATGACATGAATAATTGACCATGGTTTCTGAAGATGCAGGTTCTTTAAGACATTGTCTCATTGTATATCATCTCTGGTCTTGAAGGCAACACCATTTCCTTATATTTAGATATAAGTGTTTCTATACTATGGTATAAAATTTGTAATTACTTATATTATCCAATTATATTCTTTGGTTTTTATTTTTAATTGATTACTGTAAATGTAATTGATCATTATGGGAATTTTTTTGTTTTCAACAAGGTAGTTTTTTAATAATCCACTTGATACATTTTATATATTTGTTAAATTTTTTGAAATATTTTTTAAAAAGGAAATATGTTTTTCAACCATGGCAGTGGGGTTTCCAGATAGTAGAAAAGTTTTTACAAAAATTTGACATTGGATTTGAAATGGATTACACCTTATAAAATAGATATGAAAATTGGTTTTCTTTTTATGACTCGGAAACATTGATGGATCATTATTTTGGTTTCCATGAATGTGACAATGATTTAATATAACACATGGATAATATATGGGAATGGGTATAACATAATATAGACTACCCCATGTAGTGTTAACGATCACTGGAGGAGGTTCTCTTGATGCCATAGATACTATGGGATATCCTTTTTGAGGGACTGAATTTTCTGACCTATAAAAGTCCAGTATGCTACATAGTGTTCTTTAGAGAGTCATAATGGCTTCGTTGTATATGCCAATGTGTCGTGTACTTACCACATGTTTTCTTTGATATTAAATCAACTTAATTATATTTAAATTTTCATAATTTTACACCTTTTAATGTTATATAAATTAATACATGAAAACTATTAACATATCTATTTATGACATTGTCAATGTAATACATCATATTAATTAATATTATTTATTATAAAATTATTCTAAAAATAAGAAAATGGTTTTTATAAATAAAAATTGAGTTTCAATGTTCTATTTTATAATTTTTCTAAACATATACTAATGGTTTTACATGGTTATACATTGTGTGGATTCATTATTGGTATCCTACGCGGAACTTTTTCTCACACACTTCTATTGCCATTGGGTGTTTATGGCCTTGCATTTTTATGATATTGGTAAAGAGAAGAGAATAATTTTTTGGATGACTATCCTTAGTCGTGTTTCATACCAATGGTTTGGGATGTAGATGGATTATGGTTATGTAGAGATGAACCCAAGGGTTTTTCCAAGTTATATTCCATTAATGTTTTCCTTATCGAGCTTCAATCCTTTGTTATCCAGATATTTGATATAACCTATTTGGTTCTTGTTTTGCGATATGATATATTTTGGTTATCCTCTATTTTACTCATTTTATTTTGTATTATATCTATATTAATGGTGAAATCATTCACATATTCTATTTTATAAATCCAAGTTACTTTTCACCATCCTACGGAAAAAATATTTTTATCCAGGATTTTTGGCAAGACAATTTATGTGAATTTATTGGTTAACTCACGTTTGACTATTAATAATTGGTATCTATGCCTTAGACTAAATTAATCTTCTACTATAGTTTCTGAATCACCCAATTTTTTCTGGGGGTTGTTTATAATATTGAGATAGTACTGTTAGAACCTGATATGTCATGTTCGGGTGTGACATTCAAGCTCACATTCATGACATGACTCATGTTACCGTGGGATTTATTTTTATGTCTAATGTCCATGTTTTTTAGCCATCATTCATTAGATAACAATTTTTTCACTTTAAATGAATCAAATTGTATTCTAAATGTTTCCCATCATCTTTTGTTGTAGATTATGGATCCTAAAAGAACAGTACTTTGTATTTATAAATATATCTTTTTAGAGAAATCCTCATAGGATAGTCATATAATTTATCTAGTTATAGTGTGAAGTTTTTTTTCATATAATCTAATATAAGGGATAAGTTACTAATTTAGAATTAGAATAAACAGTGGAACATGATTTCGAATTTACAATGAATAAGACACCTATTTTCAATGGTGATAGGGGTATAATCAAGGGTAATGAATGGACTGAGATAATTTTCCTCTTTATTAAAACTCTAGAGGAATCCAAGTTTTCTTTTCCACTTATATGATCAATGGGTCAAGGAGGAATTTTTAGGGATCTATCATGTAAGTCATGTTTTGTGAAGATATCAATTGAAATACCTTCGAGAAGGATTTCAACAAATAGTTATGTCTAGATACACTAAGAGAGTTTAATGAATGATAGTTTTTTACATTTTATTAGTGATATAATTCTATCATGGAGTATACCACCTTGTTTATTGATTTGGTGAACAAGTTTCTAGAGTATGCTTCCAATGATCATCTAAATGTGAAGAGGTTTGAAATGGGTTTAAGGTAATATTTATGATCTTTGATGATTCTTATGTGCCTAGCCAAAAATTCTGACAATGTAGATAAGCAATCTATAAATATGGCATACATAGCAAGAGAGACGAGAATTTTGGAAGTATCTGTGATAATGAGTGGTAGATAGAGTTTTTTCCCTGATTATAAATTTAATAGAAATGATATACACCTAAGAGGTTTTAAACACCATGAAATGTGTTCCATTCACTTTTTTGCATGCCACCATGCTGGAGCTGAATGAAGTTATTATTTATTCAATGTCCCCAAATAGGAACCATAGTCTATCTGAAGCACTGTCTACGTGCAATGTACTTGTGTGCCACAATTTGGTCCCAAGGCACTTTCGTGCCCAATATTTTTTTTCCTGGGGTCCTATTTTTTCCTATTTATATACCATTGGGGCCTTCATTTGGATGGAAAAATTTCCCTGATTCTAAATTGCTACTATGGTTTCCCAAGGGCATCGCCCAAGTCTTCCGAAACATTCAAGGTACTTATTAAACACTTAAAGTGGAGTAATGTCTGGAGGATTATACGACATAAGTCCTTTAAGTGTTTAAATCCCATTAAACTTGTGTTCCTAAAGATACCAACCTCCCTATATCAGAAACACTTGTGCACCACCTATTCCTCCCATAAGAACCTAAGAGACCCACTTCTGGGTATACCTATGAATGATCTTGAAGGCATGAGTCAGGTCTCAACCATGAATTAAAAACCTGGTGGTTTTTCACTTAAGTGAATATTAGGTCACCTGATCCTGCTTGTGAACCCATATTTGAACGCCAGTATCTAATTGAGTTCCCCTCTTTGATTAACCTACACTCTTTAGTCTATAAAACATCAAGCCCTCCTTAAATCCATTAATGGAAAGGGTTCTTCTTCACTAACTCCCTTGTTTGAAAGGTATTCTAATGAGACCTCCACCAAAACCTCATGAATTATCAAACCTTTAGGAAAGGGACCTCAGTGTGTCTTCTATTTGGGGTTTTATATCTGCAGAGAGAGGTTTCCCATATTTGTTTCACAATGGGGTTAGTATTCTTGGAGTGTTTTTGGGTTTGTATATCCTCAGTCACATGGACCTTTCCCCGAGGAATAGTGATTGGAAGTTCCCGGTTTAGAGGATTAGAATTTGGGTTCGGACCACCCCTTCATGTCTCTAAGACCGTAACATCAGGTCTCTGGTAGGGAAGGTACAGTTTACACATACATTTCCTTTTGAACAATGGAGAAGTCCCCCTCCCCTACCAGGACTAATTCGAGGGCAACCATCCAAGTGTAAGCCACTAACCTTTCAAGCAGGAGGTTTCAATATTGATCCTTTCAACTTACTTCACCTTCACTCCTTCCCTATATTAGACCCCTTTCGAATGTAAAGAGGACATAGGTAAGGCTTGGCGCCTCACACTCTTCCCCGGTCACCTCAACCTCATCCACCGTCGCCACCGTAGACGCAACCACATCCACCAAAGGCGGAGGAAAAGTGTTGGTGCCTTTTTGGAATTTTTGACATCCTCCTATTTTTCACACTTTACATGTCTCACATGGGCTTAAGGATGTTTCATGATCACAATAGTTTTTTAAGACCTATTGAACTATGAGATCTCTAATTCCCGTTCATCCCAGGATACATTGGACTCCTGGTTGAAGGCCGAAGCTCAAAAGGGTACCCTTTCAAAAGTTTTCACCCAATCATGTCCCCTAAAATGAGAGGCACTCATTAATAATCCTCAACAAGGTGAATGAACTACGAGAACTCTAATTCCAATCTTAATTGGGATAAATATGATGCCCTCTTTGGGCCTGATCTCACTGAATATCCTCTTCGGAAATCCAAACCTAATTTCCTTATTATGGGAATCCTCCTAAAGAATAATCCCCAAATTAAACACCCAAATCATCAAGGCATAACATTAAATAATTAAGCACAAACACATTTCTATTAAATGACTATAATCACTTATAGGACTCATTAAACTATTTGGACTTTGATTCCCATCCAAATGGGATACATTGAAAGACTCCTTGATGTTAAAACCCAACACTTCAAATCAATATTAATCTCCTTGTCCCATATTCCTAACATGCTCTAATATTACATGAAATCCCATATTCCTTCCAAGTACCTTGGTATGCTTGGGCATAAGTCCCATACCAAACCTTGACTATGCAACTTTTTTTTACAGGACCTTATCGCATAACCATAAAAGGTAGGATGTGTCCCATTAAGAAGCACCGAACTATGAGGGTTCTAATTCCTTTCACAAAAATACGTTGGTATCCCATTTTATGGGTATGATCCCAATATCAAAACAAAACATCATCTCCCTAGATGACAATAAATTCCAGAGTGCCCCACTGAGTGGCTAAAAAACCAGTATCATCATATCACCGATTAATAGACTCTATAAATAGCATATGAGAGGATACCATTGATGGAGAAATTTGAATACATATAGATATCTCCATTAATAAAGAAACCTAAATACATATTGATGATAAAAATTTTCACACATGTTAATAAAAGATTGTAAATTATAAGGAAAACCTATGTTATACGTGGTGAATTAATAAGGATTCATGAAAATATCTTAAATTTATAAAGAGATCCATGGAGAAGACAATAATTCCCCCCAAAAGGGAGTGATGTGTCTCACCTCCCATCCTTTTTACCAATGCTTGTTCTTAATTATAATAATGTTCAAACATAAAAAACACTTGAATTTTGAAAGAAGATCACTTTGGGATAAAAAACTATTTCACATTTCCAGTTCGATGAGTATAACCAATGGAAACAACTGGGAAACAGTGATTCTTAAATTAGAACACATGATTCATGGAATTTCAAAGCATAGGTGGAAAGTTTATGAGACAAACATCAAGGAAGAGCCTAGCTCTGTATTACTATTTCTTGAAAAAGTTACACCTCCATCTTTATTTTTAAGATGCACACAAGGTATGTCACACATGTTTGAAATATCGAAATATTTAGTGTTTCACTGATAGGGAATCCCAATGCAGTAGAATTGGATAAAATTTCACCAAGGGCTCTCATTTTATACTTGATATAGAAAAAAGTGGTGGGATTCCAACCTCATGATAAGGGAGATGGTTAGTTGTAATATATAGGGCGGGATGCGGTTAGATATCAATATACAACTGACTGAGAATCAGAGGAGGTAAATGCATGTTCAAATACTATGAGAGGTAATTTTTTATACCATGTTATATGGTTATTAATTTTTTTGATATTGGTGAATCCCATTCTTTTTTCTCTATCCAATATTATCAATAATTTGTTATAAATTTTTTATCAAATTCATTTCTTGATTAATCTTTCTTATCATTTAGGAATGAAGTCCAAGTAGGGATCTAAATTCCCTAAGTATTAAGTGATGTTTTATAACCTTGCTATTTTGTGGGAGTTTTTAGATCACGACATTGAAATATTTTAAATTATCATTAGAATAGATTTTAGGTTTAGTAATAAATCCCAGATTTATTTTTTCATTACTATGTATAGTTTCTATCACTTGATGGAGTAAATAATTCCTTATAAGGTGTTTGGGATCCACGATCAGGATTAATAGACCCTATGGGTTCTAGTGCGGAGTTGATATCCTTCTAGTTTTCATAGTTGTTTCTTGATGAAATTGATATATGTAATAGCATATCTCTTTTAGTAGTGGTTTTTGAGTGTCCCAAAAATTTTACAAATGATTTATCTTGGTTACCAACCTATAGAAAAATTTAGTTCACTATAGGCTTGTAAGGGTTTGACACATTTATGTACCCTCATACCATATTGAACCAATAATATTAAAATAATTAAATATCCAACTTGAGGATATTTTAACTAAGGGATTTTCTTCCATGTTTTTTTCTTGAGATTTACCTATGATAATTTTATAAGATTAGAAGGGGAGTATTTTTATTTATATTTAGTAATGGAAACTCAGCCTAGTGCTGATAAAGAACAAATATCCCTTACTCATAATAGATTGAAATTTTGATTAACATAAGGGACATTGGTGTTCTATGAAGAATGATATGATATTGTGGTACCATCATCTAAGGGTATGGGAGGATGGTGTTACTAATATATTTTTTATGATTAGTTACGTGAACTATGTTTTTTTGTTGATGATATTTGACCATATTAATCCTCAAAAAATGTATATTTAATTGATGTGCCAAATATTTTTACAGTTCTTTGATTCAATTGAGGTTATTTTCAATAATGTTATTTGTGTTTATTATATATTGGAGTAGGACCATTCCAATCATCTTGACATCAACCAATGAATACTATGAAAACATAATCTATGCGAAAATATTTCTCAATGTGAGTTCTAAATTAGAGAGGTGAAATTTTTTTCCATGTAATTACTAAGAAGGGCATATCAGTAGATCCTTATTTGATTTAGGAAATTTATGTATTTGGAGATACATTGGAATGTATATAAAATCCATTGTTTTTTGGATATGCTGGTTATTATGGTGAATTTTTTTGGGAATTATCTAAGATTATGTATCCTATGATTTAGTCTACCCATAAGGGTCTAGATAATTTTGTAGAGTGATTAGTTCTAGAGTTATTTTAAGTTGATGAAAGTTAGACAGACTTGATCTCCACTCTTGATAATTCCAGAGTTGGGTATTGGTTATGATGTATACTGTGATGCCTCAGGTATTATATTGGGTTGTGTTTTTATATATGGGTTACATGTGGTAGTTTATAGATAAATTCAAATAAAAATCCATGATAATAATTCTCCCACACATGGTATTACATTATTAGTGGTTATGAACACACTAAATACTTTTGATCACTACCTTTTGCAGAGTGTTTTATGTTGTGTTCAGACTATAATAGTCTAATGTTTATTTTTACTTGAGGGTTCCCTACATGAAAAATATGTATTAGGTTGAGTATGTTAAAAACATTGATTCTAATATTTATTTTATCCCTGATAAAGGTAATGTGGTTGAAAATAATTTTAGTAGGAAATTACAAAATCAGGTAGTGAATAAATCAGTGGAAGATTGGTGTTTGATGATCTTGTTTTATAAGATAGACTTTGATGAAGATAGAGTTGAAGGAAAATTATGCCTAGTTTGGACATAGGATGTATCACATATAGATGATTGGATTCATCTAGGTTTGGTAGAGGATGTCATGTGCAAGTGTTTCAACGTATCTTATATGGTTGGATACCTTGAATGAGTGTTCTCAGTCTCTCGATGGGGCTCTAGGTTTTCTTGGTAGGATGGATTTTCTGATAGAGTTTTGGAGGGTGTGGATGGATAATGGACCCTGATTGAGTTGGTCCATGAAACCCACAAATACCAATATATTCCATGATTTGATACTTGTTTATTGGTTGCTGGATATGATATGATTTATTAATGGTTTTTAATCATAGATCCTCACAATTTAGAAAATCAAGGTAGAACAAAATAGATCATAGGGGTTTCTACAACTATAAACCATTCTAGTATAAAAGTGGGATCAGATAACCATGGAAGTTGTGATTTACCTTCCTCATTAACCTATCGGTAATAATACAATATGGGAAGTTATTGATCAAATATCTAAATTAGGTCATTTACTACCAATAAAGAAGTCGAAAAAGGATGAGGTGATTTGGAACTTGTATGTGAAATAGGCTATTTATCTTTACGAGGTTCCATATGTTAATGTTTTATATAGATATCCCCACATTATATTTTAGTTATAGATAAGATTTCAGATAGTGAGGGGTACCCATTTGATGTTGAATATGAATAACCATACATAGATGAATGTCCAGTTTAAGCAAGCCATCAAGATTCTTGAGGACATGTTTTGGGCTTCTGTGTTTGTCTTTAGTGGGTCAAGAGAGAAACATATTACATTATTATAGTTTTCCTATAATAATGGATACATGGATTCGATACATATGGAAAAATTTGAGACATTTTATGGGATTACTTTCAATTGACCTGTCTTTTGGGAAGTGATTGGGGATCAGTCGTTGGTTAGAATGAGTGTCATTAAAGAGATGATAAATATCATGTAGTTGATCTAGAAGTGGTTATCAATAACTTCTAGTTTCTAGAAATTTTATGGAGATCAGTTTTTCACCTATTAGACTATGAGTTAGGTGATTGGGTTTTTCGTATCATTTCATGTTGGTCCCATGCTCTCCAGCTCCACAACAGTCAAGTACCTGATGAAGAATGGCACTTGACTTTCTCTATAACTGCAAACATATAATCTATTTGGGCCAAAAAGCATGACCCAAATAGGATGTGAGATGAATCCCAGTAGGAAACCACCCAAATAAATGTGCCAAAATGTCAGTGAATATATATATCAGCAAAAATTCAAAACGAAGTAATAAAAAAGGATGTACTCAAAATTAAATAGTCCTACTGTTTCAAACTACATTCATTTAAATTTATTAAAAATTCATCCAATCATTCACAAAAAATCTTGTGGGAATGTTCTTAAATCCCAAGCCCACTGGTTCAACCAACAATTCACAAGAATAAATATATAAAGATCATATAGGAAAGCTCAAACAGTCTAACCCCTTTCGTCTCATGAAAACCAAGACTCTCTGAGGAATAACTCAACATTCATTCCTCCTGTGGTATTTTAACGATAAAATATAGACTATCTGAGGAAGAACTCAATGTTAATTCCCATTGTGGTCTCATAATGGTATAATATACAATTTGAGGGTGAACTCATCGTCAATACACCTATGGTATCACAATGTGAAAACTATAACAGACACTCTGGGGAAGCCCTCAACCTCAATTCCTCTTATGGTCTAAATACACCAGGTTATCACCACCTGGTGAAATAGAATTGTGCAAAAAAAATATACCACAACCAAAAGAAATCTCAAATACTACTTGGATAAGAAACTAAAATTCATATCAAAATCATGTAATATAATATCAACACCAACCTAACAGCACTAGGCATGGAAATGAAAACATCATAATAGGCAGTTCTAAACCTAATGACCAAAATAAAACAAACACAGAAAACACATCCATAAGAAATGTAATAGACACAATTCATAATCAAAACCCTTACCAATGAAATCAAACAAAAGATAACATCAATAAGGTTAACATTCCAGGACACACAATACCCTAATTGAGGGTATTTATCAATTTTACACATATAATCCAAAGACAAATACAGAAAGGCACAAACCACCTACATCGACGTTGTGTGATTGATATAGTTGAACCTCATCCTTTGAATCAAACTAGAACATCATATATCTTCACAAATGTTAAAAAAAATCAACCTAGAATATCCCATGAGAGAGGATAAAATAGAAGAAGAGGCTTTATAAGAAATAAGAAATCACTGAGATGATTCCAATGCAATAAAAGATGTTCAATTTGGATAATGGAGAATGAATTGTGGGCTTAGAGAAGATTCGACAATTTTTGTTGCTCTTGGATGAGACGAGGCTGGAAGAAAGTGTTTCTAGAAATTAGATGTGACCCTGGTCTGATTTAAAAAATAAAAATATAAGTACACAGTGTGTTCTTTTAATGTACACGCTGTGTACAACCTTAACTGGCCTATGTTTAGGCGGTCTCCATGTCCCCTCAAACGGCATGTACTAGCTATTACACGGCTACCTATGGAAAACGGGTACACGGTGTGTACTCCTTAAATTTCCCAAACTCAACTTTTTCTCAGAAACCCCAAAAATCATGATCCATACCTAAAATAAAGATCTATGTTCTTAAAAACATCTACTCTTAAAGAAATTCATCCATGAATTTCCCTAACAAAGAGGCACACAAGAAGAATCCTTGAACAACTCTAGACACTAAAATTGCTCATCAAACTCTCTCTTCCAACTCTCATCCTATACTCGCTCGTGTTTGCACAACACCAATACCAAAGATATAGACCGACTATAGAGATTCATCAGGCTACAATAAAAAATCTAGATAGGATGCTCCTAAAACAATGCGTCCACCTCCAACTCATCCTCCTCGTGTTGAAAAACATGAGACATGTATTAGAAGTAACACCATATCTAAGAAATGTGGAAGATGTCATGCATAGCTTGGTAGCTATGAGGTAATTATAAATGATAGAGAACTGGATCACCTCTCTCTAAAACTACAAATGACCCTATCTATCTTGGTGAAAGCTTTCCCCATCTCATAATCCTCATATGTCCCAACCTTGGTGTGACACATAAGAAAACTTGATCTCTGACCTTGAACTACTAAGGTCATATCCATTTTCCATCATAAGATATATGTTGTGACTGTTCAATATCCATCCTCTTCTTACTCAAATCCACCATCTCTATGGTCTTCTGGAAAAAATGAGGTCCCATTATAGCTACTACTCCTGCCTCTATCCAACCTAGGGGTGATCATCATGGCCTACCGTAAAAATCCTTATAATGTGCCATCTAAATTGTTCCCTAAAAAATATTATTTTAGAAAACAAATCTACCAAAGGTGTTTGATTCTCCCATGATCCTCCAAAATATAGGATGCAAGCTCGAAGAATGTCATCCAGCACCTAAATAGTGCACTCGAACTGGCCATCTTTCTAGGGATGGTCAGATTACCTCAAAATTACCTATGTATCCAAATCCATCTAGAGTCCCTACCAGATGAAATAAGTAAATTGGGAATCCCTATATGAAATGATGGATTGGGGAAGCCCATGTAAACATTCGATCTGTAGAATGTAAAATCGTACAAGATCATCAACATTGAAGGTCTCCTTGATTTGTAAGATGTGTGAAACCATTGTGAGTCTGTCAATGATAACTAAAACTACATCATTACCTCAAGGTGAACTCGGTAATTGTGTCACAAATTCCATCACGACATCAGTCCACTTCCAATCAAGAAAGGGTAACTACTGTAAAATCCATTCTGGTCACTGATTCTCCACCTTCACATATTGACAGTTGGAACACCTCATGAAAAAAACATAAACATATCTATTAATGCCTGGCCACCCACACTAACAGTGTCAATCTTGATACATCTTGGGGACACGAGGATGAACTGTCCAAACTAAGGATTGGAAATCCCACATTAGCTCCTCATGTATGTTTTCTTACACTTATAACTGTATATGAAACTGTAAAATATCATCCTATGATATGCTCCATCCAAGAGTGTGGTCCTATCCAGACACACACTCTTGTAGGACTAATCCTTCGGAATCTGATAGATTCCACATTCTTACTTGATCAAGTAGAGTAGAGGTAACATATACCGAAGAAAGAAAAGTTTTCCCTTGTCTATCGTGAACCTCCAAATGAATATAAGAGAATATATCCATAAGTTCCCACTCACTGCTGGCCTCCTAAACTGCGTCTATCTAAGTAATCCTGGTCAATGCATCAGCCACAATGTTTCCTTTCCCATGTGTGTAAGAAAGCTCAATGTCAAAAGACTTAAGGTACACAACCCACCTCCACTGTTTCAAATTCAGATAATTATGGGTAAATATATACTTGGTACTTTTGTGGTCAGTGTACACCACTAAATGCTCTACTAGAAGGTAATGTCTCCAATAATGCAACATAAGTACAACTGTGGCTAACTCGAGATTATGAGTCGGGTAATTCCTCTCATGTGGCCTCAACTGTTGAGACTTGTACGCAATGACTCCTTCCCCTGCATAAGCATTGCACCCATAATGATAATTGATGCATCACAATAAACAGTATAACTCTTTCCTGTATCTAGAAAAACTAGTATCAGTTCTGAAGTCAACACCCCATTCAGCTTACGGAAGGTCGAATCACAGAAATATTTCCACAGGTAATTCCCACCAATCTTATTCAGGCTTGTCAGTGGAACTGCTAAGCATGAAAAGTCAAGTATAAAATGTCTGCAGTAACCATACATACCTAGGAAAATCAATACCCCAAATACACTCTTCTAATTCTCCCAAGAAACTACTGCTCTCACTTTATTAGGGTCTACCGATACTCCTATCTCTAAGATAACATGACCCAAGAAGTGAATCGGGTCCATCAAAAAGTGGCATCTTGAGAGCTTAGCATGTAACTTATTCTCTCTCAGTGTACTCAAAATGATCCTAATATGGATTTGTTGGTCATGTTGAGTGTAAGAGTACACAAAGATATCATCCAAAAAACCACTATAAAGGAGTCCACGGAGGTATGAAATACTCGGTTCATCAGTGCCATAAAAACTGCAGGCATGTTCACGAGATAGAATGGAATAACCACATACTCGTATAGACCATACCTACTCCGAAAGGCTATAATATGTATATCTAATGGTCTATCATGTGACTGAGGATTTCCAGATCTCAATTAAATCATCAATAAACCTCAAGATCCTCGAAGATGATCAAAGAGATCATTAATACTCAGAAAGTGATATTGGTTTTTGATCATCAACTAGTTCATCTTCCAATAATCCGCACAATGTCTGAGGGTACCATCTGCCTTCTTCGAAAACATAAAAGGGGATCCCCAAGGAGGTGTACTGGTTCGAATGTATCCCTTTTCATATAACTCTTATAACTGCTTCTTAAGCTCCTGTAACTCTGGTGTAGCCATCTTATAAGGAGGAATGGACATTGGTTCCACTCCTTTAACGAGCTCAATAGAGAAATCTACCTCTCTCCCTAGAGGTAAACCTAAAAATTAGTCTACAAATACATCCCCAAAATGATCTACCACCGAAAGAAAGTCTATATATGAAGTCCTCTTGTTATCCAGATATAAAATATTCGTATACCCTATATTAAAAAGTGCAGAAGCTAAAACTGAGGAAACTAAAACTGTACCTATAACCATAGAGGGACTGGGATCCTACTCATTCTAGGTCTACACCAATGCAAAATCCTAACCTACGCCATGGACCTGTAAATCTGTCTGTGATCCCTAAGCTGATCCACCCTGTGTCTGTCAAAAACCCTATGTCTGACCCCTGTGGACATTGCCTCCACCTCCACCTAAACGGCCTGACGAACTCCAGTTCCCTGACTGATGAGAAACTGGTGTTCATGCTCATGAACATAGAGTCATAGAAGGACCCCTATCACCACTACTGGTGAGAAAAAACTAACAGAAATGCAGAATATGACCCATATTGCTCTAATATCGACACTCAACTGGGTCTCTCGAGAAATGTGTCATCGTATGCCTGCTCTTCCAGTACTATAAGCATACCACCAGGCTCCCGAAATGAGTATCCCACGTACTCGGATCTTGAAACATTGACTCTATACAATGCTTCAATCAAATTAGATGGAGGAATACCAACTCCAGATTCCGAACCTCTATGGATCACAATGAAAGAATCCATCAGGTTGTGCTCTTTGAACAATTCCTAGTCAACTATAAAAGATATGGAAGTCATCCTGAAGATGTTAAGATGGGTTCAGTTGTCATGCCTATGACCATACTCAAACATTCTTGTCAGTAATAAATCATCACCCCCAAAATGGGTCTAAAGCACTGCAACTTTTTGAAGCTTTAAGAATACTCCATGACTGAGAGGATACCATGCTCCAAACTCATGAAATCTCAGGCTCGATCGGCCCTCAAATACTCCAGGTAAATGTAGTCATAAAAGGTATTCAAGAACTCATCTCAAGACATAACCTTATAATGTCTCGCTTATGATATAATGTCCCACCATCACTGGGTGGAATCCCAAATAATGTAAGTAGAAAGCTTCAACCTCCTCTTTAAAGGATTCTTGAGATGATCAATTGTAGACAACATGGCCTCTAATGATGACTTTGTAGCCTAAGGTCCTCCGTCCCATGAGAAAGTGTGAGGATTATTCTATAGAAAAACTCACGTCAACTCTTCCATAGATGGGATAGGATGTTGTGCTCACTAGAAGGTCTACATTAACCTCATGATTGACACTTGTATCCAGAATGATGGCTGATTCCACAACAGGTATGATGAGAGGATTTGTTGGTAGTCCCTGATATGCCGTGTCCGGTGTCTTATCGTTTCCCTATATCTGGCATTCAACCAGAAGACATATCGATGGAATGAATCTTTAAGTTGAAGTGCACATCTGAGTTCAATATTATAAAGGGATGAAACATAGAAGTGAAGGAAAGGAATATGAGAAATAAAACATTGATGTTTTTTAAAACATGTATACATGGCATGTATGACCCATACATGATGTGTTACCTTAATCCTTTACATGGGAGTATTCTTATGCAATCACAAGTTATGTAAAACCCCTACATATGGAATGTTCTACTTGTGACATGGTGTATCCTTGAAATATTTTCCCCCTTCTTGAGTTCCTCTACACAGCTAAACCACACGGTTCTCACCTAGGTAACACTACACGACATGTTCACCATACACACAGTGTGTACCACTTAAGATTCATCCATCTGTGTTGATGGTCACACAACTGGATACACCATCCATACAAGATGGTGTTTTTATTCCATACAAGACGTGTACTAGAAAGATTTCACTGAACTGTGTCATTAGTCACACGACCTGATACATAGTCTCTATAACATGATGTGTACTCCCAGTGCATGGTGTGTTCCGCCAAACAATTTCCCAACCATGTGTCTTTTCCCACATAGTCAGCCACATGGTCAAGGTCTACATAGAAAGTAAAAAAAAGTACATGGTGTGTACTTTTGAAAAGTTGTTCCTTCCCAAATAGAAGAATACATGGCATTTATTCATCATTACACACCTTGAAAACTGGTTTTTTTTCAGACAATAAGCCTTATAAACCAGTCCGGAACACCATATAAATCACTGAAACAAACATTAAAGAGACAATTTCTAATCCATGGGGGACCACACTCCCCATGAATTAAGGTTTGGAATCATATTCTTGTATATCACAAGTATAACAGTGAAATAAATCACAAGATCTAACAAATTCTGATCCATGAGGGCCCATAACACCTTAGGGACCAAAGTTTGATGCCCATTCAAATGAATCATTAAATAATAGAAATGCCATATTAAATTAAAGGTATTCTATCAAGACAACTATCACAAAATCATGTATATATAGAACAACATCTATCACAACAACATGAAATCGGTAATAAACCCTAAATGTTATGATAAGAATGAATGACTTGTGATCTCTAGAAAGTGAATATATGATGCATGAAATGGAAAAACCTCATCTCATCTGTTTTCAATAGAAATAGAACCTCAAATATCTATGATAACAACAAAAATAATATGAATCACCCAAAGATGAAATAAAATCAATTGTAACAATTGAAAACCCATAAAAATAGTAATAACTGAGGTAAATTGGTTTTTCCCTATACACTGGTTAGCTACTCTTGGGAAAAACTTATTAAGAACTACCCATTCCTTATTATCCCTATATATAGGATCCAGATAGTAAGACAAACTAGAAAAGAAACTTCTTAGATAACACTTTGTAATGTCCTAGTTTCGGGTGCCACCCAAAGGTGTCCCGTACCCGGTTGGTCACATTACCACGTGCGGATTTCCCCGAATGCCAGAGGCTACTAATTATTAGTGAGGGACTTGGGTGTGATAGTGGGGAAACTATTCCCTCATTGGCAGAGTAACACATCATAAGGGAAATAATACACAACAACGGAAGTAGTAATACCATACAATAAGTAAACAATGGAAGACTAAAAGTAAATAAACATCTGGAGCACATATATAATTGATGCATGTAACATATGTCAATGAAAGCAGCCAAAAAATTGAAAATTATATAAAATATAATACTAATCCAAAGTAAAATAGAAAAAAAATAAACTCTAGCAGCATCGTAATCCTCATCATGGTCCCATGCTTTATAGCTCCACAATAGTCAATTACCCGATGAAGAATGAAACTTTCCCTTATCTATACTTGAAAACATATATTCTGTTTTGACCCAAAATCATGACCTAAAAGGTTGTGACAAAAATCTCAGAAGGAAACCACCCAAATATTTGTGCCTATCTGTCAGTGAATTTATATAGCGGGAAAAATGAAAAATGAAGTAATAAACACGAAAGTACTCAAATGTAAATAAAACTACACTTGCAAACTACCTTTATTTGCATTTATTAAAAATTAAACCAATCATTGAGAATAAACACTCTAGGAATGTTCTCACAGCCTAACCCTTCTTGTTTAACCAATCATTCACAAGAATAAAGATATAAGAACTCTTTGGGAATTCTCAAACATCGTGACCCCTTTGGTATCATGCAAAAAAATCTCTCTGAGGAAGCACTCACCATCAATTCATCCTGTGGTATTTTAACAATAAAATATAGACTCTATAACCATGAAATCAATGTCAATTACCCATGTGGTCTCATAACCATATACTATATACACTCTAATAGGGAACTCATTATAAATCCCCCATATGGTCTCGCAACGTGAAAAGTATAACATACACTATGGGGAAGCCCTCATTGTCAATTCTTCCAATGGTCTAACTACACTAGGTTCTCACAGCCCTATGTAATACAAGTTTGCCCAAACAATATCCCACAACCAAAGTGAATCTCAAATACTACTTGGATAAGAAACTAAAATGCATATAACAAGAATTTCATATAATATAAACTCGATACGAACAACACTAGTCATGGAAAACAAAAGAGCATAACATTCAGCTCTAGAACCAACAACCAAAATCAAACAAACTTGGAAAACACATACATATGAAAGATAATAAAACTAATTCATAATCATGACCCTTACACATGAAAGAAAACAAAATCAGTCACCAACTTAGTGAAAATTCAAATACATGTAATACCATAAACTAGGGTATTCATATCTTTTTCACATATAATTAAAAGACAACTATAGAAAGGAACATACTACCTACATCCACATTGTATGATCGATATAGTTTATCCTTATCCTTTGAATCAACCTTGAATGTCGTATATCTACAAAAACATAAAATATTATAAACCTTGAATATCACACGAGAGAGGAAAAAATAGGAGAAAAGGCTCTAGAACAAGGAAGAACTCACTGAGGTGATTTCTATGGAATAGACGGTGTTCGATTTAGAGAACATATGACAGATTGGGGGCTTAGAAGAGATTTGACGATTGACTTTGCTCCTGGATGATACAGTGATAAAAGTAGGTGTCTTCAGAAATTGGACATGACCCCAGTCCAATTTAACAAATAAAAATAAATGCACACAATGTTTTCTTTTAATGTACACACCGTGTACATGCCTTAACTATCCTCCACTTAAGGTGGTCTTCCGGTCACCCCACATGGAAATGTACTCACTATTACACGGCTAGTACACGACTAACCACAGCAACCGGGTACACCACGTGTACTCTTAAGTACATAGAGTGTGCTCCTTATATTTTCAAAACTCTCATTTTCCTCAAAAACACTAAAAATCAAGATTCACACCTGAAATGAGGATCTGGGTTCTCACATCTTAATATTCAAGATCTTGTAGTGAATCGAGAATGCGGATTATCAATTGGACATACCTATTTTTTATGTCTATCCATGATGTGTTCAATTTTTCCCAGATGAAGACGTAACAACCACATATATATATCATATGATTGATCTAGAGACCTGCCTTTTTTGATTACATAATTAATATATCATTTTTAAGATAAAAAACATTTTAGTGATACAATCGTGGGACCAAAGAATTATTATATTGGGTAAATTATGGTAAAAATTTAAATTTATATAAGAAAAATGAAACTTTGCATAATTATTTATTCTCTATTTTCTTAGTGTCTCTCATATTCACCTTAGTACAAATAATCATTTGAGGATATACATAAAAAAATGGGTGAGCTAAAAGACCAGTAATGGGAGGTATAACATGGGGTGAAAATGGGAATGAATAAAAAGTACATGCGTGAGCATAATCATATCAAACTTATAGGACCATATTCATAATATTGAGTGAAACATTTGACAATGTCATGGAATTTGGCATTTTCATAAAATGAAAATCACGTCTTAGCAGTCAAATACCATAGATAATTATGAATAAAGATTGGATCATGTTCACACATAACAAATGTGCATAGACCATAAAATTATAATTGATAACAATGTTAACATAATGTTCAAACATATTGACCATAATATTATGAGATACATTAAAATCCCCAAATGCATTGGAGGAATATACAATTTTGGGCCATCCTATCACATCATAAATTCTCATAATCAAGCAAGGCACATAAAATGAATAACAATCATAGTTACAAAATAAACCCAAGGAAGAGAATGGGATTTATAAGCATTTAATAAAGCCTACATTAATGAATAAACCTTTTTCTTCCCAAATTAATAAGGGAAATCTTACATGTGAATAAAACATCATTATCCATGACTCAACAAGAATAAATTCAAGAAGTGTGGAATATAATGATTTTAAAATTGAAGTCACTTTAAGAAATATATTTTATTAGAATTTTTTTACATGGTAGGAACTTTTATATCCAAAAAATAAAATGTAAAAGTAATTTTTAGGAAATAATATTAAAATTAATATTGTGGAAGATAAGATAACCCAAAGAAAGGAATTTGTTTCACAAACCCCCTTACCTAAACTCCATCATTATTTTATCTATTTTATAATAACTAAATAATATACCTAGGATTATCAAAACATAATTTAAAAAGTAAAATATATTCATTTTTCCTAGTATTTATAAAATATAAATATTGGATACTATTTTAGAATACTCTTGGTTAAACAATATTTGTTTTTATATAACGGTTTCATTAAATGATTCTATATTATAAAAAATCACTATTTTTCAAATTAATTTATACATATGTATAATTAACTAAAAAATATTATAATAAATGAAAATAGATATTAAATTATTTTATATAATTCATACCTTTTATTTGTGAAGGGTTATATAAGAATTTTCTTGGTAATTTTTATATAGGGGCTTAACTGTCCTTTGATGAAACATCGTTGAAAGTGAGGAAAAGAGAATATTAAAAATAATATATGTCATAATTATGAAAATTAAATTAGGATAACAACATTAATATGATGTTACAAAAAATAATAATTAATTTTATAATTTTTGGTTTTTAATGGGGTGGTTAAAAATGGAGGAAAAGAAAACAATAGAGAAGAGTTGCTCAAAACAAAATCTTTCATTAGTGTAGTTTCTCTTATACAACACTGAAAATCCCTTGATGTTTGGATTTGGATACTCTACAATGTTCATAAGGATTATAAGGGTCTCGTGATGAATTATTTTTGTTACAGGTTAGGCTACGTAAATTCAGTGATGAGTGGTTTTCAATGGTGATGGAGTGAGGTTATTTATACTTGAAGAGATGGGTATTTTTAATATTCAATAAAATATTATATCCATGAAAAAACATGTAAAAATAAGTTTTTTAAATCGTATATAAATATAATTTAATGGTTTTTAGTAATTTAAACCCCTTTATTATTTTAATTCAATTATTTTTCTAAAAGAGATGGTGGAAAATAAAGAAAAAATGGTATCTCAGGGGATCACATTTGAATTTACATTTCAGAAAGTATATTTTAGTTTTGTAATTTAATATTATTGTAATTTTATGCCTAATTTATGAAATTAAATATATCATGGCCAAACATGATTTCTAAAAAATACTAGGTCATTTTCACACCATCAATGATGTATTATAAGATAGACTTGTTATGATAAAAATAATATTTTTACTATTAAATAGTAAAAAAAGTATTTCAGGAAAATAAAAAAGATAGATCATGGTTAATTTCCACCTGATGATATCAAATATGTTATAAATTTTATTAAAATATATTACTACATTGGTAATTTCAATTTTAAATATTAAAATTATAATATAAATGATGTACTTTAAAACAATTTTTTTTATAATGTCCCATTATTTTCATTATGTGTTTTAATAATGATATTTATTTTTTAGAAATATAATATCTATACTTAACTAATTTAATAATGATAAAAATTATTTATATCAAAATTTTTTATTTATATATTAAATTACTATTATAGCTGTAAATTAATTATTCCCAACAACCATGTTACTATTCTCAACAGCCACATTACTATTCCAATGATCACATTACCTCTTATTTATAAAAAATATCATTATTTCGATGAGTATTTATTAAAAATACTCACAAGGATATTTATTCTCATTTTCTAATATGTTAATTGGTTTACTAAAAAATTTAATCATTTCTATAGCATTTGTTGTGGGAAGATGATCCTAGAAAATTATCGTGATCCATATTTTCCAATATTAGATTTTAGATTTTAGATTTATTCTTTATTTGTAATGTTTGTAATTTTAATTAGTTTTATATAAGTCTAATGTAATGACATAAACTAATGAGATAATGTTTTTGTTGGTTTCTCTATCTTTTTTATGTATATAATATTAAACAATATAAAACAACAAAAATTTATTCATGAGTCAAATATCTATAATAAAAAATAGATCATTACATTATTCCCCCGTTTATAAATTTCATCCTTGAATTTCAAATTATATTTTCTATTACTAATAGATGAGGGTACATTAGTTTCATTGTCCCCTATGGTTCCCACATTACCTTTTCATACTTATTCTTTTTCCACAAAACGTTGACAATGTGATTTGCCTTGTTTTTTAAAACATTGTTTCTATGGCCTAAGATTCTCCCTGAATGCTCATTATAATTGAATTAATTATCATATTATACCACTTTTAAAATTATTACTTGTGTTTTATTGTGTATGTACTTCCTCCAAAGAGATAAATGGAATATTTCATGAACATGAGCTATATTTTGTGGAAGTGCTAGATGAAACGACACTACTTCCAAGAAATCAAGGATATTAAAGGGGATAATGTACCATGGGTTGATCCTTTCATTCATTAGAAATAACATGAATATCTTCCATGGTGATATTAAAATGAGATTATTTTATCTCATATCAAAAACCAAGTCCCATTTATGGTTGTCATATAGATCCTTTTCCGTCTTTGAGAGTCTTTTATATGTTTTTGAATAGCTTAAACCTTCACTAGAATCTATTTCATAAGATCTGGTCAAAGAATACTTATCTCCTAATATCATCCAAACAAGTAGAAGTTCTACATATCTTTCTAAAAAGAAATAAATATTTATCCATTTTAATAAATAATTAGGATCTATTTTTGTATGAGAACTCAAATAATGGGAGATGTTAATCACATTATCCTTTAAATTTAATTAACCTGTCTTTTACTAGGTACTCGAGAATTTGAATAGCCATTTCAGATTGTCCATAAATTTGTGGGTGACATTATATACTAAAATTCAATTCATTACTCAAAACATGTTGAATACATCCTCAAAATATAGATATGGACCTTATATTACAATCTGAGATGATCAAAGGTAGAAACCCATGCAACCATACCATTTCATTTACATATGTCTTTTCAAGTTTATAAATTAATAATTTTTCTGAATAACAATGAATTGGGAAGTATTTTTGATTTGATCCACCAAAAACCATTATTTTTTTTCTTTTACATAAAATATATTTTGGATACTAGTGAAAATTCCATTGTAATGTTCTCCCATTTCCATATGGGTATGGGAATAGTTTCATTATCCCCTTTTATTTCTATTTATATTCTTTTACATACATAAATACCGACCACATTGAGGTTTACTTAGTGATATCCTTTTCATGCAGTCCCACTAAAAGTTATCTTAATGATCATGGTACATATTGGTGCTTCTTGTATGGATGGAGAAATATGATTTATGTTCATTTTCCAATAGGACAACAAAAAATTTGTCAAGATACCTTTTAGAGAATCAGTTAATCAAATATATGAATATTATAGGTGAATTAGTTGTTTTAATGGAATCACTATGAACTCATAGTGTTCATACAATTTATGGAAGGGTGTATTCAAAATATCTTCCTTCGTCACCTTTAATTGATAATAACATTTATAAAGAACCACCTTTGAGAAAAACAGAGCACCACAAAGTTGATTGAAAAAGTAATAAACCCTCAGTATAATATATTTTGTATTTATGGTAATATTATTGAGCTTTATATTATCAATACACATCTTTATTGATCCACCCTTCTTCTCGAAATAGTGCACTAGTGTAACCCAATGTGATGATCTATGGCGTACAAACCATTTTCCAAAATTCTCATTCATCATTTTATTTAACTCCAACAGTTCAATCAGTGAAATATTATAGAGGAATTTGGTGATAGGAGTAGCCCTCTATGAAAGTGAAATTTAGAACTCTACATTATTATCTAGAGAAATTACATGTAACTCTTTTGGAAATATATCACTGTATTCAATCACAATTGGATCTTCTTAATTACTGGTATATTGATTTCAATCAACCGTTTGGGAAAATAATTATTATTCAGAAGTCATATTCACTCACACCATGGAGGTATTTTCAAAATGGTATTTTTGATCATAGTTTCATTTTTATTGGAGCATACGATGGTTTGTCTTATATAAATACATTTTTACCAATATTTTATGTACACAAAATATAAGAAGAGGAAATCCATTCCTTGTATAGAATAAAGTTATAAAAAATGATGGATTAAGAGAATTTCCAGACGAATCCATCCATATATTCAAATAGGAGAATATTTCAACACATGGGGTTAATTTCTTTCATCATCATATGTTTTTATGGATATCCCTAATTATTGTTTTCGGGGTAGTGTTCCAATAGTTCTTGAAATGTTTCAGGATATAAAGGAATACATGTAACATGTACCAAATAAAATTATATCCATTCTAAAAATACTAGGATGTTTGCCTTGTATGAATTCATTTTCACGCTCGACCATAATATTGGTGATAGAATAATATTTTCCCTACTTGTTAGGCCTTGGTGTTTGATGACACTGATTACCTTACAGGACCTGTGGTTTAGTGAACTAGCTTGAATAGTGACCCTACTCCATGCAATTGAAACATTTAGCCATGGGTGGTGATTTAATTTTCTCTATCACATTGGAAAAATTGTTCATGGCTCTTTTACATCCATTATCATGGTGACCTTATCTTATAAACATATAACATTTCCCTATCACTTTGAGGTAGTTCCCATTATTCTTATTCCTAGATTTTTGACATGAGGGTGTGATCTTTATTTCCACCACTATCATTAGATCCTCCAACTTAAAAGTCCATTTTTTCTTATCTCTATAGAATAGGGACCATTATATCAACTCCATCTATACTTCGAGATAATGAGGAACAACCTATTCATAACTCCCATTACCTCAGATAGTTGAATCCTTTCAAAGGTGTGGTTTAAAGCCACTGAAGAATGCATTAATTTTTTTATAATTATTGATAAAAACATGAGGCATATCATATAATAATTATAAAAGTATACTCATATGAGGTAAAATATTCTCCATCCTTTAGCTCAAGATCTATGAACACCCTCACAATATTTGTTCGAAGAGTTCTAGGGAAATACTTATTAAGAAAAAACATCTTAAATTTAACCCAAATTATTTATTTTATTTCATAATTTTTCTTAGTATTATTTATCAGTTCCCACCATGGATCATTCTTTTTATCTAGATAATAAAAGGCTAGAGTGACCTTCTTGTTCTAAAAGAAATGGAGAACAAAAAAGATCATTCCTATAGAGTTAAACCACTTTGTCTAGTAATTGAACTAGAAGATCCACTAAAAATCTACGGTCATTTCCAAGTGAAGGATTATATAGCCATTTTATACTTATTAGGTGAATGTGGGATTATTAAATTATTCAATATATTGCTCATAGCCTAATATATAAGGGTAAGAATAATCATAAAGATTACAACTCTATATCCCATTTCATTGGAAGTATCATTTAGGTAATCATTTCATTGTTCCTCACATTGGTATTGGTCCTAGTTTCTCTGGGATCTTTCCATTTTCAAAAATATATATGTTTTGAACATAAGTCAACCAATTATAATGGTATAAATTATTACTTTATACAATTAATTGTAATGGAAGATCCTATGGGATCACTAGAAACATCCTTTTCCATAAATGATAATTCTTGGAACATGTAATTTATTTTTTACTAGCTCTAAAATAGAATAAATACCTTATCTTTATATCTATGATAATGATTTGTAATAGTGTTTGCGATTAATGAAATAATGTCCTCCATGATCCAAACTAAGTGAAAAAGATGGCATATAATTATTCACCAGTACCCAATAAATTCTATCTTGTAATTTACCAAATTTCTGGTGTATTATTTTTAAATATGATATGGAATTAATTTAAGACCCGGAACTAAGAAAACATTCGATTTTGAGGACCATGGTGCTTGATATTAATTTTCAAAAAATATTAAATATATAAAATAGCTTGTGCTTGCAGTTTTCTTGAAAAAGAGGAATAACTTCTAAATAGGTTTCGTATTAGAAATATGAGCTCACCAATTCATTAAAAGAAATTGATTTAAATTAGGCGAGTCCTAACATAGGCCGATTTAGGTTGGCAGTGAAATGTATTTTCGATGAAATTTCAATGAATAAAATTAATTGAGAATATATTTTATTCTGTATGTTTTTTTCAAAGTAGTGATGGATTATTTTTTTTAATTGAAACTAGAGAAAGGGATCCATGGTAAGACTCATACCCCTAGAATTCCTTAGAGGCTCTAAAAATGAACCCAAATAATTCCATCATCATAAAACAATTATAGAACTTGAATTGAAGATTGACCGACTCCATTCTTGACGAATCGGGCCAATGGAGAAGATGTGGCAACCGATATTCTTCAATGAGTGATGCAATTCCTAGGTAGATCATGTTGATTAAATCATTCTTTCACATTTCTAAATTCACAGATAAAATCAAACCAAACAATTAATAGGTTGATCCATCATTTGATCATTCTTCTAGAATTGTTTGGATTGTAGTATTTTTATCATGGTTTGTTGATAGATATTTTGTTTTTATTTCTTCATCATTTTTACGGGAATGGATCGAGGCCGGAACAAAAAATGTTTTAGGTTTGTTCCCTGTGTTGTTCATTTTTATATTCACCCCCGATATTATTTTCATTAATCATTATTAATGGGTTATGAATGATTGATTATTACGCAAATTTTTAATGGCTTAACAATCTGAAAATGAAGATCTGGCATCGGGACGACCTAGTAGAGGTATGATGGCGACAGATGAATCACAACGATTCAAGAGATATTGTTCATCGGGAAATTTGATCATGTGTGATAAAAATTGGATTTCAGAGAGGAATGAAGGCCCAAAACTAACCGATTCATTCTTGTGATGATGATAAAACCCTATATTTGTAGTTTTTATGTAAACAAATCACTAAAATAAGATCAGATCATCAACTAATGTCCACGGTGGAGGAACATTGGTTTTTGGAAAATTTTGATCAACACGGCATGTAACTGGGGGTTACATAGTAGGTGGCACCCACAGAGTGGTGTCTAGGGTTTTAGGAGTTAGTTACATGAAAAATAGTGTGTTACCCTATAACATGGAATGAAATCCCTATTGGATACTTAGTGTGAATCTCCAGAGATACACGAACATGGGGTGGAGTATACAAGATGCTTATAGAGCATGTACCCCACCACATGGCATGGACCAGACTACTTAAATGGGATATAACATGTATTTATACAAGTTTATGTCGACAAAGTTTGACACAGTGCACTAGAACACAACCAGAGTACATGGGTGGACCCCAGATGGAAGGACATGATGTGTGACCCTTCTACACATGCATGTAACCATCTTCTACATGAGATGTTCTAAATAACATGGGTTGTTGTATGTGGTTAGTACCAGGGCTCAAGGTAAATGACGTGTGACCTTACTACATTTTTTTACCCATTTCTACAACAGATTAAATCTCTTGTCCCCCATATCTTGGACAAGTTTCATTAGGGTTCATGCCCTTTATCGTTTCACTAACGGTTGATGTGTATCATTTCATACTCATAGGGGTATGATCCTCCCAACATGATTTTTTGAATAGAGTTATTGGAATCACCTATGAGATGACCAGAGTAGGATCCTATATTCATTCTTCATTCCCTAGGTGGAGTCCTTGGTATTGACATGACCTACTTCATCCAGTATCAATCCTTTACATAGCAGGTTAATCCAGATAGAGTTGTTGGTATCACCCCATTGCCTTGGATGTGATTCGGATCTATGTATCTTTTATCTCATCAGATCTATTAGTGTTTCTACCTCATGATGGAATCTTAAAAAAATTACATCTCAGACGGATCTCATCAGTGCTATCAGACTCATGAATGTGTTCTCTCAGATGAGTGCTTCATGGCATCTTTGAGATGAATCCCTTGTGCCGGTATATGGTAGTTGTGACTTACCTATATAATGTGTGTCTTTTATTGAGCATATATGTATATTATTGTTATATTTTTTTTGAAAAATACTATGTAGTGATGACTGTAACTCTTATTTTTTGTATTTCAGGTTGGTTTCAGGGTTTCCTACTGAGTATTGTTATACTCAAACCTGCACAGGATTTTCCCACACATGTCATGTATTGTGTAGAAGAGTGACATTTTGACATAGTCGAGGGAGGACCAGGACTGGACAGAGCCTTGGGATCTTAGGCAAGCTGAGGTGTTCCTACAACATCGAGTAGCAGTCCTAGTTCCTAATTTTTTTACAGTTTTGACTTTGTAGTTTATAGACTCTTTCTTTTTTGTGGGCTTGCATTATGGCTGAATTTACATTACTCTAGTTTACTTTATTATCGTACTATTTTTGTTGGGATAGTGGTATGCATGCATTTAATTCATAGTGGTTTTTACATTTCATCCTTTGAGGGATTTGAGATGTGTGTGTGCATAAATATACCTAGTAAATGCCTCCCATGTTAGTGATATTCCTACTCGGTGCTAGTAACCATACCTAAGCCTATTAAAGGTGTGATTGTGGAGTCACAACATGAGCCCCACTAGGGCAAGTTATGATAGAGTGGTACCTGACGTTGTTATTTAAACATTAGGACTGAGAGTTTGTGACATTAGTTTGGGAAAACAATTTTTAGTGTTCGAGTTTGGATTTCAGGCCAGGGACTCCGGTGTTGGTATGGGCGACTGACATATATATACACTAGGACTCTAAATAGATTCTTTTGGACTTGGTACATGAGATCATTGGTTATAAGGAAAAAATTTAATTACAAGAATCATATAGAAATGGGTTTTGATTAAATTTATTTCTTGAATATTCTCTACCGATATAATCATTGATTGTGGTACACCTTGTTTTCTTATAGGATTCACCTGAGATGTATACCATATAGGATTTAGTAGCTTGATCATGATGATGACCGCATTAGTGATGAGGCTTTAACACAGGAAACAATTCCCCATATTTCACTTCTAGGTGGTGCACTAACCATACTTCCACCGATGGAGTAGCACGTTGTCCCCATAGTACCAGAAATCTAGGAGTGCATGCTGAGCATGCTTCATGATTTTCAAAGATATAAACCCTTAGGTTCTGAGGTGAACCCAAAACATTGGATAATGGGGACTGGATTGAGTTAGTGACTCGAGATTACTTTTATTTCTAGACACATGTAGATTATAGGGTTGTCTTGGTGGTGAGCCTTCTACATGGCTCAGTAAAGAGACGGTGGAGTTTCGATATTCAAACACAAGATGAGGAAACTCTTTCATAGATAGAATATGAGTGTCTTTTTAGAGTTGATTTATCACCAGTTATGCTGAGATCATTGTGTATAAATGAGCTTCTTAATATCTAGTTGTATTTACCTGATCCTAGAAGACCAGAGCCAGTTCATTATTTATTACATTGTCATGATTATAAGGAATCAATTCTCGAAGGACTGGTCAGTTCAGTAATCTTGGAAAATAGATTCCCTACATGAATGTTACATTAAACATTCAAAAATAAAACAAAACATAAATAATTATTTTAGAATTCCATTATTCTCCTTGCTTAACCCTATATATCAATCACAATACAATTATTGAAATCCTGGGAAAATAAAATATAAGAATGGGGTTAGCTCATATTCTCATTAAGGGTAAATAATTTATCAGATTCAATAAAATATTAAGGAAATTTGTGTAATAAAAACAACAACCTTTGAAAAATAAACATGAAAATAATATGGAAAAAATAAACCATACATTACCATATAAACACGCACATGGATATTCTACTAGTCGAATAATCGTATGTAAAAACTAATTTCATTACAAGGGAATGCATACTGTTGAAAATCATAACCACATAGTCAAGGCATCGTGCCAAGACAACAAATAAAAATTTTGGTCAAGGCCTTGTGGAAAGACACTACTTTGTCTAATCAGACCTACATATGCATCAAGGAGCCATAGTAGGCTCCACCCATCACTTACTAATTAAAATTCATTCCTCGTATAAATTTTTTGAAACATAACATAAAGATTAGTATTAAAACTAGCATACAAAATGTCAATACTTTAACCATACAACATGAATGGTATAAAAAATGCACATACATAGTCAAACATATCATAACTCATTCAATACAATATGGAAGATTTTATAATAATAAATCAACATGAATCCATAATAATATCCAATTAAGGATATTGAAATAGTCAAAAATGATCTATACTCTTTGAGAGAAATATCCCCATTTTTGAAATATTTTAAAGGTCACATATTAAGAAAGGAAGTCATTTAAAAGACATTTTTTGAATCAAAGTGTCCCATACCATTTTTAAACTTTTTAATTTAATTAACATTTTAAAACAATCATTCCTATATAAAAAATCCTTAAAATCATTCATAAAAAATAAACATTAATTAAAATTATTTAGAAAAATAAATCATTAAAAAATTTAAAATGATGATCATTATAAATATTTCCTTCCAATAAACCATAAAATATTCATTTGGAAAACATTTTTGTGAAACGTGGACATGGATGATAATAATTTCCAAATAAATACATACACATAAACAATCTCGGATAATAATGAGATTGAGGAATTAACCCTTACCTTTAATTTCCTTTGGTCAAAAGTACATTTAACCTCTTTTATAACGAACATAATATGTTATTAAATTATAAAATAACCATATTAATATTTATGATATCATACTTGATTTATTTAAGGCTTTATAATACACATTTAGTAATAATTTTTACGTTAAAAAACATTTCGGATATTAACCGCATTATTTATCATATATGTTTTAACTTTTTATTCTTGATCGTATAAATTATGTCATGATTTAATTTATTCCAAAATAAAAAACATTATTTATTTATCATATATATTTTGAATATAAGTATGCAAAATATATTTATATATTAAATTGAAAACACCGTTTATAGAGACGGTAGGCCATACGTACGCATAAAGGCCGATTTCGTTTTCACATCGTATTGAAAAGAAGTAAGTGAATGAGATATATTTGTATCTATATAAAAATTAATATTATTATTTCATATATTATATACTCAGTTAAAATATATATTTATAATCTTCATTGAATGGTTTACGTGAATCTCATCGCATCGTGGAGACGATAAACTGTACGTACGCACGAGCGATGATATCATTCTATTGATGGTGAAATCATATTTAATTGGATGGTATATTATATATAAATAATCATTAACATGTTATATTTATTATTTAAATCAATTATAAAAATTATTAAACCCATCCAAATAATGAAGTGTTGAATAACAATCTACCCAACAACATGGAGATGGTAAGCCGTACTTACGCACGTATGGTGACTTTGTCATTTATAGGATGGATAGAATAATGAATATGGTTGTGAAATATTTATAATAAAATCTTATTATGTATAAGATATTGGAGTTATTATTTTATTATGGAAAAAAATCAAAGAAAGAGGAAGTGGAAGAAGAAAAGCACATTGAAATAGGTGATTAAGTAATTACCTCTTCTTCAGGTTCTTCCTTTTGATTTGATCCAAAGGGAACCTTAGGATGTCTTCGGATCAAATTAAGGACTCTCAGTTGAATTGATAATTGTTGGAAGGATATTTGAGCAAGGTTTGTTCGATCCAAATGGCTTTGGAGGTGTAAATTTAAGTGATAGGGATGTACCCTTTTATAAGAGAGGTGACGGTCATTTTAGGAAAATCTTGAAATATTATTTTATTATAAAATTAATTTTGTTTTATAATGGCCCAAAATGGATTTATTTAGAGGATAATGGGGTCATGGGTCTCAAGTCCCTAAAATAATAGGTTTTAGACAAGTTTAGGTCACCATATTAACCTTATCTTTTAGATTTAACTCGTTGTTAAATAGTTTAACTTTTACCATGTGTTCTTATATTTTTATATTAAATGGTTACTAAAATTACTATATAATTCCAAACGAACCCCAAGTGGTTCATTATTGACATAAATATCAATATATATGTCCTTTTTCAAAGACTTATATTTTTATAATTGTTATATCCTTTAATAATATATTATTTATTTTTAAAACTCATTTACGTCTATTTTAAAACTATTTGGTATTTGGTTTTTGTGAAAGTTATAACAAGTTTATTACTTCAAAATAAATACATTTAATCAACCCCATAATGTCATATAAACCTATAAAATCCATGTATGTCATCAAAAGTATAAATTTATACTTATTTTTATATTTATAATACAATTATTTTAATGATTTATTAATAAGGTAATTACTGCATCATCATTGTGTCAAAAATAAATTTAATTATTTAATATATAAAAATTATAAATACAACACCATTATGTAGGAAATATTTTTTTCTTTCAAATTCATATTTATAGTCTAATTTATCTAATGTGTAACCCTATATTAATAATGGTTTAGTTGTTAAACATTGAATTTAAAACATTTAACCCTTCTTTAAATAAAATAATAAATAATGTAATAATCTAATCCATGTGTACAAAAATGATCTTATTTTATTCCTAAGGATGATATTGGTCAAAATACACTTATCCAATAGAATTGGGACTTCTGTTTGGGTCATTATAATATCATATTGACCATTAATTACCCTATTTACTTTTAACCATGGTAAATAAAATTCCAAATATAATGTTCACCAATTTTTTTTTCATCCTATTGAACCAAATTTTACTTAGTGATTTCAAAAATGTCTCTTGGATTCTTGAAATTCAAATCATAGAAGAGGTAAAATTATGTTTAATGAAATTTTAAAATATGCCTAGAAGGTTTGTAAAAGACGTTAAAAAATTCAATAAACATTTATACATATAATCTTATTATAAAATGACTCAAATTAATTAAATTGAAAAAATATATTTATTATGTATCTATATTTAAATTAAAATAAATTAAAATTAAAATAATAGTTATTTAAATAATTTTCTGTTTTAAACAATAACGTAGTGTTTTTCAGTATTCATCCAAAATTGAATGTTTTTAGAAAAATGCCAAAAATTCACCCTATGATAATTTTGATATTAAAAATACAAAAATGATGTCTATTTTACCAAATAAAAAACATATAAGTTTCATTAATTAATTCAAAATTAATTACCATTGTCAAAACTAGAAAACATGTTTTTGTGAAGTAAAGATAATCATAAGAGTGTTATGTTTTCATGTCCAATATAAATGTCAAATTACATTAAATGACCATCATTGGATTAACTGAAAATAATATAATCTAATTATACTTGAAAATAATTCAAATGGATAATTTAATAATATAAATTATTTTGATTAAAAATGTTGTTTTCAATTAAAATTTAGTATTTTTAACTATTCATTAAAGTATGAAAGTTATCAGAAAAATACTACAAATTTATTGACATGATATTTTTATGTCCTGATTCTATGGAATAAGTTTATTTGATAATATTTAATATAACAAAGTTTCAAATATTGGATTTCAAAGGGTTTCTCTATTAACAAGCGGTAAAATTGCATTTTTTGAAAAATATATCTTTTATCTGAAAAGTTGAATTTGTTCTTATATTATGTCTAAGAAACACATAATATGGATGTTAAAATTATATGGAGTATTGAAAATGTAGTTAATACTATTCATAACCTCTTTTTGAACAGCTAGTTTGGTATGTCATGGTTTGCTCAAACTCGGTGTTTCATGTAGCACAATATATGAAATTACATTAAAGAGATAATTTACTATGAAATCTTGGGGTGTTACACCAGTAGAGTAGATTAATAGTGGTTGACTATTCATCATGGTTCACCAACCGTTACATGTACTCTATGGATATGGTTAGAGATTAGTACATTAGGGATTAGTCCTTTAAAAGTGGGTTGCATAGAGCCATCTTATCCAGTGTTATACCTCTATTAATATAGATATATGATGGGGTTTTTAATCGAGATTTGGTGGTCTAATGTTTCATGGATGAGAAATATAGCTGGTGGTTGTCTACAGTGGAAAAGAAGATATAGATACCTCTAAAATAGGGATCCAACATCAGACTCATGGATCTAGACATGGGATATATTTCCGTAGGTCCCAGGGTAGGAGATCTACAGTTTTGGGATCTCAGGCTGGGTCCATTATTCCTAGAGAGAGGTGATGATACACATGTGACGGTAGGTGACATCTCACAAAATATCTTCAAACACTTCTATATACTATAAGGGGGAAAATATATGGAGTTTTGAGGTATGGGAAAAAATTGGAGCAGGTATATCCACCTAGTTGTAGACATGGACGAGAAGTTTAGAGAGTTGTTGGATGTGGTCAATGTTTCGACTTCTTAACACCACTAACCCCATGAGGTCTAATCCATGCTCAGAGAGTTGGAGGATAGGGGTAGGTATTTCTTCATGCAGTCAAGGCATATGACCTAAGGTCATCGATAATGATCCGAGATAAAATCGGTGTCTTTTTTCTTTATCTTTAGTACTGATAGACACTGGTTATAGTCATCACATTCTCACTACATATCTTGTTTGAGAGTCAGATATTCCAGCTGAACTGTTGACTCGAACCTTACACTTTGAGACAACGAATAGAGAATATGTAATGATCAAACATCTATAAAGACTGTGTGACCTGACCCTTGTAGTTGAGAGTTTCATTTAGAATGTCTTGGTGGTATCATTGAGTCCCTATGATGTAATTATTTTTACAAATTGGTCTTCCACATTCCAAGCCTGTGTTGACTATTTCAGAAAAAGGTTGTGGTGTGTCTGCATAGATGGAGTGAGGTTTTCTGTTGTCAATGAAATAAAAATCCACAAAAAGAAAGATGAACTCATGTATTGGAGTATGAAACTGATTACACATGTGTTGGCTAGCATAACCATCATAGCAACATATGTTATTAGTTTTCTGTTCCCAACAGTAGTGGAAGAGTACATGGATGTCTTTCCAAAAGATGTTGCAGGTTTACCTCTCTACCCCGAGAAAGAAATATGCAATAACATACACCCTTAGATCACATAGATATCTGTACCAACATATCGTATAGTTCATGTAGAGCTTTGAGAGATGAAGGTGAAGTTGGAGTACTTGTAGAGGATTTCATTCAGGAGACACAGTTTTTCACCCAGGGAGACCCCTATTTTTTTCCAAATAGGAAAACCAAATATTGTAGTTGTGGGTGGACTACCATTACCTAAACTAGGTTACCATGAATAAAATGTATACACTAGCAAGGATTGATGACTGTGTGGATGAGTTGAGAGGTGAATAATGCTTCTCAAAGTTTTATCTTTGATCCATCTATCACCAGTTGTTATTACGGGATGAAGATATACCGAAGACAACTTTGATATGCGGCTACATTCACTATGAGTACATGGTAATGCCTTTTGGCATGAAAAATTCCCAAGAAGTGTTCATGGGACTCATAAATCGTATCTTCTATCCTTATTTTGAATAGTTCATGGTATTCTTCATTGATGATATCCTTGTGTACTTTATTTCTAAGGTAGAGAATGTGATACATCTAAAAATGGTTATGAATGTACTATGAGAGAACCCTATTGATGGGGAAATCTCGATGTTTCAGTTATAGATTTATGCAGTCCACTTTCTAGGACATGTTATCTTAGAGAATGGAGTGACAGTAGTCCCGAAAAAAGTGGAGCCACTGTTATCATGGGATCCACTTAGGAATGTGATGTAGGTGTGATGAACCATTATGATAGTAGGCTATTACAATAGATTAATACATTATTTCTCTAGGATAATAGCATTGATGACATATTCTTCTCGAAAGGGTAACCCTTTTGTGTGGATATATATGTTCCTGTTGGATTTCCAACACATGATTCAGAGTTTGAAGACTGCTCTAATACTGAGATTTGCAGAGGATTTTTTCAAGTACGCAGTGTTATATGATGCATTATAGACAAGACATGGCTGTATATTGATTTAGAGGCAAGTTATTTCCTATGTTTCATTATAGTTGGGCCATATGAGCAAAATTATGTAACCCATGAACTTGAGTTAGCACCAGTAGTCTTCATGTTGGAGATGTGGAGACACTACCTAATGGGAGAGTAGCTAGTCATTTAATCTGATCACAGGAGTCTCATGTATATCCTATATCATATGGATTTGGAAATGAGATAGAGACAATGGATAGATTTTCTCTAGGAGAATGAATTTGAGATTTTCTATACTCCAGGGAAGGGGAACATGGGGGATGATGCTCTTAGTAGGATATATAGTTCACAACTGGTGAATGAGGCATCAGAGAAATTATCCTTGTTATAGTAATCCTTTTTGGATGGATGTGTAAAACCTTACAACCAGTTGATGGTTTTCACCCCTCCACTCTTATAGTGATTTTAGGAGGCACGTCTTGGGGATACCTACTATGAGACTCTATGTGACCATATATCCACAAGGCATTTTCCTGATTGATATTCACAAGGTGCGGAGCACTTTTTCATTTTCAGATGATTCACTATTGTACCTGTGGCATTGTGGGAGTTGTTTCTATATTTGTTTCTTAGAAACCCTATGGTGGTACATCCTAGAGTAGTGAAGACGTACCAGAACCTATGATGTTAGTTTTGGTGGATAGGGATAAAGAAGGCAGTAGAAGAGTTCATTTGTTGATGCCTTATATTCTTGTAAGTAAAGGTTGGGTAAAAGGTTCTAGTTGGTTTAGATGATCCCCTTGAGTTGTCGGAATGGAATTGGTATTAGATATAAATAGACATCATGATGTGGTTCCCACATACTTCTAGGGGACACAATGACATATGAGTTATCATTGACTTACTCACCAATTCATCTCGCTTCCTAGCTATCTGGGAGAGTATTTTAGTAGAGATATTGGGATACCTTTACGTTTAAAAGGTATTTCAACTCCATGGAGTCCCATAAATTATAGTTTCTAATATTGATCCTTATTTTACATCCTGGTTGTGGATGTTATTTCTTGAGGAATTTGGGACTCAGTTATGCTTGAGCACAACTTTTCACCACCTGACATACATCCAGATAGAGCGGACCATTGTGAACCCAGAGAACATGCTACAGGATTCCATGTGGGACTTCATCCATATTTGGGAGGATCATATTCTTATGGTGGAGTGTTCATACTACATCAAATATTATTACACCATTTGTATTGCACCATTCATGGCTTCATATAGGAGACTCTATTGGTCACCCATTTTCTAGACTAGCCTAGGATAGTCAACATTCCTGGGCCTAAAAATGGAGTGGGATAAAATTGAGAAGGTAAAATCAACCAAGAGTATATAAATTCTTTTCAGAGGCATCATAAATCATATACTAACAGGTAGAGAAGTCCATTATAGTTTGAGGAAGGAGACAATATGTGATTTTAGATTTCACTTTGGTGTTGATTGAAAATATTTGGTTGTGGCGTCCAGTTATCCTTGATGTTTATAATCACTTTTTAGATACTATGTAGATTTTATGAGGTGGTATACCTCTTTGATCTACCCCTGCAGTTAGACTGGGTAGAAAATGTCTTCTACGTGTCACAGCGGAGGCGGTAATTCATGATTCATTGTACATCATCAACTGAGGAGAGATAGAAATTAATGATGGATAAACTTTTTCTATGTACCCATTAGAGATCTAGGATCAGTAAGAGAAGATATTATGTTGGAATGTGATTCCCTTGGTGCATGTCTGGTGGCAGCATGATAATCTCCAAGAGAGCACATGGGAGCGGGAGGCTCATATTCATCCACAATAACAATATATTTGTATATAACCTTTGTTTTTAAATTTTTTAGAACATAATTCCCCATGTTGGGGAGAATAAAATTTTAAATTTTCTCCATGAATTATATTTCAATATTATATCGAATTAAATCGAGACTAGGATATGAGAAAACATGCGATTCTGATCCCCAAGGTTCCCAGAATAATTTTTTGAAAAAAATTTAAATATTTTAAATACCAAGTGTGGAAAGTTTTGTTATAAATTTAGAATAACCTCTAAAAAGGTTCCTAGATCCAAAATCTAAAGAAAATATTGCATTCAGAGTATCATATTTACCTTAGTAAAGGCCTAACATCAGTCAACACAGGTGGACTCTAATAAGTTGTTTTCAGATGTTTCAGTGAAAACAATATATTGAGAATTTATTTTATTGCTTCTGTTTCATCTAAATGAATTAGTATAATTTTTAAAAATAATGTAGAGGTAGGGATCCATGGATATACTCATAAACCGATAATTATTTTTATGTTCTAGAGAAGAATTTGTAGAATTCTTTCTGTGTAAAACAACGATGAAACTTGGATTAGAGATAGATGGACACCATTCTTGACGGATATCACCAATGGTGATCAAGTAGAAACTAATCTTCTTCAACTAGAAATCCAATTCCTAGGTAGGGGGTGTTGTTTAAATCTATTTTTCCATTTGTAAATATATAAAAAAATATGGACCATCCAACGAACATGTTGATTCACGGTTCGATCATTCATGAGGGATGAGATTGATTGTGGGATTTTTATTGTGGTTTATTGATAGAGAATTTATTTTTATTTATTGGTAATTATTATGGGAATGGATCAAGGTCGAAATTTATAGTGTCCAAGGTTCATTAATTTGGATTTTTATTGTGTTTTACTCCCTCAATATTCTATGCATTCATCATTCATCATGCATTATGAAATACGGATCATTGTGCCACCATTTAATGGAATAATGATCCTAAATTGAATATACAACATCAGGATGACCTAGAGGAGGGTGATGGTGAATAATATATTTGAATAAAATAAATTTTGGAGATACCATTCATTGGTCAATTTACAAGTGGGTGATTGGAATCAGATTTCAGAGACGATTAAATGATTCAAGCTTATTGATTTTTTGTTGTGATAACGAGTCATCCCTAGATTTGTGGTTCCAAGGTGAACCGATCACCAAAATGAGATCAGATCATCAACTAAGTCACACAGAGGAATAATGGTGGTTTCTAAAAGATCGGGATCTATACGGAATATAACCTAGGGTTATGTGGCATGTGTCCACCATAGAGTGGTGGCTAGGGTTTTGGGAATTAGTTAAATGACATAGGGCATGTGACCCTATAACATGACATGTAGGACCTTCTTGGAGACTCAATGTGTATATCAGGATATACATAGACAAAAGAAAGAGTACACAGGCTACCTGAACAGTGTGTACCCAACCACACAATTTGGATGAAATCAGTTACATGGGTTATCCTATTTATGGGTACACAGGTATGAATACTTGGGCTGACACCGTGTACTCGCACACCACCATATTACACATGTGGACTCGGAATCGATGGACACATTTTGTGACCCTCGTATATGGTGTGTACCTATCTTCAACACGACATGTTCTGAATAACACATGACATTGTACATGGGATGTACCCAGGGTCAAGGGACACAACGTGTGACCCTATTACATGTCCTGTATATATTTATATATGGATTTAACCTCTTTTCCAATGTATCATAGAAATTTTTCACTAGGGGTTATTCCATTCATCATTTCCCAAAAGAATGATTCATATCCTTTAATAATCAAAGGAGTTTGATCATATTCCATATGAATTTTTGGATAGAGTTGTTAGAATCCCTTATGAGAGGCACTAAGGAGGATCCTCTATTCATTCATTATTCCCTAGGTAGATTCCTTGTTATTGATGTGACAAACAACCCCAGGTCTTGACCCTCTATCTATAAGGTTAATTCTAGATGGAGTTGTTCGTATCACCCCATGGTCCCTACAATGATCCTCATATGTGTATCGTATCAATACTCAGATATATTACAGTATATCTCTCATGACAGTTTATGATGAACTATATATGTTCTTTTAGACTGAAGAGTTTGTTCTCCAAGATGAGTGATTGGTGGAATCTTAAACCTAAATTCCTAGTGATGGTATATGGTAATTGGGACTTAACATTAGACTACATGTCCTGGTTTGAGTATATCTAGATATATTTATTATATGTATTGTAGAAATATATTATCTAGAGATGACTGGAACTCTACCTTTGTTTATTTATTTGTGGTTTTTATAGGTCGTACTGAGTATTTTTATACTCACCCCTGCATGAGATTATCCCGCACATGTCATGTCTTGTGAAAAGGAGAAACCGTTTGATGGAATATAGGGTTGATGTGGATCAGACAAAGCGTTGTATGTTTAAGAAGACCAAGGTGTTCTTAGGGATTCGAGCAGTAGTCCAACTACCTATTTTATATACAGGTTGGATTTTATAGTGTATAGACTTCTTCTTTTCCATGGGATTTAATTCAAGCATAGTTTACTTTACCACACATTTCTTTCCCATCACACTATGTTGGACGAGAAAGTAGTATGCATGCATTTTATTCATAGTTGTTTCTAAATTTCATCATTATATGGATTAGTGATATGTGCGTGAATACATGTAAATAGGAAAAGTCTCCCATGTTAATGATATGCCAACTCAGTGCTAGTCACTATCCCTTGAACTTGGGGAGGTGGTCTTTGGGATTCACGAAACATACCCCACTAGGATTGTTCATGACATATCTCAATAAAGTGATTTCAAGTTTCTCACCTATATTAATCCAAGATTTTCAAACATAGATATTATATTATTTTTATGGAATATTTTTTTATTACATAATTACATGCTCTAGGACCGAAATAGTTTAGTGACTTTGGAATATTGGAGACCTAAATACTAGATTATATGTGAGCTATATCATCTTGCATAACATTATTAAAAAATAACACCCTTCATAGAAATATATTTCGTAATAAATATTCTCATAACACGGGGAAAGTAAACTTAAGAAAGGGTGGGATTAGTTGCTCATCAAGGAAAAGAAAGGGAGATATAGAAGAATAACATGTGCAACGCCCCGACCCTAGTAGCCCAGAGTCGGTGCATTATTACATAACATTGGCATGATCACAAGAAAGATCAAATCTCGAAATACCGATTGGTTTAGTAGCCTTGGAAACACTAGATATATTCATAAGTCTTACATTACATCATAAAATGAAAAACTACTACAACAACATATTGTCTCCATAATCCACACTCATATCCCCACATAATATCCCTGCAGGTCATTCATAATTTACTTCTTCACTTCCTGGGAAAAATAAAACATAGAAAAGGGGTGAGATCAAATGCCCAGTAAGGATAACAATATAGCAGAAACTTTCATAAATAAGAATAAACATTTAAGGCAATGTATAACTAAAAAAAATCCTTTCAAACTTGAACTTTTAACATAGTATGGCATAAATAAAATGAAATAATGCCATTTACTTATTCACATGGTTATTCTACTAATCGAATAATCACATGCAAAATCAATAACCACTTTCATAATGATGGAATGCATAATGCCAGACTATCATAACCACATAGCCAAGGCCTCGTGCCAAGACTACAAATAAGATTTTGTCAAGGCCTTGTGCCAAGACACTAGTTTGTCTCATGAGACCTACCAATGCATCGAGGAGCTATAGCGGGCTCCACCCGTCACATATTAAGTCCAATGCATTCCCATATGAAAAGGTTTAAACATAACATAAACATCCGTATTAAAAATAGCATACGAAATGTCAATACTTTCACCATAAACCATGAATGGTATAAAAATAGAACATACACAGTCAAAAAAATCACAAAACCTTCAATATAATATAGAAATTTTGTATCATAACAAATCAACTTTAAATAAGCGTAAAATCCATCCAAGGATGTTGATATAGATGAAATCAAATTTTTTTTTAAAGAAATAACTCTTTTTATTTTGAAATCATTTAATATCCATATAAAATAAAACATTTTCTCTGAAAATATTCTTATAATCTTGTAAGGGAAGCCTTGAAGATTTTATAATGGCGGAAAATAGCCGCACCCGCCGTATAAGTTAAAAAACATTCTTACCTTAATTCTGTCGAAAAGGTTAAAAAGGACCTTGTTTTGAAAATGACGGAAAGATTCCTTTATAAACCTCTTATAAAAGTCAAAAAGGGTATAAATGAATTTAACTCATATTCTAGTAAATTGTAAAAATGTTTTGAAATACATTTTTAAGAAATATGGATGTGGATGATAAAGAGATCACAATAGATTATTACGTATAAACAACCTCAGATAATGAAGAGATTGTGAAATAACCCTTACCAATTTAGTAACTTATGAAACATACAACCCATGAAAGAGGTTTCATACAATTAATATGTAAATACACATAAATTAGAGTGTATTACACAACGAATATAATTATGGGCAGTACATACACCACACAAAAGGTGATGGTGGCAATATGGAATGAATCTCACGGGAATAAGGAGTGAGATGAAAAGCCCTTACCTTGTACTTTTCCTTGGTTGGGGTAGGTTAACCTCCTGTATAATGGTGAAATAATTGTTATTAAATTATACAAGAATCATATATATTAATATGATATCATATATGATCTTTTAACATTGATTTGTTAATAATATCTTAGAATTATCGTCGTTTCGGGTGTTAACTTACTCGTTTTCCTTTATATGTATTGTTACATAAGACATGTTTGTTGTATCTTATTCATATCCAGAATGATATAAATTCCTTAAAAATCATTTTTAAATCATCAAATGATAATTATACTTGAATGGATACGATGGAGAATGAATCTCATCGCGTTCGTGGAGACGGTAGTCCGTACGTACGCACGAGAGACAATATCATTCTTTTGATATTAAAATAATATATAAATGGATGGTATATCATATATATAAATAATCATTAACATGTTATATTTATTATTTACATGAGTTACACATCATTCTTATACCCATCCAAATAATAATATATTGAATAACAATTACACCACGACGTGGAGACGGTAAGCCGTACGTACGCACGTATGGTGACATGTTATTCAATGGGTGGATATAATACTGAATATGGTTGTACCATATTTATAATAAAATCACAGTATATGTGAGATACTGGAGTTATTATTTTAGAATGGTAAGAACAAAGAAAGAAGAAGTGGAAGAAGAAAGGAACTTGAAAAGGGGTGGTGAAAACATTACCTCTTCTTCGGGTTCTTCCTTTTGATTTGATCAAAAGGGCTCCTTAGGTTGGCTTTCTGATCAAACTAGGTCCTCTAGGTTGTATTGAGGGAAGTTGGGAGAGTATTTGGGCAGAGTTTGGCCGAACCAAAAGGCTTTGAAGGTGTGAAGAAATGAGAAGGAGGAGTGCCCTTTTATAAGAGGGGTGAGGGGCACCTTTGGAAAAGCTAGAGATATTAGTTTATAATAAATTCATATTCGGTTTCCAATGGCTCCAAAGTTGATTATTCAAAGTTTAAGGTGGGTATAGGTCGAAAACCACTCAAAAAATAGAATTTAGACAGGTTTGGGTACTTATATTAACCTTATCTTTAAGTATTAACTCTAAGTTAATTAGTTTCACTTTTACAATGTCTCTTTGTATTTTTATATAATATGGTTAATAAACTTACTATATACATCCAAGAGACCCCCATGTGGTCCATTAATGATGAAAATATCATGATATAAGTCTCTTGGCCGATCCTTAGATTTTTAAGAATTTAATATCAATTAATAATATAATATTTTTTTAAGAACTCTTTTATGTCAATTTTGACACTATTCAATAGTGGATTTTTTTGAAACTCATAAAAGATTGATTACTTCGAAAAAATTCAAATAAATCAATACTAATATATCATATTATCCTATAAAATTATTTTAATTAATTAAAATTTTCATATTATATTTATTTGGGTATTTATAATATCAATTATTTTAATTTTTCACTATTATAGTAATTATTTCATCATCATTGTGTCATAAATAAATTAAAGTATTTAATGTCTAAAAATTATAAATAAAATATAAATATGTAGGAAATCTTTTTATATTTCTAATGAATATTTATAATCTAAAATCCAACATATATAACCCTATGTAAAAATTGTTTTGCTAAAATATATATGCATGTGTCATTTTTGTATTCATTTTAACTTAATTAAAATAAAGTGTCCCTATCACCTACAAGTGGCACCATGGGGTCCCAAAATCGACCCAAAGATGCCTATGGTCGAACATGTATCAACCAATAAGGCTAGGACACGTTTTAGGGTAATTTAGTATTATTATAATATTTGTTTTAACCCTTATTTACCAGATTTACCCTTAACCATGGTAAATAAAATATTTACCGCAATAATTATTCAAAATGTCTAAAAATAAATTTTACCAATTTACACAATTTGAACATCCTGATTCCAAATATGGAATCCATTTTTCTAAATTCAAAACACAGAAGTGGCAGAAATTAATTTAAAATTAATTCCCGCTATCAAAACAAAAAGCGTGTTTTTAAGAGATAATAACTATCAAAAGATTGACACTTGTTTATGTTCGGTTTAATTGTAAAATTATGTCCAATGAAAAAAATTATATTAAATGGTAAAAATATATTCTAAATATACTTTAAAACCACCCAAATTCATAATTTATCACTATTAATTATTTCGATTAAAAAAGTTGTTTTTAATTAAAATTTAGTAATGTTTACTATTCATCAAAATATGAAAGTTATCCGAAATGTACCAAAATTTCACCTTAGGCTAAATTCGATATTCCGAATCCAAAAATGAAGTCCATTTTAAAATATAAAATATATATAATTTCAAAACGTAGGTATTACTATTCATAACGGCTAGTTTGATTGGTTATGGTGTGTTAGAACTCGGTGTTGCGTACAACACACGCTATCACATTATTCGAAGAGAAGCGTACCGTAGAAGCTTGGGGTGTTACATTCTCCCCTCCTTAAAATAATTTCATCCTCGAAATTTCTAGAATACTTATCACATGAAAAGACTCAGGTGGTTCTTCATCATAAGTTCCTCGGGTTCCCACGTTGCCTCTTCCATCTTATGGTTTCTCCAAAAAACTTTTACCAGACGCGTCGTCCGGTTTCTCAGTACTTGTTATCTTGTATCAAGAATCCTGACGGGCTCTTCGCAATAAGACAGATCAGGTTCCAGTTCTAATTCCTCTTAGGTGAGTACATGCGTTGGGTCAGGCATGTATTTTCTCAACAGAGATACGTGGAACACATCGTGAACTTTGGAGAGACTTGGCGGCATTGCCAATCGGTAAGCTACAACCCCAATTCGTTCTAGAATTTCAAACGGTCCGATGTACCTAGGACTCAATTTACCTTTCTTACCAAAATGTTTGACTCCCTACCTTCAGGAAAACATGATCACCGACTTGAAATTCCAAATCCTTCCTTCGATTATCAGCATAGCTCTTCTGCCTACTTTGAGCTTCTTTAATGTGATTTTGGATTACCTTCACCTTTTCCACCGTTTCCTCCACCAGTTATGGGCCTACAAGTTTTCTTTCACCGACGTCATCCCAACAGGTTGGTGTACGACATCTCTTTCCATATAACGCTTCATATGGTGCCATCTGAATACTCGAATGGAAGCTATTGTTATAGGAAAATTCTACCATAGGTAAATATTGATCCCACATACCCTGAAAGTCAAGTGAGCAAGATCTAAACATGTCTTCTAAGGTTTGAATAGTCCGTTCTGATTGTCCGTCTGTCTGAGGGTGGTAAGCAGTGCTCAAATTAAGTTCAGTATCCAGGGATTTCTGAAGACTTTTCCAGAATCTTGAAGTAAAACGGGGATCACGATCAGAAACAATCGATAGGGGTACTCCATGAAGTCTCACAACTTCATTAATATATAGTCTTTCTAGACGTTCCAGGGGTAGATCTTCTCTTATAGCAAGAAAATGTGCTGACTTGGTAAGACGATCAACAATAACCCATATTTCATCGTTCCTTCTAGGAGTCTTTGGTAGCCCCATGACAAAGTCCATCGTAATATTTTCCCATTTCCACTCCGGTATGGGAAGAGGTTGCATGACTCCTCCAGGCTGTTGCCTTCCAGCTTTCACTTGTTGACAAACCATACATCTTGACACAAAATCAGCAATCTCCCACTTCATGTTGTCCCACCAAAAATGTTCCTTCAAATCTCTATACATTTCGGTGCTCCCAGGGTGTATAGAGAAATTGGAACTATGAGCATCATCCAGCAATTCCCTTTTTAGATCAGGTATATCGGGAACACAAAGTCTCTTCCCAAATTTCAAAATTCCATCTTCATACACAAAGTCTCTCAATCTCCCATCATTCACAGCTTTAATCTTCTTTTGAAATTCTTCATCATCGGTCTGAGTACTCTTAATCCTTTCTATTAAAGATGTTTTGGCAGCCATTTGAAAAAGAAATGATGTTTCGCCTTCCCTGGTTATTCCCATGTCCATCTTCACTAGATCCATGAAAATTGGATCCCTTTCAATTCTCATATTGTTCAAAAATCCATGGTCTTTTCTACTCAAAGCATCTGCCACCTTTTTTGCTTTCCCCGGGTGGTAGTGTATCGTGCAATCATAATCCTTGAGTAATTCAAGCCATCTCCTTTGCCTCATGTTGAGTTCTTTTTGTGAGAAAATATACTTCAAACTCTTGTGATCAGTATAAATCTCACATTTTTCACCATAGAGGAAGTTCCTGCATATTTTCAAAGAAAATATCACAGCTGCTAACTCGAGATCATGAGTAGGATAGTTTTGTTCATGAATTTTCAACTGTCGTGATGCATAGGCAATAACTCTATCATTCTGCATAAGGAAACAACCAAGTCCTTTCTTCGATGCATCACTATAAATAATGAACCCATCATTCCCCGGTGGTAGAGTCAATATAGGATCATTGACTAATCTTTTCTTCAGTTCTTCGAAACATTCCTCACACTCTTTTGTCCAAACAAATTTAACTCCTTTACGTGTGAGCTTCGTTAATGGGTTAGCCAATCGGGCAAAATTCTGGACGAAACGTCGATAATAACCTGCCAAACCAATAAAACTACGCACCTCAGTTATACTCGTAGGTGTTGGACATTCTTGGATTGCCTTGGTCTTAGAAGGATCAAAAGAGATTCCATCTTTAGAGATAATATGGACAAGAAAAGAAATCTCATGGAGCCAGAATTCACACTTGCTAAAATTTCCATATAATTCATGCCTCCTCAGAGTCTTCAAGATAATGCGCAAGTGATTTTCATGATCTTCGTAGGTTTTGGAGTATACCAAGATATCATCGATAAATACCACCACAAATTCATCGAGATACTCCTTAAAAACTCTATTCATCAGATCCATGAATACAGAGGGTGCATTAGTCAATCCAAAAGGCATTACAGTAAACTCGTAATGCCCGTACCAGGTTCGAAATGATGTCTTCGGAATGTCTTCCTTCATTACACACAACTGATGGTATCCATATCGAAGTTCAATCTTTGAAAAGTATTTAGCTCCATGTAGTTGGTCAAATAAATCATTAATACGAGGTAGGGGATACTTGTTCTTTATCATTATAGCATTGATCTCCCTGTAGTCGATACATAACCTCATAGATCCATATTTCTTTTTAACAAAAAGAACAGGGGCTCCCCATGGAGAAACACTAGGGAGAATAAATCCTTTATTACTCAATTCTTCTAGTTGTTTCTTTAGTTCTACTAAATCTATATTATCCATTCTGTAAGGGGTCTTCGATATAGGCCTTGATCCAGGAATTAAATCAATGGAAAACTCAACGTCTCGTTCTGGAGGATGTCCAAGTAAATCTTCCGGAAATACATCTACAAATTCTTTCACAACAGGTACATACTCTATTTGAACATTCCTTTCCTCACCCGCAGTTATTTCATTCTCTTCCTCCCCAATAATTGAATTTAGTTGAGCTATTGGGGGTGGATCTAAATAAGAATTAGGTGGTAACGATTCTGCTCTAAAGATAAGGTGTTCCTTATCATTATCATCAAGAACCGTAACCTCTTTCTTCTTACAATAAATCTTCACATCATAGTCTGAAAACCAGTCCATACCGAGGATTATACCAAACTCAATCATAGGTATGGCGATGAGATCAGTAGATAAAGAACATTTATGTGCTCTAATGGGGACTGATTCGCAAAACATTGTTGCAATGATACTTCCCTTAGGAGTTTTAACTGACAACTCCCTTGTTAAATCAAATTGGAAATATCTAATTTTCTTAGAAAACTGGGAAGATATGAAACAATGCGATGATCCAGAATCAAATAATGCATTTTCTAAACTTGATGAAACCATTAAATTACCTGCCACCACGTCATTCGGAGCTTCTACCTCAGCAGTAGTGATAGCATAAGCTTGGCCTTGATCCCTTGGACTTTTCTGAGGTAAGTTCTCCTGACGCTTAGGACATGCATTTGCATAATGCCCCATCTCCCTGCAATTATAGCACTGAACGTTGGTAGCTTCCTTCTTCCCCTTGCAATCACGAGCTTGGTGGCCTTTTTCACCACATTTGTAACAGACACCCATTCCCTTCAAGAAAGTACCGAGGTGTTTCTTCCCACATTTACCACAGGATGGATATTCAACCTTTACCTTCTTCCCCTTATTTCCATTAGAAGATTGATCAGCATGTCTCTTCTTCTCTTTCTTTGCTTTAAAGTCATAAGACATAGAGAATTCATTTTCGGTCTTGATAGCACATGAGACAATGTCTTCGTATGACGAGAAGGACTGTGAGACTAATGCTCGACGAGAAATGGTTTTAACCCATCAAAGAAACGATCAATCTTACTTCTTTGGTTACGTATATAATCACCAGCGTACCTTGCTAACCTTGTAAAGTTAGCCTCATACTTTGTGACATTCTCATCCTCCTTCTGTCTCAGACTTAGAAATTGCCTTTCCATATCTGCTCGATGGTCACGAGGAAAGTATTTTTCTAAAAACCAATCTTTGAACTCCCTCCATTCCATATTTGATACTTCATCATCTTCCTTCGTATTTTGAATCAATGACCACCATTGATCAGCATCTCCAGTGAGGCGGTAAACTGCCATGATAACTTTTTCCCTTTCACTGCTCCCCAAAGCCTGAAATATTTTCTCTAGGGAAAATATCCATTGCTCAGCTACTAAGGGATTTGTACTGCCATTGAACTTTGGTGGTTGTTGCCTCATGAATCGATCTAACATTGATCCTCCACGCTTCGGATCAGGGTGCTCCATACGGGTAAGGTTATTATTCATAACCTGAGTAAGTTGTCCCAGTATGGTGATTAGCTGATCGGCACCAGTTGCATCTCCAGCTCCACTATAATTATCTTGAGCAGGAGGGAAATCCCTACATGGAGTGCTTGCATTGATACGGTTTCCATTTCTTTCACTAGGCGCCATTTCTAAACAATGGCATAAACTAGATCAGTTTATGAATCAAAATACATAATCCCATACTTATAAAACACTTAACATAAATTGAACTATTTATGGATATAATCCATAATCATAAGAAGGTTTTTTTTGAGGAAGTATATACTCATAATCCCTTCAAAATTATTTGTAAAGAAAATGAGAGTTATCCTAAGCATATCCCCCGGGAGTGTCGTAACCAAGAGTGCAGCAAGGCCTGTTGTCGTGCACCAGTTCCCGTTCGAGTCTAGCTCAAAGCGGTGTTTTCGGGTTTTACCCCTAGGTACATCTGTGCCAGAGCCGCCTCTACCTGCTCGTATCCAGACAGGGATGTATTGCTCGGAAAACTCACAAAATCTCTACAATACCAAAATTCTAGGAAGTTCTTCTATACTAATCCTCAAAGTTCATCTTAGGTCTACGTGCACTAATCAGAGTTTATCTAAATCTAGATTCCAAGGTTTGTACTAAACTTCCTCTGATACCAACTGTAACGCCCCGACACTAGTTTCCCAGAGTCGGTGCATTATTACATAACATTGGCATGATCACAAGAAAGATCAAATCTCGAAAGACCGATTGGTTTAGTAGCCTTGGAAACACTAGATATATTCATCAGTCTTACATTAGATCATAAAATAAAAAACTACTACAACAACATATTGTCTCCATAATCCACACTCATATACCCACATAATATCCCTACAGGTCATTCATAATTTACTTCTTCACTTCCTGGGAAAAATAAAACATAGAAAAGGGGTGTGCTCAAATGCCCAGTAAGGATAACAATATAGCGAAAACTTTCATAAATAAGAATAAACATTTAAGGCAATGTATAACTAAAAAAAAGCCTTTCAAACTCGAACGTTTAACATAGTATGGAATAAATAAAATGAAATAATTCCATTTACTTATTCACATGGTTATTCTACTAATCGAATAATCACATGCAAAATCAATAACCACTTTCATAATGATGGAATACATAATTCCAGACTATCATAACCACATAGCCAAGGCCTCGTGCCAAGAATACAAATAAGATTTTGTCAAGGCCTTGTACCAAGACACTAGTTTTTCTCATTAGACCTACAGATGCATCGAGGAGCTATAGCGGGCTCCACCCGTCACATATTAAGTCCAATGCATTCCCATATGAAAAGGTTTAAACATAACATAAACATCCGTTTTAAAACTAGCATATGAAATGTCAATACTTTCACCATAAACCATGAATGGTATAAAAATAGAACATCCACAGTCAAAAAAATCACAAAACCTTCAATATAATATTGAAATTTTGTATCATAACAAATCATCTTTAAATAAGCGTAAAATCCATCAAAGGATGTTGACATAGATGAAATCAAAATTCTGTTTAAAGAAATATCTCATTTTATTTTGAAATCATTTAAGATCCATATAAAATAAAACATTTTCTCTGAAAATGTTCTTATAATCTTGTAAGGGAAGCTTTGATGATTTTATAATGGCGGAAAATAGCTGCACCCGCCGTATATGTTAAAAAAAACATTCTTACCATAATTCTGTCGAAAAGGTTAAAAAGGACCTTGTTTTGAAAATGACGGAAACATTCCTTTATAAACCACTTATAAAAGTCACAAAGGGTATAAATGACTTTAACTCATATTCTAGTAAATAGTAAAAATGTTTTGAAATACATTTTAAGAAACATGGATGTGGATGATAAAGAGATCCCAGTAGATTATTACGTATAAACAACCTTAGATAATGAAGAGATTGTGAAATAACCCTTACCAATTTGGTAAATTATGAAACATACAACCCATGAAAGAGGTATCATACAATGAATATGTAAATAAACATAAATTATAGTGTATTACACAATGAATATAATTATGGGCAGTACATACACCACACAAAAGGTGATGGTGGCAATATGGTATGAATCTCACGGGAATAAGGAGTGAGATGAAAAACCCTTACCTTGTACTTTTCCTTGGTTGGGGTAGGTTAACCTCCTGTATAATGGTGAAATAATTGTTATTAAATTATACAAGAATCATATATATTAATATGATATCATATATGATATTTTAACATTTATTTGTTAATAATATCTTAGAATTATCGTCGTTTCGGGTGTTAACTTACTCATTTTCTTTTATATGTATTGTTACATAAGCCATGTTTGTTGTATCTTATTCATATCCAGAATGATATCAAGTACTTAAAAATCATTTTTAAATCATCAAATGATAATTATACTTAAATGGATACGACGGAGAATGAATCTCATCGCGTTCGTGGAGACGGTAGTCCGTACGTACGCACGAGCGACAATATCATTCTTTTGATATTAAAATAATATATAAATGGATGGTATATCATATATACTGAATCATTAACATGTTATATTTATTATTTACAAGAGTTACACATCATTATTATACCCATCCAAATAATAATATATTGAATAACAATTACACCACGACGTGGAGACGGTAAGCCGTACGTACGCACGTATGGTGACATGTTATTCAAAGGGTGGATAGAATACTGAATATGGTTGTACCATTATATAATAACATCACAGTATATGTGAGATACTGGAGTTATTATTTTATAATGGTAAGAACAAAGAAAGAAGAAGTGGAAGAAGAAAGGAACTTGAAAAGGGGTGGTGAAAACATTACCTCTTCTTCGGGTTCTTCCTTTTGATTTGATCAAAAGGGATCCTTAGGATGGCTTTCTGATAAAACTAGGTCCTCTAGGTTGTATTGAGGGAAGTTGGGAGAGTATTTGGGCAGAGTTTGGCCGAACCAAAAGGCTTTGAAGGTGTGAAGAAATGAGAAGGAGGAGTGCCCTTTTATAAGAGGGGTGAGGGGTACCTTTGGAAAAGCTAGAGATATTAGTTTATAATAAATTCATATTCGGTTTCCAATGGCTCCAAAGTTGATTATTCAAAGTTTAATGTGGGGATATGTCGAAAAACACTCAACCAAGAGAATTTAGGCAGGTTTGGGTACTTATATTAACCTTATCGTTAAGTATTAACTCTAAGTTAATTAGTTTCACTTTTACAATGTCTCTTTGTATTTTTATATAATATGGTTAATAAACTTACTATATACATCCAAGAGACCCCAAATTGGTGAATTAATGATTAACCTATCATGATATAAGTATCTTGGACGAACCTTAGATTTTTTGGAATTTAATATCAATTAATAATATAATATTTGTTCTAAGAACTATTTTATGTCAATTTTGACACTATTCAAAAGTGGATTTTTTTGAAACTCATAACAGATTTATTACTTCTAAAAAAGTCAAATAATTCAATCCTAATATATCATATTATCCTATAAAATTAGTTTAATTCATTAAAAGTTTCATATTATATTTATTTGGGTATTTATAATATCAATTATTTTAATTTTTCACTATTATAGTAATTAATTCATCATCATTGTGTCATAAATAAATTAAATTATTTAATGTCTAAAAATTATAAATAAAATATCACTATGTAGGAAATCGTTTTGTCTTTCTAATTAATATTTAAAATCTAAAATCCAACATATATAAACCTATGTAAAATTTTTTTTCCTAAAAGATATATGCTTGTTTCATTTTTGTATTCATTTTCACTTAATTAAAATAAAATTTCCCTATCACCTACAAGTGGCACCATGGGGTCTCAAAATCGACCCAAAGATGCCTATGGTCGAACATGTATCAACCAATAAGTCTAGGACACGTTTTAGGGTAATTTAGTATTATTATAATATTATTTTTTAACCCTTATTTACCAGATTTACCCTTAACCATGGTAAATAAAATATTTACCGCAGAAATTATTCAAAATGTCTAAAAATAAAAGTTACCTATTTACACAATTTGAACATCCTGATTCCAAATATGGAATCCATTTTTCTAAATTCAAAACACAGAAGTGGCAGAAATTAATTTAAAATTAATTCCCGCTATCAAAACAAAAAGCGTGTTTTTAAGAGGTAATAACTATCAAAAAATTGACACTTGTTTATGTTCGGTTTAATTGTAAAATTATGTCCAATGACCAAAATTATATTAAATGGTAAAAATATATTCTAAATATACTTTAAAACCACTCAAATTCATAATTTATCACTATTAATTATTTTGATTAAAAAGGTTGTTTTTAATTAAAATTTAGTAATTTTCACTATTCATCAAAATATGAAAGTTATCCGAAATGTACCAAAATTTCACCTTAGGCTAAATTCGATATTACGAATCCAAAAATGATGTCCATTTTAAAATATAAAATATATATTATTTCAAAAAGTAGGTATTACTATTCATAACGGCTAGTTTGATTGGTTATGGTGTGTTAGAACTCGATGTTGCGTACAACACACACTATCACATTATTCAAAGAGAAGCGTACCGTAGAAGCTTGGGGTGTTACAACATGAACATAAGGGTATGAGAAAAAGAGTATAACATTTTAAAGCAATATAATACATATCAATGATCATAATCATGAGTCTGAAAATACATATTAGAAGATCATAAGACACAATTCATAAAGAAATCCAAAAACACAATCCATCGATTCATAGGACATGGATTTTGTGGAAAAAATATAATAATAGAAAATATTATGTTATGTATACCCACTAAGATGTTCATAAATTTTTAGACTTGTTCTAAGAACTTGTGTACCTACTTTGGACTTGGGATGACAACTTGTATACCCTCTTTTTTGGGATTTGGATAAAAACATGTTTACCCTGATCCTTGACATTGCGCTAAATACCCATGTACCCTCATATTTCAGATTTTTATAAACACTTATATACCTTATGATCTCTTCTGGAATTTATCATTACCCAATGAATTGAATAAGAATCTAGGTGAACCCTTCAGGTAATAAATAATAGGATCCCATGGAGCTTTCTAGGCTACCCCATCGTATAAGATATAATAGGATTACCTAACACTATCATGTCTTCCCCATAATATAATATATAATAGGATTACCAAGTGCTATTTGGACAACCTCATCATATCAACTATAATAGGATTACCCAACATTATTTGGGAAGCCCCATTGTAATAGATATGTCCAAGAACCACAATATGAATAAAATTAAATGATCTTGGATATCATCATAAAACCCCAAAAAACAATAACTATACTTTCATAACATGATTAACCCTGGAAATAAAATGTCTTTCATGTCAATATCTTTGGAAGATGTTTAATATATTGAAATGAAATGGGTTACACACAAAAGAAATTCATCTTGAACATAATCCATTCATGAAGGAATATGAATGCTATCATGGGATAAAATCTTCTATTAGGAATATTTAACATCAACATATTTCATATTAGATGAAAAATAGTCTTGAATGTATCATTTTTTATATTTCTAGTGGAAAATATCCTTTCCAATTTAAAAAATTATTTTTAAAATTTTAAACATTTTCAAAATATTCTTCTTTTAAGAAATCCTTGAAAATGTATAATGTAAGAATTTAAAATCAATATAAAAATTTTTCAGTAATAAAACATTTAAAAGATAATTTACCTTGATAATGAGAATAAAATTTCATTTTATAAAATTGAAAACTTTTTGAAAAAACTGGTTTTTTGAAAAAAAACTATTTTTCTTACCATGGAGATAAATAATGTTGTATTTTTAAAAAAACAAATTCTTAATTATCATATGTACTAAAGAGTGGAGAAAGCATACCATTACTTGATGATGTCCAAAATAAATAGAAGAAAATAAAATTAATCCTAATTATTTTTATATGGATCAAAATAATTCATCAATGGAAGTATAATTATAAATAATCCCTATAAATGGTGAGATTATAACCATAAACGTTTACCATTCAGGTAATATTGTATCCTAATTCTCATGAAAAGAAAACATTACCTGGAGATTAATATAAAATGAAAAGAAAGTGATTCATGATATGAAATTTCAATGATGATGTATGTAAACCTTATAAAATAATATATGTGCACAACATAACATGTGTCTCATAGATGAAAAATCTAGAAAAATTCTCTTAATGATTTATTAACCTTGGAACCACGAACCCATGAATGTGGGATCCTAAAATGGATGTGTAAATACATAAAATTGTATGTAAAAGGGACATAAATTAAATTCATGGGTATTATATACACCACATATAATAAATAGTCACTGAATATATCATGTGTCTCACAAAAATAAAATATGAGTAAAAAAAATCTTACCATTTGTCTTGACTTCCTTTGGACATATTCAAACCTCTTCTTCGTGTATCTTCTTTTTCATTTTACCATAGTACTTTTTTAGTTTCCTTTAATGAATAAATAATTTTTCTATATTTACAATTGGAAAGTAGAGATGTGATTTGGAATGGTTTTGGATGAATCAATTGATTTTGATTGTGTAAATATAGGGGGAGAGGGGGAGACATTTTATAAGTTGGGGAGAGGACAAACATGGTATTATTCAAAATAAATTTTGGTAACCCCTTCATTTTACCTAATAAAGGTTCCAATTATTATTAAAAATCAATAATGGGAGTAATAAGGTCACAATATGTCTATATAATTAGTTTTGGACAATTTTCTAGTTCATTTTTTCCCATGTGTTTAAATTTTAGTCCCGTGGTATTCTTTTTTTTTGTTTAACTCCATGGAAAAATTTTAATCATTTTCACTAATCACATTTGTAAAAAATTATTTTTCCAGTAAATGAAATTATAATTTATTCTCATTATAAATATGGAATCCATTTTTTCATGTTCAATTCATTTATGTGTCAAAATTTAATTTAAAAATAATCCCACAGATGTGGTGAAAAAGAAGGGTTTTAATGAGAAAATGTTCCAATGTTTGAAATGTTTTTATAACCAATATCACTAAGAAATTGAGTAAAATAAAATAAATTGAATTAAATGATGTATTATTAAACTAATTATAATTTAAAAATAATATAAAATATAGTTTAATTATATAAATAATTTATGTAAAAAAGTAAATTTTGTTTTAAAATTCAGTATTTCTTAATATTCATCAAAAATGAAACATATTTGAAAAATAACCAAACTCCACCATAAGATTATTTTGTACATAATATTTTAAAAATTATGTTTTTTTTATATAGAAATTTTATAATTTTAATAAATTAGTTGGAAAATAAGTGTTCCCTTAAAATGTTGTAAAACAGCCTTTTAGAAAATTTATCTTTTTGTGCATAAAATTTTATTTATTCATATGTATTGTTTAGAAAAAACATAAGATTAATGTAAAATAGTTTTGTAATATATAATATATAAATTTAATTAAAATAATTTATATAAAATGGGTTGTTTAATTTATTTAGATAAAATGTGTTTGTGTATAGAAAAATATCTTTTCAGAAAAGGAATTTCATTACTTTCAAATAGTCATTACATTCAATTTTAATTAATTATATACAAAATATATAATTTTATAAATACTCATGAACAATATTTTTATAGTAATGTAAATACTTTTCATACCCACAACTCTAATGGCTATATGAAGACTATAAAAACATTTTTAAAATATGTCACATTTTGTTTAAACTCAATGTTCCATGTGATACAAACTAAGATCCATATTTCATGTAATGAAATATAAGAATTGTATTACATGTAAAAAATTTCAAAGATAAAGATTCATGTACCATAAGATAAAATCAGTGTTTCTTGTATAGAAAACATAAATTTGTTTTTCGTATTTATAATGCTTAACTAATTATAGTATTCCGTGAATGTAATCAAATAAATTTTATTTTTCAAAAAATATAATTCAAAAAAACCCATGTTATTATATTATACACCTCATAAAATTAATTTCACCATAAAAATCGTTTATGTTATCAATGTTTTAATTATCTAGAGTTTATTTCATATAAATCTATATAATAAAAATTAATACTAAAACAACCCTTAAAAATAAAACATAGAAACATTATCATCACTCAAAGTAACTCATAACATGGTTTTTATGTAAGATAAAATTGTTGGGATATGATTATTTAGACATGAAAAAATTCATAAAAAACTATAGAGAGTGATAAATACCATTGATCATTGGAAAGGGGGCAGCCAATGAATTGTTGACAACCAAAAAAACATAAACTAAATAGTTAGGAAAATTTCAATGATATCATAAAAAATAATGATATAGAAAAAAAATTTACTTCAAGGACCTTTTCCTAATTTTGTATAATTTTTACTTGAAGATATACTTACATTATTTCATTCCATTTCATAATAAAAATCACATGTTGTGGTTGTACCTTGATTGATTTTTCACTTTATCACCGAATCTAAGAAATAAAGGTGAATTTTTTATTCTTGAAGTAATAAAAGATCATAATACCCATATATATAATGATAATTCATTTAACAAATATTTAGTTATCATTAGATGAAAAATATAGCATTATTTATACATAAATCTACATATGGTGAAGTAATAAATAAATATACCAAACTTCATTAGAAGTTCAACCTAAACTATTATGTAAATGGTGAACCTTATTACCCTTCAAAAAATTCAGAATTTAAAAATATGTTCTCATAATTTAACAAACTCAACATAACATTAACTTTCCAAATATCATTAAGAATGTATTAATAGTCAAAAGCTAAATATGTGAATACCATAGACATATATTCTCTTGAATCATGGTAATAACTATTGTAGAGACCCGAAGCTTGACGTACATGGACATTACATTACTTTTGTGGAATACTTAGTACATAACAAAAACACACACACAAGGACCGTAATAATTTATTGTCTTTGGAAACTTGGAACGTAATCTTCTAATCGTGGTGAAAGATCTTCAACATCTCCCATAAAGACCTTCCCCTTTTTTCATACCTAAAACATTTATTTATATCATGGGGAAAATAAAACATAAAAAGGGTGAGCTCAAATTCTCAGTAAGGGTAAGCATGGATAAAATAAAACATACCATATACATTTGAACTTAAAAACATGAACATAATGTTTAAACATCAAAAGCTTGAGCAATGACATAAATTATGGAAGTACGTAAGGCATAGATCACAAAGAAACATTAAGAATGATAAAATAGCATGGGAATAAAACATGTAATTTTGGAAACCATTAAGCACATGATATTATTTCCATAGTAGCCAAGGCATTGCTTCCAAGACCATCATAGTGGAAAATGTCCCTTTCTAAATCGAGTTCACTCCTTGTTCCAGTCCTGTATTACTGAACCGGTTTAACTTGCCGTTCCATCCATGTCTATATCATGAGATATAAATCCTTACCCAATGCATTGGAGGGAGATATAGGTCCCACCCATCTCATAGTGAAATCATTCTTACTTGTGCCACAAAATAAACTTAAAACATTCATCATAACCCAAAGAATTAAATGGGTTTCATAAACATCATCCCATCATTTCATAGTCCATAAAAAACAAATGGATATAATTTCATAATAAGAAAAGTGAAACCATTTAAATAAAAGAGAAATTATACTTAAAACATACACATATGAAATAATTTAATTTTAGATGGAAAATGGTTTTGATAATATCCTTTCTTCTTTAAAATCATTTTCTTTTCACAAAATGTCATGAATTTTTAAAAGAAAAAGATTTTCTTGAAAATAGTAATGAAATCTTTTTGAGGAAGCTTCATGAAAATATGGATTTATAAAACCATAAAAATCCTTTCATGCTGTATAAGTTAAAAAAACATTCTTCTCGTACTTTTGTCGGAAAAGTCAAAAAGTACCTTGTACGAAAAACGACAAAAGAGTCCTTTCATTTCTTTTACTAAAAACTCACCAAAGGGTAAAATTGGATTTAAAAAATTGTAGGTGGATGGAAATAATATTACATATTTAGGAAACATGGATGTGAATGATAAAATAAACCCCAATAATTTCTGAAATATAAACAATCTCGGATAAAAATGAGATTGTGATATTTCCCTTACCTTTGGTCTGATTTGCTTCGTATGTGTCCGAACCTCATCTTCTTTGAAGCGCCTCTTTGAGTCCTCCTCTTAGGGCACTAAAATTGGTATTTGAAGAAGACCAGAACCTATAGAATGTTTCTAGGGAAGTGGAGAAGATAATTTGGCAGGGTTTGGCCGAGCTTGAAGGCTCAAATTGGTGCGAGGAAGAGAGGGAGGAGGTTCCCCTTTATAAGGGAGGAGAGGGGCTCCTTTGAAAAAATTAAAAGTATTATTTTATTATAAAGCCAAATTCGGTTTTAAATAGGTCCAAATTGATCTATTTCAAATCTAAGGTGGGGATGGGTCGAAATCCTATCATCCAACAGAATTTAGACAAGTTTAGGTCCCTATTTTAACCTTATCATTTATATTTAACATTAAGTTAGATAATTTAACTTTTACCGTGTCTTTTTGTGTTCTTACACTATAAGGATACTAAACTTACTATAAGAAGAAAAACGAACCCAAGTTGTTTATTATTAATATATATAACCTTATCTAATTGATTTTGCTGACCCTTAGATTTTTAGGAATAAAATAACAATTAATAATATAATATACGTTTTAAAAACTATTTTTTGTCAATTTTGACACTATTTAGTAATTGATTTTTGTGAAAATTATAACAGAATGATTAGTTCTAAAAAAGTTAGTTAAATCAATAATAACATGTCATATTAACCTAGAAAATTACTGGAATTCATAAAATGTCTAAAATTACATTTATTTGGGTATTTATAACAACAATTATGTCATTATTTCATTAATAAGATAATTACTGCATCATCTTTGTGTCATAAATAAATTAAATTATTTAATGTCTAAAAATTACAAACAAAATACCATTATGTAGGAAATATTTTTATCTTTCGAATTAATATTTATAGTCGAATGTTTCTTATGTATAACCCTATATTAAAAATGATTTTCTTATTAAACTTTGATTTTAAGTATTTTAACCCTTCTTTAAATAAATTAATAATAAATGTGCTAATCTAATCCAAGTGGGCCTAAATGGTCATATTTTATTCCTAAGGTCGTTTCTGGTCCAATTACACTTATCCAATAGAATTAGGACATGTGTTAAGAAAATAATAATATCATTTTTACCCTTAATTACCCTATTTACTTTTAACCGTGGTAAAAAAAGTAAAATGTTACTATTCACCAAAAATTATTTTCATCTCATTGAACCACATTTTACTTAATGAAATCAACCGTGTCTCTCGGATTTTTGAAATTCCACTCACAGAAGCGGTAATATTATGTTTTATGAAAAATTCCTTTTTTACTACCACTTTGTGGTTTCACTATTCATCAAAAAAAGAAAGTTTCCAGAAAAATACCAAAAATTAGGCCTAAGATAAATTTGATATTATGAATTAAAAAATGATGTCTATTTTACCAAATTCAAAAAATATCAGTTGCATTAATTAATTTAAAAATTAAATCACGTCGTCAAAACAAATAGCGTGTTTTTATGAGATAATAACTATCAAAAGATTGACACTTGTTTATGTCTGGTTTAAATGTGAAATTAAATCCAATGACCAATATTGTATTAAATTGTAAAAATATATTCTAAATATATTTTAAAACCACTCAAATTAATAATTTATCACTATTAATTATTTCGATTGAAAAAGTTGTTTTTAATTACAATTTAGTAATTTTCACTATTCATCAAAATATGAAAGTTATCCGAAAAGTACCAAAATTTCTCCCTAAGCTAATTTCGATATTCGGAATCCAAAAATGAGGTCCATTTTGAAAACTAAAATTTACAAAATTTCAAAAAGTGGTTATTCCTATTCATAACGGCTAGTTTTAAAAAAAATTTAATACCATATCGTTGTTTAGTGAAACTCGATATTGCGTACTACACACGCTATTGAGGAAGGTCGTGATTGCATGTAATACAAGGCAAGTCAAGGATGCATGTTTTGCAAGCTTCTTTTGGTGTAGCGTACAACACAATACATTAATGAAATTAAAAAGAATATTTTTCATAAAATCTCAGGGTGTTACATTCTACCCCCCTTAAAATGAATTTCGCCCTCGAAATTCGTCGGGGTTATAAATGGTTTACTATTAGAAAGTTTCTTTAATATAAACCCACATTGTAAAAAGGAATACCAAAACCAATATTTAAAAAAAAGTATGAAACGTAACGGTTACCCAAATAAACTAATCCCTGGGTTTTCACATAGGTGAAAATATGGAGATAGAAGAGAAATATAACCATCATGTTCTGATGGAGAGTGGTAGAGAACCTGGTTATGGAAAATCCAGCAATCACAAAGTCATAAATTTGTGATGATATAAGGTACCATCTGATTCATCAGATATAAGAGCAATATGACAACATGTGAATACCATCTATCTCAAACAAAAGGTTAGAAAATTTATAAAAAAAATACATAAGTCCATCTATAGTGATATTAATCATATATGGTTCCTAAAATGGACTTATACTTATTATATAATACTGCTTAATATAATAAAACTAGTTTCTACTAAACAGGGACTTCCTGTAGGCCAGTGGTAGGTGATAAAGTCCAGTCGCACTTCGGTTGTGGGTTCGATTCCCACAGCCTAGTCCGACGCGATGGGTTGTCGCCCATCCTGCAGTTTTTCCTTTTTCTAAAACATCATTACTATAACATCCCATCAATAATATCAAAAAAAGTTCTATCCTTAAACAATACTATCTTATGTCCAACATAATCCATTCCAATCTTTAGTCTTATCTAAAATACTTCGGTCCAAGCTCATAGTATAAAGAAAAGGATTACATGAAATGTCATCAACCAAGCATGTGAATACCATCATTTATACCCCATATATCTTGTTGGTCACATTCTAATCATGTGAATACATTAATCATGTATTCTCTTGAAAAATGAATACCCATTAAACCTTAGTGAAAACATGAATACTGTGAAAAGTTAACTCTTTCCACATACCAAAATCCAAAAATTCTATATACTCAAACCATGATATAACCTTCTCCTTATATCAGTCATGAGCTCATGAATACTATCAAACATTTAATTTCCTCCTTATCCCTTCATTATGTGCATATCATCTACATTCCAAGAATATCTGAATAACCTTTCATGGATACTGGTACTATTAATCATACACTTTCAAAACTCAAGGAAAGACAATAGTGTAACAATCCTTAGATGTCTCTTTATTCTATAGTACCATGAGATTACTTATACAACATTACACTTGATAAACATGTAATCATTCCACTACCTTCTTAAACCATTGACTGACCTTCAACAATTCTTTCATCTCACATATCATTTGTAGTCTCTTAATCATCATCAACATAAATACTACCCATACGACCGTACTGATTCTCTTTATGAGACTTTCCCTTAGAGCATTGGTTTTCATAATTCCCGTACATTCCGCATTTAAAACATTTAACCATTGTTGATGTCATAGCAATACCATAATCCTAATCCATGGTGTTAACTGAACCTTTTCCTTTGAACTTACTGGCTTTGTGTCCTTCTTTTCCACACCCAAAGCATCTTCCAGTTCCCTTGAAACAATCTCCCCGATGCCTCTTCCAACATGATTTACATGAGGGAAATTGAACTTTCTTTCCTCTATGATCATCATGAAACACCATCTTTCTCTTATTATCTGATTCGGGAAACTTACCAAAGTTGATATTATTGATCATATTATGAGATTTATGATTAGGCATAATAACGATGTTTGGACTTCCAAATCCCGTTTCATTTGGTTTCTCATGAAGAATAACATTCCATTGTCCGTCACATCCTCCATTATCCTTCCTGTTTCCAGCCATTTTCTAAAACCCAAAAAGAATAGTGTGAGAGGAAAAAATCATGCTAGGGAAAGCAACATAGTAAATGGGGAGTACCATCAATATCTAACATCTTAGGTTAAATTCTAAGATAGTTACCGTAGTTCTAGGACCATATCCTATTCGTATATTTATCATTAGGGACATCCCAAGACATACCTTAGAAATATCTCTAAGGATCTCACTTACGTTTTCGCATCCTAGTTTCCAAAGGTTGACTTAACCTTTCCTCTGATACCAATTGTAGAGACTCGAAGCTTGACGTACATGGAAATTACATTACTTTTTCGGAATACTTAGTACATAACAAAAACACACACACAAGGACCGTAATAGTTTAGTGTCTTTGGAAACATGGAACGTAATCTTCTAATCGTGGTGAAAGATCTTAAACATCTCCCATAAATATCTTCCCCTTTGTTTCATACCTAAAACCATTCTTTATATCCTGGGGAAAAGAAAACATTAAAAGGGTGAGCTCAAATACTCAGTAAGGGTAACCATGGATAAAATAAAACATACCATATACATTTGAACTTAAAAACATGAACATAATGTTTAAACATCAAAAGCTTGAGTAATGACATAAAACATGGAAGTACGTAAGGCATAGATCACAAAGAAACATTAATAATGATAAAATAGAATGGGAATAAAACATGTAATTGTTGCAACCATTAAGCACATTATATAATTTCCATAGTAGCCAAGGCATTGCTGCCAAAACCATCTTAGTGGACAAAGTCCCTTTCTGAATCGAGTTCACTCCTCGTTCCAGTCCTGTATTACTAAATCGGTTTAACTTTCTGTTCCAACCATATCTATCTCATGAGATATAAATCTTTACCCAATGTATTGGAGGGAGATATAGGTCCCACCCATCTCATATTGAAATCATTCTTACTTGTACCACAAAATAAACTTAAAACATTCATCATAACCCAAAGAATAAAATGGGTTTCATAAACATCATCCCATCATTTCATAATCCATATAAAACAAATGGATATAATTTCAAAATAAGAAAAGTGAAACCATGTAAATAAAAGAGACATTATACTTAAAACATACACATATGAAATAATTTCATTTTAGATGGAAAATGGTTTTGATAAAACACTTGAAATTAATTCTTGAGGAAAATATCCTTTCTTCTTTAAAATCATTTTATTTTCACAAAATGTCATGAATTTTTAAAAGAAAAGGATTTTCTTGAAAATAGTAATGAAATATTTTTGAGGAAGCTTCATAAAAATATGGATTTATAAAACCGTAAAAATCCTTTGATGCTGTATATGTTAAAAAACATTCTTCTCGTACTTTTGTCAGAAAAGTCAAAAAGTACCTCGTACGAAAAACGACAAAAGATTCCTTTCATATCTTTTACTAAAAACTCACCAAAGGGTAAAATTGGGTTTCAACAATTGTAGGTGGATGGAAATAATATTACATATTTAGGAAATATGGATGTGGATGATAAAATAAACCCCAGTATTTTCTGAAGTATAAACAATCTCAGATAAAAATGAGATTGTGATATTTCCCTTACCTTAGGTCCGATTTGCATCGTAAGTGTCTGAACCTCCTCTTCTTTGAAGCGCCTCTTTGAGTCCTACTCTTAGGGCACTAAAATTGGTCTTTTAAGAAGGCAAGAACCTCTTGGATGTTTCTAGGGAAGTGGGGAAGATAATTTCGCAGGGGTTGGCCGAGTTTGAAGGCTCAAATTAGTGTGAGGAAGAGAGGGAGGAGGTGCCCTTTTATAAGGGAGGAGAGGGGCTCCTTTGGAAAAACTAAAAATATTATATTATTATAAAGCCAAATTCGGTTTTAAATAGCTCCAAATTGATCTATTTCGAAGATAAGCTTGGGATGGGTTGAAATACTCTCATCTAATATAATTTAGACAAGTTTAGGTTCCTATTTTAACCTTATCATTTAGATTTAACATTAAGTTAGATAATTTTACTTTTACCGTGTCTTTCTGTGTTCTTACACTATAAGGTTAATAAACATACTATAAGAAGACAAACAAACCCCAAGTTTTTTATTATTAATATATATAACCTTATCTAAGTCATTTTTCCGAAACATAGATTTTTAGGAATAAAATAACAATTAATAATATAATATTTGTTTTAAAAACTATTTTATGTCAATTTTGACACTATTTAGTAATTGATTTTTTTGAAAATCATAACAGAATGATTAGTCCTAAAATAGTTAATTACATCAATACTAACATGTCATATTAACCTAGAAAATTAGTGTAATTCATAAAAAGTCTAAAATTACATTTATTTGGGTATTTATAACATCAATTATGTCAATATTTTATTAATAAGATAATTACTGCATAATCTTTGTGTCATAAATAAATTAATTTATTTAATGTCTAAAAATTACAAATAAAATACCATTATGTAGGAAATATTTTTATCTTTCTAATGAATATTTATAGTCGAATTTACCTTATGTGAAACCCTATATTAAAAATGATTTTCTTATTAAACTTTGATTTTAACTATTTTAACCCTTTTTAAATAAATTAATAATAAATGTCCTAATCTAATCCAAGTGGGCCTAAATGGTCATATTTTATTACAAAGGTTGTTTTTGGTCGAATTACACTTATCCAATAGAATTAGGACATGTGTTAGGTTAATAATAATATCATTTTTACCCTTAATTACCCTATTTACTTTTAACCGTGGTAAAAAAAGTAAAAAGTTACTATCCACCAAAAATTATTTTCATCTCATTGAACCACATTTTACTTACTGACATCAACCGTGTCTCTCGAATTTTTGAAATTCCACTCACAGAAGCAGTAAAATTACGTTTTATGAAAAATTCATTTTTTTAACTACCACTTAGTGGTTTAACTATTCATCAAAAAATGAATGTTTCCAAAAAATACAAAAAATTAGGCCTAAGCTATATTTGATATTATGAATTCAAAAATGACGTCTATTTTAAAAAATTCAAAACATATCAGTTTCATTAATTAATTTAAAAATTAAATCCTGTCGTCAAAATAAATAGCGTGTTTTTAAGAGCTAATAACTATCAAAAGATTGACACTTGTTTATGTCTGGTTTAAATGTGAAATTACATCCAATGACCAACATTGTATTAAATTGTAAAAATATATTCTAAATATATTTTAAAACCACTTAAATTAATAATTTATCACTATTAATTATTTCGACTGAAAAGGTTGTTTTTAATTACAATTTAGTAATTTTCACTATTCATCAAAATATGAAAGTTATCCGAAAAGTACCAAAATTTATCCCTAAGCTAATTTCGATATTACGAATCCAAAAATGAAGTCAATTTTGAAATCTAAAATTTACAAAATTTCAAAAATTGGTTATTACTATTCATAACGGCTAGTTTTAATAATATTTTAATAGCATATCGTTCTTTAGAGAAACTCGGTATTGCGTACTATACACGCTATCAAGGAAGGTTGTGATTGCGTGTAATGCAAGTCAAGTCAAGGATGTGTTTTATGCAAGCCTCTTTTGGTGTATCGTGCAACACAAGACATTAATGAAATTAAAAAAAATATTTTTCATAAAATCTCGGGGTGTTACAACCATAATTACCCAAAATGTCTCATAAAATATCTATTATATTGATAATTTTTTTCATGTAAAAACCTAGAGATGTGGTGTCTAATATGCTGGGATTATAATCATCCTTAAACTTATAAATCCATGTTTTAATACATAAATCGAATGTTAATTTTACACGGATACATATACACTTCTACATGTTAACTCACTAGTTATTCGTTATATAAACTCTTATATTTTTAGAAAACACATTCATTTGAATCATGGGTTTATCTTTATACTGATAGAATATGGGATTTCATTATTTTTGTAATGATTTAGATACTCACATGAAATTTGACTAAATTATGTATAATAATATTTTCGTAGGGAAATCATTTAAATAAAATTAAACAAGAAATTTCCACCAAGTAGGGGAGGATACACTTTTAATATTTATAATGGTTCAATTCATCCATTATGATGGAAAATAATTTCTCTTTACTATTTTTATTTATAATTTGTTCTGTCCTCTTATACTCATTATTCCATGGATGGGGGTACTTGATCGTATAATTCCCAAACACCTTGAAATTGAATCACTAAGTTGTGTAAGGTTTCATTTTTTTTGGTATTTCTTATTATTTACATGACTTAATAAATTTTTACCATGAATTCAGCAGTTATATGATATATAACTTTCATTTATACACATAAATAACATAGTTTTCCTATAATTAAAATTACATTCATGATTCTTCCCATACATTGAGCATAAATAAAATATTATCTTCATCTCTACATGGTTGTTTAATTTTCCATTGAGTTCAATTTTATATTCTTATCAAAACCATGATAATGATATGTAACTCCAACTTACATTTCCACTTTTATATTACACCAAACAATCTATTCATAGAAATTGATGTCCCTTAAAACTAATGACCTTAGGGGATCATATTTTAATCAACTAGACAATCAGTTAATATTACTATCTGGTTGAATGATAATTCCCAAATAATACATCATAAGTCTATTAAATTGTCATTCTGAGTAATTAACATAATAATTATCCTTTTAATTAATCTCTAGGAATTCCTTGTCCATATTTGTATGAATAATAGCACAAAAGTGATTATTAAATTTTTTTTTGAACTTAACCCAATCTATGGAGTCAATTTCATATTTTCACCTTATATGGTTGATAAGATTTCACCACTAATACTCTTCACCATATAGGTGGTTGAATACCAAAGTGAATTTTATATGCAATGAATATTGTAAAATGGAAAATAACTTTTCAAGGGTGAAAATATATTTCACAAGAACTAACGAACCAATAAAAATAATGAATTTTGGTGATAAATAACTCATGATAGACTTAAATAAACATTGTTCTATACTTTTCATGTGTTTATATTCATCACGATTCATATCATGAGGAATTTGTGTGAGAATAGCTATTATGTTTTCATTTTATCTCCCATAACATTTTCTTTATTAGGAGTAAAATCAATGCATTGTACATATTTTTCCCCATTAACACAATTTCTTTAGGTTCTAGCCATAGAGAAAAACAAAAAACATTACATGAGTAACACTAATCATAATGGGGAACCACATAATCAGGAAATATTACTTATTTTATTTCTAAATCATAATGTATTCTTCTTTACTTAATGACAGATTAGGTTATCCTAGGTTATTCACAACTAACTTCACTTTAAACCATTTTTAATAGTTTATAATATTTTTCAAAATTCCTAAATATTACCCCAGAGAATGTCATACCCGGTATGTAGCAAGGTCCATTTTCATGCACCAGTTCTCGATTGAGTATATATTAATATGGTGTTTTTTGTTCTTTTCCCCTAGATACATCCAAGCTATAGGCACATCCAATTATAGTATCTAGAAAGGGATGTATTTCTAGGAAACCACTCGCCCTATCCTTTATAGATATTAAAATACCTTTTCATATACTTTAGATCACCCTTAATGTTTTCCTATGATATATCCTTAGGGATCTTACTAAGGTTTTCTCATCCTAGTTTCTAAAGTTTAACTACACCCTTTTTTTGATACCAACTATAATGACCTAGAAATTTTATACATTGATATTACATCATTTTCTAAAAATATTTATCTCATTATATAACTAATTTCCTATGTACTGTAATAATTTAGTGCCCTAAAAAAATTGGAAACATAAACACTAGATAATAAGTGTGCTACGATCCCTCCCACCGTGTTTTTATAACTATAATCCTAGTATAAATATCAAACATAATACATACCATCATGACAAAGGGAATTTAAACATATGTATGTGTATCACATATGCTAAGAAAAGTAAAACAAGGGAGTTACATAATCACAACATGAACAAAATTGGATGAGAACAGGAGAATAACATTGGAAAACTATACAATTAATATTAAATACAACAATAATGGGTTATGGAATATTTATTGGCATTTTATAAGACACAATTCATAAATAAGTCAATGAACATAATCCATGACATCATAATACATAGATAATGTGGCATACCTATGTGAATAGATAGTAACATTTCATGGATACCCACAATGACTATAAAGAACCTACCATAAAATATTACATAATCCTATGTCTTAGAAAATATAATACATTCATACAGATTTAGGATCTTTTAAAAATTAGTGTTTCGGTAATTAGGACATAAAAATACATAATATCTCAAAACCATATATCTAGATACTGTTAAAAAAATATCCATTTTTAAAATATATAACTTTCCAAATAAAACATAATTACTTTGACAGAATTTCATAATAGTTGAATTGTATTCCTTAATTCTCTTATGCTTTTTTATAACCTATGAAAATCATTTAAATCATGGTATGGGCACAAAAAACTCAGTAAGGGATATCGGGGAATAATTTTTTCGTAAAGTGATAACATACAAAAACCAATAAAACCCATTTCATAAAAACTCATTAACATGAATGTAAACATCATGTAGATTCCTTGGAACATATTTACCATAGGAATTTTATAATATAAGTTATACATGAATAACCATTTGGTCAAATACAACCTATGGAGTACCCAATTCATTGGAAAGCTCTAAAGGGGATCACCTCTTAATATTACTATATAATGGGATCAAACCAACATATATTGAGATATAATGGGCCCAACCCAAAATAAATAATTTCAAAGTAATATATCATGGTAATAAAGTATCACAAAATTAGAAAAAACCACCCATTCCATATACATATAAAAACAAACATTTTAAAATTTATTAAAGATACTTTTAAAAGGATTTTTAAAGGGAAACTTCTTAAAATATCATTGGAGTGAGAATTAATATAGATGAGTGTATATGTGTATACACTATAAATAAAAAAAATATAATATAATATAAACAATAATTATTCACACCAATAATCCTAATACCACATAATTGAAAAAGTAGAATGTTCAATGAATCATTGGAAATTGGGTTGAGAATTCCCTTACCTCGGGTTCGTATTACATTTAAATTGTTTAAACCTCATGTATAAGGGTTCAAAGAGTGTTACTATTATTTTAAAGGAACCTTTTCATGTTAATATAATATTATATGATCATATGATAACCCTATGTCACCCTTTAATTATTGTTACTTTGTTCCTTCCAATATTTTTTGATGAGTTCTTTACATGATTTCCATGATCGGTTCATTGTGGATATTACTGTCGATTAGCTGTGAAACTCCAGAATTGGAATGTAGTGGTATTTAATTATTTCTAGAAACATAAATTAAACCATTTTTCATTTTGAATTCTAACATGGGAATTATTCATAAGTTAAAACATTATTGATATTTGATTAGGTCGTTTTAGAGATTTTTTGAAAGTAAAGAACTCATTTTGTTTTATAAATTAATAACATGTGTGGAAAAAGATTAAAGATCATTAAATAAGATAAAATACATAAATTATAAGTTGGATCAACCATAAAAATGGTTTCATGACCAGTCTTGAAGTAATTAAACGAAATTGAAATCACACTGTCCATGATGTCGGTAAATCGACACATCACAGATAGTGTTTTAATTTCATGAATAAGTGGGAGAGGAGAAGAATTTTAATGGTGAATATTCCCTAAAAATGAGTAGATATAGAATATTTAAGATATTAGATCATTAATTTCTCTTATATAAGGGGTGCTGAGGAATTAATAAGAATAAAAAATGAAAAGAAAAAAAAAGAGGATGATTACCTCTTGATCTCTTCACCTTTACATTATTTTTAAGCACTTGGATTTTGCCTTTTGGGGAGACCAGAATCTCTAGAAAGTGGGGAAGAGACTTGGGAGGAGTATTTGGAAGAACTTAGGTAAGGATCAAGACTTTAGAGGTGTGGGAGGAAGAGGGGAATGATGGTGGTATTTATAGTGGAGGAGATGAGGTATTTTACATTATTTTAATGAGTATTATAATATTTTTTTTCTCAAGACTATGAAAATTCTTAATTCATGTGACCCCAAATAGTATTAATGGCATGTGAGTTTGAATTATGTTGAATTACATAACTTATTACATTATAAATAGTGTATTTAAAAGATATTTTGAATATACAATATTTTACAATATTTCACTATTCATTAAAATTCAAGAATTTCATAAAAAAACTCAAAATTTCACCCCAACTATTTTTCAATGTGTAGAATTAAAAAATTGAATCCATTTTTTGAACATAATTGTATAAATGTTATTAATTTAACTTTTAAATAATGTTATAATTTATTTAAAATAAAATAAAATCTACAACTCAATTTCTAACACATTGAAAAATAATCAAGTTGAAATTATACTAAGTCATTAATAAAATAAAATATAATACAATTCACTATTCATTACGGACATATTACTATTCATCTTACTATTAACAAGGGTATGTTACTATTCAATAAGAAACAAGTTTGTCATATTAGACTCCAAATAACATAATGATCACAAACGTAGATGACTGTTTTTTGAAATTCAAAACACCAAAGTGAAAAAATAATGTCGAAATTCTAGTTATAAATATATAATATAAAAACATTTTCATGAAATTAAAATTATTTATAAAACCTTGGGGTGTTACATTATCTCCAAATTCTGTAAATTGTGGCCTAAAAGTTTTATTTACCAATTAAATAGGTGAGGATACCTTTCGCTCATTGAATTTTCAGACTCTCAATTTTCTTCTTCAACAATGTGGTTTCTCCTCAAAACCTTTAACTAGTGTATTAACTTATTCCTAAATCCTTATTCCCTTCCAATCAAAATTTTTTACTGTTTAATCTTCATAAAAAAATTTCTCTTTTGTCTGAACTACTTTTGGGCTCAAAACATGAGTTGAATCTGGAACATACATTCTCAACATTGAAACCTGAAAAACATTGTGGACCTAAGATAAACTCTGAAGAAAAAAAACTTGGTAGGAAACTGTTCCAACATTATCTAAGATTTAATTTTGTCTAATGTTTTTTGGACTTATCTTTCCTTTCTTACCAAAACACATAACACATTTCCTTGGTGAGATTCTAAGAAGAACATGATCAACTCCCTCAAAATAAATGTCTTTCTTCTTATTGTTTGCATAACTTTTCAACCTACTCAAAGATGTCCTCATGTGTTGATAAATCATCTTCACTTTCTCAGCCACCAAATATACTAATTCTAGTCCAATGAAATTCATTTCCCCAACATCATTCAATAAATTTGGATTTCAAAGCAACTTCCCATACAATGCCTCAAAAGGTTTCATCTGTATACTAGATTGAAAACTATTATTATAAGAAAACTCAATTAAATAAAGATGATGATCCCGAATTCCCTAGTAGTCAATTTTACAAGCTCAATGCATATTCTCCAAAGTCTAAATCATTCTTTCTAACTAACCATCTGATTAAGTATTAAAAGATGTAATAGAATTTAATTGTGTGTCCAATGACATTTGAAGGCCCTTCAAAAAATTATAAGTGAACCTGGGATCCTGATTAGATATAATGGATTGATAAAATCCAAGAATCCTGACAATCTCTTCTATTTATAGTTTATAAAGACAATCCATATACATTTTATCTCTAATAGAATGAAAATTTTCAGATTTAATCAGCCGATCAATAATATCCCAGATCACATTATTAACTCAGGATGAATTTGGTAGTCCCACAATGATGTACATGGATATATTCTCCCATTTCCACTCTTGCACTAGAAAAGGATGAAGCAACCCATTTGGTAACTACCTGTCTACCTTAACATATTGACATTTTAAACATTTAATGGTAAAATCAATAATATCCCATTTTCAATACATTCCACTAGTAATATTCCTTAAGGTCTCTTAACATCATAGTAAAACCATGATGAACTGAAAATGGAAAACTATGAGCTTTACACAATAAATATAACTCTAACTGCGAATCACATGTCCCAAAAATACCTTTTACCAAACCTTAAAACACAATCTTTATCAAGGTTATATTCTGGAAAGATAACCATTTTAACCAATTCATCCGTTTTTTGTAGCTCATAGTCTTCCTTCTTTGCTTGCTTAATTATGTCTGATAATGATGTGCACATTGAAACCTGAAACAAAACAGAGGTTTTTCTTACAACAAAAACATCTAAGAATAAATTAATCTAATTATTAATCAAGAGATAATGTAATAAAAATAACATTTTTAATGAGGCATTATATTTTCACCTCAAGGAATACGCCACATTGTTTGCTTTTCCCAAATGGGAAATAATTGTGTAATCATAATACTTTATTAGTTCATGCCATCTTCTCTTCCTCATGTTTAATTCTGTTTGAGTGAATATATACTTCATAATTTTATGGTCAATATAGATCTTACATTTGGCTCTATATAAATGATGTCTCCAAATTTTCAAAGAAAAAATAAAAGATTCCAATTCTATTAAATTCCACTGTTGATGAGAAACTCACCATTTTGGGAAGGCAGTTCTGAAATTGGATAATTCACCAATCTATACCTCAGTTAAAAAGAACATCACATTCTTCTATAGTAATAAATTTATCCCCTTTTTGTGTTAACATAGTTAGCGATCTAGATAAGAGTGAATTTTTTTTCAAAAACTGTCGGTAATAACATGATAATCTATGAAAACTATGAATCTATGTAACATTTGTAGGGATTATACATTCATCAACCACTTTTTTTTGGTAGGATCAACTATTATTCCATCCTTATTTACAATGTGACCAAGAAAATAAATATGTTTCAATCAAAAAACACACTCTTCTGAATTTTCCAAACAAAATCTTTTATTCCATTGTTTATAAATAATCCTTAGTTATTTGTCAGGCTCCTCCTTAATTATTGAATATACCAAACATTAATCAATAAAAAAACTCCAATATTTTCAAATAACTCATGAAATAATATATTTAGAAGATCGATGAAGAAATAAGGTGAACTAGTTAACCCCAAAGGCATAACTACAAATTTATAAAGACCATATCTAGTATGGAACACAGTCATCAGATTGTATTCATCCTTTACTATCAACTAATGGTACCCTAAACTTAGGTCAACCTTTGAAAAATACTTTTCTCCCTAAAGCTGATCAAACAAATTATTTATATGAGGAAAACTATAATTGTTTTTAACATTAATTTTATTCAAGGCTCTATAATGAATGAAAAGTATCATTGAACAATATTTATTATTAAAAAAATAGATAGGAGCACCCATGATGAAGTGCTAGGTTGGACGAAGCCTTCATATAATAATTTCTGTTACTAATTTTTTAATTTTAGAAGTTCCATTTGGACCATTCAATAAGGGGGTTTAGAAATTTCCTTAGCATCAGGAAATAAGTCAGTTGTAAAATCAACCTATTAATCGATAATAAAACAAAGAAAATCATCAGGAAAAACATCCATGTATTCATTTACCACTAGTACATCATTAATTGGGATATTTAACTTATCTTTAAAAATATGAGAAAGATAAGTTTCATTTTAATCTTTTATTCTCTTCTTAGCTTCTAGATATATTATCAATGGTATGAAATCATTCTTGTACACAAACTGAAATTATTTATGAAAGGCAATTTCTTTTTCTCTACAATCTATTTTAATATGATAAAAAGAAATCCATTCCATACCCAATATAGCATCAAACTCTAATAGAGGAAAAACAACAATGTATACAGGTAAAATATTTCCACAGACAAGGATAGGTAGATTCTTATAATGTTTTTTCCACAATATTTCCTCTAGTTGTTTTTATAATTAGATATGGTTTCACTTCATGAGATTGAATTCCCAAATTTTTCAACAATTTATGAAAATGAAAGAATGTGTAGACCCTAACTCAAACAAAACATTGGAGAAATCTATAATAACAAGAAATGTACCTGATACCACCTAATTTGATGGCTCAAGATATGCTGATGTGGTTGAAAATGATTTTACCAAACCCGTATTCTTCAAATATTGTTGATTCCCTACTTGAGTGACTCGATTCGGACAAACATAGGAAAATGGCCTAATTCATTATAGTTAAGGCATCCCACCATCTGAATCTCATTAATTTGTTCTATCATTTTCCTTCCACTCATGAGACATGTATCTATAATTTCAACAATGGTATCATTTCTATGAATTTACATGATCATCACTAGGATTCCTTTTACCACACTTTTCACAATAAGGGAAATTGATTTTCTTACCTCCATATTTATTTGATGAATTCTTATCCAACTCCTACATACCTGAACGATTCTTATTCTTTTCATCAAGGTGCACATATGTGTCATCAAACTCCATCTCCATTTTTTCATCATTAAGAACACATTTCTAATAGCGTTTAAACTCCCGTTAAGAGAAATCTCTTTGCATAAATGGTTTAAAACCAGAGTAAAATATATTAATTTTACTATCAAAATCCCAAGTAAAATATGGTATGTACCAAGATATTCTTTTAAAATTTTATTCATATGCTGATATAGAATCATCATCTTTCTACTATACTTCCAAGAAATTTTTCTCTACTCTGAGTCGAACATTTTTGGGTAAGTATTTTTCCAGAAAAAGACTATAAAAGTCATCTAATTATAGACTGTAAAGATCATCCCTTTCTCTCATATTCTTTACCAAATACAACCATTTATCTGATGATACACCTTTAAAATGATAAATGGATAGTATTAAATTTTGATCTTTTGAACATCCCTTGAACCCAAATATCATTTATTGATCATTGATCCACATCTGGCTATCACTAGATATGTGGTTCCACTGAATACGGGAGGATGTTTCCTCATAAAATGATCCACAAAAGACATGTTTTTTCATGGTAGATCATGTTTCTCTATAGTGTAGATAACTCCACTTTTTATTTCATGATTCAATTGACACATTTATGTAAAAAACAACTCAGTTCTAATTCCCACCATTACGAGCTATAGATTCAGACAAACATTAGCCTTTTAATGCCTTCCTACTTCAGCCTCCCAATTTCAACAATGGAAAACTGTTATTAATATACATAACATAGATGAATAAATAAGGTATTCCTTATATTATATAAATTTTAAAATTACCACAAAGTAAAAATCATTTATGGTACTCTTTTTACATTATCTTAACGCCTAAAGTTATATAAACCACGCTTTGATTCCATTTATAAGGACCTACCCTTAAAACATTACATAATCATGAGTATTAGAAAAAAAATTCTTAAACATTGAGGATCCTTTCATGATTATATTTTTATGTAATTAAGACTTAAAACATACATAACATCTCATAACCATACCTGTGGATACTATTAAAACAATATCCAATTTTTTAAAATATAATTATTTTCAAATAAAACATATTATCTTTGAAAAAACATCATGACATTTATGTTTTCTTTATTGTTTCTCTTTTACATCCTAATAACCTATGAAAAACATTTAAAACATGGGATAAAAACAAAAATATCAGTAAGGGATATAAAGAATGAATTTGTTAGTCAAGCAATAACATAAAAAACCCCATTTCATAAAATCTCATTAACATTCTTGAAAAATAATGTAGTTTTCTTGGGTAATATTTACTATATAAATCTTAAAATATCCCTTACACATGTAATAACCATTTGGTCAAATCCTACCTTTGGAGTACCCAATGCACTGGTGAGCTATAATCAGTCTCTACTATCATATCTTGAGATATAATGGGATCAAACCAACATATATTCAGATATAATGGGCTCCACCCAACATAAATAATTTACAAGGAACATATAATGGTAATAATGTATCATGAATTCAGGATAAACCACTCTTTCCATGTACATATAAAAAAAATCATTTTGAAATTTATTAAAGAGATTTTTTAAAAAAATTAAAAGGAAATCCCATTAAAATATAATTAGAGTGAGAATTAATAGAATGGAATGGATATGTTTATACACTATAAATATAAATAATATAACATAATATAATATAAATTTCATCACACCAATAATCTTAATACCATATAATGTATAACGTAGAATGTTCACCCAAATATTGGAAATTCGGTAAAGAATTCCCTTTCCTCAGGCCCGTCTTACTTCAAAATTGTTTAAACCACATGTATAATGGTTAACAAAGAATTATTAGTATTTTAAAGAAACATTATCATGTTTATAACATCTTATATCATAATTATATAACCTTATTTAACATTTAATTATTAGTTTTTTTCTTCCCTCTATAGTTTTTGATGCGTTTTTTACATGAATTCCATGATGAGTTCATGATAGATATTGTTATATATTGGAAGTGAAAATCCAGAATTGTAATGGAGTGGAATTTATATATTTCTAGAACAATAAATTATCCCTTTTATCATTTTCAATTCTATCATGAGTATGATTCATATGTTAAAAAATTATTGATATTTTTAAGGGCACTTTGGTGAATTTTCAATCATAAAGAACTCATTTTGTTTTATAAGTTAATAACATGTGTAAAAAAAGATTTCAAAACCTTAAATAATTTATAATACATAAATTATAATTTTATTCAACCAAAAAATGGTTTCATGACCATTCTAAAATTAATATAACTAAATTTAAATCACATCGTCCATGATGTCGGTTAGTCAACACATCACAGATGATGTTTTAATTTCTTGAATATGTGGGAGAGAAGAAGAAGTATAATGGTGAGTCTAATATAAAAATGATTAAATAAGGAATATGTATGATAATTTATAATTCATGACTTTTGGAAAAAGGGAGGTTAGTCAATAAGAATAATAGAAAGGAAAATGAAAAGAAAATAAAGAAAACAAAAGAGGATGTCTACTTCTTGATCACTTCTACTCGAGATCAATCATAAGGCATTTGGTTTTGGCCTTTTTATGAGACCATAATATCTAGGTCTATGGTGAGGTATTTGGTAGGATTATTGTGTAGAACATAGGTAAGTATCAAGGCTTTATTTGTGTTGGAGGAAAAAGGGAGTGAGGGTTCTATTTATAGTGGAGGAGTGGAGGTATTTTGCATTATTTTAATCATTATTATAATATTTTTCTCAAGACTATAAATAGTATTAATTAATGTGAACCAAAATAGTAATAATGTAATGTGAATTTGAACTAAGTTATATTTCCTCATATATTATGTCATAAATATTTTATTTAACTTATAATTTGAATATATGGTATTTCACCGTATTTCAACTTTCATAAAAAACTTATGAATTTTAGAAAAATCTCAAAAAATCACCCTAAACATTTTTCAATATGTAGAATTAAAAAATGATATCTATTTTTTGAAAAAAAATTTCTAAATGATATTAATTTAAGTTTTAAATAAAATCACAATTTATTAAAAAATAACAATTTTTAATCTATAACTCATTTTTTTAACCCCTTGAAAAATTAATCAAGTTGAAATTATATTAAATACTTAATAAAATAAAATAAAAATACAATTTACTATTCACTAGGGTTATATTAGTATTCATAAGGTTATGTTACTATTTAACAAAAAAACATGTTGGTCATATCAGTTTTCAAATAACATACTGATCACAATTGTATATGACTATTTTTTAAAATTAAAAACATAGAAGTGGAAAAATTATGATTATTTTAAAGTTATAAATATCTACTTAAAACAAAGATTCATGTATTTGAACTTATTTTTAAAACCATGGGGTGTTACGATTATGTTCATAACATATTAGGCTTTGGATAACCACCTGTGTATGTACATTGGGCTGGGATTAACCACGTGTACACCCTCTTTTCTATACATTGGGAAAACACTCATATACCCTCATCGCATGGATTGGGATAAATGATCATTTACCCTCATATTTATGCTTGGTCTGAAATCCTATGTACCATTTGATCTCATATATAATTTACTAATAACCAATCCATTCATGTGCTATCTAGGTGTATAATCATATAAGATATAACGGGATCACTTGAAACTATTTGGGCTATCCCATTGTATAAGATGTTATGGGTTTACCAAATGATATTTGGGACACCCCATAATATAAGCTGTAATGGGATTACCTGATATTATATTGGTACTGGGCTTACACAATGCTATCAAGGCCACCCTTCCAAATAATCTTTGTCCAACAATCACAACTTGAATAATATTAAAAGTGCTTGCATATCATCCAAAAAACTCATAAAAATAATCATCATTCTTTCATAACATCATTAATAAATGGAAAATAAATGGATTTCATTCCAATATTATTGAAAAATGATTAAACAAATAAAATAAATGGGTTCCGTAAACACCATTTCATCTTAAACAAAAACCTTCTAGAGAATGTATATAAATTATATCCTTGGTTCATATCCCCAGTAAGGAATATGTAACAACAACATATATAATTATAGATGTAAAATAATTTTTAAATGATTATTTAAAATATTACATGAAGAATATAACGCCCTGACCCCGGTTACCTAGAGTCAATGCATTATTACATAACATCGGCATGATCACAAAAGATCAAATCTCAAAAGACCGATTAGTTTAGTAGCCTTAGAAACACTAAATATATTAATAAGTCTTACATTACATCATAAAATGAAAACTACAACAACATCTTGTCTCCAAACTCAAATCCCCTCATACTATCCCTACAAGTTATTCATAAAATACTTCTTCAAATCCTTGGAAAAATAAAACATGGAAAGGGGTGAGCTTAGATGCCCAGTAAGGATAACAATATAGCGGAAACATTCATATTTAAGCATAAACATTTAAGGCAATATAGAACTAAAAAAATCCTTTTAAACTAGAGATTCAGCATAATATGGAAAAAATAAAATGAAATAATTCCATTTACTTATTCACATGGATATTCTACTAGTCGAATAATCCCATGAAATATCAATAACCACTTTCATAATGATGGAATGCATAATGCCAGACTATCATAACCACATATTCAAGGCCTTGTGCCAAGACTACAAATAAGTTTTTGTCATGGCCTTGTTCCAAGAAACTAGTTTGTCTCATGATACCAACTGATGCATATAAGAGCTATAGTAGGCTCTACATGTCACTTACTATGTCCAATGCATTCCTCATATGAAAACTTTGAAACATAACATAAAAATTCGTATTAAAACTATCTTATGAAATGTAAATACTTTATCCACAAACAATGAATGGTATAAAAATAGCACATCCACAGTTAAACATAACCCATTCAATAAAATATATAAGGTTGTATTGTAACAGATTAAACTCAATCGAGAATAATGAAGGATATCCACATAGATGAAAATAATCATCAAAACTATTTGACAGAAGTATCCCCCTTTTTCTTGAAAACATTTAAAAGTCACACTATTTTTTCAAGAAGGCGTTTAAAATAGGTCTTTGAATCAAAGTGTCCCATACCACTTTGAAACTTTTAAAAGGATTTTTTATTTTAAAACTTTAATGTTCATATAAATAAATCCTTAAACCATTTCTAAAACATGGACATTAATGAGAAATATTTAGAATAATAAATCTTTAAAACATTTTAAAATGATATTTCAGTTACAGTTCTAAACCTAAAGGGAGACACCTGAATACAAATAATTGAGGTAATCAAAACATTGTAATATCATGAGAATAATGGGATTCATGATATACTATTTCAAAGTAATCTATATACACCATATAAAAGTGATTTGGTGTATAACAACAAATAAGTCTCAATTTAATGTAAATTGAGATGAAATCTCTTATAAAGACCATATCCTCTGGTTAAGGTTAAATAAACGACATAATTATGTGTGATAAATATAAATACACTCAATATGATTGGATATTCAGTGTAAATCAATCATAGTACATTCACACATATTCTTTTAAAAACAACACCAATGAATTGGATATTTAACTCAACAAATGGAGATTGAGTAAAAAATACTCTTATCAAGTTCAAAATGATGACTTGATAATTTATAAATGGAGTGATTATGTTTATAAAAAGTATATCCATAGAAAGGGGAGTGGAAATTATTACATAATCAAATGAATATTGATTCCACACATAATCTTGGAGTAAAATAATCAATGAGGTATGCGTAAAGCCGAATCAGTGGAAATTGGAATTTGTAATTTCGTTACCAATTTGGTAACATACAAAAGATACATCCCATTAAAGATAGATCATAAAATGATGATGCAATTTTCCATAATTTAAATTATATTACACAATGAATACAATCATGGGTAGTACACACACCACATGCAATAAATAAGTGGTGAATAATGGAAATCTCACAGAATTAAAAGTGAGATAAGAAACCCCTTACTTTGTACTTTTTCCTTGGTCAAGGGTAGGTTAACCTCCTGTATAGTGGTTAAATAATTTTTATTAAATTACAAAAGAATTATATAAATTAATATGATATCATATATGATCTTTTAACATTGCTTTGTTAATAATATCTTCGTATTATCATCATTTTGGGTGTTAACGAGTTCATTTTCTTTTACATTATTTTTATGTGAGTCATATTTTTTATGGATGGGATGTATATTATTCATATCCAGAATTATATCATGTCCTTAAACATTATTTTTAATCATCAAATGAGAATTAGACTTGAGTGGATACGATGGGGGATGAATCTCATCGCGTTCATGGAGACGGTAGTCCGTACGTACTCAAGAGCGACAATAACATTCATTTGATATTAAAATAACATATAATTGGATGGTATATCATATATACAGAATCATTATAATGTTATAATTATTAATTAATTCAATTACACATCATTATCATACCCATCCAAATAATAATGTTTTGAATAACAATTACACCATGAGGTGGAGACGGTAATCCATACGTACGCACGTATGGTGACATGTCATTCAAAGGATGGATAAAATACTGAATATGGTTTCACCATATTTATAATAACATCAAAATATATATATGATACTGGATTTATTATTTTAGAATATAAATAACAAACAAACAAGAAGTGGAAGAAGAAAAAAATATGAAAGAGGGTGGTGAAAACATTGCCTTATCTTCGGGTTCTTCTTCTTGATTTTATCAAAAGGGCTCCTTAGGTTGGATTTATGATCAAACTAAGGTATCTAGGTTGAAGGGATCGAAGTTGGGAGAATATTTGGGCAGGGTTCGGCCGAGCCAAAAGGCTTTGAAGGTGTGAAGTAGAGAGAAGGGGGAGTTCCCTTTTATAAGAGGGTGAGGGGCACCTTTGGAAAAGATAGAAATATTATTTTATAATAAATTCATATTCGGTTTATAATGGCTCCAAAGTGGATTATTTAACTGATAAGGTGGGGATGGGTCTAAGAACACTCATAAAATTGGTTTTAGATAGGTCTGGGTCACTATATTAACTTTATCTCTTTGATTTAATTCTTAGTTAAATAGTTTGACATTTACCATGTCACTTTGTATTTTAATATTATATCGTTAATAAACATACGATATACATCCAAGAGACCCCCAAGAGGTCCATTAATGATACAAATATCATTATATATGTCCTTTGTCTGAACATTATAATCTTAGGAATAGAATATGAATTAATAATATAATATTTGTTTTAAAAACTCTTTTATGTCAATTTGGACACTATTTAATAATTAATTGTTGTTAAAGTCTTAAAAATTTATTAATTCAAACCAAATTAATTTAAGAAATAATATAATGTCATATTAAACAATAAAATTCTTTTATGTAATCAAAAAATTCAAATTATATTTATTTTAACATTTATAATACCAATTATTTGATTCTCGCATTAATATACTGCATCATTATTGGGTCATAAATAAATTTAATTATTCAATGTCTAAAAATTATAAATAAAATCACATTATGTATGAAATACTTTTATCTTTCTAATGAATTTTTTATAGTCTAAAATATAACATATATAACCCTATGTAAATTTTGTTTTGCTAAAATATATATTTTTATGTTATTTTTGTATTTACTTTAACTTAATTAATATAAAGTGTCATTATCACTTAGAAGTGGATCCATGGGGTCCCAAAATCGACCCAAAGATTCCCATGGTCGGACATGTGTCAACTAATAGGGTTAGGACACATTTTAAGGTAATTTATTATTATTATAATATTATTTTGTTTACCCTTATTTAACGGATTTACCCTTTAACCATGGTAAATAAAACATTTACCGAAGTAATTATTCAAAATGTCTAAAAATAAAATTTACTTATTTATAAAATTTGGACTTCCTGATTATAAATATGGAATCTAGTTTTCTAAATTTTAAACACAGAAGTGGCAGAAATCAATTTAAAATTAATTTCTATTGTTAAAACCAAAAGTGTGTTTTTAAGAGATAATAATTATCAAAAGATTGGCACTTGCTTATGTTCGATTTAAATGTAAAATTATGTCCAATGACAAAAATTGTATTAAATGGTAAAAATATATTCTAGATATAAATTAAAACTACTCAAATTCATAATTTATCACTATTAATTATTGCGATAAAAAAAGATGTTTTTAATTAAAATATTGTAATTTTCACTATTCATCAATATATGAATGTTATCAGAAAAGTACCAAAAATTCACCCTAAGATAATTTTGATATTATGAATCCAAAAATGAAGCCCATTTTGAAATATAAAATGTATAAAATTTCAATAATTGGGTTTTACTATTCATAATGGCTAGTTTGGTAAGTCGTGGTGCGCATGAACTCGAAGTTGCGGGTAGTGTTAGTTATTGAAATCTTGGGGTGTTACATCCATCCCTCCTTTAATAAATTATGTCCTCGCAATTCACAAAATTGGGTCTGGGAATATAATGGAAAGTCCCACATTGGAAAATAGTCAATAAAACTATCACTTTAAAAGAAAGAAAGATAAGTACAAAGGTCACCCAAGATAACCCATACTAGGATTCCATGTAGGAAAACATGGATATGGATAATAAAATAAGTGTCATTTTCTGATAGAGAGGGATGGAAAAGATGATCAAGAGAAAGTTAACAACAAGAAAACCACAAACTTGTGTTGGAGAAAATGGTCCTTAGTTTCCCAGTAGGAAAAGTAAATGGACAACATTTATTTTTGTTTTAGGTTACATTTCATAAAGATGAGGGATTTATTTATGATATTGACTAATAAAATAAAGATATATACTTACTTTTTAAGTAGAGTTTCATTATTTAATAAATTTATACCACTAAGACATTTTTTTAAATGATAAGTATTCAAGAAGGAATGGTCACACTGGAAGACCTAGAATAAACTTATAAAGAATCACATGATCCACAAAAGATAAGCTATATGTTTACCTTGTATTTAGAGATTAATCAAAACAAAAACGGTTAGTACAAGGTGTTATGATCCCCCAAAAGGATATTCCAATCGATAAAGAAAAAATAATATTAATTTCTAAAATTAAACCAACAATACCCCAAAGTGAAATAAATACCATTCAATAAACAATTATCCTTAAAATCCTTCAATATAATCCAAACTTATATTAAAACCCAAAACATAGAAGAATTTTGTTATGTAGTCTTCCACATTAAATTATATCTCCAAATGACATCAACTAATTTTAAAGTCACATACATAAAATTAATTAACCTAATCACATATTCTCTATTATAGGTTAATCATTTCCATAAATAACCCAAATCATTATAAATCCACAATAAAAGAATAGATAAAAATCCACCATTACACCTCAAATGAAATCCGATAGTATTCTATTTTACTTGGGAATATAGTGTTCCCAAAAAAGTGAATGTTTTACAAAATATCATTTATCACTTAATCACAAAATCATTTTCCTATTCTAAGGGTACTCATTTGATAAGACATAAGATCCCAAATCAACTTATTATTGATCAATAAAATAATTTAATTAAAATTAATTAGTCACACTAACCAGAGACTTCACGTAGTCCAGTGGTAGGCGATAAATCCCTATTGCAATCTGGTTGTGGGTTCGATTCCCACCACTTTGTCTGATGCGATGGGTTGTCACACGGTCTGTGTGTTGTCCTTTTTTAAAAAACTATATTTTATAACATTCCAAAAATAAAATAAATTTCTCAAAATAAACATAACATAATTTATCCACAATTGTTATCCTATACCTCACATTTTCATCCAAAAAATTAATAACCTACTATTTCATCAAATTCGAGGATTGTATAAACCAAAATTGTTCTTTATAATTATATCCACAAACCAAAAGATAATTCTTACCTTGCATCCCTTCAAAGCCATAGGACACATAGAATCATTTACTTATCTTATTAACACATAGTACTATTTCTTCATATGATTAGAATACATGGGAGACTATTTCCCTTTTAAATTTTGGCTTAATACCATGAAATATATGACCCTTCATACTCTTTGGATCATACATATTGTTGGATTTCTCATTCCTTATACTGGGCACCATTTTTAAACAATCTCATACACTAGGTCAGTTTATGAATCACAATTCATAATTCCAAACTTGTAAAATACCTAACGTAAATTGAACAATTTATGGATATAATCGATAATCATAAAAATGTTTTCATTGAGTACGTATATACTAAAAAACCATTCAAAATGGTTTGTAAGGAACATGAGAATTATTCTTAGCATATCCCCTGGGAGTGTCATAACAAAGACTATAGCAAAGCCCGTTGTCGTGCACCGGTTTCCGTTCGAGTCTACCTCAAAGTGGTGTTTTTGGGTTATACCCCTAGGTACATCTGTGCCAGAGCCGCCTCTACCTGCTCATATCTAGACAGAGATGTATTCTTTGGAAATATCACAAAATCTATACAATACCAAAAATCTAATAAGTTCTTCTATACTAATTCTAAAAGTCTATACTAGGGCTATGTTCTCTAATCAGTGTTTATCTAAATCTAGTTTCCAAGGTTTGTACTAAACCTCCTATGATACCAACTATAACGCCCAGACCCCAGTTACCCAGAGTCAGTGAATTATTACATAACATTGTCATGATCACAAAAGATCAAATCTCGAAAGACCGATTAGTTTAGTATCCTTGGAAACAATATATATATTCATAAGTCTTATATTACATCTTAAAATGAAAACTACAACAACATCTTGTCTCCACACTCATATCCCCTCATACTATCCCTGCATGTTATTCATAAAATACTTCTTCACATCCAGGGAAAAATAAAAAATAGAAAGCGGTGATCTTATATGCCCAGTAAGGATAATAATATAGCGGAAACTTTCATATTTAAGCATATACATTTAAGGCAATGTAGAACTAAAACAAATGCCATTTAAGCTTGAACTTCAGCATAATATGGAACAAATAAAATGAAATAATTCTATTTAATTATTCACATGGATATTCTACTAGTCAAATAATATCCTTCAATATCAATAACCACTTTCATAATGATGGAATGCATAAGGTCATACTATCATAACCACATAGTCAAGAAATCGTACAAAAAATACAAATAAGATTTTGTCAATGCCTTGTGCCAGGTCACTAGCTTGTCTCATGAGATCTACCGATGCATTGAGGAGCTATAGAGGGCTGCACCCGTTACTTACTAAGTCCAATGCATTCCTCATATGAAAAGTTTGAAACATAACATAAAAATTATTATTAAAACTAGCATACAAAATGTCAATTTTTTATCCGCAAATAATGAATGGTATAAAAATAACACATGCAATGTCAAACATAACTCATTAAATACTATATGGAAGGTTTTATTATAACAGATTAACCTCAATTGAGAATAATTAAGGATATCGACATAGATAAAAATAATCATCAAAACTATTTCAGATAAATATCCCCATTTTTCTTGAAAACATTTAAAAGAAACACTATTTTTCAAGAAGCCTTTTAAAATAGGTTTTTGAATCAAAGTGTCCCATAACACTTTGAAACTTTTAAAAGGATTTTTTTTATTTTAAAGATTTAATGCCCAAATAAATAAATCCTTAAAATCATTTTTAAAACATGGACATTAATGAGAATGATTTAGAATAATAAATCTTTAAAACATTTTAAAATGATATTTTAGTTAGAGTTCCTAACCAAAAGACAGACACTTGGATATAAATAATTGAGGTAATCAAAAAATTTTAATATCATTAGAATTTATGGATTCATGATATACTATGTCAAAGTATATTATATAGACCATATAAATGTGATTTTCTGTATAACAACAAATAAGTCTCAATGGAATGTAAATTGAGATGAAATCTATTATAAAGACCGTATCCTTAGGTTAAGGATAAATCAATGACATAATTATGTGTGAAAAATATAAATACACTGAATATGATTGGATATTTAGTGTAAATAAATCAGAGGACATTCAAACATATTCTTGTAAAAACAACACCAATGAATTTGAGATTTAACTCAACAAATAGAGTTAGAGTTAAAAGTACTCTTATCAAGTTCATATCGATGACTTGAGAATTTATCAATGGAGTGATTATGTGTATCAAAAGTATATCCACATAAAGGGGAGTGTAAATTATTACATAAGAAAATGAATATTGATTCCATGCATAATATTGGAGTAAAATAATCAATGTAGTATGCGTAAAGCCGAATGAGTGGAAATTGAAAATTGTAATTCCCTTTCCAATTTGGTAACTTAAGAAACATACATCCCATGAAAGATGGATCATACAATAATGATGTAAATATCCATAAATTAAATTATATTACACAATTAATAGAATCATGGGTAGTACACACACCACATGCACTAAATAAGTTGTGAACAATAGAAATCTCACGGAATTAAATGTTAGATAAGAAACCCCTTTTGAACTTTTTCCTTGGTAGAGGGTAGCTTATCCTCATGTATAAAGGTTAAATACTTGTTATAAAATTATAAAATAATTATATACATTAATATGATATCATATATGATCTTTTAACATTGCTTTGTTAGTAATATCTTAGTATTATCGTCGTTTTGGGTGTTAACAGGTTCGTTTTCCTTTATATTCTTTGTTATGTGAGTACTATTTTTTATGGATGATATGTATATTATTCATATCCATAATGATATCAAGTCCTTAAACATTATTTTTAATCATCAAATGATAATTTTACTTGAATGGATATGATGGGGGATGAATCTCATCGCATTCGTGGAGATGACAGTTTGTATGTACACATGAGCGACAATATCATTTTTTGGATAATAAAATAATATATAATTGGATAGTATATCATATAGACATAATAATTTTAATTTTATTTTGATTATTTACTTTAATTACACATCATTATCATACCCATCCAAATAATAATGTTTTGAATAACAATTACACCACGGCATGGAGATGGTAAGTCGTACGTACGCACGTATAGTGACATGTCATTCAAAGGACGGATATAATAATTAATATGGTTGTAAAATATTTATAATAACATCAAAATATATATATGATAATGGATTTATTATTTTATAATGGAAATAACCAATAAATAAGAAGTGGAAGAAGAAAGGAACTTGAAAGAGGGTGGTGAAAACATTACCTCTTCTTCGGGTTCTTCCATTTGATTTGATCAAAAGGGATCCTTACGATTGCTTCCTGATAAAAATAATGCCTCTAGGTTGAAGTGAGGGAAGTGGATATAATAGTTGGGCAGGGGTTGGCCGAGCCAAAAAGATTTTAAGGTGTGAATTAGAGAGAAGGCTGAGTTCCCTTTTATAAGAGGGGTGAGGGACACCTTTGGAAAAGCTAGAAATATTATTTTATAAAAAATTAATATTCGGTTTTTAATGGATCCAATGTGTATTATTTACATGATATGGTGGGGATGGGTAGAGGACCACTAATCCAATAGGTTTTAGACAGGTTTGGGTTTGTATATTAACTTTATCTTTTTGATTTAACTCTTAGTAAAATAGTTTGACATTTACCATGTCACAATGGGTTTTTATATAATATAGTTAATAAACATTCTATATACTTCCAAGAGACCCTCAAGTGGTCCATTAATGATACAACTATAATTATATAAGTCCTTTGGACAATAATTAGATTTTTAGGAATGGAATATGAATTAATAATATAATATTTGTTTTAAAAACACTTTTATGTCAATTTTAAAACTATTTAATAATTGATTTTTATAAAAGTATTAAAAACTTTATTAATTAAAAAAAAATTCATTCAAGAAATAATATCATGTCATATTAACCAATAAAATTCGTGGATGTCATCAAAACATTCAAATTATATTTATTTTAACATTTATAATCCCAATTATTTGATTCTTGCATTAATAAGGAAAATACTGCATCATTATTGTGTCATAAATAAATTTAATTATTCAATGTATAAAAATTATAAATAAAATACCATTATTTAGGAAATAGTTTTATCTTTCTAATGAATGCTTATAGCTGAAAATATAACAAATATAACCCTACATAAAATTGGTTTTCTAAAAGATATATGCTTATGTCATTTTTGTATTTACTTTAGCTTAATTAATATAAAGTATCATTATCACTTACAAGTGGATCCATGGGGTCCCAAAATCGACACAAATATTCCCATGGTCGGAAATGTATCAAAACATAAGGTTAGGACACGTTTTAGGGTGATTTATTATTATAATACTATTATTTGTTTACCCTTATTTACCGGATTTACCATTTAACCATGGTAAATAAAATATTTACCGAAGTAATTCTTCAAAATGACTAAAAATAAAAGTTATCTATTTACAAATTTGTACCTACTAATTCCAAATATGGAATCCATTTTTCTAAATTCAAAACACAGAAGTGGCAGAAATTAATCTAAAATTAATTCCCGTTGTTAAAACAAAAATCATGTTTTTATGTGATAATAACTATCAAAAGATTCACACTTGCTTATATCCGATTTAATTGTGAAATTACGTCCAATGACCAAAATTGTATTAAATGGTTAGAATATATTATAAATATACTTTAAAACTACTCAAATTCATAATTTATCACTATTAATTATTTCGATTAAAAAAGTAGTTTTTAATTAAAAGTTAGTAATTATCACTATTCATCAAAATATACAAGTTATCAAAAAAGTACCAAAAATTCACCCTATGCTAATTTCGATATTCCGATCCAAAAATGAAGTCCATTTTGAAAGATAAAATGTATAAAATTTAAAAAATTGGGTATTACTATTCATAACGGCTAGTTTGGTAAGTCGTGGTGCGCTTGAACTCGAAGTTGTGGGTAATGTAAGTTATTGAAATCTTGGGGTGTTACAAAGAAAATTTGTTTTATTCTTTAAAAAACAATTTTTAAAACATAAAACAATTTTAAAACCTTTTTCGTTGAAAATAAAAAAATAACTTTTAATGGAATCTTTGAAATTTATTTTAAAAAATTTAGAATATAAAATATATAAGAACTTATTTTGCATGAAAATGAGATTAAATTATTAATAAAAATGTTTGAAATCATTTTTAGAAGCATGGTTTTTGAAGAAAATAGATTTCCAATCGAGGAGACATATAAAGTATGATTTTCTTAAAAAACATCTTAATTAGAATATATACAAAAGAGTGAAACATGGTACCATTACATTAAGATATAATAATATCTATAAGAGAAGATAAATCAAGATAATTCTTGAAATATTTATTATATTATTTTATCAATAGAAGTAGTATCATAAACAATACAGGTTAATAGACATTTAATTTTTTGGTAACATTGAATCATAATCCCCATGAAAGGATAAATTTACATGAATATTAAAAAATAATGAAAATAATTAAATTCATGATAAAACATGTAATCTTGGAAGTATACACACCTCATAAAAGGATATAGGTTTATAATATAATATGTGTCTTGAAAAGAAAAATTGTAAAAACGTTCCCTTACTGATTTGGTACCTTTAAAACTATAATCCTTTGAAGGAGATATCCTCAAATGGCTGTGTTAGTACAAAAAAATTAAATAGAATAACAAAAAATTACATTAATGTATATTATATGAAAAATATTAAAGAAATAGTTTGTGTATATAGCATGTGTCTCAAAAAATTAAAAAGTGTTATGGAAATCACTTAACTTTAGTCTAGACATCCTTATACAAGTTCAATCCTCATCTTCATCAATTATTTGTTTTTTATTTCAACAAAAAGAATTAATTTTTAATATTTAACCCCAAAATAAGGATTCTAAGTTGATAGGAGGTATGTAGACAAGTGATTTGGGAATAGACTTACAAAACAAATTTATTTTTATAGTGTGTAGATAGTGGGAAACGGGTGACCTTTTATTAGAGGGGGAGAGGACATAGTTGGTATTTTTAGAAATAAAGTTATGTGAACCCATTTTTGACATACAAAAAGGATCAAAAAATTCATGAAACCCATGAATATAAGGGATAAGGATTAAATATTTCTATCAAGGGGGTGTTGGACATGTTTCTATGTCATTAACCGCTTAATATTAGTGTTTAATGCCTTGTAAGACTATTTTTACATTAATCTCCATGATTAATTATAACCACATTCACTATTCAATTTTAGAAAAAATTAATTTAGAATACTTATAAATTAAAATTTTAATGATTACAAATTTGGAATTTATTTTTTCAAATTTAATTTAAATAAGTTTCAAAATTTAATTTAAAATTATTCTCGTAGTGATGACGAGGAATATGATTTTTAAAGATAAAAAAGATAAAATGTTTGAAATGTTTATATATCCAATTTCAATGATTAATTAATTCCAATGAGGAATATTGGATCAATATATTTATTATTTAACTAATTATTCATTTTATATGATTTTAAATATAATTAAACCATTTAAGAATTTAGATGAAAATATATTTTATAAATAATATTCTGTATTTTTCCTTATTCATCAAAAAATTAAAATACTCATAAGAATACCCAAAACTCTCTCTATGATTATTATGAAATTTTTATCAATTTTTTTTTCGTTTTTCATTTATAATTTACAAAATTTTAAAATATTATTTTTTAGATATATTTTCTTTTAAACTTTGACCACACTTCCTTTTAGGAAAATACATCTTTTTTATGTATAAAAACAATTTATTTTTATATATTTTCGATAAAGAAGAAGATAAATTATAAATTGTTTGTTGAATATATGATATATAAATTTTATGAAAATAATTTATCAAATATGGTTTGTTCAATTTATTGAGGTAAAACATCTATGAGTGTAGAAATATATTTTTCAGAAAAAGAATTTGTGTATTTTTTTAGTACTTCTTACATTCATTTATAAATAGTTGGTTTCCAAGGATTTCATTTAAAAAAATGCATAAAATATATTCATATAATTTGGTTAATCCATTTCATACTAACCATTCCAATGGATATGTGATGACTGTAATAATATTATAATAATATGTTACATTTCATTTAAAATCAGTGTTGTTTATAATGCATGATAAGCTTGGTGTTGCGTGTAAATAAATATAAACTTGTAATTTTAAGAAAAAAAATATCAAATTAGGGTTGCGTATACAGCATTCTGAACATAATTTTGTATATAGATAATTAATAACTTAGTGTAACGTATAAATAAATAATAACTTGGTGTAGCATGGAGTGATAACCATCAAAAAATTTTAATTTATTTGAAAAACATAATTATGGAAAACATGTGTGTTATATTACACCTAGTTATATCTATTCTAGATCCCATCCAATAATAATATTGAAACAAGGATTTAATTTCTCATAATCAATTCACTCTTATAATTGACCAAAAATAGGATTTTTATCTATATTTAGTATTATTCTTAGTCTTTTCCCCTATCATTTTATAATCCTAATCCCCAATTTAACAAAACAGTTCTACGATACCATCTAACGAGGCCTAATGTTTCCGTTACATAACGATTTCATCAGTTTTAAGATAAAAAACATAATAGTGATACGATCTGATACCTAATAGTTTATTATCTTGGGTAAATTATCCTTAAACATAAATTTATATATTATAAAACTGAAAAATTTATTAATTCCTTATTTTATATTCTCTTAGTTTTCATCAAATTCTTCTTAGTACAAGAACTCACCTGAGGATATACTTCAATGAAATGGTTGAGAAAAGATCCTGAAAAGGGGAGGTATTACATACAATTAATAAAGGGTATGATTTAAAAGTTAATGGGTATCCATAATTATATCATAAGCCTACAACCATCAGAAAAATCCTGATGGAAATAATTTAAAAAGACATGGAATATGCATAAAATCAATCATCATGTCTTAGTGGTCAAATACCAAACATAGTTGTGAAAAAATCATGCATCATTTTCATAAATTAGTAAGTGAGTATATCATAACATCATAATTATGAATCAAAAAATCAACATGTTCATTCATATTTCACATAATATCTTGAGATAAATCACACTACCCGATAAATAATATGGCATTATAATTATATGGCCACCCATCACATCAAAAAATATAATAATCATGCATTCCAAATATAATATATAATAATCATAGCTGTTACATAATTATAGTGAAGATAATGTGTTTAGTAATGATTTCATAATTCATAATTTCTTGAATATTTTTTTTTCTAAATGAATAAGTTAAATCATACTTGGACATAAAAAAACATTATTCTTGAGCTATTAAGAATCATTTCATGTGGATTAAAATATGATGTTTTAAAAAATGAGGAAACCATGAAAAAACAATTATTATAAATTATTTTGACATGGTATGAACTTTTATATACCCAAAATTAATGTGAAAGGTAATTTTAAGGGAACAATATGAACATTCATACTATTTAATAAATTATTGCCCAAGGATTGTAATTGGGTTCTAGAATCCACTTACCTTAAATCCCACTATATTTTATTTATTTTTATACCCCCTTAATTTTAAAAATTATATTATTACCACCTAGTTCTAGAAGATATTTATTTAAAAAAAATAACAATTTTTCTATTATTATTACTATATTATATTTGATAACACCTTTTGTTTATTGTGACCTATTTTCATATCTTGTTTTAATTAATTTTTCTTATTTTGTTTCAAATTCACTATTTTCATTCATTATAATTTCTACATAATAATTATTTACTAAAGATGAATAAAATAAATGTAATTAAATATTTATATATTATATATAATTTATAATATCCATAGAGGAAATGTTTTACAAGAATTGTCTTGGAAATTTCTTTGTAGGTGGTTCACCGGCCATTGACAGGCCATTGTCGAAAGATTGAGAAAAAGAATTTATAAATTTTTTATGACATAAATATGAAACCTTTAGAATCATAAAATCATTAATATAATTTTAAAATACTTCCTCATTAGATTTTTTTTTAAAGTGGATGAAAAAAAGAGAGAACAAGAAAAAAGATAAGAGTTGACCGAGACATATTATCACCTCGATGCAATTTCCCTTGTACGATACTAAAACTCCCTTGATTTTTTGATATTGGACTTCTCCAAAAAGTACCTAAGGATTCTAAGGTATTTTATGGCTATAATTTCATTATATATTATTTTTTATAATGGGTGATAATATTTTTTTAGTGACAGCGATTGGGTCTATTTATACTTAAAGAGATGGGTATTTTTTGAAGAAAATATTAAATTAAATAATATATCTAAGGTAAGCCTTGAAATAGTGATTTTTTGTAAATATAAAACATATATCAATATAATAGAATGGTTTTAATACATTAAACCCCTTTATTATCTTAATTCAATTATTTTATTAATAGGAAAAGTGGATAAGAAAGAAACATAATTTTTTAAGGGATCACTTTTTTTACTTTAGGTTTCAGAATGTGATTTTTAGGTTCGGAAATTATGTTTAATATATTTAAATGAATAATTTATGAAATTAAATATATATAATCCAATCCTAAATTAATATAAATTACTATTTCGTTTTTACATCAAGAATAATAAAATTTAATATATACTGGCTATGAGGAAACTATACTTTTACTATTCACTTGAAAATTCATGTATTTCTATAACTTACCAAAAAACCTGTAGAAAATTATAATATGACAATTTAAAACATTATATTTATTTTTCCAATATAAATTTTCAATATAGGTAATATTAATTTATCACATAATTTTTTTTATTTTTATGATATATATTAAAATATATTTCATTTAAAATATTCCTACATTTTTATTGTATTTTTAATCATGATAATTAATTTTTAGAGATATAATATTTATATTTACATAAATTAACAATGATAAAAGTTATTTTAATTAAAATTTATTATTTTCAGGTTAAATTAAAATTCTAATAGTTAGGTCACTATTCCCAATGATCTGGTTACTATTCCTAATAGTTGAATTACTATTCAAATGATCACATTAACTCATATATATACCACATCAATATTTAACTCCATATTCACCCAAATTTATCCCAAGGTTATATAATTTCATTTTATAATATTTTTATTTTTTCAAAATATTTTTGATCATTTAAATAGTGTTGGTAATTTCGGTGATGATCTTAGAATATTGGGGTGATATATATTTTCCCATTTAATTTTCTCTATTTTATATTTCTTATCTAATTGTATGGTTTAGAATTTTATTTAGTTTTTTAGCAGACTAATACAATGAAATTTATTAATGAAATAATCTTGTGGTGGATTTATCAATATTTTTTATGTGTATAATATTATACAATATAACAAAAAACACATTTATTCAAACAAAATATTTGAAATAAACACTATAATGTCAAAATTGAGGGAGAAAATGTTGATATTAAACCTAACACCCTTGTGAGTGGGAGAACTATTCCAATAATGGACCAACACGATAAGGTGATGATTGGAAATACTGTCTCATTAGATCATGTGTCATGGTATTGTGTTATGGGAAATCATGATACATGAGAGCATGGAGACTGGATGATGCAGAAATGTCCTTATATTTTCTCAGTTTCATGATCATGTACCATTATAGAATTACAAAGATTTTATACTGAGCTGAATTGTCACATCCAAGGATAAAGAACTTAGTAATGATCCATTTATGTTTTTATAGTTTTGAATTTTGGTCTTCTCATAGGATGAGGAAACATTTTTTCTTGTTGGTGTTAAAAGGAGGCCACCAGCAATCTGGTAGAGGGTTTTGTCTAGCCTAGGTGGTAGGATAAAAAACCATCATAAGTGTAGGTTATGATAAATAGTTGTTGGAAATCCTATATGTTTAGGAACTATGCCTATACTCACCATCCATTTGCTGGGCTGTCGGTGTGAGTGGACATTCTTCCCACACCCACCTCTGACCTAGTGGCCTCTTATTTGGTGAATTATTTTCTATATTGAAATATTTTCACTCAGTTATTCATTAGGTTGTATGGGGAATCATTTTAATATCATTTATACTCTCATTATATAGTAGTTTTATGTCATTTTACTATGTATCCTTGAATATAGAGTGATTATGGAGAATTAAACTTATTTTCATTAAATCATGCTTCTCTAGGATCTTATATCATCCTCTAATACCTTTGTTCTCAAAAGAAACATCATTTATATATATTTTGAGGTAGGTTTCTCTATCCAATTGTTTCACCCTTGAATCACCTTATGTTATTTTATTTTTTCCATTGGTTTTGGTTATGAAATTTATTTCAATCATTGTTGTTTTTTTTGTTTTCATAAAGAGGGGATTTAGTAGAAACTATGTTAGATATGTTATATATTTTTTAAATTTCCTAAAATTTGTTTTAAAAAGTAAAATTCTTTTCAATAATAGTAGTGGTGTTTCTCTTATAAATAATTTTTTAATAAGATATTTTCTTTGATTTGATATGTTTTATCCCTTAGAATAAATTTATGAAATTTGGTTTTGGATTATGCATTAGAAATGTTTATAGAATATTGTTTTGATTTTCTTTAATGTAATATTGACATAATATAATTCTTTGGAGACCATGGAATATAGGAAAAAATGAATAAATACTATCCTTAGTGGAGATAATTATTATCAATGGAGGTTCACTTGATCACATCTTGATAAGGGGGTATCCTTACCATTGGGTCGAGATTCCTAAACTATATGTGTCTAGTATGCTTGTGGGTGTTCATTAGATACTTATTTCCTATTATGTATTTTTAAAACATATTTAAAATGCAAAGTAATGGATCAATGTAGTTAGACATTGTAATAAATCATTAGGGGAATCATACTTGGAATTTGTGTTCACACCTTACTTTTAATATTGGGAATTTAAAGCCTCGTTTTTATAGGATATAGGTATACAGAACTGGTTAATCTAGTGTAAAACTATCCTTTATCGCATTCCCTACTCATGGGTTTGGACATAGGTGACATATGATCACTAGATGTTTTAGCCATGGGTTTATTCAAGCTCTATGTTATTAATGTTATTCTTATTGAGCTTTAAAACTCAATTATCAAAATATTCGATGTGATCTCCTAGGCTATTTTTTATATAGGATATGTTTTCCCCCTTTTATTTTAATATTTTTATTTTATATAATATGTCTTGTGAGGCTGAAATCATTACCATATTATCTTGTATGATACCCAAGTGCTTGTTATGCGGCCATGACGATCAGGACGGTGATCGATCCTTGTAGCCAGCCAATTTCAGTGATGATTTTGGATTTCCCACGATGATATATTTTAGATAGAAATAATATATATGATATTTATGATATTATTATGACACTTTATGGATGATATATTACTTACCTTCTTACTCATCCAACCATTGGAAGATTATAACATCACATGTATGTAAGTTTGGACTACCACCTCTATGATGTGATGCCATTAATTTTTCATTTCATAACTACACATATGGTATTAAGGAAATATTTAATGGATATATATATGATATATTTGATATAATAATTTACTTAATGCTATATTTCTATTTACCTTTATTTCAGTCCATCCATCAAAAGTGGAAATATCATTCATGCATACGTATGAATTAATATCATTATGAAGTAATGTAATTCATTTTTCATTAACACATTATAGGGATAAAAGTGTATATAATGAATAAATAGGTTAATTATTAATTTATTAATAATCTAGAGACAAATAATACATGACCCATGGGGGAGTACAATAACCTTTAAATCCAAACATGCATAGGAAATAGACAAGCTTTCACCGGAATGATTATTTTGAAGATGAATTATTAATATACCGACAATGAGATGTTTCAAATGAATAATATTTTTTATTATATATATGAATATTTTAATTTTATATAATCACAATAAATATTCATTTACTATATGGAATTATATGAGAACATTTGATGTAAGTAAGACTTTAGGTTAGTTATTTGTGATGAGATCTTATTTCAATTCAATATTTCTTATGCTCGAGTCTCCATTGGAAAATTTATAAGATATTTATCTCATAAACCATATCTATTATAATAACTTTTAATTAATTTCTCAGTTTTAAATTTTCACTATTGATTCTCATCTCTTTGGTTCATAAATGGACCGATAAAATGTTTTTTCCATGAAAAGTTGATATTATTTCTTCTAGGCTTGACATGATTTTTCTACCATTCTGATGTTCATAAATATTCTATAACGAATATTCTTTCATAAAAATCAATGATTATTTAAATTCATTTTCGACAATATTTATGTTTATTTCAATGTTTCAAATGGAATCATTTCATTATTTTCTTATTGTTGTAATTTGTTTTTGACTTTTTACAAAAAGTTTGAAAAGGATATTTGATTTAATGATTACTAAATAAACATATTTTCCTACAATCAAGATCATTATATGATGTGATGGTTAATTTTTAGGTTTTTATGGTTATTTTAATTTTAATTTTTTAATCAATAGTCTAGGAAATGTTTAATATTTAATGATACTAAATGGTTATTATTTTCTAAATGGAATGAAAATAATTTTAAAAGTAATTTAGAACATCATTATAACGCAAAGATACAAGAATATTCATTTTAATTTTTTACACTATTTGTTTTTGATTTGTTATACTATATAAACATCATTTTTGAATAACTAAATTTACTATTTCATATTTTAATGATTCGTTGATTTTTTGTCATTAACATTCTCATGAAAAAAATATATATAATGTTATTTAATTTCATTTGATATTATTTTATCCTTCATGTATATATTTTAATTATCATAGATTCATATATTATTATTTCAAAAACTTTTATTATTTATGAACCATAAAATATTTCTATATGCTATATCAGTATAATAAAGTTTAATAAAAAAATTAATTTATTGACTAAAGGGACAATTAGTATTCATGATTCAATAAAACTATATATTTATTCATAAGGAATTTCAATTATATATTTTTTCAATATATGTAGAATATATTAGAAATGTGTAATTTAAGGGTGGGATTGGTTATAGATTTCCCCTTGCTTCAATTACTGTTCTCATGATAGAATGTATTTTTGATTGATTTATAGGCTAATGATGTAAGATCATGTCCTAATATTTTGGTTTTGGGTGTATACCTTACCTATTTATATATGATGAATTTTTTTTTGATTCTAGGAATGTATAAAATATAGAATGGATTAGTGTCTTCAATGGTAATAACATCGATGTTTGATATTACGCATTTCCTTAATTGAAAATTAATTCATTATTATCCATTTCATTGTTTAGTTGATATTATATATAGATTTATTTTATGATCAAATTTTTGATTGGATGAATTTTTTTTATTTATCCACCATACCATATTTTTTATTCATTATTCACTCATTATATATTTTTTGAATGTAACCCATATAAAAATTTTGAGATCACACGGTATTTTTTTTTCCATTCCCCAGGAAATGATGATGGTGTCTTTGAATGAAATTTAATAGTGTTAGAATGTTTTTTATATCCAATGTAATATGGAAATCATGTATGTATTTAATTTTCTATGACTGCTAAAATGATGGATGTTACATGGGGAGATCCCTTGTATATTTTACCAATGAAACAAGTAAGCACTAAATCTGGGTTACTCGAGTTTATGATGATTCAGTTGGTATCAGAGGAAGTTTAGTATGAACCGTGAAATAATTTTTTAGACAAAACATTAATAGCATGTGAATTATAATCCATATGTTTATTAATGACCTTTAACTATTAGAGAAGTTTTATATCCATAACTCAATATTCATTATGATTTTGTTCTAACTAATTGTGTACTACATCTTGTAGGTGGTTTCTAAAGGGGGAAGGGAATTAACGATTGTTATTAATGTAATGATTAACCTATTTAACATTCATATATAGTGGGTGTAGACATAATAAGATTATGGACATATTAGGGAAATGAATATAGGTTATGTTTGTTATCCTTTCCCACATGAAATAACTAAAAAATTGAGAATTTATAGTGATTGATATTATGATTATGACTAACAAAATCTCTCATGTTATGAAAAACAAATATAAGATAACAAAATTTCAAAACTATATTATAAAAGTGCAATTTAATATATGTACTGGTGATATATACTATGTATGGAATATGACTCAATATCCCATGATTCAAGAAAGATATAAGAATCACTTATTTAAATGGTTAAAGAGAATGAGATTTTGTTACAAATGTGGAGAGAAAGGCCATCATGTTCTTAATTGAAAATGAATGAATGAATTTATTAATGTTTATTACCTTAACTACATGGAGTTTTGGAATTATGAAAACAACTTCTCCAATTATAAAATATTACTATAATAATATTGTTTTGGTATTATTTTAAAATATATTTATTTACAATAAGGGTCTTAAATAGAATGATAATTAAATGAGAATTAGTCCTCAAACTTTCTGTGGAAAATTTGTTATATGAGAAATTTGGTAAATATGAATTTTTATTTTCTAATGTTTATTTTCATGGAAATATTCGATCATTGGATGAAATATCTATTATACATAGTAAGAAAAAAAGGTAATATTAGAATATCCCCATGTATGAACATAACATTTAATGATTTAAAATTATAGTAATTATAGTTAAATTATAGATTATATTATTATTATGTTGTGTTATTTATCAATGGATGTTTTTTATAAGTATTAAGATAAAATATATAAGGATTTTTCTAATAATATTCAGTATTATAAACAATTTAGGATATTGGAATTTTAATAACATATGTTGAATGGTATCAATCACCATAAAAAGTAGTTTTTATGAAAATATTCATATTTTTGGAGATATTTATTAAATAATATATATAATAACATTATGGTTACTACATTCTATGATTATGTTATTATTGTTGAAATTTATTACATTATTTGGCATAATATATATTCTAGAAAATGTAATTAGGTAGTATATAAATTTGGGTGATAAAAGTTGTGTGGGGATTAAAAAATCAGTTTTTTTAGAAGAATAGGTTATAAAAATTTCATATTTTGGGTTAAAATTTAATAAATAATATTTGAGAAGTTTTAAAATGATCATTGGTTATGATTTGGATTTTATAGAATATTTTTTATGTTGGTATATACATATCTATTATTATAGTAGACAACACTAAACATTCAGTTTTAGATAAGATGAATATTTATTTTCATTTTGAAGATCATATGATTGATTAAAAGATGAATTAATTTCATTAAGAATAAATAATTCACCATTATGATAATATAATAATATTAAATCATAATTATAATATAGGGACTAAATGAAGTTAATAAATTTTATCACATTTTCTACTATAGTGGTAAATATTTTCTTAAAATTAATCAATGTAATGATAAATCTATCAATTATTACATAGAAATTAGAACTAAACTACCAAGGTACATTTTCAGAGACTCATTAGAATGTATAAGCCTTATATAATTACATCTATGATTTGTTTATTAAATATAACCCCGGAATTATACTCCTTGATAAAATCTAAATCTGATTTTATTATAAAGGTATAATATATTTTGTTTAAAAAATCAGAATTAAAATTGAGAGGATAAAATTTATATTTGGAAGTGGGAATTTAATACTATAATATTATAGTTTATATTTAATTTTAATGAAACTTTATGTTTGATAGTGTACACCATACACAACATTGAGCATAGTTGAGCAACAAAATAATTAATATATGAATGTTATAACCTAGTCATTGGGTGTATTTTCATGAATACGTATAACTGAATTCTGATATATATATGTATATAATTATTTTAAAATTTATATAAATTTAAAAATAAATCAGGATTTTTATCATTAATCTATGTGTTTCTATTAAAAAATTAATAAGAATAAATTTATTTTATGAAATAAACACAATTGTTTTCTAAAAATTATATTCCTATGTTTTATACATGGGTTATTAGAATTAATTTATTATAATTTATGAAATTTTAATTTTCAAAATGAAAATTATTTTCAAAATAATAACATCAAAATTTTCTTAGGGTGTGTTTTTATAATTTTTCTGAAAATTATTATTTTTAGGTGAGAAGTGAAAATCCAAATTTGTTGAAACTTGTATTTTATTTTCATTTAATTAAAAAAACGTAATCTATTTTTAATTTGACTTGAAGTAAAATAGATATAATTTTATAAAATATCATAATTTAAATATGAATATATATTTTATTTTATTTTTCAAACAGTTCTTTTTAGGCTTAAAAATACATTATTCTATAAGCTATTTTTATTATGTTTTCTATACCTATAATAAAATCAATTTATATGAGATATAATATTTTAATATTGAAAATGGATTTATTATTTGTATATTTTATTTTCAAATTTGGTAAATAATTTTAATTTTTTTATAAATAATTAATACCAGCCTTTGTAAATGTTTATCACCACGATGATGGGTAAAACTTGCTAATTAATGTTAAAACAATGAGATATGGTCTCAAATCCAACCCAAAACATTATTTTAGATTATATTATAAGTTTAATTATACAATATCCTCCTAAACATTTAAAATATTCCATTTTTCAACTTTAATTTTATAATGATCTTTATTCTATTTTAAGTTAAGAAAAATTACAAAATATTGCTCTCTTTCTTCAAATAGTAATAAAATGTTTTAATATTGATAAGTAGAAGATATTAATTATAAGAAATTTTTTATTTTTAGTAATCATATATTATTTAATGATATTCTTATTCTAAATTTTTTTAGATAATATATTTCCGTTGAACACATATCCAATGTCAACGCAATGAATGCGCGAGCAATAGAAAAATAAAATTAATTATTTTTAAAAAATTCAAAGGATTATATATTAAATGAATTATGGTTACCCAAAAAGGTTGTACATACATATAATTTTTATGTGATTTATAATGTGTTAATATTATAATTAAAGTGTTATATTAATTCTTTTAATGTTAGTATATGTGAAAAGTCCCGAAAAGGACCTTAAATTATATTTAATGATTAATTGTTTTCTATCATAATATATTAAAATAATATATTTATGAATGTAGATGGAAAAGTTGGTATTAAATCATTGATAGTTATCTTTTTTTCCACTTGGAATTCTAAAATTTACTTTCATGCCTCTTAATGAGTGAATGAATTTTTACAATGGTTTAGTGTAAATAGGGTTAATGAGGGGTTAAACCCAAAGATAAGGTTTAAAATAAAAAAAAACTTCTATAGAATTGATTGGTTGATGAAAATTTAACTGTATCCCCATTTTATTATATTATTAACAATTCTTTATCTATTTTACACGGGATAGAAATAGATTATATGTTAATATTTCAAGTATTTACAGGTTTTTCTCCCAACTCACTTATAAAAACACACCCCATCTCTATTATGATTTTACAATATTCATGATGTCAGCTTAAAAATAAAAGACAATTACCATAAAATATTCACTATAAATTTCCTAGATCTTATTTTATTCCCCTTAGTGAATCATAATAAGGCTTAAGGTGTATACCAAAGGATGATTTTCAAATAAGAGGTATAACTCGTAACCCAGTACATTCATTTGAATTTTAATACTACCTCAATAAATTTTATATTACCCATAATTATATGATAATATAGTTATATTAACTATTATTTATGGTTATTATGTTTATTTAACAACCTTTATTCTACTCGTTTTCTAACCAATTGAAAATTAAAGCATCGCTTGTGCGTATGTACGGACTACCATCTGCACACAGTGACATGGTTCATTTTCCACCACTACCTCTCATGTATAGATATAATTTTGTATAAAATGAATACATATGATATCTATTATATTTGTATGACTATATAATTATGATATATTACATAAAGCCAGACCCTTAAATGTTTTGGAAGATGATAGCGACACTCGTGATTTTGTGTGGACTACCACCTACATGAAGCCATATGATTTATTTTTCATTTCCACTTCACATGGATGATAATAATTATATAATTAATGAATATATATGACATATTTTATATAATAATTACTCTTTAATAATGAATTATAATTTACATTTATTTTATTATATCCATCAAAAAGTGGAAAATCATTCATGCACACATACAAACTACTATCTCCATGATGTGATGTAATTGATTTATCATCCACACCTTATTAGGATGGTTAAACAATTATATAATGAATACATATTATATCTATGAAAATTTAAATATTATAGAGATAATTAAACCATAACCACTGTTTAAATATTAGAACCATTATATCAAAATATGCATGTGAAACAGACTAGCTTTCTATGAAAAAATATTTTAATAAATAATTGATAATGAATAGGTGATGCGTTATTATTGGTGAATCATATATGTAATTATAATTATGAATACGGTTACCTAAAATATTTATATTCCATACAAATTTGTTAAATGGGATGGCAATATATCATGTGAAGAATTTTGGATAACAGGTAATCAATTTATGGTACAATCTAATTTGTTTTTAGTATTATTTATGATTGAATATCATTTGGGAAAATTATATGTTATAAATATATATTAAAATCGATATAATTTATTCCCTTATAATTCATTTTTTCCTTTAATGTTCCTCTCTTTGGAATTTAAAATGATTAATAAAAATTTTTCTTAGAAAATTTGAAATTAATTCTTATTTAATCGATGATGGTTTTATTTCTTATATTTGATTCCCAATTTTTTGAATAATATAAGTTCAATGATAAAATGAGTATTTATAATAACTTCCAACCATATTTTTCAGTTTTTATAAATTTCAATATGAATATTCTTCTGATTTTCTGATGGATGAAATTTTCTAAACCCTTACCATATTTTTGAAAAGTATATTAGTTTAATTATTGACAAATGAATGGATTTTTTCACCATCATGAGTATTATTTTATTTTATAATTCATCTAATATTATTCATTTTTATTTTTAGTGAAAATATTTTTCCCAATATTCTAGAAATATTTAGTTTTCAAAGTGAGAAGAAAATTATTATTATTTTCGTTAAAAAAAATAGAATGCATTTTAAATGTGATTTATAACGTCATGATTACAAAAGCATATAAGGATATAATTTGGAAATGTTTTCTTATATTTTAGTTTTTAGGCTAGGTTTAATATAAAATCCTCTATATTTGGTGAATTTATATATTTCTTTTATCCTTTACCAATTCTTGGTTTTTTGTTCATTAACTTTCTCATGATCTAATTCCAAATCATTATCAATTATTTTATGGGACACTATTTTATCAACAATGTTTAAATTTTATGTATTATTAATTTATAAACCTATTTTATATTTTATTAACTAAATAATATGTTTATAAATGGTATCATTGTAAGGAATTTTGTATGATTTTGTTTCATTGATAGTGGATAAACTCTGTATTCCTGATTCAATATGTAAATTTATTGGTCCATAAAAATATTATTATGATTTTAGTAAATTTATGATGAAGTCATTGGATATATGTAAGTGACAGTTGAGTAAAAGTTTCAAATAGTCCATTGATACATCGATGTTTACCATTATATAAAAAAAGTTTTCATGATATATAACAATAGGCTATATGATCATGTCATAATAGTTTTTCATTTTCTATATGAATTTATTTTTTATTTAAGATGTACTGGTTGAGATTCCTTGAAAATATAGAACATGTAATGGTTTAGAGGCCTTAGTAGAATGATTACGAATTTATAACGTTATACATTTCCTTCATTTAATATTGAGTTATTTTTATCCATGTGATTGTTAAGTTGATATTATTCAGGGACTTATTTTATTATCTCGTTGGTGATTTTATGGTAGGTATTTTATTTATCCAACCTACCAAATTGTTTACCAATTTTTTTCTCATGATATATTCCATTGTACATAACCCATAATAAGAATTAATTCTCACTATTTAATTTTTTTCCATTCTAATTGATATTATAAAGGTATTTTGAAATGAAATGCATGTATAAATTTTAGTGTTTTTAATGATTTTTTAATATTTACAGTGCAACATGGTAATCATTTATTTATCTAGTTATCTAATGTTTCAAAACATATCGATCATATATAGTGTGATGCCTTTTATATTGTACCAATGTAATAAGAAATCTCTAAATATGGGTTACTAGGGAGAGGCTACTTCATATGAAATTTTAAAATGTACCAATTTTTTTACTTCCCCAAGATTGATATCAAATGTTTCAAATAAACTTAATCCATAAAAAAATACATAAATCCTCCATTTCTTGGAGGCACTGTAAGAGAAGTCCAACACTTTGTATGTGAGTACCAATAACATCTTAATATTGTTTCTTCTCTAAATTCATAATCTAAAATATATTTTTTTCATTATAATATAATGATATTAGTGTTATCAAAAAAAATTAAATTATATTATTTTAATGGTATAACCATTATATACCCTTCCCCCTTCAATTGAAAAAACGGGAATGTCATTCATATGTATGAGAATATTAATACAACCACAAAGAACCACATGTTATTAATTTATAACTTACATTCACATAAGTTTATAAAAATTTATTTAATAAATGAATATGTTATTTATAATATGTGTAATATTCTTATAATATAATCAATTTTAAATCTATCTCACTTTCTATGGAAAAAACATCAAAGTTGTTTATGTGTAGACTAGCCCTTCATGAAATGAAAAATTTATATTTCATCACTAACCTACATGGATGCTTTAAAGAATATATATAATTACATAGAAGGTTTTTTTTGAATTTTTTCAAGTTCATAAGGGTTATATTAATATTTAATGAGACATTAACATACAAGATTTGGTTTATAAAAATTTGTCTAAAAATGCTTATTGATGATTTTGTCTTAATGGATCAAGACTATAATTAACAATGAATGAAATTATATATTTTTAAATCATTATAAATATTTTACTTTGCTAAATTGTATAATATATTAATGATTAACTTATTATCAATGTAAACAGATCAATATTGGCACTCTAAAAATTTCACGGAACAGTCATAATTGCTGGGATATTATAATGAAAATAAACTCTCACTACCCAATACATTTTAAATAAATGATCATAAATGAAGTTTTTATAGGTTAATTTATATAAATATGGTTTCTAAATAGCCAATTAAAATGTTAATTGTTATTATACAGAACGATAATATGTTTTTTAGAAGTAATCACAAAAAGGTAAGGGGTTTTCTTGACTCAAATTATATTATTTATAGATAATAATTCATTTTTTACTAAAATTGAAAATATAGTTTTATTATATTATATGATTATATTGTAATTCATTTTATCATTATTTATAGGTATTTACATTTATGTATTTCTTTCATCAAATAATTTTATGAAGTTAAAAATTATTCGAATTTTCTTCAATTGAGTTATTTTTCTTTCATATGTATATTCACTATTAGACCATTATTCTCCTTCCTTATTCTAAAATAAAAATCTTTTATATTTTTTCTAAACCTAAAAGTAATATTTACCTCTTCTAAAATTGTATATTTATCTATCTTTTTATTATTTTGGTTTTAGTAAATATATTTTACAATACTAGAGTGGATTTCTTTTCGAGAATGGAAATTTAATCTTCCACACCATATATCCTCTTTACAAACATTATGTTTTTTTTTCAATTCCCAAACATTTTTATTTCATATAAATCAATATTTAATAAAAATTACCATTAAAATTTTTGATTTTTATTTTTGTATGTGACGTATAAGATCATTTTTTCCAACAATATTATGAAATGTTTTCAAAATACTATTTTACATTTCACATACATTATCCTATTTAACTAAAAATTATATAACCCCTTTTTATTTATGTTTGATGATTGACTCTATAAAATTTTCTATGAAGTAATAATTTTTTATGATTTATTTTATGTATCAACAAAACTACTATTGATATCATTATTATACGATACAACTTAGAAATGACATGACACCCATTTTTTTCAAACGAGTCTTTATGTTGTGTTGAATGATCGATATCTTATGGCACACATATATAGGAATGTAGATCAGTAGGGTGTTATATCACAATATAATGATTTATATATGGTTTTATGTTTAATGGGATAAATATTTTTAGTGTTTACATTATAGGGTTATTTATTTCACAAGATTTAGTGTGAGAATGGTGAAATTATCAATGTTCAGAAGATTGAGTGTGGACGATATGAAATTATCCATGTTCACAAAATTAATCATGATATTGATATAAATATATACACATATAATATTTAAATTAAACAATATTCAGTTAGAAATGTTCCACATATTGAGTGGGTACATGATGCTACTAACTATGTTCATAATGTTATATTTTTCTATGCATATGCCACATATTTTTATATGCCTATGATTATTAGATATGGATCGTGTTTATTATTTTATTGTATTTTTATAGGGATAATTATTGTTCATTAAATAGAATATTTATTTCTATTAACACTTATGTATGATTTTTATAATTCCATGATGTTTTAAAAATATATTCCTACAATGTGGAGGTTTTACCATATGATTATGATCTGACAACTAATGACATATTGGATAAGTTTTACCTCATTGAAAACAAGAACTAACCCAATTATTATGTCTCTATTCCCTAGGTTTTATGATGTTTACAACATATGAGGATTATAGAAGGGGATCCAGTGTGGTTATATTATAGATAAATGTTCAAAAGTATTTTAAAATAAGTTGATTATGTAGATAGACATGAAATATTTTAAAACTTTGGTTATTGAGATTGTAAAATAAGTGGATTATCTATAATGATAGTCTTTGTTCGGATAAGGTTTTGGAAATTTCGACTTATGATCTTGGTACCTCACGACTGTCTTTCCTTAGTCCTTCACCCAGGGGTGTTGAAAAAAAATTCGGAGATGTAATATATGGATCGGTCCAACATTTGAGTTTGCCTAGATTTCTGGAGATCCGACCGTTCATCATAATGATTTGTAGATATGCCTATGGCTTGTTAGTGGAGTTCTTGATAGATGATTTTGATGAGGTAGTTGGTTGTCCGAAATGGTCTATTTTAGCTCATTTTGGATCTAAAAATCCAACTATTTTTATTTTCAATATGTTCATCAAATTGTGGGGTATTTCTAATATAGTCCTGGTTTTACCGATAAATCAGTCTTATTTCTGTAAGTTTTTTCTTCTGAATGGGTCTTTATAAATGTATAGTGAAATTTTTATCATAACATGGGTCGATGGAGGTTCAACCTATCTCTTTGGTCTCTTGTTGTACATAGAGGGAACCAATGTCCCTATGCGGTGGTGTGGATTTCCATACTAGGTTTTCCATTGCCCTTACATAGCATTTTTATCCTCAAATCTATTGTTGATTTATAAGGGGTTTTCTATGTTTAGATAATAATAACAGATATATCGTAGATGTATAAAATGTGTGGATCTCTATATAATTAGACACGTTCTTGCCGCTCCTGGAAAAGGTCTCTATAAAGGTGAAGGGGTCACTTTCTTTGAATTAATACATAGTTTACATGGTGTATCCGTGGTATTGTTCCCATTTTGGTCTTTAATGTAACTCGTTACATGTATGAATTAAATTTAAATGTGGTGGGATTCAATTTCTGAAGTTTGATAAAAGGTATGATATATCTGATGATGATCTAGTTTAATGGGGAGAAATATCTAATGTTGTTATTAGTGATCCTAAACAGGTGCCCCTACCAGGTGTTGATGCTACTTCTAGTAATCCTTATTTGATATCAATGACTAGTTCTGAAGTTTATACTAAAAAATCTAAGATGTTATCTTGGACTAGTGTTGATTATTTAACTAATGAGAAAGCACCTAATTTGTATGTTTCTCTACAGGTCCTTAATAACTATCATATATCTAACATCACAGGTAAACAAAGAATATAAAATTTTCATATTTCTTAATATTTATTAATAAATTATTAATATTACTTTAAAGGGGATGCTATGTTTGATGGCGTACCCACTACGCAACAATGAGTTTCTTTGAAATCTTACGCTGCACACTAATAATATAATAATATTATTTTAAATGGTAGTAAATGCATAACTGTTGTAATGGAGAGAATGAATATAACTAACTACAAAATGATTATATATGTTTGTTAAATATTTTAATAATTTCCCAATAAATGATATAGGCTTAAAAAGTGAATGAATCCAATTTTAAGCATAAATATTCTAATATTCTAATATTCTTTAAAAGGTCGATTAACCACCTTTTGATGGTGAAACCTTTTTAAATCTATTTTTTTTCAATTTTATATGTTATATTTGAAAAAATAAAATCCTTCTTTATAATTGGGATATCAAAATTTACTTTGTGTACTTTTTTTATTTTTCTGAAAAAGTTTATTTTTTAATGAATAGCGAAAATGTTGTATTTTAATTCGAAAACACCTTTTAATATAATTTATTTATATGGTTATATTGCCTTTTTATTTGGTTTTAAAGTTTAGTTGTAATATATTTTTACCATTTAATCCAATGGTGGTTATTGGAATTAATTTCACTTTGAAATTGTACAGAAAACAAGTGTCAATCTTTTGAGAAATATTGTTTCTTAAAAACACGGTTTTTGTTTTGAAAGTGGGAATTAATTATAAAATCAATTAATGCAACTTATATGTTATGAATTTGGTAAAATTGACATCATTTTTGAATTAGTAAAATCAAATTTTCTTTGAAGAAATTTTTGGTATTTTTCTGACAAATGTTCATTTTTAATGAATAATGAAAAATACTGCATTTTACATCAAAAATGATTTTTCATCTAATATAATTATATATTTATATGGTCATTTTAATTAGTTTTAATGTTTAATTTAATTATTATTTTATAAATTAATACAATTTTATTCATTTTAAGTAATTTCACTTTTCGATTGGATGTAAAAACAAGTCAATCTTTTGAAACAATTTACTTCTTAAAAACCCGTATTTGGTTTTTACAACTCGAATTATTTTTAAATTAATTACTGCAATTTATATGTTTGTAATTTGGTAAAATTTAGTATATATTTGGAATCATAAGGTCCAAATTATGTAATTAAGAGTCTTTTGTTTTTGGACATTATGAATAGTAACGACGATAATTATCTTTAATTATCATGATTAATTAGTAATCCAATAGTTAAGGGTAATAAAATAATATCATAACAATATAAATTAACCCCACCATGTGTCCAAATCTTCTTGTTTGAGTCATGTAATACCATTGTAATCTTTTTACCGAACTTGAGGGCCCTTGGAGTCACATGGGAGTAATAGTGGCATTTATGACAATATTTCTTTAAAAGAAGAGAAATATAACAATTATTTGTATATCCTAAGTAAAAAAATTTAAATTTTGTTTACATAAATTATCTCCTAGAATATTAATATTCATTTGAAATATAAAAAAACTTCCTACATCATGGTATTTATTTTATAATTTTTATACATTAAATAAATAAATTTTTTTATGACACAATGATGATGTAGTGATTACTTTATTAAAGAATGATTCAAATAAAATGACATGATCAGGTAAAACCAAATACTTAAACTTGTAGAAAACCTATTGGATGGGTGTATTTCATACCCTTAACACCTTATCCTCGAAATATATTATTGTGGGGCCTTTAAAATCTGAAAACCATTTTATTATAAAGTAACATTTCAAGACTTTTCAAAAGTGACCCCCTCCCTCTTATGAAAGGCCCTCACCTCTACCCCCTTACCCACACCTCTAAAGACCTTGGATCATCCCAAATCTCCTCATATTATCTCTCCACATCCCTATATTACTCATATAAGCCTCACTTTCGGAATAATTCTTTCCAAAGAAGCCTTTGTCTCAAATCAAAAAGTGTTACCCGATTTAGAGGTAATGTACTCTCTCGAGTTGCTTTATTTTATTTTCCGTCTTCACTCACCACAATATTATTATTATTTGATCCCATAATAACAACAGTATCCTCAATATTCTAGTATATTTTTATGATACAGATTATATCTACACTTACACACACATTCGTCTAATGGTTAAAGAACATACTGTTTCTGTGGGTGGCGAATTACTGCCTCACGAAACGATGATTGTTCAATATTACTTTAACACATTTAATGGTGTCCATTATTATGTAACTGTATTTATATATGATATATATGGTATTTTTTATATATTATTATGAATTTTATTTTTAAATCACATAGTTATGCTTTTCAGGTTGTGAACAGCCATAATTTCATCTGAGGAAGTGTAGACTACTGCACCCTCAAGTGATGTGACTTGTTCATGCCAAACATGGAATTTATAAATAATTTAATTAATGAAAATATTTTACCTATATAACATATATATTATACTATAATTATAATATATATATATTTCTTATTTAGTTTTAATTCATTTAATATGACAAATAAATGAAAGTAGCGTTCATGCGTACGTACGACCTACCATCTTCATGAACAGTGAATTTCATTTTTTATCTCCACATGTTATGGAATAGTATAAAATGAATATATACTGGATATATATGATATTTAAATAATTAATACCATTCTGGAGATGATTTACATATAACTACATGATCAATTCTTTTCAAACAAGTTCATTTTTGACTCATGTACCGAACATCGAAAAAACTTATAATATAAACTCACATAATTAACTATTTATTATAACATGATAACATGTAATATGAAGTGAATAATAAAATTTAAAGGATGTAATTATGAAAATTTAAATTGACATATGTTTATTATTCAAGAATATAAATAAACGAACAAGACAAGTCAGACTTGAGGTAAGGGTATTTCTTATCTCACTTTTAATTCTATGAGATTTCCATTATTCGTCAATTATTTATTGCATGTGGGGTATTGTGTACTTACATTTGATATATATTATAATGATTTTATTTATATTCATGGTATTATGTGATTAATTTGTTTCTTATTATATTTTGGTCATACGACTCGATTTATTACATTAAGGTAAGGGGTTTTTATCTCACTATTTATTCCCATGAGATTCATGCTATATATGTCACTATCTCCTTTTAGTGCTGTATGTAATGACCATTATTCTAATATTTTTGTAATATTATTTCATTTATGGGTATTTACATCTACTTTGAATAGTATATCTTTCATGGGGTGTACGTTTCGAAAGTTACCCAAGTCGGTAATGGAACCTTTCACCCTCCTCTTTTTAAAAGGCTTATTTTTGTTAGGTCTTATAATTTACATCTTCTTAATTTTTGGATATGTTATTATATATCCTTATTGATATAAATTTTATGTCCATGTGATGAGATACCCTTTCTATCCCTCATCATCTGATTTTCTTAATTTTAAAGTTACGACGTTAGGCTGTCGAATTTCTGTAAGGGAACTTCTTAACCCAATTTAAATTCTTTGGGTTAAACCTCTAATTATTGATTATATCGTACTATGAATATGTGTGGATAAACTCTGATTTTTTAACACTTAATATCCAATTATATTGGGTGTATTTATGTTTCTCACACATAATTATGTAATTGATTTATCCTTAATTTAGGGATACCGTCTTTGTATGGGACATCGTCTCAATCTCCTTTCGTTGAGGCATACTTCAATTTATATATGACCTTACATTATTAGTTGTATAATAAACCCTTTTGACTTTTAATTTAATTCAAAACGAATCTTTTTACATGAAGCGTTTTACTAAATGACAAAAGGAATGTTTTTGTCTTACGTATGCGGCGACAACGACTTCTCCACCGCTGTGACCATTATTTGAGTTTTTGCTTCCTCTACAAGCAACAACTTTTTTTAAAAGATAAATAAATACCATGTTTTACTTTTCTTTTATTTTGGGATTGAAATTTTTTTTGAAATTTTTTTCATAATATCAATGTGTTTTATTGACATATTCTGATTGAAATGTGGAAATGTTATGTTTCCTTTATGCATGTTTTATGTGATATGATTATGTTATGGTTCTGAGGAATTGTTTATGAAGTCAGGTGGTTCCATGATAAACTAAGGGCGTTTGAGCCCGAGTTAGCTCTCCAATGCATTGGGCAATGCGAAGGAGTTAAATTCTAAGGTTTCTCTAAAGATATTTAGGGAATATACTGTGATAGGTATTCCGAACGTAACCATGAGGGTTACTCCCTATGTAAGAATGTTAAGAATTCCCCAAGTACCTTTATGTTTTATTATTTCTATGTGTATTTCACAAATCTTATTATTTAATGGGATATGTTAAAAAGATTATGTTATGTATATACTGATGATATAATGTTTTCTTTCTTTGTGCATCCCTTTCAGAGATTTTTATGCTCATACCATGTTTTTGAAATGTTTTTCACAGGACATAAAGTGGAATAGGGTCAAGGATGGGATCAAGGAAATGTCATGTTGTCTAAAACATGGAACTAGACATGAATATTTTGTTCAAGAGTTTTTATTTTGCGAAAAAATGGAATCATTGTAGATGCTTCTACTTTGTAATCATTGAGATGTAATAGTTATGTCTTATTTCTCAAAAACTCTAAACCTGAAAATATTCTCACTGTGAATTATTCATTTAATTCAAGATTATGTAATTTTTTAAGGTCGGGTCCTTATAGTTGGTATCAGTGGTTAGATTAGATAACTTTAGAGGTTAGGGTATTCTTTAAGCACAAATGACATTACCACAATGGTTAGGAATTCAGAAAGAGTTATTGTTTTTATATAGATAATGTAAACGCATTTAAGATAATATGAATAATTATAGCTTAGTATTTACCCTCCTCATAAGATATTATATGATGATTTTACTGACATACTCACATTGACCTTTTTGGTTTTAGTAAATGGATGGATCTAGTAGGCACCAAAGTAACAGTGAATGTGAATAAAACTGTGAAAGTTTTCTGAACGAGCAACTGAATGATATGGGAGCTGCAATAAGAACTCTAATTGTTATTCTCAACCAAGTATCTAGAGTCATTATTGTCCACCTTAACCATAGTGATTTTTATAAGGAATCATATATGTGAGAAACAAATCCCTACGGTAGTTCAGGTAATAATCATAAAGGTAAGTATGTTAAAAAACCTTTGTGTCAAAGATGTGGAAAGAAACACATAGGAAAATGTTTCAAAGGGTCAGAAAGATGCTATAGATGTGGAAATGAAGCTCATAAAGCAAGAAACTGCCATGGAAAAAGGAAGAATCCAGTTGACTGTTGGAAAGGGAAAGAAGTTCTTTCTGAAGGATCAATCTAATGTTTTAAAAAGTGGTGTACATGGTCATTATGCAAACACATGTCCTACGAAGAAGTTTTAGGAATGGGATCACCAAGATCGTACAAATATTCATTTACCAATACCTAATTCTATTCCGATTGAGAATGAAGAAACTGATAATGTCCAATGAAAGGTATGGATTATTTCTTAACATATGTTTTCCTATTATTGAATCTTAGGATATGATTCATGATTTTGTTTGTAGGAAATAATTATTTAAGATTAAGTTGGACGGTAATAGTTAATGGATCATGAATAATGTTTACTGAGTAAGATGTCAACATATAAGGGATTCAAGAGTTATGGTAGATTTTAGGATGGTGAAATTCTTAAATGTATTAAGGCTATTTTTATGATGAGATTACATTAGAATAATTTTTATAGTATGTGTAACCCTGATGTTTGATATATGAAAATTTGATTCAAGGATTAATTTTCTTTTTTTTGTGTGGATATAGTTATAAAGAAACATTTTTGTTTATATGATCCTTGAATTTGAGTTAATTACCAGTTAATACATTTTGGGATGCAAAAACAAAGTTATTAGGTATCCTTTGTGGTAAAAATATGTTATGGTTATTTTTTATTAATTTATCTCTTTTTTGGAATATTATAAAATTATGCAGTTTTCTAAAAAGGGACAACATGCAAACCGTGTGGCAACCCATCGTGTCGGATGAAGCTATTGGAATTGAACCCACAACCAAAGGGAAACTGGTATTTATCACCTATCACTGGAAAATGTGAAGTCCCTAATTAGTATGACTAATTCTTTTTTGTTAGATGATATAATCAATCAGGAATAAGTTGGTTTTTTGGAAATGATTAACCTATCATGGAGGACATGTGATTAGGTTAATTACTTTTCAGTATGAGACTTTAAGAGTAACTAATGTTATTTGGAGATAAATGTTAAGATTTACCTTGGAAGACTATGTGATTAAATCCTTCAGAGATTTGGGTTTCAATCTTAGTTTGGATTACTTTGAAGAATTCTATGGATAACTGTTTATTTAATAGTCTTTCTTGAACCTTGGGTTCTTTTTGTTGAATTTTGGAGATTAATAGTAGTTTTTATTTCTGTAAAAGATTATCCTTTTGGGGATTATCTAATCTTTTACTAAGAATTTTGGTTTTGGTTAATGTATAAATACACGGGAAATATATAGTTCATCTTTTTTGGATTAAGTGATTCTAAAGAAGTTGATTATAGCACTCTTAATGTGAACAAGTCATCCTAAATACTCATCTTTTGGAGAAAATATGAGTTTGTGTAAGAAATATAGTAATAGATGAAATTCTACATGACAAGTAATTATGTTTCCTTATGTTTTAGTTAAGCTCGTAAATAAATTCCTCAATGAAAAGTAACTTAAAACAAAAACGTTGTCTGTTAACTTTTTTTAATGGGGAATCAAATACCGTTTAACCCATCACAAGTTTGTGATTTTCTAGTGGTTATCTTTCTACTAAATCATGTTTTCTATCACTCTCCATCAGACCTTCATGGTTTGTTTCTCCTCCATATCATTGTATTCATGGAATCATAGTATCTATTGTCTTGGGTGACCATTTTACTTTTCTTTCCTTCATTTAAAGTGATAGATTTATTGACTCCTTTTCTGATGTGGGGCTTTCAATGAAGTTTCCGAGCCTAATTTTAAAATTGTGAGGGTGCAATTCCCAAAAGGGGATAAGGATGTAACATCCTAGGTAAATAAAGAATATGAAATTTTTATATTTATTAATATTTTTGAATAAAATATTAACATTACTTTAAAGGGTATTCTATGTTCGATGGAGTACCCAATACACAACAATGAGTTTCTTTTAAATCTTACGTTGGACACAAATAATATAATAATATTATTTTAAATGGTTGTAAATGCCTAGCCGTTATAATGGTGGGAATAAATAGAACTAACTACAAAATGATTATATATGTTTGTTAAATATTTTAACAATTACCCAATAAATGATAGAGTCTTAAAATTCAAATTAATTCAATTTTAAGCATAAATATTATAATATTCTATAAAAGGTAGATTAACCACCTTTTGACGGGGAAAAATTTTTAAAACTACTTTTTGTCAATTTTATATGTTATATTAGACAAAATAAAATCCTTCTTTATAATCAGGACATCAAAATTTACTTTTTGAAAATTTTTGTTATTTTTCCGATAATGTTCATTTTTTAACGAATAGTGAAAAATTATGTATCTTAATTCAAAACCTCCTTTTAATATAATTTATTTATTTGGTTAGATTATCTTTTTAATTGGTTTTAATGTTTGTTTGAAATAAATTTTTACCATTTAATCCAATGGTGATCATTGAATTTAATTTCACTTTGAAATTGGATAAAAACAAGTGCCAATCTTTTGATAATCATTGTTTATTAAAACACGCTATTTGTTTTGACAGAGGGAATTAATTATAAAATTAATTAATTCAACTTCTATGTTTTGAATTTGGTAAAATGGAAATCTTTTTTTAATTTAGAATATCAAATTTACTTTGGATAAATTTTTGGAATTTATTTGACAAATGTTCATTTTTAATGAATAGTGAAAATACTTCATTTTACTCCAAAAATACTTTTTCATATAATTTAATTATATAGTTATATGGTTATTTTAATGGGTTATAAATTTTAATTTAATTTTAATTTTATAACTTTATAAAATTTTGTTCATTGGAAGTAAGTTGACTTTTCAATTAGATGTAAAAACAAGTCAATCTTTTGATAAATTTTACTTCTTAAAAACCTGTCTTTGGTTTTGACAACGGGAAATAACTTTATATTAATTAATGAAATTTATATGTTGGGAATTTGGTCAAATGGATTCAATATTTTGAATTAGAAGTTCGAAATTATGTAATTAATACTCTTTTGTTTTTGGACACTATGAATAGTAACGACGGTAATTATCTTTAATTATCATGATTAATTAGTAATCAGGTAGTTAAGATTAATAAAATAATATCATAATAATATAAAATTACCCCAACATGTGTCCAAATCCTCATTTTTGAGTCATGTCCGACCATTGGAATCTTTTTACCAAAATTTAGGGCCGATGGAGTCACATATGTGTAATAGTGACATTTATGAAATTATTTTTTTAAAAGAAGAGAAATATAACAAAGGTCAGTATATCCTAAGTAAAACAATTTTAATGTTGTTTAAATAAATGATATCATAGACTATAAATATTCATTGTAAAGATATAATTATTTCCTACATAATGGTATTTTTTTTTTAAAATTTTAGACATTAAATAAATAAATTAATTTATGACACCATGATGATGCAGTGATTAACTCATTAATGAACAATTTAAATAAAATGTAAATATAATGTAAAATATAAGACATAAAGTTGTCTATGACCTATTGGATAGGTTTATTTCGAACCTTTTTCACCATATCCTCTAAATATATCATTTTGGGACCATTAAAATCTGAAAACCATTTTATAATAAAGTAACACATAGAGACTTTCCAAAAGTGACCCTCCTACCTCTTATAAAAGGCCTTATCCTCTACCCCCTTACCCACACCTCTCATGCCCTTTTATCATCCATCATCTACTCATATTATCTCTCCAAATCCCTCTCTTACTCCTAGAATCCTCAATTTGGGCAGATGTCTTTCTAAGGAAGCCTTTGGCTCAAATAAAAAAGAGTTACCCGATTTTGAGGTAATGTATTCTCTCGAGTTTCTTTCTTTTATTTTCCTTATTCACTCACCACTATCTTCTTATTATCTGATAACATAATAAAACCCATATCCTAAAAATAATAGGATGTTTTTATAATAATGATTATACCTACACATACACACACCTTCGTCTAATGGTTAAAGAACATACTGTTTCTGTGGTGTGCGAATTACTGCATCACGATATGAAGATTGTTCAATCTTATTTTAACACATTTCATGGTATCCATTATGATGTAAATTTATTTATATATGATATATATGGTATTTATTATTTCTATATTCTTATAAATTTTATTTTCAAATCACATCGTTATGCTTTTCATGTTATGGAACTACGATAATTTAATCTGAGGAAGTGTGGACTACCGCCCGCTCAAGTGATGTGACTCATTCATGCCAAACATAGAATTTATAAATAATTTAATTAATGGACTTATGTTACCTGTATAGAATATATATTATAATTGAATTATATTATATATATATGTCTCATTTAGTTTTAATTTCATTAATATGACAAAGAAATGAAAGTAGCGTTAATGCGTACGTACGACCTACCTCTCCATGATCGGTGCATTTCATTTTTTATCTCCAAATGTAATTAATTAGTATAAAATGAAAATATACCAGATATATATGATATTTAAATCAATAATACCATTCTTTAGATGATTTACTTATAACTACATGGGAAATTCTTTTCAAACAAGTTCATTTTTGACTCATGTACAGAACATCGACAAAATATATGATATGAACTCACATAGTTAACTAATTATTATAACATGATAATATGTGATATGAATTTAATAATAATATTTAAATTAATTCCTTATGAAATTTTAAATTGAACTATGTTTATTATTCAGGAATATAAAGAAATGAACAAGACAAGTTAGACTTGAGGTAAGGGGATTTCTTATCTCACTTTTAATTCTTGGAGATTTCTATTGTTCGCCAATTATTTATTGCATGTGGTATATTGTGTAATTACATTTGATATATATTATCATGATTCTATTTATATTCATGGTATTATGTGATTCATTTGGTTCTTATTATATTTTGGTCATACGACTCGATTTATTACATTGAGGTAAGGGGTTTTTATCTCACTATTTATTCCCATGAGATTCATGCTATATACGTCAGTATCTCCTTTGAGTGGTGCATGTAATGACCATTATTATACTATTTGTGTAATATAATTTCGTTTATGGGTATTTACATCTACTTAGAATAGTCATTCTTTCATGGGGTGTACGTTTTGAAAGATACCCAAGTCGGTAAAGGAACCCTTCACCCTCCTCTTTTTAAAAGACTTCTTTTTGTTAGGTCTTATAATTTACATCTTCTTAATGTTTGGATATGTTATTATATATCCTTATTGCGGTAAATTTTATTTACCTGTGCTTAGATACCCTTTATATCTCTCATCAACTCATTTTCTTAATTTTAAAGTTACGCCATAAGGCTGTCAAAATTCTTGTAAGGGAACTTCTTAACCCAATTTGAATTCTTTGGGTTAAACCTATACTTCTTGATTATATCGTACTATGAATATGTGTGGATGAAATCTGATTTTTTTACACTTAATATCCAATTATATTGGGTGTATTTATGTTTGTCGCACATAATTATGTAATTTAATTATCCTTAATTTATGGATACCATCTTTGTACAGGACATCGTCTCAATATCCTTTCATTGAGGCATACTTCAATTTATATACGACCTTATTTTATTAGTTTTATAATCAACCCTTTTGAATTTTAATTTAATTCAAAATGAATCTTTTTACATGAAGCGTTTTACTAAACGATAAAAGGAATGTTTTTGTCTTACGTATCCAGCGACAACGACATCTCCACCACTGTGACCATTATTTGAGTTTTCACTTCCTCAACAACCAATAACGTTTTTTAAAAGAAAAATAAATACAATGATTTACTTTTATTTTATTTTTTGATTGAAAATTGTTTTGATAATTTTTTCATAATATCAATGTGTTGTATTGATATCTTATGATTGAAATTTGGAAATGTTATGTTTCCTTTATGCATGTTTTATGTGATACAATTATGTTATGGTTCTTAGGCACTGTTTATGATGTCGTGTGGTTCCATAATAATCTAAGGGAGGTTGAGACCGAGATTGATCTCCAATGCATTGGGAAATGCGAAGGAGTTAAATTCTAATGTTTCTCTGAAGAGATTTAGGGAATATACTGTAATGGGTATTCCAAATGTAACCATGAGGGTTACTCCCTACGTAAGAATGTTAATAATTCCCCAAGGTACCTTTATGTTTTATGATTTCTATGTGTATTTCACATATCTTATTATTTCATGGGATATGTTAAAATTCTTATGTTATTTATATATTTATGATCTAATGTTTTCTTTCTTTGTGCATCCCTTTCTGAGCTTTTTATACTCATCCCATGTTTTTGAAATGTTTTTCACCAGACATAAAGTGGAATAGGGTCAAGTATGGGGTCAAGAAAATGTCATGTTGTCTAAAACATGGAACTAGACATGAATCTTTTGTTCAAGAGTTTTTTATTTTGTAAAAAATGGAAACTTAGTAGATGTGACTACTTTGTAATCATTGAGATGTAATAGTTATGTCTTATTTCCCAAAAACTCTAAACCTGAAAAGATTCTCAATGTGAATTATTCATTTAATTCAAGATTATGTAATGTTTTAAGGTCAGGTCCTTATAGTTGGTATCTGTTTTCGGTTTAGATAACTATAGAGGTTAGGGTATTCTTTAAGCATAAGTGACATACCATAATGGTTAGGAATTCAGAAAGAGTTATTGTGTTTTATATAGATAATGTAAACGCATTTAAGATAATATGAAAAATTATATCTTAGTATTTACCCTCGTCATAAGATATTATATGATGATTTTACTGATATATTCACATTGACCTTTTTGGTTTTAGTAATTGGCTGGATCTAGCAGGCACCAAAGTAACTGTGGATGTGAAGAAAACTATGACAGTTTTCCGAACGAGAAACTGAATGATATGGGAGCTACAATAAGAACTCTAGTGGTTATTCTCAACCAACTATCTAGAGTCATTATTGACCACCTGAACGATAGTGATTTTTATAAGGAATTATATATGTGAGAAACAAATCCCTACAGAAGTTTAGGTAATAATCATAATGGTATGTATGTTCAAAAACCTTTGTGTCAAAGATGTGGAATGAAACACATAGTAAATTTTTTCAAAGGGACAAAAAGGTGCTATAGATGTGGAAATGAAGGTCATAAAGCAAGAACCTTCCATAGAAAAAGGAAGCATCCAGTTGACTATAGGAAAGGGAAAGAAGTTCTTTCTTAAGGATCAATTGAATGTTTTAAAAGTGGTGTGCATGGTCATTATACAAACACATTTCCTACAAATAAGTTTTAGGAATGGGATCACCAAGATCGTAAAAATATTCATTTACCAATACCTATTGCTATTCTAATTGAGGATGAAGAAACTGATAACGGCCATTGAAAGATATGGATTATTTCTTAACATATGTTTTCCTATTATTGAATCTTAGGATATGATTCATGATTTTGTTTGTAGGAATGAAGTATTTCAGAATAAGTTGGAAAGGAATGGTTAATGGATCATGAATAATGTTTAATGAGTAAGATGTCAACATATAAGGGATTCAAGAGTTATGGTAGATTTGAGGATGGTGAAATTCTTAAAATTATTAAGGTTATTTTGATGATTAGATTACATTAGAAGACTTTTTATAGTATGTGTAACCCCGATGTTTGATATATGAAAATTTTATTCAAGGAATAATTATCTTTTTTTGTGAGGATATATTTATAAAGAACCATTTTGGTTTATATGATCCTTGAATTTGGGTGAATTACCAGTTAATACATTTTGGGACGCAAAACAAAAGTTATTAGGTAACCTTTGTGGTTAAAATATGTTATGGTTATTTTTGATGAATTTATCTCATTTTGGGAATATTATAAAATTATGTAGTTTTTAAAAAGGGACAACACACAAACCGTGTGGCAACCCGTCACATCAGACGAAGCTGTAGGAATCGAACCCACAACCAAAGTGAGACTGGTATTTATCGCCTACCACGGGACAACTTGGAGTCCCTGGTTAGTATGACTAATTATTTTTTGTTAGATGGTATTATCAATCTGGAAGAATTTTGTTTTTTATAAATGATTATCCTATCATGGAGTACATGTGATTAGGGTAATTAATTTTCAGTATGAGACTTTATGAGTAACTAATGTTTTTTGGAGATAAATGATAAGATTTACCTTCGAAGACTATGTGATTAAATCCTTCAGAGAGTTGGGTTTCAATCTTAGTTTAGATTACTTTGAAGAATTCTATGGATAACTATTTATTTAATGGTCTTTCTTGAACCTTGGGTTATTTTTGTTGAAATTTGGAGATTAAGAGTAGTTTTTCTTTTTGTAAAAGATTATCCTTTTGTGGATTATCTAATCTTGTGCTAATAATTTTGTTTTTGGTTAAGGTATAAATACACAGGAAATATATAGTTCATCTTTTGTGGATTAGGTGGTTCACAAGAAGTTGATTATAGCACTCTTCATGTGAACAAGTCATCCTAAATACTCATCTTTTGGAAAAAATATGAGTTTGTGTAAGAAATATAGTAAGAGATGAAAGTCTACATGAAAAGTAAGTATGTTTCCTTATGTTTTAGTTAAACTCATAAATAAATTCCTCAATGAAAAGTAACTTAAAACAAAAACATTGTCGGTTAACTTTTCCTAATGGGGAATCAAATACCGTTTAACCCATCACAAGTTTGTGATTTTCTAGTGGTTAACGTTCTCCTAAATCATGTTTTCTATCACTCTCCATCAGAACTTGATGGTTTGTTTCTCCTAAATATCCTTGTTTTCATGGAATCATAGTATCTTTTTCCTCGAGTGACTATTGTACTTCTCTTTATTTCATTTAAAGTGATCGTTTTATTGACTCCTTTTCTGATTTGGGGCTTTGAAGGAAGTTTCCGAGCCCAATTTTAAAATTATGAGGGTGCTATTCCCAAAGGGGGGGAAGGATATAACATCCTAGGTAAATAAAGAATATAAAATTTTTATATTTATTAATATTTGTGAATAAAATATTAATATTACTTTAAATGGTATGCTATGTTCGATGGCGTACCCAATACGCAACAACGAGTTTCTTTGAAATCTTACGTTGAACAAAAATAATATAATAATATTATTTTAAATGGTTGTAAATTCCTAGCCGTTGTAATGGCGAGAATAAATAGAACTAACTAAAAAATGATTATATATGTTTCTTAATTTTTTTAACAATTATCCAATAAATGATAGAGTCTTCAAATGCAAATGAATTCAATTTTAAGCATAAATATTCCAATATTCTTTAAAAGGTCGATTAACCACCTTTTGATGGGGAAACCTTTTTAAAAATAATTTTTTTCATTTTTATATGTTATACTAGACAAAATAAAATCCTTCTTTAGAATAAGGACATCAAAATTTACTTTTTGTAAGTTTTTGTTATTTTTCCGATAAAGTTCATTTTTTAACGAATAGTGAAAAATTCTATATCTTAATTCAAAACCTCCTTTTAATATAATTTATTTATTTGGGTAGATTATATTTTTAAATGGTTTTAATTTTTAGTTAAATTTTTTTTACCATTTAATCCAATGGTGATCATTGAAATTAATTTCACTTTGAGATTGGACAAAAACAAGTGTCAATCTTTTGATAAACATTGTTTCTTAAAAACACGTTATTTGTTTAGACATTGAGAATTAATTATAAAATTAACTAATGAAAGTTCTATGTTTTTAATTTGGTAAAATGTAAATCATTTTTTAATTTAGAATATCAAATTTACTTTGGATAAATTTTTGGTATTTTTCTGACAAATGTTCGTTTTTAATGATTAGTGAATATGACTGCATTTTACTTCAAAACTGCTTTCTCATGTAATTTAATTATATAGTTATATGGTCCTTTTAATTGGTTTTAAGGTGTAATTTAATTTTTATTTTATAACTTTATACAATTTTGTTCATTGGAAGTAATTTTACTTTTCAATTAGATGGAAAAACAAGTCAATCTTTTGATAAAGTTTACTTGTTAAAAACCCGTCTTTGGTTTTGACAACGAGAAATATTTTTATATTAATTACTGAAATTTCTATGTTTTGAATTTGGAAAATGGATTCAATATTTGGAATTATAAGGTCCAAATAATGTAATTAAGACTCTTTTGTTTTTGGACACTATGAATAGTAATGATGGTAATTATCTTTAATTATCATGATTAATTAGTAATCGAGTAGTTAAGAGTAATAAAATAATATCATAATAATATAAAATTACACCAACATGTGTCCAAATCCTCTTTTTTCAGTCATGTATGACCATGGGAATATATTTACCGAACTTTAGGGCCCATGGAGTCACATAAGTTTAATAGTGACATTTATTAAATTATCATTTTAAAAGAAGAAAAATATAACAAAGGTCTGTATATCCTAAGAAAAACAATTTTAATTTTTTTTAAATAAAGGATATCTTAGACTATAAATATTAATTTTAAAGATAAAAGTATTTCCTACATAATGGTATTTTTTTCTATTTTTTAGACATTAAATAAAGAAATTTATTTATGACACCATGATGATGTAGTGATTAACTCATTAATGAACAATTTAAATAAAATGTAAATATAAGGTAAAATATAAGACTTACAGTTGTCGAAAACCTATTGGATGGGTGGATTTAGAACCCTTTTCACCTTATCCTCGGATTATATCATTTTGGGACCATTAAAATCTGAAAACCATTTTATAATAAAGTAACATATCAAGACTTTCCAAAAGTGACCTTCCTACCTCTTATAAAAGGCCTCATCCTCTACCCCCTTACCCACACCTCTCAAGCCCTTGGATCACTTATCTTATTCTCATATTATCTCTCCAAATCCCTTTCTTCCTCCTAGAATCCACAATTTGGGTAGAAGACTTTTAAAGGAAGCCTTTGGCTCAAATCAAAAAGAGTTACCCGATTTTGAGGTAATGTCTTCTCTCGAGTTTCTTTCTTTTATTTTCCTTCTTCACTCACCACTATCATCTTATTATTTGATCCCATAATAAAATCCGTATCCTCAATATAATATGATATTTCTATAAAAAGTATTATACCTACACATATACACACCGTCGTCTAATGGTTAAAGAACGTACTGTTTCTGTGGTTGGTGAATTACTGCCTCATGATACGAAGAATGGTCAATCTTATTTTAAAAACTTTCAAGGTAGCCATTATGATGTCACTATATTTATATATGATATATAAAGTATTTATTATTTCTATATGATTCTTAATTTTATTTTTAAATCACATAATTCTTCTTTTCATGTTGTGGAACTATGATAATTTCATCTGAAGAAGTGTGGACTACCACCCCCTCAAGTGATGTGACTCGTTCATGCCAAACATAGAATTTATAAAAAACATAATTAATGAAATTATTTTACCTGTATAACATATATATTATACTGAAATTATAATATATATATATATGTCTCATTTAGTTTTAATTCATTTAATATAACAAAGAAATGAAAGTAGCGTTAATGCGTACGTACGACCTACCTCTCCATGAACGGTGCATTTCATTTTTTATCTCCAAATGTAATGAAGTAGTATAAAATGCATATATACTGTATATATATGATATTTATATCATTAATACCATTCTTTAGATGATGTACTTATAACTACATGGGAAATTCTTTTCAAAGAAGTTCATTTTTGACTCATGTACCGAACATCAACAAAACGTATGATATGAACTCACATAAGTAACTAATTATTATAACATGATAATATGTGATATGAATTTAATAATAAACTTTAAAGTAATTCATTAAGAAATTATAAATTGATGCAATTTTATTATTCTGGAATATAAAGAAATGAGCAAGACAAGTCAGACTTGGGGTATGGGGATTTCTTATCTCACTATTAATTACTGGAGATTTCCATTGTTCGCCAATTATTTATTGCATGTGGTATATTGTGTAATTCCATTTGATATATATTATCATGATTCTATTTATATTCATCTTATTATGTAATTCATTTGGTTCTTATTATCTTTTGGTCATAAGACTCGATTTATTACAATGAGGTGAGGGGTTATTATCTCACCATTTCTTCCCGTGAGATTCATGCTATATATGTCACTATCTCCTTTGAGTAGTGTATGTGCTGACCATTATTCTTATATTTGTGTAATATAATTTTTTATGGGTATTTACATCAACGTTGTATAGTATTTATTTCATGGGGTGTACGTTTCGAAAGTAACCCAAGTCGTTATGTGAACGTTTCACCCTCCTATTTTTAAAAGACTTATTTTTGTTAGGTATTTTAATTTAAATCTTCTTAGTGTCGGGATATGTTCTTATATATCCTTATTGCTGTAAATTTTATGTCCAAGTGATGATACACCCTTTATATCTCTAATCAACTCTTTTTCTGAATTTTAATGTGACGTTGTTAGGCTGTCGAATTTCTGTAAGGGAACTTCTTAACCCAATTTCAATTCTTTAGGTTAGACCTCTAATTATTGATTATGTCATACTATGAATATGAATGGATGAACTCTTATTGTTTTCCACATAATATCCACTTATATTGGATGTATTTATATTTTTCATAAAGAATTATGTAATTGATTTATCCTTAATCTAAGGATACCGTCTTTGTATGGGACTTCATCTCAATCTCCTTTTGTTGAGAAATACTTCAATTTATATACGACCTTATTTTATTAGTTGTATAATAAAACCTTTTTAATATTAATATCATTCAAAATGAATCTTTTTACACGAATCATTTTACTAAATGACAAAAGGAATGATTTTCCCTTATAGATGTGGCAACAACGACTTCTCCGCCGCCATGACCATTATTTGAGTTTTGGGCTCCTCTACAAGACATAACATTTTTTAAAAGAAAATAAATACCATGTTTTAATTTTCTTATATTTTCGGATTGAAAATGGTTTTGATAAGGTTTGGATTATATCAATGTTTTTTATTTATATCTTGTGATGTAAATGTGGAAATGTTATGTTTCCTTTATGCATGTTTTATGTGATACGATTATGTTATGGTTCTGGGAATTGTTTATGAAATCGGGTGGTTCCGTGATAAACTAAGGGTGGGTGAGCCCAATATAGCACTCCAATTAATTGGGTAACGTGAAGGAGTTAAACGCTAAGGTTTCTCCGAATAGATTTAGGGAATATACTGTGATGGGTATTCCAAACGTAACCGCGAGGGTTACTCCCTACGTAAGAATGTTATGAATGCCTCAAGTTACCTTTATGTTTTATGATTTCTAGGTGTATTTCAAAAATCTTATGATTTCATGGGATATGTTAAAAATTTTATGTTATGTATATATTTATGATCTAATGTTTTGTTTCTTTGTGTATCCCTTATTGAGCTTTTTATGCTAATCCCAAGTTTTTGAAATGTTTTTCACAGGACATAAAGTGGAATAGGGTCATGGATGGGATAAAGGAAATGTCATGTTGTCTAAAACATGGATCTAGACATGAATCTTTTGTTAAAGAGTTATTATTTTGTAAAAAAAATGTAAACTGACTGGATGTGTCTACGTTTTAATCATTGAGATGTAATAGTTATGTCCTATTTCTCTAAAACTCTGAACCTGAAAAGATCCTCAATGTCAATTATTCTTTTAATTCAATATTATGTAATGTTTTAAGGTCGGGTCCTTATAATATGACTTAGGGAGATATGTCTCTATGTTTCTCTTTGAATCCACAAGTATTTAGGATATTTTCAGAAGGTTTGGTCAAACAATGTTTTTTCTTTAACTGGTTTTTTGAGGTGTCTCTTTCTAACTTATGAATCCTTACCATATGCAACCTATACCAAGGTTTAGATAGATTACATTGATATGACTCTAGGGTTTTTAGGGGAATTCATAGTGAACCTATGTTAGAGGTTAAAGGGAGATGGTATGGGGAACCACCTCAAACTATTTGTCTCTCCTAATGAAACTCATGAGTCTAAAATGAATATGTTTTGGAATATAAGGAACATGATAACCAAATATCCCTCAACAAAATTAGAAGGGATCCTCGGATGTGTCATTCAATATTGGTTTCTCATATCAAATGTACTCCATCCTCATCTATTGAAGTGTGTACTAGAAGAAAACAATCATTATTTTAAAGAATATTTGGACTCCCATTAGAGTTCGACCAAGATTACTAAGGAAACAAATAGGCCATGATTTTTCCAATGATTTGGATGATCATTTAGAAGGCTCGTGGAATTAGCGCATGAGTGAATACTAATTCCTTTTCCATAAAAATTAAGAAAAATAAAGTATGTATTGCCTATATTCTGAAACATTAATAGAACCTGAGTAGGATCACTGAATTTTCGCATAAATTGAGAATGCATGAAGGTTTCCATGCAGACCCAGATAACCACCATATATTGGGGTTCTAGAATAAAGATGTGTCAGTGGACTTAGTTAATGATGGAGATCAATACATTACAGTTAATGTTAACAAATGTGTGGATTTACTTTTTGTATCCCATTTGTATAAACATTGTGAAGCTCAAGGGAGGGAGATTTTTTGTTAGAGCTTGAATAACTTTGATCCGGAGGAAATAACTTGGATTTTTGGTGGATAATTTAACATTATCATAGATCCATGTGAGAAAAATGGTTAGGGTGCATTTCCTCATGCAACTAAAAGGGATTTTGTTAAGTTCATTGTAAGGAAACATCTTCATGATATAAGAGATTTTGGGGATTCTTTCACATGGTAAAAAACCACAAAAGGGTGAAATCATTGATAGAGTAGTCTTGAATGGTGTTTAGACAATTTTAATGTAGTTTATTGGTTCTCTAATGAGAAAGAGGATCTTCTTCTTCATGGGATTTCAGACCACTCTCATCTCCTTGTTTCCTTATCTCCCCAATATACAGGAAAAAATCATTTTCAGTTTTATGATCATTAAAATAATATGCCTGTGTATCACCATCTCATCATAGGTTGGTGGGAGGAACCATTTTTGTGATATTCCTGGGTAGCCATTCATAAAAAATTGAGACATCTTAAGAACATGATTTACACTTGGGAGAAAATATTCATCCCTTTGATCAATACCTAGAGTGTTCACAATTGGGGGTTAAGAGTATTGAAATAGATCGTGAAGACAGATGGGATGATGGGGTCTTTAAGGACATTACGTGTAAGAAAATTTATATAAAATACCTCATCCTAAAACATGAGAATATTTATCATGATAGAGAAAGAGTGGAATGGATTCCCGAAGACGTCTGTAAAAAAGAATATTCTTTTTTAAGATAGTTCTCTCACGGGAGACAAAGATGTGATTGGGTTCTCATATTATTCCTTCTTCAAGATTTTAATTGATTATCCTAATCTGAATATGGAGATGTTTATCCTAGTGGGAATGGGGAATTTTTTAAGGATATTCCTAATGTGATGTTTAACCTTGAAAATAATCCACTAGAGGTTATTCCTGATGAGAAGGAGATTGATGATACTACGATGAATCTTAACTCATAGATTCCTATGGGTGCAGATGGTTTTCCATGGGAATATTATAGGGGATCATGGGAGGCGGTTAAAGATGAGTTTATTTTGGATAGTCAAGAATTAATTCTTTTGGGGGGGGGGTTATATTCCTCTAGTTGTTGGTGATACCACTATGGTTATGAATCCCAAGGTTAAAAATCCTTCTTCCATTGATGATTATAGGCCGATGAGTATGTGTAATTTCCCTGAAAAATTCTTATCAACTGTCATCAATTCATGCCTACCTGTGCTTGCTTCCCATTGGGTTTCCTTAGAAGAACACAATTGTTTTTTATGTTGTTATATCTAGTGTTCGATTTCCATAGCTCTTGAGATTATCCATGATATCAGCGTTAAATTCCATGGTCCAAATATGGCTTCGAATATTGATATGAATAATGATAATGACATTAATGGAATGGGGGTTTATCATCATGGTGTTCAAAATAATGGTATTGTCTTCATGGGCTATTTATATCCTACATTGATTTTTATCCCCTCCTCAATGGTGGTTTCCTACATGTGAAAAAATACATGATTTTTTCAAGGAAACTCATGGTATTATACAAGGGGGCCTTATTTATCCAACTCTCATTATTCTCATGAAAGATACATTTTGCAGCCTTGTCAATAAGAAATTTTACATGGGTTAACTTCTTCTATATTGAAAGAAAATGAACCAACAATTGATATCATACATGATATTGTTGTATAATAATATGATATTAGTCAATATTAGTGTTAGATAGGTCAGAGGGAATATTATTATTCTGTATGTATATAGCTTTTGGAGAAGGAAAATTATCAATATAGAAAATAGAAATTTCTATATATCTAACAAATATGGTGATAAGAAATCCAGATCTCTATCCAAATTGCTGAACATGAAGAAAAGTTCTTTTCCCTTGGATGATCATGGAACCCCTATCTCCCCTGGGCGAATCTGAAGCAGGGATTTCTATGGCATAATTAATAGAATCATGAGTCATGTGATTAATTAGAAAAACCTATTTCTATATTTTGGTGGAAGTATTACATTAATCAATAGTGTATTAATGGATATTCTGATACATGTTCCCTCAGCAAGTAATGTGTCAAAGGGGATTATCACTGCTATTGAAAAAATATTGGCCAACTTCATATGGGATTCTCATCTTAAGGGAAAATTTCATTGGACTTCGTTAGATAAATTGGCTTGATAGGTTCATGAGTACAAGATTAATGATACAATTCTAAGGGATATAATGCACTACATGCATGCTAAACTTTCTTGGGTGGTTGTGGAGGGTCATACACGTTGGGGTAAAATTATGTCTTTACTAGGAGGAGACTTTGTGTAAGAGAATAGACATTCCTTTCTATTATGCTCTTTAATCCAGAGTATTATCCTTATCATTCGTCATCAATAAAGGTGGATTATAGAGAGGGGAAATATTTATTTTTGGAACCCTAAATGGACAAGATCAGTTACTAGATTCCTTGGATGCTTAGTTCTAATGATTTCTTTTAGGGATGCCAGTAATTTTCCTGATTTTATCAACGCTATGACATATAAGGATCAATGAATGCTTTTTGACCTTATTGTTTTGAATCTAGATCTTGAAATGTTTGTATTCATGGCTTTGAATTCTAGTACATTTTCCACTATAGAGTTTTGAAAAATTTCTAATCCTTAGGGGAATCATGTTATTTATAATAATGTTGTTTGGTGTAATAGTATTCCCAAAAATTCAATTTCCTTACATGGAGAATTAGAAACTAGGCTATTCCCCTAGATGATAATGTGGAAGGAGGGTCATCAACCTTATTTCTAAATGCCACTCCTACAATCTGAATAAAGAGGATGATTCCAATCATATGTTCTTTGAGAGTGAATGCTATATGGGTTGTAGAGACTCGGGTTTTTGGCCCTGTCAGACTTTGGAATATTTCTACGAATAATTCCAGAACTAGGCGCGATGACAGCGTGCGATTCCGAGGCCCGATGTGCCCGGAATTAATTTTATAAAAATATTAAGTATTTTTATACTATGCACGTGGAGGGGGTGTGATATCTCCTAAACGGTAGCTCAGAATGGGAATCTGAGGGCATGGTTGCGTCTGGAATGTGTCGTTTACCATAGGTGGGGTGTAAACTTTGTGGGCGCGGGCCTGCGGTGAGAAACGCCACCTGGGGCGTTTTCGTCAATAAGTGGCGAAGTTAGTGTGCGAGCGTCGGCTCGAATAACATCTGAACGGAGTCTCGGATAGAAAATATGAGTCTTCCGTTGCGTTCAGAACGACACGTTTACCCTAGGGGTGACCTTAGTTTTGTTCTCATCGGGCGTCGGGTCCGAGGCGGGTTTGGCGCTAGTGAGCGGCTGATATAAATATCAGCCCCCCCCCCTTTACCGTTCCTCTCGGCGTTCTTCGCTGTTCTTCGCCACCACTCCGCCGAATCGAGCAAACGAAGCGCCCATGAGCTCAGAATTCGACGGCGGACGTTCCAGGAGCGCGCAACGAATGCTCGGGAGCGCGGATCTGAGGCAGAACGTCGGCGTTTCGCCCGCGAGGTAGGCGGATTTGAGTTCTAACCCCTGATCCCGTTTTTGCTGCGTTTTTTGGAAAATTGAAGCCGTAGCAGTGTAAATCGGGTCCCGAGGGTCGTGTAGACGCCTCCGGATCGCGAAACGGACCACCGGGGTGCTCCCGGCGGTCCGCGGAAGGTCTGTCGGCGGCGGCCTGTCCAGGCCGGCCGGACCGGCCGGTCGGGGCCGGTCCGGCCGCTATTCTTATACGGGGGTCTTTAAACCCCCGTATCTTGCAAATTGGGAGCCGGATTCGCGCGCCGTTTGTGGCGACGCGACCCTGACGATGGGGAGAACCCTCCGGTGTGGGTTCGAGGGTTTAAAGGTTCGAGATTGTGGCCCGAGAGCTAGAAACGTCGTATAAAATAATATTATTTTATTATTTTACGACTTCGGGCCGTTGTAACTTCTACCTGGAGCGTCCGATTGACGTGCCGTCAGTGGCGTTGGGACCCTGATGGTATGATGGAATTTTTGAGATGGTTTTTGGGTGTTGGTATTGAGAACGGGATGCGGGCCCCATGATGCCGGGTTTTGGCGTTTGTGGAGAAACACATCTTTTGCACTAGGAGTCCGATTTTGGCGGATGAATAGTCGATCCTGTGTGTTTTTCCGAGGGGATCGCAATGGTGTGATCCATTCGATTAGTTTCGGAATCTAGGGGTGGGCCCCAACCGAGCTGGCCTTCGGTGAATAGTACCTTTATCACCGGGTGTCTTTTTTGGACGAGCGAGTAGTCAATTCCGCTTGTTTTTCCGAGGGGATCGCCATGGTGTGATCCGCTCGATGGGTTTCGGGATCGTTGTGTGGCCCCCGCGCGATCTAGCTATGGTGAACATTGCCTTTTTCACCGGTGCTCCGTTTTGGGCGAGTAAACAGCCTATCCTGCGTGTTTTTCCACGTGGAACACGATGGTGGCCTCAGTTTTGGCTTTGGAGGTGCGCAGTGTGGCGTTGTGGCAAGTCGCTCAGGTTAGCGACGTTTGGACCAGCAGTCGTTGAGGGTTCTCCCTTGGTTCGTTCCTACGAGGGTTCGTGTGGTATCACAACCTTCGTATGGGTTTGTGATCCTCTCGATTGGATGTTTAAACTGTTAGAGTTGTGGTATCCCTCCGGTGGGCCCGGAGTGGATCCTCTAGCATCTTTACCCTAGATCGGGTTCTTGGTATCACTGTGACCGCTTATTTACGGGCGACGATCCCCTATCTAGAAGGTTAACCCCGTAGGGTTTGTGGCATCATCGTAAATATGATCCCCTACGCGGTGGGTCGTGCTCAGTAGGGTTGCGGCATCATCGGGTATACGATCTCCTACTCAGCATGTGGTTTTTAGTAGGGTTACGGTATCGTTGGTTATGCGATCCCTTACTCAGCGCGTGGTTTCGGTAGCGTTGCGGCATCGTCGGTTCGATCCCCTACATCGTGAGTTATACCAGATAGGGTTCTGATATCGTCCTGACCATCTTTATATGGACGATGATCCTCTATCTGAGTGTGGATCTTCTATCGAGCGCCAGATCGGGTTGTGGTATCCCCCAGCGGATCCTGGGTGTGATCCCCTATCTGTGAGAACTACGTATGCTAGATCAGGTCATGGTATCCCCCAATGGACCCTGGGAGTGATCCCCTATCTATGATCTACGTATACTGGAGTCGGTCTTAGTATCCCCTAGCGGACCCTAGCGGCGATCCCCTATCCGAGGAGTTTGGTGGTTATGTTGTTTCAGCGAGGTTTCCTCAGTGATGTTATCCGACGAGCGTTGACTCTCGGGTGAGCGTCTGAGATGTTTGTTTGGGACCCGATGGAGTGTATCTCTCAGATGAGTGTCATCTGGTATGACAGTGTTCGTCTGGTGTACTCTCCTGGTTGGGGGCAGATGCTGGTGATGAGGTTGGTACCTCTTGTGGATTTGTTGCGTGAGCTGAGTATATCTGGATTGTTCAAGGTGTATGTATGGGCATACACCTGAGCTGAGCCGAGCTGACTTGTTGTGTTTAGCCGAGAATGGTAACGAGATGGTGTTTCTCTCTCGTCTGGGTTCCCTCTGGCTGGGTTGAGCGGACTGATGCCTTTCAGTTTCTCCCTTGGGTTTTGGGTTTTTGGGGTGCCTACTGAGTATGTTTATACTCCCCCATGCAGGGGCTTTGCCCGCACTTGTTTGTGTCTTGTGCAGACCACAAGCCTTTTGACGGAGTCCCAGGAGGACCTAGAGTAGGCGGAGCTTAGTGAGCGAGTTGATCGGGGTGTTTACCGGAGCTGTGACGAGGGAGCTTTCCGGGGGGTTTGTGTGGCAGCGTTCCCCTTCTTCAGAGAAGGTTGGATGCGCTTTGCAGTTTCCTTTTGGTGGGCCTTTTTTTTACCTTTTACTTTTGTTGTTGCACTCTGGTTTGGGATATATTGTATGCATGCATTTACTTTTCAGTTTCTTTATCACTGCACTGTTGCATGGAGGTGTTTGTGTGTGCATGTGTACAGGTACCTTAGGCTAATGCCTCCCATGTGTGTGATAGCCTACTCGGCGCTGGTCGCCAGCCCCTGGCCAATTGGAGGTGGGCTTGGGGAGTTGTGGCTCGAGCCCCATTGGGTCGGGTCGTGAAAGAGTGGTATCAGAGGAGGTTCCACCTTTGGGATCTCAGAGCGTAGCTGGTCTAGCTGTGAGCTTGGTTTGGGTTGCATAGAGGTAGTGTTAGGATGCTTCGAGTTCAGATTTCCGGCCAGGGACTCTAGTGTTGGTGCGGCGGCCGACGTATCCATACACCTAGACTCTGATAACCTGCCTTTCGACTCGGGACATTCGTACACTAGTCGTGGGGACATAACAGTACATGCATCATATAGGACTGGGTTTTTGGTTTTTCCTTGTCCTTCTTGAGTCATCTCTCCAGATATACTCTTTGACTGTGGTGCGTCTTGAATGTATTTCAGGATTCCTCCACGACGACAGCCAGCGAGGGTTCCACAGCAGGATTGTGCTGATGACCCGCCCCGTGTAGAGGCTGTGGAGCAGGGACCAGGCTCTGAGGTTGCACCTCCAGGTGGTCTACCGGTTGAGCTACCACCTGTCGAGCAGCTGATTATGCCGTCGGTGCAGGACGAGGTTGCACGCAGGCTGAGTGCACTGCACGAGTTCCAGAGGTAACGAAATCTGAAGTTTTGGGGTGATCCAGACCCCCAGGCAGCTGATGACTGGCTTGAGGCAGTCACCCGAGTTTTCCACATAGTGAGGACACCTCCAGATCAGATGGTGGTCCTAGAGGCGAGCCTTCTACATGGTTCTTCTGGGCGATGGTGGAGTTTGGTGACCCAGTCCCATGACGAGGAGACGCTCACGTGGGAAGAGTTTGAGCTGCTCTTCAGGGAGGAGTTCTATCCGGTGACGTTGAGGTCAGTGCGGATCCAGGAGCTTCTATAGCTTCGGCAGGAGAGCATGACTATGTCGGAGTACTCAGCGAGGTTTACAGACCTGTCGCTCTACTCCCTGGATATGGTTCGAGACCCGTTCTTTAGGGATCGGACCTTCGAGCAGGGCTTAGGCAGGGACATCCGAGCAGGTGTGGTTTCCTTGTGCCTGCCCACCTATGCTGGAGTGCTTGAGTGAGCATTGGTGGTGGAGAGTTTTCTGGATGAGAAGATGCCCCCTGTTAGTGCTGGGCACTCGAGAGCTGAGACTTCGACGGTCGGATCGGTATCTGGTAGCCGACGTCATACTTAGGGGTCTGGACGTGGCCGACATTTCCGGAGGCGACCCCAGGATGGAGGATCTGAGCCTCAGGGCTCACAGGGATCGCAGGCCAGTTTTGGTCAGCCGCAGGAGAGGCGGTGTTACGCTTGGGATGGTCGGGGACATCTTGCTAGAAATTGTCCAACCTGATGTGCTACTGAGAGGGAGCCGGTCCATGGACCGCCATGGCAGAGGCAGCGTCTCGAGCAAGGAAGTCTGCAGGGCGTCGGACGTGGCGGCGGAGCTGTTGCAGCGGGAGGCGGTGGTAGGTAGTACCAGTTTCCACCACCCCCACCCCCAGGTGGTCCACGCCAAGCTCAGGGAGCTGGTGGTCGTGGGTGAGAACAGCTGCATGCCCTAGAGGCAGTCGACCCAGAGGCACCGCGGATGGATAGAGGTACGCCTTGTGTCCTTTATAATTACTATAGTAGTTTGTCAGACACTATTTAGCGGTACTCTTCCCTTTTGTTTTTTGCTCGAGTTTTGTTCAGGGCGTTGATAAGACCCTCTGTGGGTGTTTGTTGGTGAGCTCGCTGGTGTGTGAGACCCAGTTGAGAGTCTGATCGCTTTCCTTGTACTTAGGGATTTTCAGGGGAGAAAAGTTCTAAGGAGGGGAGGATGTAGCGACTCGAGTTTTTTGCCATGTCAGACATTGGAATATTTCTAGGAATAATTCTAGAGCTAGGCGTGAAGACGACGTGCGATTCCGAGGCCCGGTGTGCCCAGAATTAATTTTATAAAAATATTAAGTATTTTTATACTATGCACGTGGTGGGGGTGCGATATCTCATAAACGGTAGCTCAGAATGGGAATCTGAGGGCACTGTTGCGTCCGAAATGTGCCGTTTACCCTAGGCGGGGTGTAAACTTTGCAGGCGCGGGCCTGCGGTGAGAAACGCCACCAGTGGCATTTTCGTAAATAAGTGGTGAAGTTAGTGTGCGAGTGTCGGCTCGAATAACTTCTGAACGGAGACTTGGATGGAAAATCTGAGCCCGTCGTTGCATTCAGAACGGCACGTTTACCCTAGAGGTGACCTTACTTTTATTCGCATCGGGCATCGGGTCTGAGGCGGGTTTGGCGCCGGCGGGCGGCTGATATAAATATCAGCCCCCTCCCCTTTTACCATTCCTCTCGGCGTTCTTCTCCGTTCTTCGCTGCCACTCTGCCGAATCGAGCAAACGAAGCGCCCACGTGCTCAGAAATCAACGGCGGACGTTCCAGGAGCGCGCATCGGAAGCTCTGGAGCGCGGATCTGAGGCAGAACGTCGGCGTTTCTCCCGCGAGGTATGGGGATTTGAGTTTTAACCCCCGATCCTGTTTTTGTTGCATTATTCTGCAAATTGAAGACGTAGCAGTGTAGATCGGGTCCCGATGGTCATGTAGACGCCTCCGGATCGCGAAACGGACCACCGGGGTGCTCCCGGCGGTCCGCCGGCGCGGCCCCGGCGCGGCGGCGCCGTCGCCGGCGGAGCCCGGCGACCCGCGGCGAAGCCCCGGCGGCCGACCGCCCAGCGCGGCGGAGGGCCGCTGGCCGGGGCGGGCCGGCTGGACCGGCCGGTCGGGGCCGGTCCGACCACTATTCTTATACGGGGGTCTTTAAACCCCCATATCTTGCAAACCGGGAGCCGGATTCGCGCGCCGTTGACGGTGACGCGACCCTGATGACGAGGCGAACCCTCTGGTGTGGGTTCGAGGGTTTAAAGGTTCGGGATCGTGGCCCCGGAGCTAGAAACGTCGTATAAAATAATATTATTTTTTTTATTTTACGACTTCGGGGTAACGCCCCGACCCTAGTTGCCCAGAGTCGGTGCATTATTACATAACATTGGCATGATCAAGAGAAAGATCAAATCTCGAATGACCGATTGGTTTATTAGCCTTGGAAACAGTAGATATATTCATAAGTCTTACATTACATCATAAAATGAAAAACTACTACAACAACATATTGTCTTCATAAACCACACTCATATCCCCACATAATATCCCTGCAGGTCATTCATAATTTACTTGTTCACTTCCTGGGAAAAATAACACATATGAAAGGGGTGAGCTCAAATGCCCAGTAAGGATAACAATATAGCGGAAACTTTCATAAATAAGAATAAACATTTAAGGCAATGTATAACTAAAAAAAATCCTTTCAAACTTGAACTTTCAACATAGTATGGCATAAATAAAATGAAATAATGCCATTTACTTATTCACATGGTTATTCTACTGATCGAATAATCACATGCAAAATCAATAACCACTTTCATAAAGATGGAATGCATAATGCTGAACTTTAATTTCTTTGTCAAGGCCTCGTCCCAAGACCTTGGGGCTAACTGTAACCGGAACCCAACCCGGAGTGCCTATAATTACCGGACACCAACCCGGAGTGCCTCTAATAACCGGACACCAACCCGGAGTTCCTCTAATAACCGGAGACCAAACCGGAGTTCCTCTAATAACCGGAGACCAAACCATAGGGCTTACTTTTACCGGTCCCCAACCCGGAACATACTTGTCTAACACATTCATCTGAATGAAAGGTTGAAATATAACATAATCATTTGGATTTAAAATAACTTATGAAATGTAAATACTTTAAACAAAAACCATTAGTGACATAAGAATAACGTATCCACTGTGAAAAATATCACAAAACCTTCAATAAAATATGGATGTTTTGTATCCTAATAAATCAACTTCAAATAAGCTTAAAATCCATCAAAAGATGTTGACATAGATGAAATCAAAACTATTTTGGAGAAATATCTCTTTTTTTTAATCATTTTAAAAGTAACATAATTATAAAATAATACATTCAATTTGAAAATATTCTTATAATCTTGTAAGGGAAGCTTTGACGATTTTATAACGGCGGAAAATAACCGCACCCGCCGTATAAGTTAAAAAAACATTCTTACCTTAATTCTGTCGAAAAGGTTAAAAAGCACCTTGTTTGGAAAACGACAGAAAGATTCCTTTATAAACCACTTATAAAAAGTAAAACAAGGGTATAAATGACTTTAACCCATATTCTTGTAAATAGTAAAAATGTTTTGAAATACATTTTGAAGAAACATGGATGTGGATGATAAAGAGATCCCAGTAGATTATTACGTATAAACAACCTCGGATAATGAAGAGATTGTGAAATAACCCTTACCAATTTGGTAACTTATGAAACATAAAACCCATGAAAGAGGTATCATACAATGAATATGTAAATACACATAAATTAAAGTTTATTACACAAATAATATAATTAAAGGCAGTACATACACCACACAAAAGGTAATGGTGGCAATATGGCATGAATCTCATGGGAATAAGTAGTGAGATGAAAACCCCTTACCTTGTACTTTTCCTTGGTTTTGGTAGGTTAACCTCCTGTATAATGGTGAAATAATTGTTATTAAATTATTCAAGAATCATATATATTAATATGATATCATATATGATCTTTTAACATTCATTTGTTAATAATATCTTTTAATTATCATCGTTTCGGGTGTTAACTTACTCATTTTCTTTTATATGTTTTGTTACATAAGCCGTGTTTGTTATAAATAGGTTGTATCTTATTCATATCCAGAATGATATCAAGTCCTTAAACATCATTTTTAAATCATCAAATGATAATTATACTTTAATGGATACGATGGAGAATGAATCTCATCACGTTCGTGGAGACGGTAGTCCGTACGTACGCACGAGCGACAATATCATTCTTTTGATATTAAAATAATATATAAATGGATTTTATATCATATATACAGAATCATTAACATGTTATATTTATTATTTACATGAGTTACACATCATTATTATACCCATCCAAATAATAATATATTGAATAACAATTACACCACGACGTGGAGACGGTAAGCCGTACGTACGCACGTATGGTGACATGTTATTCAAAGGGTGGATAGAATACTGAATATGGTTGTAACATATTTATAATAACATCACAGTATATATAAGATACTGGAGTTATTATTTTAGAATGGTAATAACAAAGAAAGAATATGTGGAAGAAGAAAGGAACTTGAAAAGGGGTGGTGAAAACATTACCTCTTCTTCAGGTTCTTCCTTTTGATTTGATCAAAAGGGCTCCTTAGGTTGGATTTATGATCACAATAAGTCCTCTAAGTTGTAGTGAGGGATTTTGGGAGAGTATTTGGGCAGAGTTTTGCTTAACCAAAAGGCTTTGAAGGTTTAAAGAAATGGGAAGGAAGAGTGCCCTTTTATAAGAGGGGTGAGGGGCACCTTTGGAAAAGCTAGAAATATTAGTTTATATTAAATTCATATTCGGTTTCTAATGGCTCCAAAGTTAATTATTCAAAGGTTAAGGTTGGGATAGGTCGAAACCAACTCAACCAATAGAATTTAGGCAGGTTTGGGTAATTATATTAACCTTATCTTTAAGTATTAACTCTATGTTAATTAGTTTCACTTTTACAATGTCTCTTTGTATTTTTATATTATTTGGTTAATAAACTTACCATATACATCCAAGAGACCCCCAAGTGATCCATTAATGATAAACCTATCATGATATAAGTCTCTTGGCTGATGCTTAGATTTTTAGGAATTTAATATCAATTAATAATATAATATTTGTTTTAAAAACTCTTTTATGTCAATTTTGACACTATTCAATAGTTGATTTTTTTGAAACTCATAACAGAAGGATTGATTCGAACAAAGTTAATTAAATAAATCCTAATATGTCATATTATCCTAGAAAATTAGTGCAATTCATTAAAAGTTTCATATTATATTTATTTGGGTATTTATAATATCAATTATTTTGATTTTTCACTATTATAGTAATTACTACATCATCATTAAATTATTTAATGTCTAAAAATTATAAATAAATTATAATTATGTAGTAAATCATTTTATCTTTCTAATGAATATTTATAATCTTAAATCAAACATATATAACCCTATGTACAAATTGTTTTTCTAAAAGATATATGCTTGTGTAATTTTTTGTATTCATTTTAACTAAATTAAAATAAAGTGTCCCTATCACCTACAAGTGGCACCATGGGGTCCCAAAATCGATCCAAATATGCCTATGTCCGAACATGTATCAACCAATAAGGCTATGACACGTTTTAGGGTAATTTAGTATTATTATAATATTATTTTTTAACCATTTTTTAACGGATTTAACCTTAACCATGGTAAATAAAATATTTACCGCAGTAATTATTCAAAATGTATAAAAATAAAAGTTACCTATTTACACAATTTGAAAATCCTGATTCCAAATATGGAATCAATTTTTCTAAATTCAAAACACAGAAGTGGCAGAAATTAATTTAAAATTAATTCCCGCTGTCAAAACAAAAAGCGTGTTTTTAAGAGATAATAACTATCAAAAGATTGACACTTGTTTATGTTCGGTTTAATTGTAAAATTATTTCCAATGACCAAAATTATATTAAATTGTAAAAATATATTCTAAATATACTTTAAAACCACTCAAATTCATTATTTATCACTATTAATTTCTTTGATTAAAAAAGTTGTTTTTAATTGAAATTTAGTAATTTTCACTATTCATCAAAATATTAGAGTTATCCGAAAAGTACCAAAATTTCACCTTATGCTAAATTCGATATTCCGAATCCAAAAATGAAGTCCATTTTTAAATATAAAATATATATAATTTCAAAAAGTAGGTATTACTATTCATAACGGCTAGTTTGATTGGTTGTGGTGTGTGTTAGAACTCGAAGTTGCGTACAACACACGCTACTGTATTATTCAAAGGAAAGCGTACCGTGGAAGCCTGAGATGTTTCATTTTAAATTTTTTTTGATGTCCCCATTTAGTAAAAAAGTTTAAAATATTTTATTTAAAAAGGGTTCACCATTAAAAGTTGGTAAAAGTGCTATACTGAAAATGAATTTGTTCTTACATTATGTCTAACAAACTCATAATATGGATTCTAAAATTATAAGGATTATATAAAGTTTACAATTTAGTTAATACTATTCATAACCTCTTTTGAATGGCTTGTTTGGTAAGTCATGGTGTAATTGAACTCGGTGTTGCGTGTAGTGCATGTTATTGAATTATTTTGAATAAATAACACACTATGAATTCTTGGGGTGTTACATTCTCCCCTCCTTCAATAAATTGCGTCCTCGCAATTTGAAATTGTTCTTCGAAAATAAATGGTTGAAAATAGAAAATATATTTGTGGGAAAACCCACATCGGAGATTGGGTTACTAAAATTTAGTCATAATATGAGGAAAAGAGAAATGAAAGGGTCACCACCAAATTATGATCTCGATTAGGAGAACATTGGTGGCAATTAGAGACATATAATTGGAGGGAAAACGTAAATATTTATAGGTAGTGATTGAGGTCATCAATAACAAACAATTATAAAATTGAGGTCCTTAAACTCATCAATCTATGATGATTTGAAATACCATCGGTTCAACAAAACATAGGGTATTGGGATAACACATTTTTGAATATTCAAAATATCTTAATTGAAATCCCACATCGAAAAATGAATTAATGAGGCTTCTATTTAAAATAAAGAGTGGAAAGTATGAAGATTACCGAAAATAAAACATACTAGGGTTCCATATAGGAAAATATGGATATGGAAGAGGAATCTAACCATCAATTATCTGATGGAGAGTGGTAGAGAACATGTCTATGAAAAGGTCAACAATCCCAAATCCATAAATTAGTGATGATTTAAGGTACCATCTAGGACAAAATTTTTGTTCTAAGTTCCTTTTCTTAATGTTGGGGAATTTATTTATGAGATTGGCTAAGATCATAAGGAGATATACTTGCTTTATAATTAGAGTTTTATCCATTAATAAATTTCTACCAAAAACTCATCTTTCACTCTAAAAGATTATAGAACGTAAAAAATTTATATTTATACTATTCATACAGGGTTCCAAAATAAATGAATTCATAATTCATCTACCAGATCTTTTAAAAAAACTACATTATTTAATCCAGGACATCTCGTGGGCCAGTGGTAGGTGATACACCCTTATCGCCCTTCGGTTGCGGGTTCAAGTCTCGCGGCCTTACCGGACGCGACGGGTTGCCGCCCGACCTCTGGGTTTTCCTTTTATGGCAATCCAAAATAATCCAAACTAGAACTATCCAAAATACTTCTGTCCAAACTCACAGTCCAACATTTACAAGGAAGGTAAACATAATGTTGATCCTTTTTACCCCGTAATAGCATATGAATACCTTCATCATGTATTCTTTTAATACACTGAAACATTCTGAATTAACATATTCCTTATTTATTACATTCATGCTCCCTTATTCCATATAGAATGATGGATATACCTCATCAATCCAAAAATGTTTTAAACCCCAACAATGATGTAATATACAAATCATTAATCAGTTTCAAGGTAGTCAAGAATATCAAAAATAATTTATCCAAAACAATCATGTATTATTCCAAAATCACTACCTCGGTATCAGAACTATATTATGGTTTATCATTCTCCCAACCATATATTTTCCAAAAATTTATCCTGCTATTGAGTCACTTTTCTTTGTTCCACACAATCTCAAGTCCTAAATGAAATAGTACTGCAGTACAATCCTTATATACTCCATAATTATTATAACAAGTACATTGTTGATACAACACTCAATCAACCTAAGAACTCTAATCATTCCTCTTCATCTTGGGTAGTATCATAACTTGATTATTATCCAATAGCATCATTTGCGGCATGGTTTAATGACTGGGACATAGATTTGCGTAGTGTCCAAACTCATTTCAAATGAAGCATTGTACATTTGAAACCATTTTCTTACCCTTGCAGTCACGTACTTTGTGCCCTTTTCCTCCACACTTATAACAAACTCCCATTCCTTTCAGGCAAGTTCCAGGGTGTTTCTTCCCACAGTTATCACATATGGGAAAATTCTTCTTTTCCCTCTTTCCTTTATCTATCTTTCTCTCTTCCATCCTTTTCTTCTCTTGCTACCCTTCAATGCCATAGGGCTCAGTAAAATCTTTACTTATCTTATCAACACATGATATTAATTCTTCATACGATGATAATACATGGGAGACTATTTCTCTTATAAATTCTGGCTGAAGACCATGAAAGATATGATCCTTCTTTCTCTTTGGACCATGTGCATCGCTGGAGTTCTCATTCCTTATACTGGGCACCATTTCTAAACAATGGCATACAATAGATTAGTTTATGAATAACAATACCTAATCCCAAACTTGTAAAACACATAACACAAATTAAATAGTTTATGGATATAATCCATAATCATAAAAATTTCTCCTTTGAGGAAGTAAATCCACATAAACCCTTCATAATGATTTGTAAAGAAAATGAGAGTTATCCTAAGCATATCCCCCGGGAGTGTCGTAACCAAAAGTAGAGCAAGGCCCGTTGTCGTGCACCAGTTCCCGTTCGAGTCTAGCTCAAAGCAGTGTTTTCGGGTTTTACCCCTAGGTACATCTATGCCAGAGCCGCCTCTACCTGCACGTATCCAGACAGGGATGTATTTCTCGGAAAACTCAAAAAATCTCTACAATACCAAAATTCTAGGAAGTTCTTGTATACTAATCCTCAAAGTTCATCTTAGGTCTACGTGCTCTAATCAGAGTTTATCTAAATATAGCTTCCAAGGTTTGTACTAAACTTCCTCTGATACCAACTGTAACGCCCCGACCCTAGTTGCCCAGAGTCGGTGCCTTATTACATAACATTGGCATGATCACAAGAAAGATCAAATCTCGAAAGACCGATTGGTTTAGTAGCCTTGGAAATACTAGATATATTCATAAGTCTTACATTACATCATAAAATGAAAAACTACTACAACAACATATTGTCTCCATAAACCACACTCATATCCCCACATAATATCCCTGAAGGTCATTCATAATTTACTTGTTCACTTCCTGGGAAAAATAAAACATAGAAAAGGGGTGAGCTCAAATGCCCAGTAAGGATAAAAATATAGTGGAAACTTTCATAAATAAGAATAAACATTTAAGGCAATGTATAACTAAAAAAAGCCTTTCAAACTTGAACTTTCAACATAGTATGGCATAAATAAAATGAAATAATGCCATTTACTTATTCACATGGATATTCTACTAATCGAATAATCACATGCAAAATCAATAACCACTTTCATAATGATGGAATGCATAATACTGAACTTTAATTTTTCTTTCAAGGCCTCGTCCTAAGACATTGGGGCTAACTGTAACCGGAACCCAACCTGGAGTGCCTCTAATAACCGGACACCAACCCGGAGTGCCTCTAATAACCGGACACCAACCCGGAGTTCCTCTAATAACCGGAGACCAAACCGGAGTTCCTCTAATAACTGGAGACCAAACTGGAGGGCTTACTTTTACCGGTCCCCAACCCGGAACATACTTGTCTAACACATTCATCTGAATGAAAGGTTGAAATATAACATAAACATTTGGATTAAAAATAACTTATGAAATGTCAACACTTTAAACAAAAACCATGAGTAACATAATAATAACGTATCCACTGTGAAAAATGTCACAAAACCTTCAATAAAATATGAATGTTTTGTATCATAATAAATCAACTTCAAATAAGCTTAAAATCCATCAAAAGATGTTGACATAGATGAAATCAAAACTATTTTGGAGAAATATGTCTTTTTTTTAAATATTTTTAAAAGTAACATAATTATAAAATAATACATTCAATTTGAAAATATTCTTATAAGCTTGTAAGGGAAGCTTCGACGATTTTATAACGGCGGAAAATAACCGCACCCACCGTATAAGTTAAAAAAACATTCTTACCTTAATTCTGTCGAAAAGGTTAAAAAGCACCTTGTTTGGAAAACGACGGAAAGATTCCTTTATGAACCACTTATAAAAAGTCAAACAAGGGTATAAATGACTTTAACCCATATTCTTGTAAATAGTAAAAATGCTTTGAAATACATTTTGAAGAAACATGGATGTGGATGATAAAGAGATCCCAGTAGATTATTACATATAAACAACCTCAGATAATGAAGAGATTGTGAAATAACCCTTACCAATTTGGTAACTTATGAAACATACAACCCATGAAAGAGGTATCATACAATTAATATGTAAATACACATAAATTAAAGTGTATTACACAAAGAATATAATTATGGGCAGTACATACATGACACAAAAGGTAATGGTGGAAATATGGCATGAATCTCACGGGAATAAGGAGTGAGATGAAAACCCCTTACCTTGTACTTTTCCTTGGTTGTGGTAGGTTAACGTCCTGTATAATGGTGAAATAATTGTTATTAAATTATTCAAAAATCATATATATTAATATGATATCATATATGATCTTTTAACATTCATTTGTTAATAATATCTTTTAATTATCGTCGTTTCGGGTGTTAACTTACTCATTTTCTTTTATATGTTTTGTTACATAAGCCGTGTTTGTTATCAATAGGTTGTATCTTATTCATATCTAGAATGATATCAAGTCCTTAAACATAATTTTTAAATAATCAAATGATAATTATACTTTAATGGATACGATGGAGAATGAATCTCATCGCGTTCGTGGAGACGGTAGTCCGTACGTACGCACGAGCGACAATATCATTTTTTTGATATTAAAATAATAGATAAATGGATGTTATATAATATATACAGAATCATTAACATGTTATATTTATTATTTACATGAGTTACACATCATTATTATACCCATCCAAATAATAATATATTGAATAACAATAACACCACGACGTGGAGACGGTAAGTCGTACGTACGCACGTATGGTGGCATGTTATTCAAAGGGTGGATAGAATACTGAATATGGTTGTACCATATTTATAATAACATCACAGTATATATAAGATAATGGAGTTATTATTTTAGAATGGTAATAATAAAGAAAGAATAAGTGGAAGAAGAAAGGAACTTGAAAAGGGGTGGTGAAAACATTACCTCTTCTTCAGGTTCTTCCTTTTGATTTGATCAAAAGGGCTCCTTAGGTTGGCTTTCTGATCAAACTAAGGCCTCTAGGTTTTAGTGAGGGATTTTGGGAGAGTATTTGGGCAGATTTTGGATGAACCAAAAGGCTTTGATGGTGTGAAGAAATGGGAAGGAAGAGTTCCCTTTTATAAGAGGGGTGAGGGGCACCTTTGGAAAAGTTAGAAATATTAGTTTATATTAAATTCATATTCGGTTTATAATGGATCCAAAGTTGATTATTCAAAGTTTAAGGTGGGGATAGGTCGAAACCAACTCAACCAATAGAATTTAGGCTGGTTTGGGTACTTCTATTAACCTTATCTTTAAGTATTAACTCTAAGTTAATTAGTTCCACTTTTACAATGTCTCTTTGTATTTTTATATTATATGGTTAATAAACATACCATATACATCCAAGAGACCCCCAAGTGGTCCATTAATGATACACCTATCATTATATAAGTCTCTTGGCCGAACCTTAGATTTTTAGGAATTTAATATCAATTAATAATATAATATTTGTTTTAAAAACTCTTTTATGTCAATTTTGACACTATTCAATAGTTTATTTTTTTGAAACTCATAACAGAATGATTAATTCGAACAAAGTTAATTAAATAAATCCTAATATGTCATATTATCCTAGAAAATTAGTGCAATTCATTAAAAGTTTCATATTATATTTATTTGGGTATTTATAATATCAATTATTTAGATTTTTCACTATTATAGTAATTAATGCATCATCATTAAATTATTTAATGTCTAAAAATTATAAATAAATTATCATTATGTAGGAAATCTTTTTATCTTTCTAATTAATATTTATAATCTAAAATCAAACATATATAAACCTATGTAAAAATTTCTTTTCTAAAAGATATATGCTTGTGTCATTTTTGTATTCATTTTAACTTAATTAAAATAAAGTGTCCCTATCACATAAAAGTGGCACCATAGGGTCCCAAAATCGACCCAAATATGCCTATGTCCGAACATGTATCAACCAATAAGGCTAGGACAGGTTTTAGGGTAATTTAGTATTATTATAATGTCATTATTTAACCCTTTTTTACTGGATTTAACCTTAACCATGGTAAATAAAATATTTACCGCAGTAATTATTCAAAATGTCTAAAAATAAATGTTACCTATTTACACAATTTGAAAATCCTGATTCCAAATATGGAATCCATTTTTATAAATACAAAACACAGAAGTGGCAGAAATTAATTTAAAATTAATTCCTGCTCTCAAAACAAAAAGCATGTTTTTAAGAGATAATAACTATCAAAAGATTGACACTTGTTTATGTTCGGTTTAATTGTAAAATTATGTCCAATGACCAACATTATATTAAATGGTAAAACTATATTCGAAATATACTTTAAAACCAATCAAATTCATAATTTATCACTATTAATTATTTTGATTAAAAAAGTTGTTTTTAATTAAAATTTAGTAATTTTCACTATTCATCAAAATATTAATGTTATCCGAAAAGTACCAAAATTTCACCTTAGGCTAAATTCGATATTCAGAATCCAAAAATTAATTCCATTTTTAAATATAAAATATATATAATTTCAAAAAGTTGGTATTACTATTCATAACGGCTAGTTTGATTGGTTGTGGTGTGTGTTAGAACTCGAAGTTGCGTACAACACACGCTACTGTATTATTCAAAGGAAAGCATACCGTGGAAGCCTGGGATGCTTCATTTTAATTTTCTTTTGATGTCCCCATTTAGTAAAAAAGTTTAAAATATTTTATTTAAAAAGGGTTCACCATTAAAAGTTGGTAAAAGTGCAATACTGAAAATGAATTTTTTCTTACATTATGTCTAAGAAACTCATAATATGGATTCTAAAATTATAAGGATTATATAAAGTTTAAAATTTAGTTAATACTATTCACAACCTCTTTTGAACGGCTTGTTTGGTAAGTCATGGTGTAATTGAACTCGGTGTTGCGTGTAGTGCAAGTTATTGAATTATTTTGAAGAAATAACACACTATGAATTCTTGGGGTGTTACATTCGGGCCGTTGTAACTTCTACCCGGAGCGTCCGATTGACGTGCCGTCAGTGGCGTTGGGACCCTTATGGTATGACGGACTTTTAGAGATGGTTTCCGGGTATTGGGACTGAGAACGGGGTGCGGGCCCCACGAGGCCGGGTTTTGGCGTTTGCGGAGAAACGCAGCTTTTGCACCAGGAGTCCGATTTTGGCAGATGAATAGTCGATCCTATGTTTTTTTCCGAGGGGATCGCAATGGTGCGATCCATTCGATGAGTTTCGGAATCCATGCGTGGGCCCCACCCGAGCTCGCCTTCGATGAATAGTACCTTTTTCACCAGGTGTCCATTTTGGACGAGTGATGTAATGGACCGGACCCCTCCGGTCCATTCCTTTGTTGAAATCGATGTGGTCAACACGGCGCGCGTAACAATGATAATTATTAATGATAAAAACGAAGAAGAATTTATAAAAAAATTAAAAGATGATTTGTCAGTTTATTATATTAAATAATAAAGATGTTGATATAAAGTGCGTGATTAATTAAATTAAAAGGGGTTTTAATTATAAATAAGAATTTAAAAAAATAAGGCGTTTAGTTTAATATTAATTGAGAAATTGTTGGAATTAAATTAGAATAATAATAATAGGTGTTGTGTTATTAATATTATTCATAATATTAATGAGAAATTAATAAAATGAGTTATGATATTTATTGCAAACAAATAAATGAAGATGCACAATGGAAGCATGGTGGTGCGTTAATAAAATTAAAGGTGAGTTCGTTATTATTATTATGTTAAATAATAATAATAATGGTGGTGTAAAAATATGTTGGGTTTATTAAATTGAATGACTTTAATTTAATAAAAGTGGTTTCAATTTAATCAGTGTGAAATAAAAATAAATAGAATTAAATAATTAAATTGACGTATGTTACGTGACATTGATGTGGCATGGTAAGATTCAGATATCCAACGGGGTGGTTTAATGTGGTCAATGCGATGAGAATAAATATTATCATTATTAAAAATAATAATGGTGATGAGTTAATAAAATAAGTTGATGAATTGTTATTATTATTGAAAAACAATAAATAACAATGATGACGTAAAACTATGTGTGAGAGGTTAATGAAATTAAATGTATTAAAAAGGGGTTGAATATGTAAGTTATATTAATTTTGTTTTGACATTTAATTCAATTAAATGAAATGGTTTTGAGTCGCATGGAATGATTTTAGTTTAATATGAGAATAATTATAGTAATCTAATTTCATGGGATTAAATTAGAACATTAATGATGGGTGTTATTATTAATTTTATTAATAATAACATTAAAGGAGATCGGAGAGAGAAAGAGTTAAAGGAAATAAAGATTTAAAAATTAATGCAATAAAACAAATAAGTTAAATTAAAAAGGAAATCAATAAGGGGTGGGGCGTGGTTGACATGGAGCCAAGGAGGCGCCACTTTTATGGTGGTGTGGGATTGAGGAGGTTCTTTTGTAAGTCATTATTATTATATATTATAATAATGATTATAAGGTATTAATGGGAATAAAATTAAAAGAGAAATAAATGTAAAAGGAGGGAGTGTTTGTTTCCAACGTGAAAGAGACCAAATCACGATTGATTTGGAGTTATAAAAATAAATAAATAAGTAATTATAATAATAATAAAATATTAATATTATTATTTTGGGTGATCAAAACTTAAAAAGTCTATAACTTCTTCATATGGTGTCGGAATGACGAACAGTCAGCGGCAGTGTAATCCTATAATTAAGACGGTCATTTTAAGACCAGTGATGGATAAATTTTTATGAGTTATGTCTCGGGTCAACGAAACACACCTATTAATAAAATTAACGTCTTTTTTAAAACGCGTGGAAACCGCGTGACGTGTCGTGTGTTGACCAGTCAAAACACGTAACGGTTGTACAGTCACACCATGTATTCATCAATACACACTGCATACTGTTTTAACTATTCGTTGGCTATATAAGAAAGGGTCGCGGATTATTTCAGACGAATCGCTTCTTCTTCGCACGACGACACTCTTGGATGATCAAGAAGTCTTCCTCCTCTAACTTCTTTGTCCGAACTCCGATCGTCGATCTGTCAGCGGCCATAGGATCGTAGCGACGAGATGAAGCTTCTAAGACCGGACTTGTCACCTTTCCTTTCGGCCTTCCTTCTCCAGCTTCCATCCTAGGAGGCGTTTGTCGGGTTTGGCGAGGGCGGAGGACACCAAAGGACGTCGTCGGAAGCGACGTGATCGGGACCTTTTGAGGTAGGGATCTCACCTTTGTCTCTCTAATTTGTGTATCATGTGTGGCAGGTATCCTTTTGTTTTCATGAGAAATTGTTGAACCTTTAAATAAAGATAATACCTGGTTAAAGAATTGGGCTGGGAAGTTAGTGATTATTGTTACCTTACTTTTTATATCCTGTGATATTATATTTGTGAATTGAATGAGATTCTACCTACTGAAAATCACAGTCGTTGGGGGCCTTTGCTTACGCAATTAAATGTTGCCCTCTATTTCTGTATTTTCTTATGGATGGAAACTTCATGGAATGTGGAAATTGGTTAATCACGTAAAGTTGACTTTTTAAATGAAAATCTAGAACCCTTGTGTGATCACCCCGGTTGAACCAAAATGGAATAATGAACATGTGGGTTTTGGCTTGGTTACGTGGCATGTGTTGGGGGTGTTTTGTGGGCTGTTGTGGTTTGGGTGAGCAGCGGGGCTGCGACGTTTGGGTGGTGATCTTATTGGAATGGTTGATGGTGGAAACGTGGAGTTGTGAAATGTTTTGTAAACGATGGGGTTGAAATGGGAAGTGGTTGGTTGTGGAAAATGCCTTTATTTATGAAAAGTATTTTGATTATGAAAAGTGTTTTGAAGTAAAAAAGGTGTTTTCAAATGCGGAAATGTTTTGTGTGTGGAAAGGGTTTTATGTGTGGAAAATTGAAATAAATGAATGATGGAATGTTGTATGGTTGTGATAATCTTTTGTTAATGAAATGGCATGTGGTTGCTTGCGTTTTTCCTAACCTTGGTTGTGGATGGCAGGGATATGTTTGTGAAAGGTTTTGTCTGGATGATAGTTGCCCAGTAGTAATAATTTGTTAAACCATTGCATGAAACATGAAAACCTAAATGGGGTTGGGGGTTGATTGTTTGGTTGTTGATGCATGCTTCGTGGTAGCAGTGCCGAGGCACATTCTCGGTTTCTCTTTTTAAGAATCCATAGGTTGGGCTGTGTGTTTGGTATATGTATATATATAATTGTTTCTTTGTGTTTTGTCGCACCACACCCATGTCAAGCACCTAGTGCCGAACACTCCCATTTTATGGGAGAGGGTGTTCCCCCTTAGTTACTAGCTCCTTCCTGCTCCTTCTTCCATAGGCTATGATGGATTGAGGTGACCTTACACCCAAGACTCTTCGGGTAGGTCTCGGAGGCTGTGATGGCTTGAGGCGACCTTTATCCCAAGACTCTTCGGGCAGGCTTACCGTTCCCAAGAACCTTCGGGATGAGGCCCAGGTTTCTGCGGGTGGGTTAGTGGTTGTAGCCCAGGTGTGTGCGGGCGAGATGTATGGTTGTGAGGCCCAGGTGTGTGCGGGTGGGATGCGTGGTTTGGCCCAGGTGTGTGCGGGCGGGAAGAGTGTGGTAGCGTCAGGGCGTTTGCCGTTAGGAAGAGCAGCATCTAATTAAGTGGGAAATGGTGTGGGGTACCCAATACTTTTGTTCTATATATATATATTAAACTTGTTTGTGTTACTTGGTGAGTGTGACCAGTGAGGATGGGTGGATAGTTTTTCCTTGTTAGTTTCTAGTTCTTCTGTTTTCTCACGGGACCTTAGGGTGTCTCCCCACTTGTGCACGAGAGCTTTAGGTTTCCCTACTGAGTATACTTGAATGCTCACCCTACGTTTACTTTCAGGTTTCCAGGAGGACTACCAGGGCCGTGCGGGACCCTACTAGTCGGGCAGTTGGAGTTGTTGCAGTTGTTGTTCTCTTTTTTTCTTTGGCATTGTAATTTTGAGCTTCCTTGTACTTTTACCTTGTTATAAAAATTGTTTAAACATGCATGTGGGATTGGTTTGGGTTTATTTATATACACTTGTTCTTTTCCCTTTTTGGAGGTTGACATGTCCTATTTCCCTATCCAAAATAATAAAAAGTGTAATGCCTCCCATATTTGTGAAAACTCATACCCTTGGTGCTAGTCGCCAACCCGGGGCCTACTGGAGGCGGTACTTGGGGGGTTATTATCTCCCTTTCACCATTGCCAGCTCAGGAGGGGCATCTTTGGTGGGAGGGGGTTGTGACAGAATGGTATCAAAGGTGATGGTTGAGAGATAGGATGGAGTTTGGAGTTAGGCACAGTGAGGAATGCATGGGATGGTAGGGCAACAATGTTCGTTAATCTTGGTGCGTGACATAGGCCAGGGAAGACCGGCTAGGACACAGGATTTTAGGGCCCCCCGTGATCCGATGCAAGGACTCTGAGCCTACCGAACGACCAAGTGAGACTATATTTATTGCAGGGTAGAGACCCTAGGGAAGGTACATGCATCATCATGTCTGTGTTTTACTTGATTTGGGTGTTCTGGGAAAAAAAATTGAAATAAAATGATAATTAGAACTTTGAGTTTTTCATTACTACTTGGGCTTAGGTGTTCCCTGTTTACCGAACATCTATGGAACTTGGACGTTAACAGAAATTCAGAGAAGTGGGACGCGGACAATTTCACGCAACAGAAGTGGCAACCCCAGCAAGGCGAAAGATCGAGAGATATGTTTCATGTTTTACTTAAATGCTCTCGTTTATGTTTTGTTTAAATCCAGGAGCATCACACTCAATTGTTGAAACTCATTCTCGCCCATGCTTTGGGCCTGGACCTTGTTTTTCATGAGCCTATAATGCTATGTTGTTTCCCGCTTTTCTTTAAATGTACGTGAAGAGCCCTATCATGTGGGGAGGGGAAGACCTAATCCCTAATCGAGACTCATTAATGTGGATGCGATTTAACCCGTGCAGGCGAGTCAGTGCCGCCTAAAGCGGATAATATCTCAACATGGGAGAAGGAATTCCTCAAGCCATGTGTCCGGGCAGTGTGTGGGTTGTACGTTGTTGGGTGCAGTGTAAGTTGGAAAAAAAACCTAATATATGGGAAAGGAAAAACCTGATCCTTAATCAAGACGCATTAATGAGGATGCGATTAAACCCGTGCATGCGAGTCAGTGCCGCCTAAAGCGTATAGTATCTTGACATAGGAGAGGGAATTCCTAACTCATAGAGTTGTTGGTTGGTTCCTTGTCATGACAAGATCCCTAAGAGGTATCTTGCGGAGTGGTTGTTTGGATCCTTTCTTTTTCTTGGTTGGTTTTTAATTCTCGAGGATGAGAATGTTTTAAGAGGTATCTGATGTAATGGACCGGACCCCTCCGGTCCATTCCTTTGTTGAAATCGATGTGGTCAACACGGCGCGCGTAACAATGATAATTATTAATGATAAAAAAGAAGAAGAATTTATAAAAAAATTAAAAGATGATTTGTCAGTTTCTTATATTAAATAATAAAGATGGTGATATAAAGTGCGTGATTAATTAAATTAAAAGGGGTTTTAATTCTAAATAAGAATTTAAAAAAATAAGGCGTTTAGTTTAATATTAATTGAGTAATTGTTGGAATTAAATTAGAATAATAATAATAGGTGTTGTGTTATTAATATTATTCATAATATTAATGAGAAATTAATAAAATGAGTTATGATATTTATTGCAAACAAATAAATGAAGATGCACAATGGAAGCATGGTGTTGCGTTAATAAAATTAAAGGTGAGTTCTTTATTATTATTATGTTAAATAATAATAATAATGGTGGTGTAAAAATATGTTGGGTTTATTAAATTGAATGAATTTAATTTAATAAAAGTGGTTCCAATTTAATCAGTGTGAAATAAAAATAAATAGAATTAAATAATTAAATTGACGTATGTTACGCGACATTGATGTGGCATGGTCAGATTCAGATATCCAACGGGGTGGTTTAATGTGGTCAATGCGATGAGCATAAATATTATCATTATTAAAAATAATAATGGTGATGAGTTAATAAAATAAGTTGATGAATTGTTATTATTATTGAAAAACAATAAATAACAATGACGACGTAAAACTATGTGTGAGAGGTTAATGAAATTAAATGTATTAAAAAGGGGTTGAATATGTAAGTTATATTAATTTTGTTTTGACATTTAATTCAATTAAATGAAATGGTTTGGAGTCGCATGGAATGATTTTAGTTTAATATGAGAATAATTATAGTAATCTAATTTCATGGGATTAAATTAGAACATTAATGATGGGTGTTATTATTAATTTTATTAATAATAACATTAAAGGAGATCGGAGAGAGAAAGAGTTAAAGGAAATAAAGATTTAAAAATTAATGCAATAAAACAAATAAGTTAAATTAAAAAGGAAATCAATAAGGGGTGGGGCGTGGTTGACATGGAGCCAAGGAGGTGCCACTTTTGTGGTGGCGTGGGATTGAGGAGGTTCTTTTGTAATTCATTATTATTATATATTATAATAATGATTATAAGGTATTAATGGGAATAAAATTAAAAGAGAAATAAATGTAAAAGGAGGGAGTGTTTGTTTCCAACGTGAAAGAGACCGAATCACGATTGATTTGGAGTTATAAAAATAAATAAATAAGTAATTATAATAATAATACAATAATATTATTATTATTTTGGGTGATCAAAACATAAAAAGTCTATAACTCCTTCATATGGTGTCGGAATGACGAACCGTCAGCGGCAGTGTAATCCTGTAATTAAGACGGTCATTTTAAGACCAGTGATGGATACCTTTTTATGAGTTATGTATCAGGTCAATGAAACACACATATTAATAAAATTAACGCCTTTTTTTAAAACGCGTGGAAACCGCGTGACGTGTCGTGTGTTGACCAGTCAAAACACGTAACGGGTGTACAGTCACACCGTGTATTCATCAATACACGCTGCATACTATTTTACCTATTCGTTGGCTATATAAGAAAGGGTCGCGGATTATTTCCAGACGAATCGATTCTTCTTCGCACGACGACACTCTTAGATGATCAAGAAGTATTCCTCCTCTAACTTCTTTGTCTGAACTCCGATCGTCGATCCGTCAGCGGCCACAGGATCGTAGCGACAAGAAGAAGATTCTAAGCCCAGACTTATCACCTTTCCTTCCAGACTTCCTTCTCCAGCTTCCATCCTAGGAGGCGTTTGTCGGGTTTGGCGAAGGCGGAGGACACCAAAGGACGTCGTCGGAAGCGACGTGATCGGGACCTTTTGAGGTAGGGATCTCACCTTTGTCTCTCTAATTTGTGTATCATGTGTGGTGGGTATCCTTTTTTTTTCATGAGAAATGGTTGAACCTTTAAATAAAGATAATAACTGGTTAAAGAATGGGGCTGGGAAGTTAGTGATTGTTGATACCTTACTTTTTATATCCTGTGATATTATATTTGTGAATTGAATGAGCTTCTACCTACTGAAAATCACAGTCGTTGGGGGCCTTTGCTTACGCAATTAAATGTTGCCCTCTACTTCTGTATTTTCTTATGGATGGAAACTTCATGGAATGTGGAAATTGGTTAATCACATAAAGTTGACTTTTTAAATGAAAATCTAGAACACTTGTGTGATCACCCCGGTTGAACCAAAATGGAATAATGAACATGTGGGTGTTGTCTTGGTTACGTGGCATGTGTTGGGGGTGTTTTGTGGGCTGTTGTGGTTTGGGTGAGCAGCGGGGCTGCGACGTTTGGGTGGTGATCTTATTGGAATGGTTGATGGTGGAAACGTGGAGGTGTGAAATGTTTTGTAAACGATGGGGTTGAAATGGGAAGTGGTTGGTTGTGGAAAATGCCTTTATTTATGAAAAGTGTTTTGATTATGAAAAGTGTTTTGAAGTAAAAAAGGTTTTTTCAAATGCGGAAATGTTTTTTGTGTGGAAAGGGTTTTATGTGTGGAACTTTGAAATAAATGAATGATGGAATGTTGTATGGTTGTGATAATCTTTTGTAAATGAAATGGCATGTGGTTGCTTGCATTTTACATAACCTTGGTTGTGGATGGAAGGGATATGTTTGTGAAAGGTTTTGTCTGGATGATAGTTGCCCAGTAGTAATAATTTGTTAAACCATTGCATGAAACATGAAAACCTAAATGGGGTTGGGGGTTGATTGTTTGGTTGTTGATGCATGCTTCGTGGTAGCAGTGCCGAGGCACATGCTCAGTTTCTCTTTTTAAGAATCCATAGGTTGGGCTGTGTGTTTGGTATATGTATATATATAATTGTATCTTTGTGTTTTGTCGCACCACACCCATGTCAAGCACCTAGTGCCGAACACTCCCATTTTATGGGAGAGGGTGTTCCCCCATAGTTACTAGCTCCTTCCTTCTCCTTCTCTCATAGGATATGATGGCTTGAGGTGACCTTAAACCCAAGACTCTTCGGGTAGGTCTCGGAGGCTGTGATGGCTTGAGGCGACCTTTAGCCCAAGACTCTTCGGGAAGGCTTACCATTCCCAAGAACCTTCGGGATGAGGCCCAGGTGTCTGCGGGCAGGTTAGTGGTTGTAGCCCAGGTGTGTGCAGGCGAGTTGCGTGGTTGTGAGGCCCAGGTGTGTGCGGGCGGGATGCGTGGTTTGGCCCAGGTGTGTGCGGGCGGGAAGAGTGTGGTAGTGTCAGGACGTTTGCCGTTAGGAAGAGGAGCATCTAATTATGTGGGAAATGGTGTGGGGTACCCAATACTTTTGTTCTATATATATACTAAAATTGTTTGTGTTACTTGGTGAGTGTGACAAGTGAGGCTGGGTGGATAGTTTTTCCTTGTTAGTTTCTGGTTCTTCTATTTTCTCACGGGACCTTAGGGTGTCTCCCCACTTGTGCACGAGAGCTTTAGGTTTCCCTACTGAGTATACTTGTATGCTCACCCTACGTTTACTTTCAGGATTCCAGGAGGACTACTAGGGCCGTGCGGGACCCTACTAGTCGGGCAGTTGGAGGTGTTGCAGTTTTTGTTCTCTTGTTTTCTTTGGTATTGTACTTTTGAGCTTCCTTGTACTTGTACCTTGTTATAAAAATTGTTTAAACATGCATGTGGGCTTGGTTTGGGTTTATTTATATACACTTGTTCTTTTCCCTTTTTGGTGGTTGACTTGTCCTATTTCTTGATCCAAAATAATAAAAATGGTAATGCCTCCCATATTTGTGAAAACTCATACCCTTGGTGCTAGTCGCCAACCCGGGGCCTACTAGAGGCGGGACTCGGGGGTCATTATCTCCCTTTCACCATTGCCAGCTCAGGAGGGTCATCTTTGGTGGGAGGGGGTCGTGACAAGCGAGTAGTCGATTCAGCTTGTTTTTTCGAGGGGATCACCGTGGTGTGATCCGCTCGATGGGTTTCGGGATCGTTGTGTGGGCCCCGCGCGAGCTAGCTACGGTGAATAGTTCCTTTTTCACTGGTGCTCCGTTTCGGGCGAGTAAACAGCCTATCCTGCGTGTTTTTCCGTGTGGAACGCGATGGTGGCCTCGGTTTTGGCTTCAGAGGTGCGCAATGTGGCATTGTGGCGAGTCGCTCGGGTTAGCGACGTTTGGACCAGCAGTGGTTGAGGGTTCTCCCTTGGTTCGTTCCTACGAGGGTTCGTGTGGTATCAAAACCTTCATATGGGTTTGTGATCCTCTCGATGGGATGTTTAAACTGTTAGAGTTGTGGTATCCCTCCGGTGGTCTCAGAGTGGATCCTCAAGCATCTTTACCCTAGATCGGGTTCTTGGTATCACTGTGACCGCTTATTTAAGGGCGGCGATCCCCTATCTAGCAGGTTAACCCCATAGGGTTTGTGGGATCATCATAAATATGATCCCCTATGCGGTGGGCCGTGCTCAGTAGGGTTGTGGCATCATCGGGTATACGATCATCTACTCAGCATGTGGTTTATAGTAGGGTTACGATATCGTTGGTTATGCAATCCCCTACTCAGCGCGTGGTTTCAATAGGGTTGCGGCATCATTGGTTCGATCCCCTACAGCACGAGTTATACCAGATAGGGTTCCGGTATCGTCGTGACCATATTTATATGGATTATGATCATCTATCTGAGTGTGGAGCTTCTGTCGAGCGCCAGATCGGGTTGTGGTATCCCCCAGCAAATCCTGGGTGTGATCCCCTATCTGTGAGAACTACGTATGCCAGATCGGGTCGTGGTATCCCCCAACAGACCCTGGGAGTGATCCCCTATCTGTGAGATACGTATACCGGAGTGGGTCTTGGTTTCCCCTTTCGGACCCTAGCGGCGATCCCCTATCCGAGGAGTTCGGTGGTTATGTTGTTTCAGCGAGGTTTCCTCAGTGATGTTATCCGACGAGCGTTGACTCTCGGGTGAGCGTCTGAGATGTTTGTTTGGGACTCGATGGAGTGTATCTCTCGTATGAGTGTCATCTGGTATGACAGTGTTTGTGTGGTGTACTCTCCTGGTTGGGGGCAACTCCTGGTGATGAGGTCTGTACCTCTTGTGGCTTTGTGGCGTGAGCTGAGTATATCTGGATTGTTCAAGGTTTATGTATGGGCATACACCTGAGCTGAGCTGAGTTGACTTGTTGTGTTTAGCGGAGGATGGTCACGATATGGAGTTTCTATCTCGTTTGGGTTCCCTCTGGCTGGGTTGAGCGGACTGATTCCATTCAGTTGCTCCCTTGGGTTTTGGGTTTTTGGGGTGCCTACTGAGTATGTTTATACTCACCCCTGAATGGGATTTTCCGGCACATGCTTGTGTCTTGTGTAGACCATAGGCATTTTGACGGAGTCCTAGGAGGACCCCAAGCAGGCGGATCTTAGTGAGCGATTTGACCAGGGTGTTTACCGGAGCTGTGCCGAGGGAGATTTCTGGCGGGTGTTTGTGGCAGCGTTCCCCTTCTTCAGAGCAGGTTGGACGCGCTTTGTAGTTTCCTTTTGGTGGGCCCTATTTTTCCCTTGTACTTTTGTTGTTGCACTCTGGTTTGGGATAGATTGTATGCATGCATTTACTTTTCAGTTTCTTTATCTCTGCACTGTTGCATGGAGGTGTGTGTGGGTGCGTGTGTACAGGTACCTTAGGCTAATGCCTCCCATGTGTGTGACAGCCTACTCGGTGCTGGTCGCCAGCCCCTAGCCTATTGGAGACGGGCTTGGGGAGTCGCGGCTAGAGCCCCGTTGGGTCGGGTCGTGACATGGGTAGTTGGAGTTTTATTATAGAAACCACATATTTCTTAGGCTTATATACTACTAAAAATCCATTTATCAATAAATGTTTTCACGGTTTGAATGGTGTACGTATGAAAAAAACTACCAGATCTGCGATTCTAAGTACATGGTGTTGGTGATTACGGAATGAAAAAACAAGGCTTGAATTTAAAGTATTCATTTTATAGAAAGACCTATTGTCATGAAGTCAAGATATATCTTGATTGACCTGGAACATTACTCTAATATTTCGAGTGATAGCCCCTCCTTGAGGAACATCCATGTGTATGGTTCTTTATTTCTTCTTTCAGATCATATGATACTAAAGAAACATAAATTTTATGGTTCATGTGTTTGGTGGATTATTTGAGATGGTGGAGTTTTTCATGACTGTAGTGGAAGTATTCTTATCACTTTTGCTAAATTTTATTAGAGGGGGATTTATATCCAAGAAGAGGTTGAGGATATGTATATAGGTATAATTGTGTGTGACTAGAATAATTTATCTCTTAGTCAAATTGAAAATTATTCCATTCTCATAAATGACTTGATGATGGAAAAAAACTCCCCTCTATGGTTGATTATAAATACTATTAGCAAGTATAGAGGTAGCCTCGACAACAACAACACCCAGTTTATTCATATACAGTGGGAAGGAAACAAGGTAGCAGATTATCTAGCTTTCATGGAGGTGGAAAATCATGTTATCAACATCATTTTTTATCTATGTTTCTTCAAATGACATGGAAGTGGTTAAATTTATTAGGAGCAAACAACTTGTTCTCTACTACTCCCATCCACCTTAAACTTTTCTTGCCCGGCCAGGCAATAAACTTATTTTCTGTGGGTTTCTTATATTAAAAATAAAAAAAATTATTCATTGTATGGATATAAAATAAAGATATTTTTATCTTTAAATTCTTACATGGAATCGATGGGTTTGTTTAAAATATATGTTTTTAAAAACAGGCACATAAATGTGGGTCTGGGGTGCCCCATGCATGAACATTATGATGAATTTATACACTATGAAAAAATAAACCTTTAACTTATAAAGTAAATGATATTTTTTATGAAAAGTAAATTATAATGAATAAGAATATTATGTTAAAAAATAACCTTACAGAAATATGTATCTTATAAAAAATGTATTAATTTTTGAAATGTCTTGAATGTTTAATGACAATTCGTTTTAATTTTCATAAGGGTTGGAGGTGTTTTATATGAGTTCTAAGGATTTCTAGATGTTTAAAAAGGGTTTTTTACTTTTATGAGGGTCACCATGCCATTTTGGTTACTATGGATAAATCCTTTTGGTTTTGGAGTGCACTATGATGTGTGAAAAAGTTATTTCTAGTAATTTTGAAAGGTTTGTTACCTTAGGATTTCTCTTGTTATACTTGATGAGTTCCAATATTGGAAAAGGTAGTATAAGGCTCACCACATCGAACCTATAGGTTTGGTCAATATAAAATGAAATGGGCTTTGGTTCTATATCATAGTGAAGGCCATGATGGTAGTCCAAGTAGTTGAGTGAGGTATTTAATAGAAAAAAATCCATGGAGTTCAACCTCTTTGAAAACTAGATCATGAATTGACTGAGGGCACCAGATGAGTGCTTGGAATTCAGAAATCCAAGGTGAAGGCTTTCTAGATTACAATATAAATGGATGTCCCATTTGGTCTTGTTTGGGATTTTAGCTCATTTTCTATATCCCTAGACAACCCTTATGGATCCCACAACCCTCAAGTCATTCCCTAAAGAGTCTAAAAACCATGGATTAATATTTTTAAATATTTTACTATAATTATTTACACTTTAATAATTCACTACCACTCACCTCCCCTTATCTACTTTTAGTAACTATTTTTACAGTATTCCAGTATTTTGGGTTGATTTTTGAAGTAATTATTTATGTTGGTTTCTATGATAAGGTTTTAGGGGAATTTAATTAGGTTTTGGTATCACTTACTATAATGGTGGTTGTTTTCCTCTTGTCGATTCTTTCTTAAAGAACATTTACCATGTAATAAAAATTTAAGATGCTTTGCTTCAATTATTCTTTATGTGAAATTTTTAATAAATCATGACTAATCCTATTGTATAAATGGGTGTGATTGACCTTAATAAGATAATAATCCAGAAAAAGAATCACCAATGGAATGATTAATAAAAAATAATGAATATTGTGAGTAAAAAATGAATTCTTTCATGATCATGTATAACTTATTAACTAGAATTAATCTAATTATATGAAATAATGTTGTTGTTATTAATGAAAAAATATATAACATGAATATATTTTCATCTCTTAATGTGCTGAAACTTTGTAAATTTTGACATTTTAAAATTACCAATAATCGTATCACATGATACAATGTCATATGTGTTTTTTCGTATAAAAATATCCTTCATAACCCTTTCGGATATTGAATTCAGAAGGTTAATACCACATGTTAATTATAATTATTATTTATTTTAGAGAATGAAATGAATTTTTGTGTTTTGAGATCACTTATGGTTTATTTTTTTTATACTAGCTATTGATATTTGATGAGATAATGTGATGTGTGTTTGGTAGTGTTTTTTATGTTCTTTATTTAACATAGTAAATTTATTAAAACAATAATAACATAAATCCAAATGAAAATAATTAATTAGATATGCATGAGTTGTTTCTTTACTTTTGATATTAGATTTCATTACATGAATACGTAAAAGTATGTTTTTGGTTATCTATGGTTAGATAATTCCTTAAGGTTTACTATTAAAACTAACATAAGATTAATGTACTAGAAAAATCAAGATGAAATATAAATTATTATTTAACACAAAATAAACGATTTAGGAAAAATGATCTTGTCAATTATTTAATAAATTATTGATTTCTTGTTTCAATGGCCTCTATTCACTAACTTATGTATGGAAAATATCTTTAAAATGTTTGAGTGATCTAGGTATTTAGATCATTGTTGATGTTTGGAATTATTTTTTTGTGGATTCGAAACATGAAGAGAAATTTAATGGAGGGAGTGGTCATGATATTGGGGTATCAAAAGTGAGGGTTGATATATAGGATGGATTTTGGAGCTAGGAATCAGTGAGGATACATGGGTTGGTAGGGAACCAATATCATTACGTCTTATTAAGAATTGTAAATAAGGAAGATCCCTTAGGAAAATAGATCTTATCCCCATATATGATCATATGAAAGGATCGTCAATTTTATAGAACATGATAAGCGATGTGATACTGCTAACATGTTAGAGAACTAGGTAAAGATCATACATCATGATTGTTCCATGACTAAGATTAAATTACTGTATACCATTTGAAATAGGTTAAAATGAATTAGTGATTCATTTAATAATCTATTGAAGGATTATTTATAGGGGTTTTGAAATAGTAGTTTTTTATTTTACAAATGTGGAACTAGGTTAATGTCCCCATTAGGTTCGTGCAAAAGTCATTCGAAAAGATATTCTATTTGACTGGAATTCAGTGGTTATCTATGATAAAGACACATGGTGGAGGAAATTTATAGAGTAATATTGATAGTTTCAAAATAAGTATGAATGACAAATTTAAGATTGGGAGATTGAGGATTGGCTGGAGGAGGTATAAAGAGCCTTTTTTTGGATCTTCTGAAGGGGCCCTTATTTTATTTATCTATGGTGGTATTTCATGGGTTTTCTCCACAGTGAGAGATTTTATTCTATATGGATCATGGGAAGTAAACTCATTCATGGGACAAGTTCAGGGATTGGTTTCAGGTTGTGTTTTACTCTTCACATACTAATGCAACTTTCCAATAGAATATTATTACCCTTTGATAGGGGATTTCCAATTTTTGTGAGTTCAATATCTTCTATAAAGAACTTATATATTAGAATCCGACCATTTAAAATATATCAAGGCTATGGTGAGGTATTTATGGGTTGTTTTTTTTATCTTGAGATCCATTTTTTAGCCAGACTGTTTTCATTGAAGTCATATGCGAAGGTACATGAGAAGATGGAGGTCATTAAGAGTATATTGGTTAGGATATACTCATCATAATATTAGAGTCTCCAATATCATAAATAAAGAATATATATCATTTATAGTTCTCAGTTTATGGGGTATAAAAAGAGATTTTAGTCTATGGGGACTAGGTTTTAGTATTATTTAACTCGTTTCATCAGAGGTAGTAGTTATCAGACCTCTAAAAGTTGGCTAATCACAGTATGTTTAATTTTGGATTTCATGACCATTATAATAGAGAGTTACCAAACATTCCCTATAGTATTGTTTCAGTTAGTGGCGCAATTCGAGCCCATCCTTTATAGTAATTTTAACCAACGCAGTTTCATCACAATGCCATTCATTCTATTGATATGAAAATAGAGTATGGGGAAGACATAATAAATCAATGATATATATATTATCATCATGGATATAAATAAATTTATAAACTTTTATGAGGTATCTATCAAGTTTATATTTTTTATTTCGAATAATGTGCTCATATTCATCCATTAATATTTTCAGTTCTATACATTCCATAAATCATTCTAGTTATTATTTTCAAATTTTCTTCTTAGATTAATTTCCAGTTTGATAGAATATTTATAAACTCTTTTATTTCACTAACTATAGTAAATTACATGGGACTTGAGGTGGAGAGTAATCCATTTCCCTTAGAAATGGTCTCAAATGTGGGAGGCTGAGACATTTTTTTTGATGTGTGTAGAGACTGTGAATTAGTGATACAGAAGCATTGATCTTGGGAATATTTCCTATGTTTAAATTAATATAAATTTAACCTCATCATCATGATCGATTTTATATATACAGTGTTGGTAATAACACATCATAATCTATGGTAGTGATGGTGACTTTGTGGTGTTCAATTGTGGATGATAACCGCAGTTGGGACATAGTTATGTTGAGTCTCTATCTTTCTTGATGGATGATTTTAGGATAATTTAATTAAAGGTATAACTGGAAGTGTACCCTAGGGTTATAAAAAAGACACTTATGTCTTCCCTATAGTGTTTTTGACCCTATAATCTTAATTGGAGGACTAGTTTTTGATATAGTTGTAACCAAGTGTTTCTCTAATATCAATGTCCCCACTTCAGATAGACCATTTTGAGTTGCGAGAGAAACTAATTTACATTGTTGATATCTTGAACATATGATTTATTTGGCCAAATGTGTCCCTTGTTAAGACCTAGTTTAGTTTCAAAATAAGGTGGAAGGAAATATACTATTTTTAATTGATTATATCCATTTTAATCAAGTGATGGTTAATAACTAATATATTATCATAATGATTAATGATCCACTCAAAAAGATTATGGTAGAAATTTATTTCTCATAGAACGACTTGTGGTTTGGGTATGGTGAGACGTGATTAAAGACTTAAATTTGTGTGTAGTTTTCATTAATCCTTCAAATATTTATGTAGTGGTTACTTGGGAGCCCCTATGAATATTTCATAGGTGTAGAGATTCATTGGTATAACTTTTTATTATACGAGGTTTGTATTTGAATTCTCCTGGGTTGTGAATCACATTGTAGTGCTGACTATGAAGGATTAGTTTCTTGTTTTGAATAACCAGTTCTATGATTCTAAAAAGTATTTAAAGTAAAATTGTTTCTGGGATTTGGTTCTTCATCTATTGGAAGAGGGACTTACATTATAGGTTTACTTCGATGCATTATATCATTGTTTGAGTTTTGTAATGATGAAACCGATTCAATTTATCTCTTAGAGATCCCAAAGGTTATGACCTCATGAACATAAGTATAACAACCATGATCTTGATCTTTTTTCTATAGGATTTTATCTAAATTTATAATGACACTACCTTTTATGTGAACAGCATTTTCTATTCCCATATCATAAAAGACTAACATATGTCTACACCTAGAGAAACATGAATCTGTAACAGTGATGGTCGATGGAGTTTTCATGTGACTACAACTTTTATATTTACTTAACACCTATTAAAGGGTATATTTTGGAATATTCCGTGATCATGATGTTATTAGTTGATATTGTGTATGAGATTGGATACTCTTTAAGTGTGATGGAAGAGGAAACTATGATGAACCATGATATGGGAGTAGTGGATGGATGATATTTTCTTTACCAGGTGTTCAAGAAATTATTATTAGTGTAGTAAGTAATTGAGTCGTAGCTAGGGGATTCCAAGGTAGAATTCTAGCATGATTAAGCTATATGTGAAAATTATCCTAATTTATAGTCTAAGCATGGGAATAATCATGTACAATAAAGGGAAACCATTTTATTCCATCAATGATGGATGAAGTGGTCCTATATGGGTTATAAAGTTCACTCATAGTGGTATATGATGTTGTGGATAAGATGTATCATGATACAAGGAATTAGTTTTGTTTTTTTGGTCTGAAGTGCTTAGTTGGAGAGTTTCTCCCTTAGTGTTTAGACTTATAAAAGGTGAAGGTTAAGAATCATGTTCCTAGTGGTTTTATTTAGCCTATAAATATCCCTCAATAGAAGTGTAACAACCTTTTTATTGACTCTTCCATAAATTTTATAGAATCTCAAGGTAGTTATGAAACAATATAGATGATGATGGACTACTAGATAATGTCATATCACTTATTATAGACCACTAAGTCAATATAAGAGGAGTAATTTTCATGTTTATACATTGTAAATTTAGTGAGGATACATGGGGTTCTGAAGATGACCATCTATGATCGCAATCCTTTCATTACATCCAATGTGTGGAGAGGCATCCATCATGCTTTTTGATTCCTGTTATTGCATTAGAAATACCATTAATCCACAAATAGATGGTTAAATGATGTAGACTATATAGACTATAGAAGACATGTTACACCTATTAATTCAAGATTTTAAAGATATATGACTATTACATATTCCCTAGATGGGGTTTTGCTACACCGATAATTAACAAAAAATCTATTGGGATGATAACTTTTAATGATATGTATGAATGATCTTGCTGATCTATATTATTCTAGACTGAGGTCAATGAGTCAACTATACATGGAATAAGATTGGTGTAGAATATGACCAAAAATGTACATGTTATCCATGAATGAATATTGGCGGTGAAAGACCATCATATTTCCTATGATCATAATAGTAGGAGGCATCTAAATATTTACATCAGAGACAATGTGTTCCTGATGGCGTCTCTTTATAATGGACAGAAATGGTTCAGTAATAAGAGTAATATGTCTCCTTGTTTTGTCTTTCATTTTCATCCTGTTATCTTAGGATGTAGCCATGGTGTATCAGTCAACACTAAATTTACATATGATCTAGATTCTTGTGGTATTATATGCATTAAAACATCAGTGATATCTTCATGATGATTCTCACATCACTGACTGATGAGATCTAGATTCTAAAGTTGATGTTAATATCAAGAAGTATCCAATAAAGGTTTATGACTATTAGTAGAAGGTGTTGTCCATTCATTTTATACATTTTATTCTTTTCTCATGGAATCATGGTATTTTGGAAGAGGGAAACATATAGAGTGACTCACATGTTCATTCTTAATACCCAATGTTGTTTTGTTTCCTTATTTTCCCCCTTTTATTGAGGATATTTGTAATGATCTTATATTGGTATATAATTTAATTTATATTTTACTTTTTTGACACTCTATGTGTATATGATCTTACCTCATTCTATTACATAATGTTATTTCATTAATTACATCATTTAAAGGAATCTCATGGGGTTGTTATTTAAACCCTCATTCTCTTTCATTCGAATCTGGTTTTATATTCTTGAGGACTGTAATTTTTGGAAAGGAATATAATGTATTGTTTTTAATTTCTAAATTCCATTACATTGTTTATAAATATGAATAATAGGTGTTTTGAGGGAATTTACAGGAGTTATGGAGGCTAATGAGTAGTTTTTTACCTTTTATGTGCCATCATTCTGTGGTGGTCGATATGGTGATGGTAATTTAGTGTTGGAGTGCACCATGATAAGCGAAGCAGATTGTCATTAAATTTTAAAGATATATTACCATGGGTTTAATCTTGAGATGAAAAGATATATGAAAATTTATTTAGGTTCCATGAAATGCAAGGAAGGTTTAAAGTGGTTCTTAGGGAGTTCCGTTATCATACATAGGTAGTGCAAGTGTTGCTGCTCCATAGAGATGGGAGCTTTAAAGGTAAAATATCTTGGATTTTGGTTCTATAGAATAGTAGATTAAAAATTAGTGTGGTGAGGATTTTTATGGTGTGTGATACATGGAGTTAAATTGCCTTTAAATGAATATCACCCTTTGTCCAACCAAGGACATGTTAAGAGTTCAATAAACCAAGGTGAAGGCCTTTGGGATTTTTCTATAAATAGAAGGTATGAGTTGTCTTGGTTCCAATTTTCACTCTTTATATAGAAACATAGTTGACTCATACACCTCTCATCACCATAGATATATTAATTAATGAGTGTAAACCCCGTAAATTAATATATTGATGTCGTAGATCATGGTATCTTCCTTTTTCTTCCACATTTATTGTTATATTATCCTTATTTCATTATTGAAACCACTTTTATAAGGATTGCTATAATTTTGGACGAGGTTTTTGGAATGTTTTTATGGTGGATTCCTAGCATAGTTTCGATTGGTCATTCCTTTGGTTTTGGATGCATTACATTTGGAAGAAGTTGTTTCTCATTTTTCCATCATTTATTAGAGAACATTGAATATCTAATCATGGTATGGCCTCTGTTACATCACTTTTTTACTTATATGTAATTTTGAATGAATAATTATTTATCCTTTTGTTTAAATTGTTTTGATTGACCTCAACAGGGTAAATATCCTGAAAAAATTCATATATTGAACCATTATTATGAATTGGGAAAATTGTAAGGAGTAAAAAAGAATTATTTTATTATCTTTCTAAATGTATTCATTGGAATATATCAAATGAATAGGAATAATATTGTTGTTAATAATATAAAAATTATTTTCTATCTAGAATAAAAAATCATAGCATAAAGAATTACGCTTCTTCAATGTTTTTTAATTCAAAATAACCAATGTTTTCAGGTTTCATTATTATCTTCTAGTTTTCATAAAATAATATTATTTACAATCTAGTTATACAATGAATTGAAATGAGAAATATCAGATGTTCATGATAATTAATGTTTATTTTGGAGAATGTAATTAATGGTTTTATTTTTATAATTCTTATGGTCTATAATTTTATTCCACCATTAGAGTTTTAATAAGATATTATGATACATTTTTGGAATATTTTGTGTTGTTTTTTCATTTACTTTGGTAAATTTACCCAAAATATAACAATATAAAAATGATAATAATTAATGGGATACCCTTGATTATTTTTTATATTATTCATTTTAGATTTTATTACTTTAAGTAATGACTAAAATTATTTTTTTGGTTAGCTATGGTTAGATAATACCCTTAAGTTCCCTTATTTAGATAACTTAATATTAATTTATATGTTAATATCATAATAAATTAAAATAGATGTTTAATCATTAATAATTTTTTTTGGGTAAAATAAACCTTCTTCTTATTGTGGGATGTATGAATGACTCAACTACAAGGCCATAGTTCCCTTTCTTATGTGCATAAAATAAATTTAAAATGTATGTGTTCTCTATGGATTTGGATCATTGAATTTTTTATTTATGAATTTTTTATGGTTGGGATGCTTGAGGAGAAATTTATTAGAGCCTTGAGGATGTGGATTTTGATATTTTATTTTATTGATATGCAATAGGCCACTTGACCAAGAGGGAGCGATGGTTGACGTCGATGCCATTGGGATATATTATACCATGTTCAATGGTATTAGAGTTTTGGGTGGTCGGGATGAGCTAAGAGTGGGGTTTCTCATTAATATATAATTAGTGTTTCTTTCTTAATGTTTTATGCCTCAATGAATATATAGTGTATTCATGACCAATTTCCAAAGTCAAGCCACAATTTATTTTATGTATGAGGAGTACATGATATATGTTCTTTCTTAGTCTAAGTCCTATAATACCAATATGACTAAGAAATAAAAAATGAATTAATAAATGAATGGGTTTGATTCATAGTCTTTAGAAAAAATGATACATACTTGAGAATATAATCAGGATAATTAATAGTGTTATCGAAACTTGAATTAAGAAGATAGAAATTCCAATCTCAAGAAATGTTAATATGATTAAATTAATGGTTAATTTCTTGATAATAATCTTCGATATTGTACGCTTATTTGATATCTAGTCTATAGAAGTGGAACCCAAGTATCCTATGTCATGATAATGATAACTAAATTTATTACTGTGTAGATTCCTTTACTGTGATTATGTGTGATAATATTCAAAATTCTCCAATTTTATATGCAAACCCACCCACGTTAATTGGGAAAATGATGTGAAAATGACGAGAAGGGGAGGTTTCAGAATTATCTAGGATGGCGAGGGAATAGATGAATGAATTCTCCCACCCCGACTCTTCCTCAAGATATAGATGTGTAATCCTATCATAGGACATATTATCTTAAGATATAGGGTGAATTCTTACCAGGATGTGATGACTCATAGTATTTTATATATTTATGTGTAAGATACAATTGTTTGAGGTATATGTTATACTTCTATATAGTCATGGTGTCTCTGAATTAAAATGAGTGTACCTGGATAAGTTGTGATGTATGGAGGCATAATTACTTTTCATAGGTTGTAGTGACTTTACAAAATTTAACTGGTAACTACAAGGATATGATAATGTTGATATGTTGGGATTACAAGCATATAATACTTTTGTTCATACTATCACAAAAGATTATAACATATTTATAGGAGGGATGATCACAATATGTAACCATTTGGGTTTCAGAGTGAGATACCAAAGGAGAAGAGGAAGTTATTTACCTTTATATATATATATATATATATATTAATTTATATAGAAATATTCTTCCTATGTGTTAATTGGTGAGTCAGATATGCTGATGATATGAAAGGAAATGTATTTTTATTTATGTGATGAGTCTGTAAAAAATATCTATTAATTGATATTTTTTATGATTCATTCACATTTTACATGAGAGGTTTCAGGATGGATCCTATTGAGTATACTTTTTATGCTCACCTTATGAAAATGAAAATTATTTTTTAGTTTATCATGAAAATATTGAAGATAAATCCCTATATTCCATGTTTAGGGGAGTTATGGAGAACCTGTTTCGATTTTCTAGGGTTCAAGGTAATTTCCTTGTTCTTATTTCCATACATATTATTTTCCATTCAGTTTATATATATATATTTTTAGGATTTCCTATTTACATTATAAATCCTATTAGTTGGTGCTTCCTATCAACTTATCTATTACTGTTTAATATTTGAATAGGGTAATTCCTTTAATGTGTGTGTTTGAGATATACTCGACACTAGTCACCAACCCATGG